>OY992532.1:230047189-231274428 GCA_963921185.1 Dasysyrphus tricinctus
GCTAAATTTTTGCTTTTGAAGAGACAAGAATTACAAAAATGTTCCCCTAATTAGATGAAGAAATGCGCTTAACTTTCCCGGTACGAGATGGAATAATTCTTCCACCATTCCGGCTTTTGCACAATCTTTCGGTCAGTAATCATGTCTTTCATCTGAAGCAGAATGTTTACAACACGCTGATAAACAGGTTAGTACCACTGAAGAGAGAATCTAAAAGTCAGTGATAGAAATTAAAAATCTTCTTTTTTTTCAACCAGGTCCGATTTGGAACTGCAGCTTAAGTGCTTCCATCAAGACGACCGACAAATGAACACAAATTGGCCACACACAGTGACGGTGTCGGCAAATGCCACTCCCCTGGTGATTGAGCGTTCAGAAAAAACTGGACAAGCACTCAGGCCATTGTATCTTAAGCAAGTTTGCCAGCCGGGTAGAAATACTCTCCAGTTAACAGCCAGTTCCTGTTGTTGTGTAAGTTTTTTGTTTGTTTAAATGGCGCCCAACGTTCACATACAATAATGTTTACTTTTCTTTTTTATTACAGTCGCATTTGTTTGTGTTGCAACTAGTGCATCGACCTTCAGTGCGGCAAGTGCTTCAAGGCCTATTGCGTCGTAATCTGTTGCCCCGTGAACGAAGTGTTTCCAAAATAAAGGGCAACTTCGCCATGGGAATGTCCGGTTCCACGCCTCCAGCATCTGCTGGTGATGCCACCAATCCGAATGGTGGCAATGATCATCAACAACAGCCATTTGTGAAAATTTCCCTCAAGTGTCCCATCATGAAGAGTCGGATACGACTTCCAGCGCGAGGTCTTGAATGCAAGCACATTCAATGCTTCGACTTAGAGGGTTATCTGTTGCTGAATTGTGAACGCGGTAGTTGGCGTTGTCCTGAGTGCAAGTAAGTTAGAATATAATTAAAGTCAAATAAAAGTAAAAAATCTGACATCCATCAATTATTTTCTTCTGCAGCAAATCAGCTCTGACAGAAACACTTGAAATCGATCAGTATATGTGGGCGATTTTGAGTACCCTCAACAATGCCGATGTCGATGAAGTTATTATTGATTCATCGGCGAATTGGAAAATTGTCCCACAAGGTGCAGTTCCTGGCATGCATAGCGGTGGGGGAAATCCCACATCAACGTCAACCCTAACATCGAATCAATCGAATAGTTCTACGCCGAATATAAAACAGGAGCACATCGATGATATATCGAAGGTGATGTCACCCGGTTCGACGGCGCTCCCTACATGGGATAATTCACAAGCGATGAGTCCGTACATGGGCCATGATATGAATTCAATAGCAAATGGCAATATGATGGGACAGAGGTAAGTTCGAAGCTTTTGTGAGCGAATGATGTATGAACTTAAAAATGAAATTCTTATGATCAGTTGTAATGCCAGCAGGAATTCTTATGATGCGTACAGCGGGAATGGAAATGGCGGCAGTGGAAATGGTGGCAATGGTCAAAGTGATACATCCGGCAATGGAAATGATTCATTGGCACATTTGAGTGAATCTGTAAATTCACTCGATCAATTAAATGCCATGGAAAAATCTTTAAGTGATCAGGTTTGTTTTTAAAACTGTGTTATTTTTAAAGACATTTTTTTTCTAACTTTTTGCTTTTCTCTGAAGATGCCCCACACGCCGCATACACCACACACTCCTGGCGGATCTGGACATCCGCATACACCTGGTGGACCACCAAGCGTTAGTTCTGCGCACAATGAACCCTCGAATAGCAGCACCAATAACAGTAATTCAAACAACAATTCTAACAATGGCAGCAATAACAACAGCCAAAATGGTATTGGCAGCTGTCACAACTCACCACAACCGGGTACACCAACTAAGATGCCGGGAAGCAATGATAATTCACATCATCAACAACAGCAACAACAACAACAACAGAGCCATCAGCAAATTATAAATTCATTGATAAACTCACAAAATGATATGGTCAACTTGAATGACAGCGATTTAAATGCAGAGCTGAGCAGTTTCGATCCGTCATCGGTTATCGATAACGAAACGGCAAATGAGTTGAATGTAAGTTTAATTAAATTTTAAATCTTGTTTCGATTTGAGTATTTAATTTAAATGCCACCTTAGTTGCTTGTATTTGCTATTTAACCGTTATTTTGAACTGATTTTAATTTAATATTATCCTTTTTTCATTCCAGCTCCTTTCGGATAGTGTGGTTGACCCAATGGAAATTCTATCATATCTAGACCCCCAACCGGAACTAAATACCCCGCCATCTAGTGGATCTAGCAATAATCCTAATCAAGATGATATACTAGCATCCTTATTTGATTAAGGCAACTTAATAAAAAACAAAATAAAGTTAATATGTAATTCAACTTAACACACACACACACACAAAAAAAAAACAACCTGGTTATTAAAGAATCCCTTGTACATAAAAAGGAAACTATTTTTGTGTATATAGTATTATTAAGCGAAAGTTTTCAACAAAAAAATTGTTCCATAATTTCCTTTTAAACAAACAAAAAAAAAAATCTATAAAGCTTTTCCGTTTGAACTTTTGCATTCAAACTGAAAAGCCACCCAAAAATTGTGATGTAAAAATCAATTTACTGATAGTAAAAAAAAAAAACAAATATGAAACTATATTTTGTATGAAAACTGTGGCATTATTATGAATTTTGTTTTTTTTTTTATTTAACTGTAAATTTTTTGTATTACTATAGTTAGCTGATTTATTAAAAAAAAAGAAAAATAAAAAACTACGAATTCCTCAAAAAAACAAGAATCGTTCTTAAAAAAAAAAGCACAACGCAAAAGTATTCACACACACACAATACAAAACAAAAATAATATTTGTCCTGTTTAATTAATTTACGATTAAATTTACATAAGACTGTTCCTAAATTGCAAATTAAATCATGCAAAACTTATTTAAAACAACAAATACAACAACAACAAAATTCTACCGCAATCTGAACAAAATTTTATATTTTTGTTACAATTTTACTTACAGAAGGGAAGAAAAATAAATGTGTAAAATATTTTTTGTTAAGAAAATTAAAAAAAAAAAATTGTAATTGAAAAGTGTTTACATTTTTTTCTTATTTTTACATTAAATAGAAAATATTTATACATTTTTGAACAAAACAAAAAAAATCTAAAAGTTTAGAAAAAAGAAAACAAGCAAAATATTGTACAAAGTATTAAAACAACATTTTTTTATTAGAAACTAGTTTATATATTGTTGCATATTTTTAAATATATTTGACAGAACGAAAAAAAAAAAAAAATAAACCTATTAACGAGTAAGATGTAAAATTTATTCAAAAACAAAATGCATAAATATATATATATTTTTTCGTTTTTTTTTTTTAATTATATTTTTTTTTTAATATTAAGGAAGAGATATTAAAATATTGTAGTGTACATTTATGATAAAAAAGAAAAAAAAAGTAATAAGAAAAAATTAAATATATCCCATAGAAAGTAAACAAGATATATAAAAAAAAACAACAACAACAACTAAACTTAAATATACATATAGAATAATTTCTAATAAAATAAAGAAAAAAATAATTTTAATAATTCCTAAACAAAAGAAAAAATAATAACATCATCAACTAAATGTTATCAATTTCTATTATGATTTTATTATTTTTTGTATTCTATGCATATTTTTTTTTTTTTAATTTTGTTTTGTTTTGTATATTGTTTACATAAAATATAACACAAAACAGGAAAAAATCAATATTATGATTAATATAACTAATTCAAGCAAATAAATTAAAATATTTATAATATGAAAATGGATCAAGTTTTATTTAATTTGTTTTTATTTTGTTTGTCTTTCATTTATTTATACGATTTTGTTTGACGTACTTTTTGCGAAATTATTGAAAAAAACCGAAGGATCGTATGTCAATTTAAGTTTTAACTTCACTTTGGCAAGAAAACGAAAACAAAAAATATCTTTCGAAAACGATGTTTTTTTAAAGTCAAAACGTTATATCCCACACACAAGGCAAATCATTTCAATTATCTGTAAGTAAAAGTTTTGGGAGCAGTAATTCAACAAAGTAAACCAGTTTAGGTTTTTAACATCTCTGCAATTTCATAAATGTAAACAAGTTTATCTGCAAATATCGCATTTTTGTTCTGAACTGAGGAAAAACAATTTTTGAATTCACTTTCTGAATTTTTGACGTAGGGTAAATTTGTGAAATCTCAAAAACTTGGAGTGCCTCAATTATTACATGACGATTGAGTCTACCCCGTATCAATTAAAACTTATAAGGGTTATTTGTCTTCAAATAAGTTTTGAATTGCAAGAGGTAAATGTTAGAAGCGTATTTTGGAAAACAAGAGAACATTTCATTTGGTAGTCATAGTGTTCAAAGTACACACACAAAAGATTTAATTTTAGTTAAAACTTACAGTGATCAAATTGAATAAAAATGGCTGTCGATTATTCACTTTTATTTTGTCAATAAGTAACTTTTAATAGGTTGTTCAGACAAACAAAATTTTAGGAATCTCTGATATACATATATTGGTAACAAAATTTTAAAAACTTGTGAGATCCCAGAAACGTGAACAGGTGGATTATATGACCTCTGATTAGTCGATTGTTACAAAAATTATAATGACATTAGTTTAAAGTTGCCATGTCCACGGGTGAATTAGATACAATTTACGAAGTTACCCAATACATACTTCGAACAATTTTTTTCCTTAATTTCGTAATGAATGGCAAGTCGAGAATTTTGAGAGCTGGTTTAGTTTTTATACGCGAAAGGTAATTTTACTAATGCAGGCAAGAATTCTTAGCACACTAGAGGTCACTAAAAAATAAAAATAAAAAATAATTGACTTTCTTATTGCCGAGCGATTTAAAAAAAGTTGGGTAATGTACCTCTTTTTCTTTTGCCTTCATTGTAAAGACAAATTTATATTATGTGATGCAGAAAATCATAAGTAAAGATAACAATTCCAAAGGAAGGCTCGTTAAAACCTACACAATTGGTCTATTCCCTTGTGTTAAACATTGAAATGGGCTTACTTCTCAGTTTTGTTCCATCTGACTAATTAAAAAAGAAATTTCCCTAAACATTCACGTTATTTTGATTAAGGAAATGTTTGTTTTTACTTTATTAAGGCATAATCTCATTTCCCATTTATAGAAAACTTTGTTTTTTTAAGTAAAGATGCGTAAGTGTAAATTTTTTTGTAAAGAAAAATATACTTCCCTATCATTTTAATTTTTTTCATTAATATGATTGATCAAAAACATGCATAAGTTTTCATCAGTGAAACTCTGTGCATGAAAAAGATCTCCTTTAACATTGAGTTATGGAATAATAAATTGAAGAAAAACAAGGAAAAGTTTCTTTAGTAATGAAAACATCAAAATGTTGATTACGTCAGAAATGTGTTTTTGAAGTGGTTTAAATTTAAACGTATAATGCGCCCTTAAAAAATCTAAAAATTAATATCATTAATTTTAAAATTTGTTGAAATCAATATTCTTGCAAAAGCAAGCATTAAACATTATTTCTAGTGTTTCTTTTTTATTTAATTTTATTTGTTATTGAAAAAGGACCAATTTTACCATTTTATACACAACCAATTAAAAAACAAATATTTTGTTTGCACAATTTTTTATAATTACACATTTCAAAGAAAAGTTAAAAAAAAATTCCCAATTAAAACCAAACGCAAAGCTAAATTAAAAAAATAATAATAATCTTAAAACGCATTAAATAGATGTTGCTTTAATGAGAAAAAAAAAAAAATAAGTAAAAATGCATAGCAATTCCTTAAATCAAATTCATCAATCTTTATAAAGCAAAAAATAAAAACAAAAATTAGTAAATAAAATAAAACAAAATAACTTTTACTCTTATAGATCCATTTTTTCTATACTAGCTTAGTAGATAAAGGCATTACAAAAAAAAAAAACAATCGGAGTTTGAAAAAAATAATCTGAATGAATAAACAAAAATGTAAAAAAAAAAAACATATGTACATTCTATTACAAATTAAATGGATGTGAAATAAAAATAATTATTTAGTAGTGGTTTCATTCTAAAATAATTAAAAGAAAAAATACAAAAAAAACGAATCTTACTAGATTAAAAAAAAAATAGTTTAAGTTTAAAAATTTAATAAAAATTTTTGAATTTTTGAAAAACAAAAATTACAGATTAATCGAAACTGTTCGACATTCAAAATGACGAATTATAATTTATTATGTAAATATTTAAAATCAAAAATGATTAATGCAGAACAAATATATAATATTTATCCTAAAATAATGGTTTGTTTATTTTATTTCTAAAAAGATTTTCGCTGGATTAGTAGGTGATTTAAACATCGGTGCTTGCGTTTCTTCTTTCTAAATTTTCACAAATCAAGGCCTGTTTTTCAGTGATGAGTTAAAGAAGAGTAAGCTTATCCTGAAAATAAGTTAACTCTGAGTTACTTAGAATAACTTTTTCTGTGAAGGATCAACTTTATCTAACAGTTGTCAAAAGTCTATTGGAATCGAAATGCGACAGAATAGATATCACCAATTTACGTGTTTCACTATCGAAATCGGGATGGCACCCGTTTAAAGATTTCAATAGATTTTTAACACGTATTTGTCAGAAAAATCTGTTCAGTTTAGTCCCTGAGTTAACGTACCAAATTGGGTGTGTTAACTCGAAGCTAACTTAGGATTTAAATTGACTGAAAAACACGTTTCAAGAGTGTACTAGAGTTTAAGGTGCCAGTTATAGCTATCATTGAAACCATTGTATATCCAATCTATAGTATTCTCATGAAACACGATTTTGTAGGTAGACATTTGGTCGATAGGTTCGCTGTGATCGCCTTACCGAGATCCCTTAACAAAAATTAGTATGACATTTGGACGCATAGATGGCCACGAGCTTTTTTTCTTCATGAGAATACTATAGAATTTATATACAATGTTGAAACTCATCATTGAACATTTTAATGATTGATTTTGAGATGTTTAGGAAGTAAAATTATTTATTATTTTGATGGAAAAATAAAGCTAAAGCCTTAATTAATATTTCTGGCCAAAAAAATTGTTCAAATAGGCCCAACTTTCCATATAAAAAGACTTTCCTTATTTCAATGATTGAACTACCTTACCAATGATCATTGAAAAATTAAAAGTCAATTTTTGTGGAAAGTTGGGCCTGTTTGAAATTTTTTTTTGGCTAGATATATTAATTAAGTCGTAAGGTTTATTTTTCCATCAAAATAATAAACGATTTTCTTTCCTAAGCGTCTCAAAATCAATCATTAAAATTTTCAATGATGAGTTTCAATGATAGCTATAACTGGCGCCTAACCCCCAGACTAGGATGATGTCGCAATGAAAAACTGGAATTGAAATTTTGGGCACTTACTACAGAAAGTTTCACCAGAGACAATAAAAAATGTTTGGCATTTTAAAATGAACATTATATTTGCTTGCACATTTTGCCTCCAACTAATAGAATGGGCTATCTATTTTTAAGTCTGCCCTTTACATATTGAAAATCATCTTAAACGATATAAAATTGGTAAATCTCCACTTTCAAAACTATTTAATACTTTCTACTGGGCAGTATTTTCCAGATGAAATTGAACATGTTTTTTGAATGTTGTCGTATTTTTAGATTTAGGAAATCGACCTAAGTTTTCCATAAGACAGTGCCACACCTCACACCTCGCGATTTGTTTTTCTTTATTGCAAACAAACTTTCCTGGCGAGTTATTTTGCCAAAACGGTTATGTGAAATGGTCACCAAGATGGTATGATCGTTTATTTTATTGCCGTTGGATTTCTTTTTGTGGGGCTATGTGGAAAATTATGTTTATTCATACCATTCCCGATCATTGGACGGTATTAATATGTTTCGAAAGGTCATCGAAAATTAGCTTGTTAGAATCGAATTAAATTAAAATCACTGGCAAGATCGAAACAATATTTTGAAAAACAAATTTGATCGATATCGAAATCATTAATATAATTGTTCAGTTTATATATCAGTGAGCAGACAAATCCAAAAATTTTGTTTACTAAGTATTTGACAGCAAAACTGTGGAAATTCTCTGAGCCCTCAGAAATATAAACTGGACAATTGCTTTATTCAAACCACAAAATGGGTGACCTCTATTAACCGTACAGAAGGGAGTAAACTAGTAGTAGTGGTGGGGAATTATAATCCAAGAGCCAATAGCATATACATAAAGTCAAGTCATTTGCGTAACTTTGTAAGTCATATGATAAATACTAGGCGTGTTCAGGAAAATGAGATCTCAGAGGGCTCAGTGTCAAAAACTGAGCAAGCGAATCCAATATTTTGCTTCCTCAGTATTTTACAGCTAAATTTCTGAGGAATCCTGTTCGCGAGAGTGAGATTGCTGAGGGCTCTGAGATCTCATTTCCCTGAACTCGCCTATTGTTTGAAAGTCGGTAGGGAATAGTACTCCTACTTCAGCAAATGTCAGATTCAGGGCTCGAGAACGATAACTCCATAAAACAATTTGCAAATTTGCATCTTTACATTCCTTTACATCGAGATAGAGCCAAAACGGGTGAAAGAATTTTCTTAAAATTTGGAATAATAATGGACATGTTCTTTGAAAATGATGTTCCAAATTGAAAAAATAAGTTCACCCGTTAAGGGGCTAGCTCAATATGAAGAGGATGCAATTTATTTTATGGAGTTATCATCTTTCTACCAAACACCACAGATATATTTTTTAATGTTTAGTTGGGCATCTGTTTGCTCAACGCCTTTTCGTCTTTTCATTATACTCTTCACAGCTCTCTTCAAAATTTTGGAAGTCTTAATTTTCTAGTAATTCCCAATTCGTGATGTGATAACAAAAATTTAAAGTTCATTCAATTTCCAGATGCGAAAAATATACCTCAAGCTTTTAAATATGCAAATTAATTCCAAGGAAATCCTACACACAATTTAACCAAATCTGGTAATAACTTCTTATCTTTATAAATTCTAAGAACTTTTATAAATTAAATGCTTCCACGGTAAAGACCTTGAAGCTTTAGCATGAAGAGAAATTTAATATTATTTTATTAATAATAAATATTCGAAGCATTTATAAATTAAAATTTTCGATGTTATGTGCTTGTTTTTGTTTACGAATGCATTTTTATATGATACAATAATAACAGGCAACTACTACAATGAAGTAAATACAAGGGAAACAAAAGAAAATAAACAAAAGTACATACATATAGTAAAAATCGCAGTCACTAGCTATGATATCAGCAAGAACCAAAACACCATCACACGATACTTGGTAATTTTTTGCTCGAGCGAAAAATTAAAACAACAAATATATAGGTACCTACATAATCATAATAAACCAATACCACTACTTGAAGCATTTATATTTCTTTTATTTCAAGGGCGCTTACTAACCAAAATTAAAAAAAGTTGTCTAGGCAAATATACATAATTTTTGTCGTTTTTCTTACATTAATTAATCAAACTAGTAGATCGATTTGATTTATCTCAAAACGATTTGATGGATAGCACGTGGAGCAGCGTGCTTTAATATTAATCAGAGCCGTGTAGCCACGGATACTGTGTTGAACTTCACATTACATATACATATTGATCGCACTTCGCAATATACTGCGTTCCCAATTCGTTTTTATTGTTTTAAGCAAAACAAAACTAAATGTTAGGTAACTTAGTTTTAGTGTGAAGTGTGCAATGCCTGCAGTATCCACTAAATCAACGAAATTTAGATTTTTTTAATAACTAGGGGTATTTTTCTCAGACAGGCACTTTAATATTGTTGCTCAAATTTCATTTGAACTGGGTAAGAAAAAACACTAATGGTTCAAGTTGCTTGAAATTTGTAAGCTTTATTTAATTATGAAATATTAAAAATAAGTACATACATTATATGTGCAATTTAAATTATATGAAGTAAAAATAGAAAAAAGCTTGAAATTGCTCAAACAAAAAACTGCTTGGTTTTGAGCTCAAATGAGATAATAAACACCTTGATCTCAATCGACTGTGCAATATCTTTCTTATCCTCCTACTCTTTCTAACTAGTGCCGTGCAATTAAGGTTTCATTTAAAAGACCTTAGGTCTTACAGTTAAGTTAACATAAAAAAAACGAAGCATGCCTATGACTCCAAGCAAGCACCCTTTGAATGTTCAGAAGAAAAAAAATGTTTTTATTTAATTCCCCTCTAATGATTCTGTTTCTCACCAATGTTGCAGTGGATGTAGCCTTTTTTTTCTATATTCCCTTAGCTTAACTGGACGTCACCCTGGGATTTAATGAGATAATAAACACCTTGATCTCAATCCACTGTGCCAAATCTTTCCTATCCTTCTAATTTTTATAACTAGTGCAGTATATTTAAAAGACCTAAGGTCTTAAAGGGAGTTAACATGAAAAAACATCATAATGGGATTGATAATATTTTGTTGAAATAAAATCTCACTGAGTGCTCAATGCCAATTCGACGAACGCGGAATGCGGAAAATTATGTCGTTTTTTAATTGAAATCTGAAAGATTTGATTTTAAGATCTGGAATTCTTGTCTTGAATGAAACATCTGGGCATATTTTTGAGAAGATTCAGTTTGCACTCATAGCATACATACACGCATACACATAAGAATGTCATATGGCATCGGTACAAATAATACAAAACAAACAAAATGCCGATTTGTCGTTTGACAAGAGAATGTTTGCATGCATGGGTGAATGCAGATCAAATCCCTCAAACTGAAAAGATCTCATCTTTCGTCTTCAGATTTCATCTTTTTATGAATAAAACATGCAAAAATAGAAAAAGTGCAAATCTTTACCCAAAAAGATCAAATCTTTTCAACACTGAAAAACGACAATAATTGAAACATACTTTTTAAAGTTGAAAAGTCACGTTACGAAAATTTTTAAATAAAGTTCCCGGGCATACCTTTCAATGTCCTTAAAATAACTGTGCAAAATGAGACTTTTTGGATTATAAAAATGCATTTCATTCTCATTTTCTTGAACATTTTTGTATGCACTTAGTGAGTTTTACCTTTGAACCGACGAAATTAAAATATAAGCAAATTCAATTTACAGTCGACTCCCTCTAAGTCGAATTTTCAGGGGCTATAAAAATAATTTAGAGTTAGATAGTTTTGGAAAAATTCCAGTAAGAGAATTTTTTTTTGTTAAAATCATTTATTGAATGCAAAAATGATAAAATAATTAAATAAATAAATAACATAACTAAAAACAAGCTTCTTGTTGAAGCCATTACCGAAAAACCTAGCAATGAAGTGCTTTAGAATTTAAATTTTGTATTATAATTGTCTGTTCCACACTAAAGTAGGTACAACCAAAAAGCGATTACAATAAAGTTAAAAAAATTCCTGATCACATCATATTGCATCCTCTTATATCGCCACCATCTTTTTGTTTATTTGTCAGAAAATTATAGATCAAAGAATAGATTCTGCTAATTTTGTTTGAATAATTTGATGTGCCGTTTGTCTTTGATCATGAAAACTATGAATTCACACGTACTCAACCGCGCCAAATGCTTTTACTCCACCCATTCTCCACTTTTTCTCAATTTTTTTTGTGTCATGTGACATAAACCATGATAGAAAAACCCAAAAGAATTTTTAAAAGCTCGGACGGTCAACCAGTTCAAAGCATAAGTGATGATAAAGGCCTAAATCCTACGAGGGGGGGGGGGGTAATATTTCCCCCCGCTTAGACAGGACGGGCAGTTTAAAAAAATGGAATAAAACAGAAAAAAATAATTGAAAGCCAATGGCAACACTTAGTATTGTTTTGTAGTTTTTTTGGAAAGCCAGAAGTCCATTCTTATGGTCTATTTTCATATGTACATTAGGGTGGTCGTTAAAAAAAGGTCAACCCGGATGGGCCCAAATCGGCTCTAAATGAAGAAAAAAAATCCCTATTCAGATTTTTATTTTCATCCCCTATAGTCGCTGTAGGGGTAAATTAAATTTCCGCTTTCTCAGAGCATGCAGGTGGGAACTAGACAAGAAACAAATCCTATAGAAGGGGGGTAATATCTCCCCCCGCTTGGACGGGAAGGGCAATTTAATAAAATACTTGCATAAAATAGCAAACAATTTATTGCAATACTTACAGAAATGTTTTGTAGCTTTTTGGAAAGCCAGAAGTCCATTCTTACGGCTTGTTTTCAAATTAAGTTTTTTTGGCGAACAGTTTTGACAAAAAATTGTTTCAAACTCATTACTTTGAAGAAAAAATATTTTTTTTTATTATAGGTTTGAAAACAGATTTTGCTGAAAATGTTTATTCAAAGAACTTTATTTAATAATCAAATATTAAAATGGACTTCTGGCTCTCCAAAAAGCTACAAAACATTATTTTATTAAATTGCCCCTCCCGTCCAAGCAGTGGGAGATATTATCCCCCTCCGGTAGGATTTTTTCTTTCCTACTTCTCACCTACATGCTCTGAGTTTTCCGGCAGATTTTACGCTAAAAATCTGAAAAAATTAGGGAATTTTTTGTTTCTTCATTTAGAGCTGATTTAGGACCATCCAAATATTAAAACTAAAAAAAAAGCATTATAACGACCACCCTAATGTACATGCATACATACAAATGTCTAAAATCTGGGCAAGTTTAATTAAAGTAAAGATGCGGGCCTTTATAACAATTTGAGCACCAACTGCAAGTCGATATTCAATCGAAAATTATTTGCCTTATTATTTTGTTATTCAAGCATTTATTCATACAGCTGCGATTTCTCTAGTCGTCCAGCAGCAACTCTAGCTAATAACAAAAGCATATACCGTTATTAGCACTTGGGTAGGTTGACGGGAGTTAAAATGAAAGTAAAGTACACTGCTTCTGATACAAAAGATTGCAGTTAACTCAATAAAGTCTGATGGATTGCGAAGATTTATGGAAGCATCTGTTAAAGTGCCTCTGACTTTCTGACAAAGTATTAGCACAACATGTCAGAAGAGAGTGGGAAGACATTTCATACGACTGTCTAATTTGTATGATGAAAAAGATTTTCATACATATTATGCTTCTACACCTGCATCCAAACAAATCAGTTTCAGCATAACCCCAAACACCCAAGTGGGATAGATAGCATGATGGTTTTTGAACCAAACCTAAATATCTGCATGTATAACTATAAACACAATGTCAAATCTGTAGGATGCGCTGTCAAGTTGTGTTTGATGGAATTTCATATTTTGTTTCCACACTATTATACATGATTTTCTTCAAACCTATTTGACAAAATGTCAATACTCAATGGGATAGTGTGGAAGTGCTATTAAGGAAAATTATTGAAAATCCGATAGACACCCTACATTCTGTTAATTCAACGGGTGTAGATAGTCAGCCTTATTATGAGTTTCACGTGGAACAACATTCCACCCGGAAAAATTGACATTTCATTTTACATTTTTTACAGTTACATAGATATCGCATCTAGTACAAATAAAAATGACCATTTTTTCAATATTTTGTGATTGCAAGCTCTTTTGTTTCGTCGTCAAAAATCGAATCGGTTGATCGAACTACTGATGACTTGTTGACGTTTTGTTTTTATGTCTATGTATGTAATAGATTTAACATCATATGTGGTCCATAGCTCACACAATATTGATATAACTGGGATGTAGCTCTACGTCCCACAATAAAAAGTATTCATTTTTATTTGCTCTGCGTGCGATATCTATGTAACTAAAGTATCTGTGATAATAGCTTTAAAAATTCTGGGAGAACAAAAATTTTTCGGGTGAAATGTTTTCCGACCGAAACTCATAATAATTGGCCGAACAGAATGGTCTAGCTGTAGTTGTGGCGTGTAGCACTGTCAAAGTAGAAAGATACAAAAATAGTATACAGTGCCACAATGAGAAGCTGTAAATGTAAAGAATGTATGGTGAAGCAGAAGTTAAACAAAATTCAACTCTTGCTACAAGCTGCAGCTACATTCATTCTGTTCAAGGGTAAGGCTGAGTATTTCCCCATCCCTTTAGTAGAAAGCAACTAGGTGAGACGCTCTGTGGAAACTAACTATCTGAGACCAAATTCAATAAGCCAAAATAATAGATTTTTCGTTTGTTCAAATATTTATTTGAAGGAGTTGGAGTGTCATAAAATTCTTCTTTTTAGGTATTCCATAAGTTTTAATACTAAATACAAAATCTATATACTCCAGAACAGAAGAGGCATAGGCAGGGAAAAATTTACATCATAAAAACATGCTTTTCTCTTTTTCAAGTAATGATACAATCACCCTTTGTTATTGGTGCAGTGTAGATGATGAATTGCTGGAAAATAATACCATCCAAGGCATGATCTGTTTTGGCTTCGCTGATGATATTTTTGTAATAACCATTGGGAAGTTCTAAAAAACTCTCTTTTATACAGGTTGTTTTGCATAAGGTGTGACAAAAGCTAGAGCGTGTAATTTGGGCTCAGGCAAGAAAAAAATCATATCGAAGGGGGTCTATTTCTCCCCGTTTGGGGGAAACAAAAAAAATGTAGTGTTTCTTTAAAGCCCCAAATCCATTCTCTAATTTACTTTTTATATAAGGTTGTTTTTGGGAAGGGTTTTTAAAAAAAATTATGAACAAAAAAGAATTTTTTCTAAAACTATTAACAAAAACAGCTTTAATTTAAAAAAAAAGTGAATTCTGAACCTTGGTTCTAAAAGGGCCAAGGTCCAATTTGCTAATTTTTGGGAATTCGAAAGTCTCGTCTTACAGTCGTGGAACATTTCACTCTGAGTTCAATTGTGTACTTAAGCAATATTATAGCATTAGAACCAAGGTTCTAAAAGGGCCAAGGTCCAATTTGCTAATTTTTGGGAATTCGAAAGTCTCGTCTTACAGTCGTGGAACATTTCACTCTGAGTTCAATTGTGTACTTAAGCAATATTATAGCATTAGAACCAAGGTACAGAATTAGGGAATGGATTTCTGGTTTTAAGAAAAGCGATGTAAGTTAAATTGGAAGTGTTGTCGTTGTTTTTTTATAATTTTTATTTTCTATCTCCATTCCTGCCAACAACACGCACACAGGAATGGTTCAGAGTTGTAAGTCAATTGCATCTTTTACCTAAACGGTGTTAGGTAGACCCCTCCCATTTCCGTACTTTTTTTTGTCTTGACCCAACCTTCACGCTCTAACTGTTTTCGTTGGGCCTATAAGTAAAATGGGTAAGATAAACAAGAGCTATCTCAAGACGAACATGGTAAGGTTTATGCCATCTATAAAACCTATTATCTAATTTATTTCAGAAATAAGAATACACACTAGATATCGAAACGTCAGTAAAATTTTGAAATTACAAAAGATGATAAACTATAAGGGAGAAAGCACTTCAACCATGTCACATTTAACGTGTGTGCGTACCGGTTTGGGTTCCAAAAATTAGAATTGGTTTCAGAAGTTAACTTTGATTGCATTCTGATCTACTTTATGACGATTTATAATTCAAAAGATTTTGTTTTTAAGAAATGTATTTTATTTTAAAATCATCACAAATTACAAGGATGCTGATTATTATCGCCAATCAAACTACGGTCCTACTTACGTGTTATTCAGATGTCTGTTCTTCGTTCGATGGAAAGTATTCCGACGTATTGAAAATAGGCACCCTTTGAAATTCATCGTCTTTCAGATTACTTCTAATCTCGCCATCAATGTTTTTCGATCTTGAAAACAAGGGCTTTAATAGAAGACCTTTCAAACTGTAATCAGTGACTCCTAGCTCTTCTTCAGCTATATCAATTGACCTTTCAACTGAGTTTACATTTTCATTAACAACATCAACGAATTTCTCTAGTTTGTTAATTCGTTCGCAAAGGTTTTGAAAGTTTTGTTGGAGTGCGAGAATTGGGACGACATTGTTTTCCATAGTAGAATTAGTTTCAATTTTAACCTTTTAAATAAAATAAAACAAATAAGAAATGTTTCTTGTTGTTTAAGTTCCAAATAATTTACATTCGTGAGAAGAGTTTCGAACTCATCTAGTCTGGTCAGCGTTTCTTCAATACTCAGGCAAAGTGGGTTGATCTTGATAAAAAAAGTATATAGAAAAATTTCTTATTTCAGAATTAATGATAATCTACATACTTCTTTGTCGACATTACAATTTTGAAAATATTTTGAATAATCTTCCGCAAGTTTTTCGACCATTGTAGATATTTTTACTGTTATGTTTATCAAAACAAGTTAAATAGGAAAATGCGAGAAAAGAAAACGAAAATGGAAACGAAATGTCAAACAAAAGGAAAAGCAATTTTTAAAGAGTCACCACAATGAAAAAGTTTTATTAAACGGTGCTAGCATCGTCCCTGTTCACACGAAGAAATTAAAGAATCGTTCGAATGTAGCCTGATTCACAATAGGTCTGTTCCTTTACTTTGAATTTCTGTGATTTTCTGTGCATTTCTGCCCAATTCAGTCCAAAGTTGTGTCAAAGTTTATATAAAAAAAATATTTTGACACAAGTTTGGACTAAAAATCACAGAAACCCAAAGTAAAGGATCAGACCTAATGCGTCGAGGAAACGAGACGTGAGCGTGACGAGATACCATCGTTGCTGTCAAACGAATTTCAAACAATGAAAGTATATGAGGATATACACAATGAAGCGTTTCTCGTCGTCACGTCACGCCAAGAAAAATTGAAAAAAAAGACGCGACGAGACGACGATTTTATTTTTTGACAAGTTATTTACATAATGGAAGTATTTTGTCAAAGAAAAAATACGATAACTTGAAATTAAAAGATCAAGTTATTCCTAATCTGTTGTCTTTAAAGCTTTTTTTGATTATTTTATTATTTTTTATTTTTAACAAAAGAGTTTTCGTTGTAAAGAATCTCGCCGCATTGATTCCAGCCTCAAATCCTTCGTCATGCCATGGTATAAAAGAAGCAAATTTTCATACTTGCCGTAATTATCCACACACAAACAAAGGCTTGTATCCCATCGAACACTGTTGCAATATTTATGGAGAATTTTTCAGGAAAAGAAATATCTGAGTCCGAATTGAATTGAATTGAGCTTTGGGTTGACTGGTATTTAGATTAAATATATCCTACTGTGTATTGTCGAATCACTTGATTTTACCCGGAGGCCACACGAGCGAGTACTCGCTGGAGAGTTGGGTACATACATTAATTGTCAAATCACTCACCTTTCTACTCGCTGCTCAACTGGCTTCAAAAAAGGGAAGCCAGTTGACTAGCGAGTAGGAAAAGCTTCAATGTATTAGTAACTCGCTAGCGACTACTCGCTCGTGTGGCCTCAGGGTTTCTTTATTTTAAAAAAAATTACTATTCTTATTTAAATTTACAAAGTTTGTTTACAACTTTACTACCATTACGACGACTTAACGCTGTTGCATGAATACCGTTATTATAAAGCCTAATCTACATTGGTCAAAAAAGTGTAAAAGTACAAAAGTGCACATTTTCAAACATATTTTGGGATAGTTTCTCAAAAAAAAACTTATTAAAACTAAGCAGAAAGCTTAAATTTTTGTTTGAAAACAATTTTTATATTCTTTTTCACTAATACTATGTTCCCACCAAAACGAAATCTGAGATTTCAGCTGAAAAATTTGGAGTTCTCGACTTGGTGGAGTGGGATTTCATTAAGATTTCGTTGAAATCTAGAGTTTTTATTGAGATTTCGTTGAAATTTCCATGAAATCTTGTTCCATCAACTTGAAATATCAAAAGTTTTCAACCGAAATCTGGGATCTCATTTTGGTGGGAACATAGCATAACAACTGCGCTAGCAGTAGTAGTTTTGCAAAATGTGGCCAATGTAGTTAAGCCTAATGCTATGTTCCCACCAAAATGAAATCACAACAAAAACATAAATGTTAAAAAAGGAGCCAAGTTCTTTTGTGTACAAGAAACCTGTGCATAAAAAGTCAGCCCAAAAAAGTAATGAGATCTAAAATATATGCCAAGTTTTAAGTTCATGAAGTTTAATATCAAATATCTTAAGTAGAGTAACATCGAAACAATTCCAAATCATGACAGAAATTTGGTAATTAATGATTACTGATTAAAATTTGGTGGGTTCACTGGTCAAGTTTTCATACATTTTAAATTTTTGATTAAGTAAGTATTTAAGACAAAACTTGCCAAGTAAATCCACAAAATTTTAATCAGTAATCATTAATTACCAAATTTCTGTCATGATTTGGAATTGTTTCGATGTTACTCTACTTAAGATATTTGATATTAAACTTCATGAACTTAAAACTTGGCATATATTTTAGATCTCATTACTTTTTTGGGCTGACTTTTTATGCACAGGTTTCTTGTACACAAAAGAACTTGGCTCCTTTTTTAACATTTATGTTTTTGTTGTGATTTCACTCCTTTTTGCGAAGATTTATTTTTGGTGAAAGTCAAGCCCTACCGCTCTACAAAGTTTCATAATTCTACGACAACCGAAAGTGCTCCATACAAATAATAGCAATTCTGATAAAGTGGGTGGATATCCCCCCCCCCCCCCGCCTGAATGGACAATTCCAAATTTTAAATTTTTTTCCTTTCTAAGTACTTCAAGTCCTACCGACCTACCAATTTTCATCGTTCTACAACAATTGGAAGTTGCCCATATAATTATAAGAATTTTTAAGAATGTGGGTGGATGCCACGCCCCCTGAATGCAAAATTCCAATTTGAAATTTTTTTTTCTATGTACTTCAAGGCATACCGACCTACCAATTTTCATCGTTCTACAACAATCGGAAGTGCTTCATATAATTTATAAGAGTTTTTGAGAATGTGGGTAGATGCCACGCCCCCTGAACTGAAACTTCCAATTTTTCGATTTTTTTTCTTCTAAGTACTTCAAGGCCAACCGACCTACCAATTTTCATCGTTCTACAACAATCGGAAGTGCTCCATATAATTTATAAGAATTTTTAAGAATGTGGGTGGATACAACGCCCCCTGAATGCAAAATTCCAATTTTTAAATTTTGTTCTTTCTAAGTACCTTAAGCCCTACCAACCTACCAATTTTCATCGTTCTACAACAATCGAAAGTGCTCCATATAATTTATAAGAATTTTTAAGAATGTGGGTGGATGCCACGCCCCCTGTATGAAAAATTCCAATTTTTCAATTTTTTTCTTTCTACGAACTTCAAATCCTACCAACTTACCAATTTTCATTGTTCTACAACAATCGGAAAGGCTCCATATAATTTATAGAATATTTAAGAAAGTGGGTGGATGCCACGCCCCCTGAATAGAAAATTGCAGATTTTCGATTTTTTCCTTTGTATGCACCACAAGGCCTACCGTTGTGCGAAATTTCAAGTTTCTACGATGTCGGGAAGTGCTCCATAATTTTGATGATCTGTCAGTGAGTCAGTGAGTCAGTGAGTCAGTGAATCAGTGAGTCAGTGAGTCAGTGAGTCAGTCAGTTACGGTTTTTGCGATTTTTGAAGTCCTATATCTTGGGAACTACGAATGCTAAAGAGTTGAAATTTGGTGAGCCACCTGTGTCTGATCAGCTCAGCAAATACTGCGAATTTGAAGTTTCTGACTTTATTGGTACTGAAGTTAGAGGGGGGTTGAAAATCGCCTGAGTTTGTTCCTGTAAAAAGGGTGTAGTGCCGCGAACTTGGCTGGGCACTACCGTGCCCTTTGATAAAGGAACAGGGGATTTGAACAGCATTTGCAGTCAAATATTTCTATAATGCTATGTTCCCACCAAAATGAAGTAAAGGAACAGGGGATTTGAACAGCATTTGCAGTCAAATATTTCTATAATGCTATGTTCCCACCAAAATGATATCCGAGATTTCAATTGAAAATTTTTGATATTTTGAGCCACTGGAACAAGGTTTCATAGAAATTCAAACGAAACCTCAATAAAAACTCGGGATTTCAACGAAATCTCAATGAAATTCTGCTCCACCAATTTGAAATCTCCAAATTTTTTAGCTGAAATCTCGGATTTCATTTTGGTGGGAACATAGCATAAACACACTTTATAATTGAAATTGCCTGGCAATGAAAATGCCCACCCAAGCAATAAATTGCCCTTCTTACGCTGTGGCTCCATTGGCAATTTTTGAGGCAATTGCAATTGGAATAGGAATGGCAATTTATTGCATTTTCATTGCCAGGCAATTTCAATTATAAAATGAGTGTATAGAAATATTTGACTGCAAATGCTGTTCAAATCCCCTGTTCCTTTACTTTGAATTTTTGTGATTTGTGTGCATTTCTGCACTTTTAAGTCCAAAGTTCTGTCAAAGTTCATATAAAAATAAACTATTGACTGAAGTTTGGACTTGAAAATTCAAAGTAATACTACGTTTTCATTAGGCCAAATGAGGTAATTTCGTTGAAAGTTTCCAAATTCGATACGAAATCATCTCATTTCCCATACAAATTCACATCTCGAAATGAGATAATTTCAACCAAATTTGCACGAAATTAGGTTGGAAATTAAGTCAAAACCTAACGAACACACCCAATTAGCCACAGTTTGGAAAGCTCTGAAAATATTTTGTATGAAAATATCAAAGCGCAATGGAAGGAAACATAAGAAAACAACAACAAAGAGTGATTAACAGCCAGTTGAAATTCAAAAATGAAATGAGCTGTCAAACGAAATTACCAAATTACAAATGAAAACACTTTTTTGTGATTTGTGAAATTACCTCATTTCGGCTCTAATGAAAACGTAGTATAAGGAGGATGTACCTACAAACTTACTAATGTGGTTTTCCTTTCGACCAAAAAAGTCCACTTTTTTCTGATTTTTTCGACCTGAGATCAACTTTTTCTTTCCATTCAACCAAAAAAATCGATTTTTTTTTCGATCTCAGGTCGATTCTTCAAATCTCAATTTTTAGCAAGATTTACACGCATTTGCACACACACCAAAATAAACTGACATAAATCTGAACGTATTAGTTTGCATTCGGCATTTCGCAGTGTTGTTTACTTTCGATAAGAAGGTGGTGTTTGTTGGACAAATTCATCAATAGAAAAATAGTCACTAAAGGCCTAACTACATTCAATTCACTTTTGTACAAAAGTGAAAAAATATTTTCTCTTTTTCCAATAAACTACTCAATCCTATCTTTTATCTCAAGTTTTCAAAAAGTAAAAGTTAGAGCGTTCCTAACTTTTACTTTTGTAGAAAAGTGAAACACTACTACATCTAAACAAATATTTCAAGAAGCTTACGGATAGATGGGGCTCTTATCGATAATTATTAGCTGAACTGGCCTTTTTCTCCGACATGTTTTTTTTTTTTTTTTGATTTGAATGCATTTTTCAAGTACATAGTTGTGATGTGAAAACGTATATCGTATCGGCGAATCAGACAAAACATAAAAAAGGAAAATAAAATATAGATGGTTATTGGTGCAATTCAGCAGCGGTTTATCTTTAAACTTTAACCAAAAACTCAGTCAAAAGTAATTTAATTTTCGTATAACATCAATTGAAATCCATTTATCCCGTCCCATCGCGTCAAAACATTCTAGATTCGTCTTTTTTTGTTTTTTTATGTTCGCTGTGGAAAACTAGGTAAGAAAAAAAATGTCTCATCAAATTTACAACTAAATGGTACGCATTTCCCAAATTAATCTTGTGTTCTGCTGTAATTTCTTTTTGTTTGTGAAATGTGAACCGTCCAGAAGGAGCCAAGAAAAGAAAAAATCTTTTTTGTTGATTAAGACTTTATAACTAATCCTTCCAACAGTGCTCTGGAGCAAAAAGCAAATTGGACAAATAAAAACAAAAAAAATCTATAAAAAAACATTAATCTAGCAAAAAATAATCATCTCGCTGCATATCTCCGTAGCGAAAGAATATCCAGGATTCAAGTAAAGGGATTCGTCCAAGAACAACGCAAAAAGTTAATCATCGCTATCTCCGTAGCGAAAGAATAGCCAGAATTCAAGAAAAAGGATTCATCCAAAAATAACGCAAACCGCGTCTTGCTAGTCTGCGGGAAGAAGGGTGTTTTCTTTGTTAGCAACCAGAGAAGATCCAACAGAGTTCTACGGGACTATCAAACAAATAGTTGGTAAGAATTGATTTTTGTTTATATTCCTCTTACCTCCGCAGCTGAGTTGGGTCTCAAGTGAAAGGCGATAGAATTTTTGGAAACTAGGTCGCAGTCTTAGTTTTTCTGTGCTTAAATTATGTACCTATTCTATTTATGTTTGTAATGCAAAATTTTATTTTAAAGGCAACCGAACCTCCAATGATGTTGTTCAATCTTTACGATGATTAACTGAAAACCATTTCGTCCTACACAGCTTTCAGTCAATTTATTTTGATCATCAGAGCCTCGCACGTAAAACACCGAACGAACAAAGATCATTCTGAAGCCAGATAAAACAACAACCACAGAAGTTCATCACATTTGGCCAACGTTGCAAGAAATTTATATGAAATTCTTGCAAGTGCTGGATACAAAGCGTTGTCATTTCTAAACTACTTGGTGGATTTTGATGGTTGAAGCGGTTTTTAGCCTTAATTTAAGCCTTCTAAGTTATTTCAAAAACCATTTCCAATTTAAACAAAAATTTCGAAAAATTTGCCCATAGAACTATATTATCATCATATTCTTGAAATTCGAAAAAAAGACGAAAGTACTTTTTTAAGACAATTTTTTGAAATCTTTGTTCGAATTGGAAATGGTTCTTGAAATAACTTAGAAGACTTTAATTAAGACTAAGAACCGTTTCAATAGTCAAAATCCAGCAAGTAGTTTTGAAATGGCAACGTTTTGTATCCAGCACTTGCAAGAATTTCATATAAATTTCTTGCAAGTGTTAAATACAAAGCGTTGTCATTTCTAAACTACTTGGTGGATTTTGATGGTTGAAGCGGTTTTTAGCCTTAATTTAAGCCTTCTAAGTTATTTCAAAAACCATTTCCAATTTAAACAAAAATTTCGAAAAATTTGCCCATAGAACTATATTATCATCATATTCTTGAAATTCGAAAAAAAGACGAAAGTACTTTTTTAAGACAATTTTTTGAAATCTTTGCTCGAATTGGAAATGGTTCTTGAAATAACTTAGAAGACCTTAATTAAGACTAAGAACCGTTTCAATAGTCAAAATCCAGCAAGTAGTTTCGAAATGGCAACGTTTTGTATCCAGCACTTGCAAGAATTTCATATAAATTTCTTGCAAGTGTTAAATACAAAGCGTTGTCATTTCTAAACTACTTGGTGGATTTTGATGGTTGAAGCGGTTTTTAGCCTTAATTTAAGCCTTCTAAGTTATTTCAAAAACCATTTCCAATTTAAACAAAAATTTCGAAAAATTTGCCCATAGAACTATATTATCATCATATTCTTGAAATTCGAAAAAAAGACGAAAGTACTTTTTTAAGACAATTTTTTGAAATCTTTGCTCGAATTGGAAATGGTTCTTGAAATAACTTAGAAGACCTTAATTAAGACTAAGAACCGTTTCAATAGTCAAAATCCAGCAAGTAGTTTTGAAATGGCAACGTTTTGTATCCAGCACTTGCAAGAATTTCATATAAATTTCTTGCAAGTGTTAAATACAAAGCGTTGTCATTTCTAAACTACTTAGTGGATTTTGATGGTTGAAGCGGTTTTTAGCCTTAATTTAAGCCTTCTAAGTTATTTCAAAAACCATTTCCAATTTAAACAAAAATTTCGAAAAATTTGCCCATAGAACTATATTATCATCATATTCTTGAAATTCGAAAAAAAGACGAAAGTACTTTTTTAAGACAATTTTTTGAAATCTTTGCTCGAATTGGAAATGGTTCTTGAAATAACTTAGAAGACCTTAATTAAGACTAAGAACCGTTTCAATAGTCAAAATCCAGCAAGTAGTTTCGAAATGGCAACGTTTTGTATCCAGCACTTGCAAGAATTTCATATAAATTTCTTGCAAGTGTTAAATACAAAGCGTTGTCATTTCTAAACTACTTGGTGGATTTTGATGGTTGAAGCGGTTTTTAGCCTTAATTTTAGCCTTCTAAGTTATTTCCTATAGAAGGGTTTTTTTGAGGGGGGGGGGGGAGAATTGTGGTGTATCAAACAAAAAAATTAACTTTGGTGCAACCTTAGCATATGACACATGTCTTTAAGGTAGTTTTGAATGCTGAATCAAATGACACCAAAACCAAGTCGATACGGCAATCGTGAAAAAATTTATTGTCATTTTAATATAAGAATGACTTTATAAAAGTTAAATATTACCGAAACCAGTTGAAAATAATGGTCCGTCGATGAAAATTGCCATCAATGGTTCATTTGTCATTTTTAATTTTGACAACCTGCGCAGTATAATACCTTAGATTTGTGTACTGTGGTTGTCTAGAACAGTTGTAAATGGATGATCTACTAAGTTATATTTGGAAAGGTTTGTTTAATTTGTGTTGTCTGTTTATTATTTTGATTATAATATGAATATTGAATATAATACACGCCTAGCGACTCCATATGACTATAGACACGCTGGCGTAAAGTAAAGTAAACTGATAGACGGTGCACACTTTTTTTATAATTATTACATACGTATTATGCCATGTTAAATAATCCATTGTATGCTTCCAGACAGTGACGACGAGATCCTTATTGAACTGATAAGCGAAAACCCAATCCTATGGGACACCAAAAGGACCGACTACAGAGATGCAACCAAAAAGCAACGGATAATAATGCAGCTATCAAATATATTTCCCGGCACAACTCCCATGGAAATTGAAAAAAAGATTTACAGCCTTAAAAGAAAAATATAGGAGGGAAAAGAAAAAAATTGAAAAAAATACACGGTCGGGGTCTGGAGCTGTTTCCCAGAAAGTTTGGCATCTAATGCCAAAGCTTGACTTTCTGGGATGCACTTTAAAGTCGAGGAATACAACTTCATCCAACCTTCATACAGGTAAAAGAAATGCTAACAACATACAGCATTTTATAAACTTATTTTTTGTTTCAAAATATCAACTATTTCAGGCAGCTCATATATGGAGTCAGAGATCAACACCACATACTCCGACAGTTATGATTTCGTGGACAACACACCAGAAATTTTGATATCTTCAAACCCACAACCTGCATCACAAATACTTTCACCAGCAACATCTATATTCAACACATTACCAACGGAATCTCAAAGTGTCCAACAACAGCCAAACAAGGCAATCGGCTGCGTAATGACCTCTTCAGAGAGAGCTCAGAGGTCTTACGAAAAATAAGCAAAGCGGTAACGGATGAAGAAACACAAACTCAGGAACTAGAAGATCACCTTAAAATTTTTGATTACATGGGAAGACAGACATTCCGTTTGCTAAGTAATGAAAGAAACAGAGTTGTACGAGATTTGATGGTGTTTTGGGATAAAATGTGTAAGAAACTAAATTTAAAAAAAAACAAACAAACATATCCTTACTTCAGATACATTACCTATACTTTAATTTAAATTTTGATATCAAGTAGTGTATATACATATGGATTTACAAGTTAATTTTAGTTTTTTTTGGTTTTTATGTAATAAGAATTCAACCGTGTAAGACCATAGTTAAAATTAAGTTTGATAAATAAAAATCAAGTTTCAAATAAGATTTGTTGTATTGTTTTTCCTTTAAATTACGATGTTTTTTGCAGCTGCGTTGTATGGTTTGTTTTATTTCGCGAGCATCATTCTTCAATATATTTTGCAGGGTACTCGGAAATGGAGCCGAGACAGATAGGCAGTTTCCGACCTTAATATATAGGTACATAATTCAAGTTAAAAGTAGAGTTGAGCTCATTTGAACTTTTAACTTGAATTATATTCAGTCACTCCACTTAAACAGAAAATTTGTCTTTTCAAATTTTCTTCATATTCTTTTACTTAATATACATACACATGTAAATTAGGAATTGGAAACCGTAGAACGTTTCACTCTCCAAAATCTATTTTGTCACTGCTTGTATTTGTTTTTGAAATTTCATCGTCATTGGACTTAAATCTCTTCATACCAATCCAACAAAAATCAACATGTAATTGAGTTTAAAATCTCTTCATAAACGTATGTAAACAAAACAACTAAGCAAATGGAATAAAAAAAGTAAAATATCAAAACGCACAGCATTTCGAATCTTTAATTCGAAGAATCTTTTTAATTTGATGGGCAAGTACTCCGAAGATCATGCACACCTCCAAAAACGAGTAAAAAAAGAAATAAACAAATGTGATCTAGAGATAGTGTTAAAATATTCTATAGCCAATTGATAACCCTTGCGCAAGTGCGTTTCATTTAAAATAAATGGCATATTTTAATTAATAAAAGGAAATTATCAAATAAACAAATGAAAATAAAAACATCTTTATTGTGCATGTCGCAAACCTCACTATGGAAGTATGTATATATTTATATTTTACGGTTTTATAATTATGGAAATATAGTTCGATACTTTGAGACTCAATAAATCTATTTACTTAAATCATGTGCAGACTGCATGCTAAGCAGTTGCTTGGTTTAAAACCAAAACTAATGCGAGCTATTCCGCCATGTTTTTAAATAGTTTCTCACTTCAATTCCTGTTATAGCTGCATTTCTTGAACCAAGCCGCATTGAAGCAGGAATCGAAGTCAAGTTTGATGATATAGCTTCGGACCTCCAGGCTCCATTGTCTTCATCTCCTCTATCTACAAAAGAATCAGGAGCATAAGACCCTTCGCTGCTTTCGCATAGCATGTTGTGTAATACCACAGTCGCTTTGACAATGCTGTCTACAACTTTTGGTTCAGCTATAATAGAACGTTTAAATACATTCCACCTTGCTACCAGTATTCCGAATGCATTTTCCACAACACGGCGAGCTCTCGATAGTCTTTTGTTAAAATTGTATTTATCGTTTTCGATGTATCTGCCACTGTAACACAATTGCAAAAGCAAATCAAATCTCATTTTGTGTTCTATTTACCACTAAAAAATTATGATCTGACCACCAAATCTGAAATGGTTGAATGGAAGACCACATAAATCATGACGTATTGAGCAGTCCCAGTCTAAACAGGGACATTAAATTCAAAAGTACTGAACACACACGTACTAACCCTGTTCCATGGTTTAGTCCCAAACAGCGTTGCCCCCCTACTACAATTGTAGTGTTTTTACTACACTTTTTTCTCAAAAGCACACACTACGCACAGTCCTCCAAACACTACACTTTTTTTACATCAGAGATAGTGTGTTTGTAGCTTTAAATCTTAACCAATACTTTCTGTGTAAGCCCAGAACACAACATCCCCAATTTCACAATTCACTTCCAGAATGGAATCCACAGTTTGACAGATCATATTGGTTTTCTCTTTATAAAATAAATGTATTGTAATAACTTTCCATATTTGAACTATAACGACTCCGAAATGCAAACAAACGGACACAATAAAGCTTACGGTCGCAGTGCAAACATACCCTTATTAGCTATAATTATAGCAACTCTCAAACGAAGGAAGCGCCACCTGCCGGATTATAGCAGATTTACCAGCTGTCAAATAAAAGCTTTTGGAAGGGAAATTATTGGGAAATTTCCCCTACGGAAAGCTCTGGAAGCAGAGACCAGAACGTTCTCCTTATTTCCAGAGTTTGGAAAAGAAGTATAAAAGGCACATGTTTGAACGGCAGCGACACAGTTTGTTTTTAATCGTGAATGAATAAAGTTGGTTGTAATAAAAGTGAAAAGTAAAGTTTGTGAATTAATTCAGTGGTGAATAATAAATCGTTTTGTTTGTAGTAAGAAAAGTAAAGTGTTTTATTTTGCGACATAAATAAGTGGACGCTTTGAATAAAGTAAATAAGTTTTATTAACGAACCTGAGAAAATATTACATTGGTGTTAGAAGTGGAATAAAACTTGTTTTATCTGTGCACTCGGTTATTGTGTGAAAAGTGAAAAAAAAAAGAGACAATGGGTAAATCTTTGAATGATTTAAATTTAGTGGAACTTAAGGCAGAACTGAATAAGCGAGATCTTCCTACTGCTGGAACAAAGAATGATCTTATAATTCGTCTGCAAGAAGATTTAAGAAGATGTGGAAAAAACCCGGACACGTTTATATTCGACATTGAAATGGAAGAACAGCAAGAGCAAGTAAGTACATCGGGCATGACCAACATGCTGTCTCAGCTGCTTGCCAAATTTGAACGATTTGAACAACAAGGCCAAGAACAACGTAGTGAACAAAAGAATCTTCTCGAACGAATCGAGCAACAAAGCCAAGAACAAAAGAATCTTCTAGAAAAACAAGAAAGGAATCTTCTTCAACAATTCCAAGAACAGACAAATCTGCTCGAAAGTAAGTTGGATGCTTTTGACAACAGAATTATTACTCTTGATGAGCGTGTCGATAAGCAATTTTCGACTGTAGATAAACAATTATCGACAATAGAAGCAAAGTTCGAAGATAAAATCGAATCCATTACAAAGGAATTAGATAAAGTAAAGAAAATGAAGGTTCGAGAAAGTTCTGGCGACTGTCCAAAGAAAAAAGAGATGCATCCACCAAACTTCGATGGGCAAACTTCTTGGTCAATTTACAAGAAGCAGTTTGAGGCAGCCGCAGCAACAAATGGCTGGGATGAGGAAGACAAATGCATAGCTCTAACGCTTGCCCTCAGAGGACCTGCTGCTGAACTGTTACAAAGCATACCAGCAGATAAAAATGGCAACTTCAGTGCTCTCGTTCAGGCCATTGACAAACGTTTTGGAGATGGCCATATGCAAGAAGTCTTCCGCGTCCAACTCAATTCCAGAGTCCAGAAAAGAGGAGAAACTCTGCAACAACTCCAAGCAGACATCGAACGGTTGGCACACCTAGCATATCCAGCTGCAGGAGATGAAATCATCAACCAATTCGCAACAGAAGCCTTTGTTCGTGCTGTATCTGACATCAACCTTCAGCGAGCAATTCGAACTGCTGGCAAACGCACGCTTCCTGAAGCACTAGCATTCGCCCTCACTATGGAAGCAGCAGAACAGGCTTCTCAAGGAGTCCATCGGGTAAGAGAAATAGAAATTGAAGAGTGCTCTTGCCAGAGAACAGCATTCCAAAGGAACCAACGCGATGGACCTGCTCGATGCTGGAATTGCAACAAAACCGGACATCTCCAACGCCAGTGCAGATTGCCACCTAGAAGATCTGCATGTCAACATTGTGGAAGCAGAAATTTTAACAACAACAATGTCAAAACTCCTACTCGCCCCGTTTCTCAACAGGGAAACGAATAAGAACCAACTTCGAGGGGCAGAAGCTGGTTTCTGGTATCGATGGCCCCAGAACCACCATCCAGGTCTCACAGACGAAACGAAACAACAAAAGTCTGACTGTGGAGGCAACACTAAATGGCAAGAAGCAAGTGGCTACGATCGACACCGGTGCCACTGCCTCCATTGTTCGAAAGGACTTGGTGAAGATGACATGGCTGCATAACACCAACACTTACCGTCTGAAAACAGCAACAGGAGAGGCAGCCAGAGTGTATGGGGAGGTTCGTCTTACAATCCGTTTGGCAGAACTGGAGTTTTCACATCTATTTCTGGTAGCAGATATATGTGACGAGTGCATAGTTGGAATCGACTTTATGAAAGAGCATGGAGTAATTCTCGACATCGGGAAGCAAGTTCTCAAGTACCGAAATGTGGAGATTCCTATGGTTTACGGCAATGAAAACTCATCAACTCTCAGGACTGTCATAAAAGAAGATATATGCCTGCCACCTTCCTCAGAAGTGTTCGTTTGGACGAAAATAAAAGGTGATTTGGGTAGCCATCGATACCTAATGGTGGAACCAGACTCTGAACAGTCTTCCCAAAACATCATCCTAGGGAAGACCCTTGTGGCACCAAAGAACAACATGGTACCCGTACGGATACTTAACATCAAACCGTACGAAGTTAAGCTAAGAAAAGGAGAAATAGTTGGAAAGTGTGAATCTGTTTCCGCAATAACTACTATCACAGAAGCTGACACACACAAATCTGTGGACCCCGGGAAAGTGAACTCTATGAAGGCAAAAATTCTGAAGTCATCCAAATTAACTGAACGTCAGCTAAGTGTTGCTGGAAGCCTCCTTCACGATTATGGTGATATACTCTCTTCACCCAGTGGGCAGTATGGTCGAACACAACTGGTGCAGCATCGAATCGATACAGGAGACGCAAGACCTATTCGACAACCAGCAAGACGTCTCCCATTAGCCAAACAAGCCGAAGTTGAAGAGATGATATCGACCATGAAGAAAGATGGGCTAATCGAAAACTCTAAAAGTCCTTGGGTATCCCCTGTTGTTCTCGTCAAAAAGAAGGACGGAAGTACTCGATTTTGTGTGGACTATCGGAGGCTGAACGATGTGACAAAGAAAGACAGCTACCCTCTGCCAAGAATCAGCGATACTCTGGATGCGATGGAAGGAGCTGAATGGTTCTCAACATTGGACTTGAAGAGTGGCTACTGGCAGGTAGAAATCCATCCAGAAGATCGAGAGAAAACGGCTTTCTCCACAGGAAATGGTCTGTGGCAATTTAAAGTGATGCCTTTCGGACTATGCAACGCTCCGGCAACATTTGAGCGTTTGATGGAGTGCGTTTTACAAGGACTTACTTGGAAATCTTGCCTAGTCTATTTGGACGATGTCATCGTATATGGTAAGACATTTGATGAGCATTGTGGAAACCTTAAGGCCGTGTTCCAGAGGCTTCGAGAAGCAAACTTGAAATTGAATCCAGACAAGTGCGAATTTTTCAAGTCTGAGGTAAAATACTTGGGACATATCATCTCTTCCCAAGGAGTGAAGACTGATCCTGAAAAAGTTGACACTGTAAAGAATTGGCCAACACCACAGGATAAACATCAACTCCGAAGCTTTCTTGGTCTAGCCACGTACTATCGACGATTTGTGAAGGATTTTGCTGGAATTGCGAAAAGCTTGCACCAGTTAACAGAGAAAGGCAAACCGTTCAAATGGTCAAGCGAGTGCGAGAAAAGCTTCCGGGAACTTAAGCAGCGCCTATGCAATACACCAGTTTTGGCCTATCCGACACCAGGGAAACCTTTCATCATTGACGCTGACGCTAGTAACGTGGGAATTGGAGCCGTACTCTCACAAGTTCACGAAGGAGAAGAGAAGGTTGTCGCCTACTACAGCAAGGTACTCTCAAAGCCAGAAAGAAACTACTGTGTGACCAGAAGAGAACTTCTAGCTCTAATATCGGCTACAAAACACTTCCATAAGTACATCTATGGACAGAAGTTCCTTCTTCGAACAGACCATGGCGCACTTAATTGGCTTTTGAACTTCAAAAATCCAGAAGGTCAAGTGGCGAGGTGGATCGAGAGATTGCAGACATACGACTACCAGATCCAACATCGAAGAGGAAGGTTGCACTCAAATGCAGATGCCTTATCTCGGAGACCATGCAAACCGGACTGCAAGCACTGCACACGTCAGGAAGAGAAGGAAGTTGCTGCTATCCACCGATTAAGAGCTGATCCCATTTACGGTTGGAGTAACGAAGAACTGAGGACTGCCCAACAAGAAGACTTGGATATTGAACCCATTCTTGCGTGGAAGGAACACCAAGAGAAACCAGAATGGGGTGACATCTCCGATAGAAGTCCAACTCTTAAAGCGTATTGGGCACAATGGGACTCACTTCATGTAAAAGAAGGAGTACTAAGACGAAAGTGGGAATCCACAGACGGCAAATCTTATGTGATGCAGCTAGTCGTACCTCGTTCCAAGGTTAAAGATGTTCTTCAAGAGATGCATGAGGGAGCTTCCGGAGGACATTTGGGGGTGAATAAGACACTGGAAAAGGTAAGGCAGCGATTTTACTGGCTACATGCAAGAGAAGATGTCGAAAAATGGTGCCGAAAATGTGATACTTGTGCTGCAAGCAAGGGACCAGGCAGAAAAGTCCAGAGTAGAATGCAGCAGTATAATGTGGGCACGCCTTTTGAGAGGATTGCAATAGACGTTGCAGGCCCTTTTCCAGAAACCGAAAACGGAAACCGATACATTCTGGTAGTAATGGACTACTTCAGCAAGTGGCCTGAGGCATTTGCCATCCCAAACCAGGAAACCAAAACAGTCGCGGATCAGATTGTTTTCAACTGGGTAAGCAGGTTTGGTGTACCTATGGAACTCCATTCAGATCAAGGGAGGAACTTCGAGTCCAAAATTTTTCAGGAAGTTTGTACACTCCTTGGCATTAAAAAGACGAGGACAACACCGCTTCACCCACAATCTGATGGGATGGTTGAACGATTCAACCGGACCCTTAAAGAACACCTTTCCAAAGTTGTAAGCGACAACCAACGAGACTGGGATCGGCATATTCCATTATTCTTGATGGCCTATCGAAGTGCGGTACATAGCTCAACAGGACATACACCATCAGAAATCCTGCTCGGGACCACAATACGACTACCAAGCGAAATCAAATTTGGATGTTATACAAGTGAGCCACAAGGAATTGACGACTACGTGGACAACCTCAAAGAAAAGCTAGTTGACATTCACGAAAGGACGAGGGCAAATATAAAGCTATCGAGTGATCGGATGAAAACAAGATACGACGCAAAAGCCACAACGACTGGATTCCAAGTGGGAGACCTTGTGTGGTTTTATAATCCCCACCGTCGGAAGGGACTCTCACCGAAGCTTCAACAAAATTGGGAAGGCCCTTATACTGTCGTAGCACGAATAAACGATGTCGTCTACCGCATTCAGAGAGGATTAAGAGGCAAACTAAAAGTAGTTCACAGCGACCGTTTACATCATTATAATGGTGATGGAAGTGATGGATTTGCTCGGGACGATCAATCCTAAGAGGGGGGCAGTGTAATAACTTTCCATATTTGAACTATAACGACTCCGAAATGCAAACAAACGGACACAATAAAGCTTACGGTCGCAGTGCAAACATACCCTTATTAGCTATAATTATAGCAACTCTCAAACGAAGGAAGCGCCACCTGCCGGATTATAGCAGATTTACCAGCTGTCAAATAAAAGCTTTTGGAAGGGAAATTATTGGGAAATTTCCCCTACGGAAAGCTCTGGAAGCAGAGACCAGAACGTTCTCCTTATTTCCAGAGTTTGGAAAAGAAGTATAAAAGGCACATGTTTGAACGGCAGCGACACAGTTTGTTTTTAATCGTGAATGAATAAAGTTGGTTGTAATAAAAGTGAAAAGTAAAGTTTGTGAATTAATTCAGTGGTGAATAATAAATCGTTTTGTTTGTAGTAAGAAAAGTAAAGTGTTTTATTTTGCGACATAAATAAGTGGACGCTTTGAATAAAGTAAATAAGTTTTATTAACGAACCTGAGAAAATATTACAGTATATTCTTCACATTTCTACTTCAGTTTTACAATGCACCGTTTTGAAGTTGGAATGTGAACTGTTTTCTAAACTATTCTCGAATATTTTATGGATTTGCCAAAATTGGGTGCTAATTTAATAATTTATTATACCTATGTATATTTAAAAGTGAATAAAAGGATTAAAAAAATTGTAAAATTATTTTGTTCTTTTTTTACTACGTTTTTACTAAACATTTTTTTCCTAAACACTACACTTTCAATCAGTTGGGGGGGCAACACTGGTCCCAAACAGTTTCAAACAGTTTCAGACCACCAGATTTGGTGCAGACCAGTACAATTTTTCAAGTGTGGAACGACTTCGGACTAAAGGTAGAACTAGAATAGGCGGAAGCTGTCGGAAGCTTATGTCAAAACCGACCGAAAAGTAGCTTTCCGAAACGTCAATTTCACAAGTGGCCCATAATGCACTTAAGTGGTTGGAAGTGAAAAAAAAAATAAATAATTGTTTATTCAATGTTTATTTTCTCATACTTATTCACAGCGCAGAGTGATAGCTTTTAATTATTTATTTTGCAAAACCACTAAAATGCTATGTGATATAAATTAATTAAAAGAAAATTGTTTTGACTTCACTCATTCATTCATCAAACAGAAAAAAAAAGTTGAAAACTTTGCACCAAGCGCCAAGTTCTTGTTAGTTTGCTTCCACCATTTTGATTTTGCATTCGCCCACTTACGAAAGAGCGGTCGTTGAGCGCTCTCACTTCCAACGGCAAAAGTTAACGAAAACTAAACGAAAAGTTCCACTTCGCAATTATGTGCGCGTCATATCAATTTCTTGTTTTCGCTCGGTTTCGTACGACCACTTAAGTTGGCTTCCGACTATTCTAGTTCTACCTTAAATCAGGCGGTTTCAAACTGTTTGAAAGTCGGCAAGGAACAGACCTACTGAATTCCACATCGAAAAGTTTCTTTCACATAAACTGACGTTTAATTTTGACACAAGGCGTTCGCATTTTTGTGTCTATTTGCCGAAATTTTTATTTCTCTATAGTATTTTCATTTTCAATTAAAAAGAAAATCTATTTTCTCTTTTTTTGAATCATTTCTTGCAAGAAAACATCAAACATTAACCAACGAAATGAGTTACCGTGGCATAGGAGGTGGTGGATATCCCTATAAATCTTCCAGTCGCAGTGGAGTTGCTATGAATGCAGTCCCACCACCTCCATCGACCTCTGCAGCTATTGGAAGACGCGGTGGTGGTGGACCCGATCGAAAAACTGGAGCAAGCAGTGGCCTATCGAAACATGGCTACACCACCATGGATTCGATAAGTCAGTTCGCAAGTACTCAGCAATCACTGGGCAAACGCAAAGCTCATACTGAAGATGAATACTTCGATGATGATGAAGATCAAACGCCAGAATTGGCTTATATACCAGCACCAGGTAGTCCGGGGGTCACAAAGCAGCGACCAGCTGATTCTGAGAGTGAAGAAGAAGATGATCCTCTTGACCAATTTATGGCTGGTATCGAACAACAAGTCCAGAAGGAGAAAGTTCGTTCTCAGAAGGCTGAAATTGCTGCTATTGTGTCTTCAATGGAGGCCAAAGGTGTCCGAACGGATATTGACGATGAAGATGATGAAGAGAGCTACTATCGTTATATGGAAGAAAATCCCATGGCTGGCGTTCGTGATGATACTTCTGACGTTGAAATCGACTACGACGAAGACGGCAACCCGATTGCTCCACCCAAGAACCGCAACATAGATCCTTTGCCACAAATTTACCATTCTGAAATCGATTATGAAAAGTTCGAAAAGAACTTTTATGCTCCCCATGAAGACATTGCTGCACTTTCTGAAACTCAGGTCGCAGATCTGCGGCGAACTTTGGGAGTCAAAGTCACTGGGCCAGAACCACCAAAGCCAGTGACGAGTTTTGGTCACTTTGGGTTCGATGAACCATTGATCAAAGCTATTCGCAAAGCGGAATATACTCAGCCAACTCCTATTCAAGCTCAGGCTATACCTGCTGCTCTGGGAGGCCGTGATATAATTGGTATCGCGAAGACGGGAAGTGGCAAGACTGCTGCCTTTGTTTGGCCAATGTTAGTGCACATTATGGATCAGCGAGAACTGAAGGAGGGCGATGGACCCATCGGACTTATCCTGGCACCCACGCGAGAACTCTCCCTTCAGATTTATAATGAAGCCAAGAAATTTGGAAAAGTCTACAATATAAATGTAGTTTGTTGCTATGGTGGAGGGTCGAAATGGGAACAAAGTAAAGCCCTAGAGCAGGGAGCAGAGATTGTGGTGGCGACACCAGGTCGTATGATAGATATGGTCAAGATGAAAGCAACAAATCTCAGACGAGTAACGTATTTGGTCCTTGATGAAGCAGATCGCATGTTCAACATGGGATTCGAACCTCAGGTGTGTTGATTTAATAAGATTTCTTTGACTACGTAAACTGTATATATCTTGGGTTTTTGTTCTAAATTACAATTTATTTTAGGTTCGTTCTATTTGTAACCACGTCAGACCAGACAGACAGACGCTTCTCTTTTCAGCGACATTTAAAAAACGCATTGAACGTCTAGCCAGAGATGTCCTCACTGATCCAGTGCGCATCATTCAAGGTGACCTAGGTGAGGCCAACCAAGACATTACTCAACAAGTATTTGTCTTCAATAATCCTCAACAAAAATGGAACTGGCTTTTGTTGAGGTTGGTGGGATTCCTATCTCAAGGCAGTGTCCTTGTGTTTGTAACCAAAAAACTTGATGCCGAAACTGTGGCCAACAATCTGATGGTCAAAGAGTTCAATTGCTTGCTATTGCATGGAGACATGGATCAAGCAGATCGTAATAAAGTAATAACTGCGTTTAAGAAAAAAGATTGCGATATTCTTGTGGCGACTGATGTCGCTGCTCGTGGGTTGGATATTCCTCATATCCGAACAGTTATCAATTATGATATAGCCCGTGATATTGACACCCATACGCACAGAATTGGTAGAACGGGTCGTGCTGGGGAGAAGGGTAATGCGTTTACCCTTGTCAGTGACAAAGACAAGGAATTCGCTGGCCATTTAGTGCGAAATCTTGAGGGAGCCGATCAGGATGTGCCGCAAGATCTTATGGATCTGGCTATGAAAAGTTCTTGGTTTAGAAACTCAAGATTCAAGAACAGCAAAGGAAAGAAGATCAATGTTGGCGGAACCGGATTGGGATACCGTGAGAGAACCGGATTCGGGAGTGCCAGTAGTGGACGTAGTGAATACACCGAAGGTAAGCCATCAGTAGGAGTGGTGCCGCCAACTACACCTGCGAAACCAGCTGGAGGACCTGCATCAGATAGATATAGCGCAATGCGTGACGCCTTCCGCACGCAGTATATGTCACAGTTCAAACCATCGTCAGATCGCACATGGGAACAGACAGTTCCCGAAGCAGGAGTGTTTGCTGCTCCTGCACCACCTTCATTTGTGTCTGCCTCCTCCTCCAACAAGTCGCCTGCTTCCTCAACTCAAGATGCCAATAGCAAGCGTGGAAAGAAGAGTCGATGGAATTAGAATGCTTTTACGGATTTGTAGTAATAGAAAAAATAGCGGTTGAGCGATTGATTGAAAAACTTAGTCTTATGATAAAATATAACTATATAATATACAGCGCCGCCCCGCTCAATGTGTACTCGTAGGTCTAATTTTATTCGGTATTTTTCCCCCTTTAAACTATGCCTCAACATTTAATCTGTTTTTAATGTATTTTTGTGAAATAATATCTTAATTTTAAGAAGACAAAACTTTAATGCAAAATAAATGAAAATAATAATATTTTCAGTAAAGACTATGTATGTAGATTATATGCATTCGATTGAAATAGTAAAAACGCAACATTAATGTTTAAAAATATTTTAGTTTTTTATTCACATAAAAGATGGAAAATTGAATTTTCATGTCATTCTTTCATGTCAACATGTATTTTAAACAGCGATCTGAGTGGAAAGTTATAAGCTGAAGCCTAATTATGGAATTCAATAGAAGTTCTATGTGAACTTTCCAACTTCGACTAAGAATATTGAAGGTATTCGTTTTTAAATTTAATAAGATAACACATTTCAACCGAGTAAAAGACGGGTTTCGGGTTTTATTTGCCAAGTTGTCTTTTTTCTCAAGAAAATTGCAAAATTATTGTAATAAACTTTAATTTTTTTTCAATTCTTGTAAGAAACTTGTATCCTTGCACTGTTTTAACCAAATTAAATGTTTAAGGAAGTGTAAGCCTAGGTCTAAGTCTCTATCAATAAATGTTCTTTCGTGAATTAATTTTTGTTATTATATTTCTATTATTCAGGTTTGTTGATTTCTTCTTTTGAATTCAATTTCGAGTGTTAATTGTCAATTTTTTAATATAAACAGTGTACCAAACATCGATCGGCGATTTTTACAAATACCCTTACCTAGTTTATTTGCGCAACATTTAAACTATAAATTTGTACGTTTTGTAGAAGCACTATAATACATTTGAAAAAGTGTACGTAATCAGCTTTATTGTGAGTTTTGTCTGAAAAATATATTTTAATCGAACAATTTTGTTTGGTAGAAACATGATAACTTCCAAAATTAATATTGCGACTTAAGGTTTACTTTACGTAAACCAAAGCCTAAACGGGTTAACCGAATTTCTTAATAATTTTTTTATTAATTTGAAGAAAATCAGTTTATCCGTTTAGGGGTTATCTCGACGTAAAGTGGACGTGAAGACGCAAATTAGTTTTTGGAGTTATGTATCTTCCAAGCACCACCATGTACAAAATCTAAAAACCGTGATTATAATTCAAAAAATTAAAATTTTGTGGTAAGAATTTGACCATTAAAAAGCCAAATAAATAAATAAATTTTAATAAACCGCAAGTTTCCTGGGTAACTCATTAATCAGTAGAAGTCTTACAATTAAATTTCAAAATAAACGCAATAATGTTGCGTTAAAGTGGATACATACTAGAGCCCCCTAATGCACGTGTACACGTGTACACGTGTAACACGTGTAATTAAAATACACGTGTAGAAACACGTGTATTTGTATTTACACGTGTATTTAGTATTACACGTGTATTTAGTACTACACGTGTATTTATTTGCAATCCATTTTAAATGATATTTTATGATCCATAGGGCGCTGAAAAGGAGTACAATTCAAGATTGTATCACTAAAGTATTCATTTAATGCCAAGAATCTGTACTATTTCATTCATTTGGCACTGAAGCTTTAAATGTTTTGATTTTTGAAGTTAAATGTTTCTATTTCTATTAGACCAAGTGCTGCAACTGATTCTCCTACCTTATTTATACAATGATGAAATTTTGGTCACAGCAAGATTGATAGATGTCAAATACACAAACTATCAGCCATACACTCCGGATCAGTGGATTAGGTATTTATTTATTTAAAAATCAAGACCAAAAGCTACTCACCTCATTTCAAAAAGGATAATAGCAAACATTAATAGCACTCAATATCATTAAACATCAGCCGTCTACTTCATAGTACAAGAGCCAACAGAAGATTTTGGGAGTGGATGTATAACCAAAATATGAGTATGAGGGTTTGTAGGTGTATGTACTTTGATATTGAATACAAAAGTCTGGCAGTTTTTTTTCTCAGCCTTTGGTGGGGGTGGGGGGTTTAAACCTGCTGGGTTTCTTATTTATGTGTTAGGGTTATTAATACTTCAATTCACTTTTAAAAAGTAAGAAATGATGCTTTGTTATTTTCCCTAGGTCTGAAGATTTTTATCTTGACGATTCGATCAATAGGACCCATGATATTAGCTTTTTAAGCAAATCTTATCGGCCTTTTTTGGAGACTTTATTTTGTTGATTTTTTGTTTAGTTTATAATCTTCAAAAAAAAGGGTGATAACGTTCGCAGAAAATGGTTATATCTTGAGTTCTATTTATCGGACCATCCATTATTGAGGTGTTTCTACTTAGGAAAAATGTCAGAGCATCATATTCGACTTTTTACTTGCGACATAGGTACTATAAGGCAAGTTTTGGATTCGTGCAAAAAAAAAAATGTTGAGATTACAATCAAACATGTTATTACGATGATAGAGAACACCAAAAAAGTGGGTGGCACAGTTCTGTCTGTCTACAGCCTAAACGGCTCGATCGATTTTTTTCCAACTTGGTACATAGTGATTTTGGTGATTATGCCCACACGTTTTTTTCATTTTTTTTTAAACAAAAAATAACGGTACCTGCCATACAATTTTTCTTAGCAATTTTACTTAATCGTATTTTTCTCAAAAACGGCACGACAACTTTTCCTTAAAAAAAATTCAATAAATTTTATTTTAGTAAGGGCTTCCTTTGGGTGCAAAATCATTTTTCAAAAATGGCTATCAATGGTACCTCCCAAAGAACAATTTTTTTTTTCGATTTTCTTTAAAACGGTACAATCGATTTCAATTAATTTTGTATACAGAAGATTCCAAAAAATATAGGTAAATAGTTTTGTGTACCAACATTTTTGAAAAAATATTTTTTGGATTTATAAAAAATGTTTCAAAATTTTTTTGGAAAATCAAATATTTCGAAAACAACATGATCGATTTTTTTGCAACTCGATACTTAAGAGTTTTGTAGTACTCTCTAAAATATTTTTAGAAAAAATTTCACATTTATGAAAAAATAACGGTACCTTCCCAAAGGAAAATATTATTTTGCTCAAAAACGACTCTTTGGATTTTGATTAAACTTTTTTCATCCACTAAAATTAGTACAATCTACTACCAAAAATTATAAAATTTTGCACTTAGCAACTATTTATAGTACCTGTCATAGAACGTGTTCTTTTATTTTGAATTTTCTCATTATGGGCTGAACCGATTTAGATTTATTTTTGTATGTACAAATTTCAGATTAGATTTAATGATATTGCATATCAAAATTTTCAAAAAAAAGGTTTTTAAATTTTTAAAAAAAGTTTCAATTTTTTTTTAATTCGATATCTCAAAACGGGTTGACAACTTTTTTTCAAATTTTGTTTCTATATACACATATATATACTTTAGATTGGCATACCAAAATGTATTCTTAAAAATGTTTTAAGATTTGTATATATACATATAAAGAATTAATTATTTAAAAAACCGCTGCAGCAATTTTAAATTTGAATTTAAGCGTTTTTAACTCTGACAATAAAATAGAGGATCTGCCTGTTTTTAACTCCCCGCCCATCCCAAAGGCTGAGACAAAAACCTGCCAGACTTTGGTATTTTATATCATGATATATGTATGTAGGAAAATAAAAGAATGATCTTATAAATTCAATACAATTTAATAAAGTTTATTTAGAATTCATTTAATTAGTATAATTTAGTTGATTTAAAATTAGAAATTTAGGTAAGTTAATTTAGGCTTTGATAATATTACGGCTTTACTGCTTGACGGCTGGATATCAAAGAGAAAGATTTAATCTTCTTTGATTCTAATTTAGGTAAAAAGCAACAGTTAAAAGAATTACTTTAAAGAAAATGAATGTTAATGATAATTAATGATTTTTATGACGATTTGCCAATCGTTGGTGATTTAGGGTGTACACAGTTGATAGGGTGTTGCTGTCATCGACCCTACATGTATGTACCTCTAAACCCTCATACTCAGACTTTGGTTATACATCCACTCCCAAAATTTGCTGTCGGCTCGTAGACTATCAGTTTTGTGGATTAGATTTTTATATATCCTTTCTGTTTTTTGTTCCTTAATCTTAATGTTTTTAGAAAGAAGAACATTAAATGTAGGTATGTTTGTACAATCTTTAGGATTGTTTATTAGAAAATAAATAGTAACTCTTCATTTATGTTCTATATCTATTTATGTACATTTATATACATTATGTATGATATATTAAAAATTGTTGTAGTCTAATAGCTCACAGCAGATATTTGTGTATAAAAGTTTACCAAACAAGAATGGAGTATAAGTATATATGATTGGAAGAATTTTGTTAAGCTGAGTATAGAAAAAAAATATTGCAGTACATAATTCGCTTGTGTAAGTAGTATTTCAAAAACCCGAAAAACTAACTTTGTGGATTATATTACAAGTTTTCTTTAAATTTAAGAATATTTATTTATTATTATTGAATAATTTTTGTTTGTAAATGAAATTCTTTTGATAAATAGTTTTTGAAAAAAAGTAAGAATTTTAAAAAGTTCCATACTGATTTGTTTCAAAATGATGTGTATTTGAGTTTCAGTTTAATTCAAAAATGGGTTTGTTTCACAATGTTTGAATAAAGTTCTGATTAGATATCCGACAGATAAATATTAGCACCATGGTAATAAGTCCACAGAAGAAAAATTCACAATTTTTGTCTTATGACCCACCTGATTAAGTAATAAATTCATAAACAATTTTTTATATGTGAACATAATATGACCCTGCCTCAGAATTTATGTGTCCAATAACTAATCAGAACTTTACTCAGAGAATGTATAACAGGCCCTAAAGACACAAATGTTTGGTATAAATAAATACTCAAAATACCAAATTTTTCCTTAAAGGTACACTAAATTACATACAGGTTCTCCTTCCCCGAGGGGATACCTTTGAAACAGATATAGTTTTTGTTTTAAAATCTACAACTTCCACTTGAAGTTTAAATGCTTTGATTAAATTGTTGAAGTTAAAACAGAAAATATTTCTACATATATAACAAAGGTATCCCCATCCCAAATTTTATCTCTCAAAAAAAAAAAAAAACAAATCATTGCTTGTTCTTTGATTTCAATAATTTTAATATTTTTTTTTTTCTATATGTAAAACATAATAGTTTTTAAGAAAACTGTTCTAACGATATGTAATTTATGTTGCTCACATATTTATAATTATTAAGAACTTTAATCACACTCTATATTTTTGACCTCTAGTTACGAGTTAATTTTACAATTCTGCATACTTATGTACTTGCATTTGTATAGTATACATTTTCTAAGACTCCAAGTAAATTCTATTTCAAGAGCAAGTTCATGTGACCCAGTCGTGTATTTAATCATAAAATGCATGGTACAACAGTCAACTAGGAAAAGGAAGCACCATTTTTATAAATACACGTGTATTTTTATTTACACGTGTATTTAAATGATACACGTGTACACGTGTAAATAGTTTTTTAATACACGTGTACACGTGACACGAATACACGTGTAATTAAGTACACGGCTAAAATCGAGAGCTCTAATACATACATTATAAATGCAGCAGTTAATATTGTTGATATTAAACGCGAAATTACTTTCGTGAGACAAAACATATTGCTTACAAATTTTATATGGGAGTTAAAATACTTTTTCTCTTGAAATTATTCTTACCATTTGGATAGGGAAATTGAAATAGAAAGAAAAACTATTTTTTTTTACAAACAAAAAGTATTATATTCTATGCTTAACAATAAATCTGGGATTAGATAATTAAGAACCGACTTTTCAATCATTAATTCATTTAGCTGCCAGAGGAATAAATAGGAACAAATTTGTTCTCCATTTTATAGAATGAGTACCTACCATATGATATTTAACTGATTGGATTGGTTTATGAAAAAAAAAACACAGATAACGCCAATGGGTTGGTTAATCTAGAAACTAAAAAGGATTTGTGCGAGTGAATCTATGTATGTATGTTTAAGTTGAATGTTGACAAGAATCAAAATGTTAAAAAGAAAATATTTTCGATGTTCATAGACCGACATTAAAGAACACTTTACAAACGTTATAGCACTCCACATGTGTATCAGTTTCTACTCTATGCGCTCTCAATGAGCTCTGAAAGCGAAACACCAAGTAGATAAATAAATCAAAAAGCCGAACGGAACAAAGTGACAAACTATTTTTCGTATCTTGTCAGATGATGTATTTTTCTAATCATGTATCGTCGGCTTAGAGTGAGCAAACTCCTGTTTTGCATTTTTTCAAAGAAAATATTAAACAAAAAAGTGTTCTAATTATTTGAATCAAACCAAAGTTATATTAAGTATTTTTCTACACACGTTATTGCTTAATTCAGTGAAATTGAAAAAATTTAATAGATTTTTGTATTTTTCAGCAATTTTTGAAGTGGTATATAATGAAATGATCAACAAAAAGTGGAGTTAGCCGCTTTTCATTCTAGGCCGACGATATGGCAATGAGGTATCTACTCGAGCATATTTCCGATAACTTTGATCGTATTACGACTTGAACAAACTTTACTCGAAGTTAAAAAAAGGAAATAGTTATTACATGTACCTAAACTTGATTAGTCTTTATTTCTGGCTTCAATTCAATGGCAATTTAGATTCACGTGAATGTTTCTTTCAATTTGCTTCAAATTATTTTTTGTGACCTCCTATTTTTGGAGTGCAAAACTTAACCGCTGTTTATTTTAGAATTTCTCCAAGACAATAACAATTATTATTTGGTTTTAGAACATTCATTTCTCTCCAATGATTAGCTGAAAACATATTTTCACGAGAAAAAATACCAGAATAAGGTTCTTAGCCTGAAATTTAAGAATTCTTACTAAAAATATAATAAAAACACAACATTCTTTTTTTCCATTTCCATTTTTATTTTATTTTTCATTGTGTTCACAAACGCTTCAGCTCTTAAAATGTATGTTTGTGTGTGTAAAATTCACCACATAAAATACAAAATAATCAAATAATTTTATTATTTTTTTTTCTATTAATAATGAAAAATTTACTCTTTAATCTTGGTTGTTTAATTATTTTTTTTTTTTTCAATTTGTTTTCAAAATTCTAATTTTTTCTTAAAATATTATTCTTAAAAAATAATAAAATCCCCATTACAACGTGGTTAAATGCATTTAAAAAAAAAAACGTCAAAACATACCTAATGTTATATAAATAATATTGTATTATATAGAATGACTTGTGGTTGTAATACATAATTTTATATTAAAATCATGACCTATGTTGAAGGATTAACAAAACATTTGAAATCTTATAAATATTTGGTTGCATATAAGAAACAAATATGAATTAACATACATTTTAATAACAAATCATCATTGCCATATCAGGAATTATTAAGTTCGATAATTTCCGAATAGAATTGAGAGTTCCTTTTCATTTCGACTTATTTTCTTTTTCTATAATTTAGCTCAAAAAAGTTTTTTTTTTATAGTTTTCAAAAAACTGCATAAAAAGAACATCATTTTATCGATGCAGTTTAAAAAAATCGAACTCGAACATTTTAATATTGCAATAGAACATATTGACTTGACTATTTATTGTTTATTAATAAAATGCGTGTCTTTATTTTTAATTTAATTCAACAGTTTATTTATATTTGTTCTATTTAATAAATATTTTTGTTTAACCGTTTTTTGTTTGTTTGTTACTTGTTTTATATTGTACGGTGTTGTTGGTTGTATGTGAAGCAATTGAAGGATTTCTTGTTCTTCTGGTCATAAATATTTAGTTTTTAAATAGTATACATACCTACTCGTAAAATTGTTTTTTTTTTATTTTATTTTACAATAAAATTAGAAATAAATAATTAGATTTTTTAAGTTAGTTTTATTTTTCGAGTAGTTTATTCCCACCGACAATTTGTTTTTGTTTTTACAAACTAAATTCTATTTTGAATAGAAAATATCAGAATGTTTCATTACAGAGTTTTAAATTATATAATTATATTGTAACATAAAAAATTATAACATAACAAATAAAACCCATATAAAATAATTGTAGGAATTTTTTTTGTTTTCATTTTGATAATTCAGCACTTTAAAACGTGGGGCAACTGGGCGTGGCCGCACGTTTTATCTTTTTTACAATAACTTTATATAAAAAATTATTTTTTATTTAGCTTTAAAAGTCTATTTTTGCATTCTGCATTTTAAATTGGTGTATATAGTTGTGTACGTAACTGGTTTTGTGTGTGTGTTGTTTTTGTGTGAGGCCTCGAGACGACTGGCCGCAAGTTTACTGTGCCTTCATTTTGCCATTTTGTGCGCTAGATGACGATGAAGCTGATGTGGAGGTGGTGTGGTGATTTTTGACGTAACGGCTTTTCTTGCCCTCGGGCGAGAAGTAAGTCTTGTAGAAGAACCTTGCGAATAATACAAAATAACTGAAGTACATTGCAATGGAGAGCTTGATGTTTGTCGGTGAAATATTGCAGGATTGTCTGCCATGGGTTTTTAGGAAACTATGGGCCCACATATTAATCGCACATCCAACCACCATTTGTGTGAGTTGCAGCGATGTGATGATCATTGGAATGAAACGGGGTGGATTGAAGCGGGCTGCCTTCAAGGCGTAGTATGAGTACATGACGGCGTGAACGCAATAATTCATTACGATGAACCAACGTGCGGAGGCGGTGTACTCTGTGTAGGAAAACCACGAGTAGATGAGGACGGTGATATGATGATACCAGTGAAGGAAAATCAGAGGTTGCTTGCGCAGAACAATGAATAGTGTGTCTCCTAGTTCGGGAAGTTTGGATAATACAAACAACCATGTCCAGAACCCGCTGACACGATCATTTGTGATGAAACTGAAATTATTAAAAAAGAAAGAATTAAATACTTTTAATTTAAATTGAAAGACAAACAATTTCAAAATTCCTATAAAACTAAGAACCAAAGGTGGATTTGTGATCCACGAAAAAACTTGCAACTAAGGAAATATTTCAATCAGTGCCAGTACAGGTACATTATGTATGTACATGGTCACAGAGGGCATTAACGTTTGGGACAGTCGTATAGACGTTCGGGGTTCGTGTTAATTTTCGAAGGAAAATCCAGGGGCCCTACTATGTAACTTTATTCTACTTTTGAATCTATCCTAAAGTTGTTTTCAATGCCTAAAATAAGTGGTAATGAAAAAGGATCAAATGTTAGTGCTTTCGACTTTTTGCCACAGAATCTCCAATTAGCGCTGTTCTATTTCAGTTTATTAGCCCTTGCTATGGAATTAGCGAGTTGAGATTTTGCAAATTCGAACGTTTTTATTGTAGAATCGAGTTACATAGTTGGGCCCCAGATTTTCTATACTGAACGGGTTTTGTACAAGCATAGAAAACATCAACAAAACTTGCGACTTCTTTGAGGCATTTTCTCTGTTCAAGTTTGCAGAAGGAATTTGAACTAGAGTTTATTGTATACCGAATATCTCTGTGAAAACAAAAGTATTCTTCTTGAAGAATAGGGCATTCACGTTGAAACAGTTGTAGGTAGAGATTTTCAACGAACTTCAGTACACACGAGGTCCATTCACAATAGAACCTGTCAATAGAAAATCTCTACGATTCTTGCGACAGTCCTAACGACCGTCCTATAATGAATGACTCGCCTTAGTAGTTTCTGTAGAAAATCTCAACTTTTTATCAAATTAATTCGTGTGTTTGAACTGATTGCAACTAAGCCTTAATCGTTTTCCACAATTCCTTTCACAAATTCCCTGTATACAAATATATAATTTACATAAATGTACATATATTATTTATGTTCATTCGAAAACTGGTTATCTATAGAACTTTATCTATATCACCCAATTACCCTTATTATTGATCCTATATTCACCTTGAATACTAGTTCCTCATATTATAAGCAAGTTTCATACCAATTTAATGGAATATAATCAGACACAATAATGACAATAGGATATAATTTTCTACTTACCTAGGAACACAACATGAATGGAAAAGTCCATAATGACGCAGAACGTGTAGTAGTTCTGGAGCCGTCCTAAATGCTCCCATAATACTGAACATAGCCAGCAGGGTATTCCAGATAATCAAGAGACCACGTAGCTGGAATCTGTAAAATAGAAAAACAAACAAAAAAATATTATTCAATAACATTATTTCATAAATATGTACATAAAGATGTATTTATAATATAAAAACAATATTTAAGCAAGTAGGACATTTTCAATTAGTGGAATAAGTCTATGTGTAATGTGGTGTAATGAGCTGTAAGGATACAAACAAAAGAAAACAAAGCAATGGTGGCGTATTGTGGGAAAGCTGACACATTGTGACAGCGTGTACTATGTTAACCCATCATTTCCTTTCAGTACTTTTAAGAGTCAAGGATTTTCTTTTTTGTAGTAAGGGTTTAAGGTGTCATGTGACCTTATGGATTCTATTTTTAGCTACTGAAACGGAACTTAGTAATGATTGGCTATTAATTGGTCATTGATTGGATCTATAAGGCAAGGATTTTGTTGTGTTTGCAAATTTAATATGCCTTCTTTTTGTTTTGTTGGCACAGTAATGGTGCATCAGCAGTTTATGTATATCGATTTCAGAAGAAGACAGAATTAATTTTTTGTACACGGTAGGCAAATTAAAATGCGGCCTTCAGAAGAAAGAAAAATAAATAGAGCTAATCAATTTGTCACACGACCAGGTCATTTGGGAAGGATTTGAGCATTTTGTGGTGTAATTTAAAAGGTGGTGACAAAGAAAAATCATTTGTAAAGCACTCACACATCATCAGAAAAAATGTCAAAGATCTTATAAAGGTACAGTATGGACAATATCATTGCATATAAAGAGTGGATATACAATGACAATATGTCTTAAATGGGTAAATTACTTATAAATATAGATGGCAAAATTTTAGGGCTAATTAAATGTGTAATAAGTTTGTATGTATGTGTTTATAAGTTGACTTTAAAACAAGACTTTTTAAGTTTACGTTTTAATAAAACAAAACACCGATTTTATGCTTGCTCATTTAGAAATATACTTTCAAGACAGTTTCTAAGACTTCAAGGCACAAGTATCAGTATTAGACGTATCTAATAAATTCCATCTACAATAAGATGAAATTATTGTCCGAGATCATCATAGGAAATGCTATGTAGAAGAAGTTGTTTTTAATTATTGACCTGAAGCCCACGAATAAACCAACAAATTCATAGGATATCGTTAATTGGTCTGACATTTTCTACTCACAAAACTCTAAGGTCCAGTTTGCTCACATTGGGTTAAATCTGTAATAAGTTTTTCACAGGTTTTGGCTAAATGGAACTAAACAACCAATATTGGCTGACTAGCAATTTCGATAGTTAAACTCAAACTGTGGATTCATTGACTAAAATTGTAGTAAACAAGTACATTCGCGGATGTACCAGTCACAATAATCCCTTAATACTTAACTTTCGGTGTCAAATTTTTGGTTTAAGCCTTTTTTCGTTGCGCAATATGATGACCCTGCCATCATCGGTTCAAATTAAAAGCAAATTCAATCTTATTGGATTCGATGGCAGGGTAGTGTTATGACGCAAACAAAATAAAAGCTAAAAAGCCATCATTTGAATCCGCCAGTTAGGCTTGGAGATGGTCGTATTATGATGCGGGGTTGCATATCGACCAAAGATGTTGTCAATCACGTGTTTTTTGATGGCATAATGAACAAATAATATTATTTAAGGACCCTGAAGAGAAAATCTTAAAGAGAATGCTGCTCAATTGGGTAGCGCGGGTCTTTTATCAACATAATGATCCCAATCAGTAAGCTTATACTGTCCATGAATAGCTGCTGTACAACTGCCCAAAAATAATCACAACTCCTTCAGATTCTCTTGTCTCCATCCCATAAAAAACCTGTGGGATGGGGAGGCCAACAAGTTCGAGGGAGTCCTGCTTCGTCCAAAAATGCATTTTGAGTAAAGTTGCAGAAAGAATGACAGAAAATAAGCCCAGAATGCATAAACAAAAATGCAACAAGCAAGCCAGAGTGTTCATTTGGAGTTCTTGTCAGCAGAAGATGCGCAATTTAATAGTTATGCACTTTTTAACTAGGTAAAACGAATATTAATGGAGTGTTTATTTCTATTTCTATTTGTTTATTTCTTAACTTATCTTGTGTTATAATGGTTTTTGTTAAGGTTTCTAATTATTTCTTAGGAATAACATGTAGATTTAATGGAATACTTAATTACCATGAACAATTTTAGACAAGAAAAGAGGTAAAAACATATACAAGTTTAAAGACAACCAATGAATTTTCATAAAATACTTAATAGAAAGCCTTATATTAATGGCAGCCACTGTAAATTAAATTTATATAAATTATGTACATTAGGGTGGTCCTTATATTGGAGTTTTTTGAAATTCCAACTTGGATAGGCATCAAATTACTCTAAAGGGAGAAACAAAATTTTCCTAATTTTTTCAGATTTTTATTTCACCCCCATGGTCTCCTTTTTTTCACTTCAAGGTACAAATAATGGAGTAAGGGTGATTCTTATAACACGCAAAAAAAAGTCAGAACTTATAGATAAGATTCAGACGAAAAAAAAATCGTATTGGAGGGGGGGTCTATTTCCCCCCGTTCAGGCAGGAGGGGTAGTTTTCTAAAAATTTGACCCAAAATAAAAAAAAAATTATTAAGAAACAACGGGACCACTAACAATAGCATGTTATAGCTTTTTTTAAAGCCAGTCTCTAATATGTTTCTTAATTCATGTTTTTATTGTAAATAGTTTCTGAAAAAAATAATTTTCAAACGTAAAAATTATAATACTTTCGTTTCTATTTTTAAGCTTGAAAATCATTTTTTCAAAAACTATTTACAATAAAAACTTGATTTAAAAAGCATATTAGAGAGTGAATTTATGGTTTTTAAAAAAGCTATAGCATGTCTTTGTAAGTGGTCCCGTTGTTTTTTAATAATTTTTTGTCTATTTTGGGTAAAATTTTTAGAAAATTACCCCTCCCGCCTGAACGGAGGGAAATAGACACTCCCTTCCATACGATTTTTTTTTCGTCTGAATCTTATCTATAAGTTCTGGTTATTTTTTTGCGTGTTATAAGAATCACCCTGACTCCATTATTTATACCTTGAAGTGAAAAAAAGGGAGACAGGAGGGGAAATAAAAATCTGAAAAAATTAGGGAAATTGTTCTTCAATGTTTTGAATCGAATGAGGGCTATCCAAGACAATGTCCAATTTAAGGACCACCCTAATGTACATATGTACATATGTATGAATGAACATCCATTTTCTACACATTTTAATCTTGAAATGAATAAGCATAAGTCTTTGCTGTACAGACAATCATTTTGATAGAAATATTTATAAGGTTTCGCAAAGTCAACGCTTTATTTTTCTTATCTCAAAAAGCAATTATAAAATAAGTAAGGCACATACCAAACTTGCTGTGATAATAATGAAATGAAAAAGTGGAGTGTCCGTATAACATATATACTTTTGTATGTTTGTACAACTGTAGACATGCAGACAATAAATAATTAGCAATTGTTGTGGCGTAGTCATTGAAGGCATATCAGCACTTTTTGGGATGAGGTTTTTTTAAAGTCGTGGATACTTTTTGCACAATTTCATATGATTAATTGCATTCGTATGCTCGATCATAGTTATTTATTGTAACTTATGTATGTATGTATATGAAATCGAGGCGTTAAAACATCAAAACAGACCAATAGTAAAGTTTAAGTTTTTGTAAACATTTAGCTGTGTGGAATTTGAATATTATGTTGAATAATTCTGTTTTTTCTTTTTGGTAGGAATATGATAGCTCCAAAAATTAATTTGCGTCTTCACGTACACTTATTACATCCACTGAATTTTATTAAATTTGAATTTTGTTAAAAATATGTTCATAAATATTCCAAATTTAAGGAAAATTGACCCATTTAGGTTCTAGCTCGATGTACAATAGACGTGAAAACGCAAATTAATTATTAGAGTTATCATGTTTCTATCAAACAGAACAGAATTAAAAAAAGAATATAAAGACTAAATAGCCACTGTGCATTTAGAATAGATTCGATAAAATAAATAATTTGTAATCAGGAAGAATCAATCTGTATTTTAGAAAAATAGATGAAGAACTATTGTTTTTGGGACCAGGAACTATATTCAGTTATTGGGCCATATATCCAGATATGGAGTATTAATTTTGCTAAAGCTTTAGATAAGTGTAGAAGAGATAAAGATTTATCTAAAGACTTTTTAGACAGACTCCAAATCTGAAGCGTATTTAATGATAGCCACTTATTTTAATTAAGACCAAAAGTTTCGAACCTGATCAGGCTTTGAAAAAATTCCATTAAAAGTGGCGTGTTTCAGTTTAATCACTATAAACATATTATTTTCCAAAGATAAAAAGTTCAATGTGCAATTTATAGATTATCATTTTATTTCTTAAACCTTTGTCCATTTAATTTGCAAATCGAACCACTGAAAAATTATTATCTATAGACATTTTGACTATCAGTCAAATTCTCTTAGAAACTGTCATTTGAATATTATGTTTTTTTTTTAATTTCTTTTTACACTCTTTTTTATTTTTAATGCAAACGTTTTTTTTAAATGATTTAAAATAAAAATAAAAAAAGAGCCTAAAGTTTAATGTACCTGAAGAACATATTTCATTAACCTTTCAAAATTTGTCTTTATCAGAAAACATTACAAATTGCGAAGGTTGTTCACCAAATTCGACGGGTATTTTTTCTTTTCAGAGATCGAATTTGAAAAAGATAAGATATCAAGGTTTTTTTTAAGATCAAAAGTTAAAGAACCGAAAAAGTTACATTAACCTGCAGGACTTCTATTAATGGCACCTTTGATTTAACAATATATCTTATAGGTACCGTTAGTATCTACTTCAAAGAAGTCTTTTAAACAAGAAATTCAAAAAATAGCCTTTAAAAACCATTTCATGACATTTCCACTTTCAATTTACAGTCCTTCGAGAAAGATATAGGTATGTTTGAACATATATCAAACGAGTGTTATAAACTTCATAAACTTCACCTTTTGAACTTGAATTAATCGGAAACCCTAACAAAAAAAATGGCGTGATATTGATTTATTAAAGTGATATAAAATTAAAAAATAACTGAATAGCATGATAAAATAAAATTCAAAGCGACAACTATATGTATGCATGTATTTCACATCCAAAACGTAATACCTTTGCTCCCTCAATATGAAAAATCATACGATTTGTTATCCACTGCCATTTTATTATCAGTTTATCATGTGATGTCACAGACAGAAAATGATAAAATTTGTTTACTATTTCAAGTTTAGATAATATTACAATGATTCATTATATTTTTACTTGGGGGAAAAAAAGATACATTTATGGACTTCATATAGAACAAAAATTGGATTTGTAAAACAAATCAAACTTGAGATACTATTAATTAAATCTGGACACAAAAAGATGGTTCTGAAATTTTGTCTGTAACTATGCCTCTCTTTCTGTACCACGATTTAAAGCTTTTACTGCTGCAAATATTTTTTCTGGGTCTTAAGGTGATTTCCACGTTCAGGAAAAAATTGGAACCTATTTATATAAATTTGTTTTCAAAGGAAAAATTAATTTTGAAAACATTATGTACATAAATACATAAGTTTTAATTAGGCATGTTCAGAAAAATGAAATCTTTGGTGGCGCAACAACAGCTCGTGGAGAACGAGGGCCAAGTGACTAACAATGGAATTACTATGAATGGAGAGGACCAACAATTTTTTTCCGAGTCCGAACGGCTAGATGAGAAGCACTTATTCATGACAAGTATACTCTTGGAGGATTTGTCAGTTCCTCGTTAGAGGCAGTGCCTCGGAAAAAAGCATTTCTGTTCTTTTTTTGGAGGCAGCGGCTAGGAATCGAACCCAGACTTTATGCATGACAGTGCAGCAACACACTACCCATTATGCCACGAGATACTACCATGAACAGGATTCCTAAGCAAAATTTCGCAGTTTTGCTGTCAAGTAGTCAAGTTATTGAGGAGAGAAAATATTGGATCTGCTAGCACTTGCGACCTTGGAAAGTCTTTGAAAGTTTTGGTAAGGCTTTGGATAGAAGAACTTGCGGTATCGGAACACTTTTTTTTTAAATGTTCAGCAGTCATCTTGCTTAGTCAGGTCAGGCTCTTTGAAACAAAAAAAAATGGAAATATCAGGAATTCCCAAAAAATGTTTTCAAAAGTAAAAGTAAAACAATATTATTTTGAAGATTGTGTTCTATCCTAGCGACATGTCTGCCAACAATTAGAAAAAGAAAAACTTAGGTATTTTTTTCAAAAATGCTTTTAAAAAACCCGAGTCCCACTATTTGATGAATCGCCTTCTTCTTGATAAAAATATTACCAGAAATCGTTATCATCATTTTCATTACCCTCCAGAATTACGTGTTTTTTTATTAGGAATTTCTGTCGTCATATGAACGAGAGCGAGATATGTATCACCAGTATATTATATGGTTTTCATAAAATTTTATATATTTTTAATAACAAGGTAAAAGAATGAAATTTAAAACTTTAGAACGTAAACAAATTTGACAGGCCTTGTATTTTTAAGTTGCTTGTGATTAGCTAACATGCAACGGTAAGTCTTCCATGATCAACTTCAACCATATATGTCTCTGACTAAAATTCGCCTTTGGCTATTTAAAGCACTTTGCATACGCCAGCCAGTCACGTATCGTAATGGGAGTCGCGGCATTTTTCTTTAGACCCAGGTTCTCGTATGTAAAGTTTGCTCACATAAGTTACTCTTGGTCACCAGATTGATAAGGTGCAGTGAAATAACTTCACATGGGAAAAAACTTCACCACTAGTGGAAAATAATTTATTTGTTTTGAAGTGAAGTTATTTCCCACTGCAGGGGGCATGCTGCCGCCCTGCAACCCCCCTGCTTGGGCACATTATAGGATTTGGGGTAGGTGCGAGGCTGGGTGAATGCAAAGATTCTTTTGCATTTAAAGAATCTGGATTTAAAGAAACGCACATTAAAGTGAAATTAATTCCCACAAAAAAGTGAAATTATTACTCACTTTCAGTGGGAAATAATTTCACTTCAAACAAATGAAATTATTTCCCACTAGTGATGAAATTTATTCCCATGTGAAATTATTTCCCGGTGAAGTTATTTCCCTGCACCTGTGAGGTGGATGGGCCACCGATGCATTTTGATTTTCAGCCAATCTGAAATCCAACGGAGCCAAATGGATCGGATAGCTCGGTCGTGTATGGCCAGCTTAAAATGTATTCCTAATTATTCCTCAATATTTGATTTGAATATTTTTCTGCTTTCAGTGATGCCTTCAGGAATAAATATTTACCAAACTAATAATGTACCAGACCCGGAGAAATCTGGGCTTAACCCAGAGCACGGAAATCAGAGTGCATTCCCGGAGTCTCGCCAAATTACCTCTGTTGGTAACCCTGATGTCAAAGCACAATGACATTTGACGCTATTTGCAAAAATTATGTTCAGATTATGAAATAACTCTTGCCCTACGACCTAGCTTAAAAACCTTACTCATCTTGAGAGGAAGGTGTTTGAATTCAAGCACCGCTAGCTTAGTAACATGTGTTATGCACAGAAAACTTCTATATTTGGAGGAGTGCTTTAAGTATCCGGATATTTCGAATACCTGAAGCAGCTTTAGACCCAGTGCCAACGTTCCGTAGCTCTCCCATCGATAAAATTTTTCGAGAAACGTTGAAAAATGGAACAAAACTCATATATTTTGTTTTATTTTTCATCGTTTCTCGACCGATTTTATCGATGCGAGAGTTACAGAACGTAGCCACAGAATCGGATATCAGAACTATCCGCATAGTGTCAAATATCTGTATAGATAAATGAGACAGTTGAGAAGTTTCATGAGGTAAGGATTCTCTTTTCGAATTGATTGCCCTTGTTTAAGCTGCATTTTACACATAATTAATCAAACTGGATTCGGGTATCCAACACTGTCTGGTTAGTGTGGGATCTCAATTATTGTCTCATTCATATGTACCAGGCTTTCCAAATAGTTTGAAACACTAATTTGGAGCCTAATTGAAACACGAGTGGGTACTTAAAATAATTATTGCGACATTCGAAATTTTCTGATCGTTCTGTTTCCAATATATACCTCCGAAGCAAAGTTCTGGCTACGCCCCTGATCAAACCATCAGTATAACTATAAAATTCAATCGTTATTCACGTCTGTATTTTATGTCAACATAAATAACCAATTACCTATATGCACTTAACGACTTGCGAAGTTACTTAAAAATAAAATAAGCTTGTAATCATTTTAAAACTATTATTAAACCAAAACTTACATACATGCTTTCGTTTCGTGCATTGTGTCAATCTATTTAGTTTTTATTAAAAAATACAACAAAAAAAGTAAAAATAAAAAAGCTTCTCTTTATGAATTAAGTACCTTCATAAAATTAGTTCAAGCTTTAGTCGCTGATGTACGATACGAGTATATTTTATGATTCATCTAGCCTTGGGAAGTTATATTAACTCTGATTCAAACAGATGAACTACATAATATATAGATAAGATGTGTGTGCCTGTGCATTTGCATGTGTATATGTTATAAGAATTTTAGGGGTTTTATGTATAATAACAGACGGGCACTGTCAGCGACCTCTAAAAGGGGTGCGAATGGATTAAATAAATCATCGTGGTTGTATTATTGCGAATATTTTAAGTTCGTACCAGCCTGCCTATATAGTCACTTCTTAAACCTATTACCTATCCATATGGAGAATAATGCTACAATGTCTTCTTTAAAAAGATAAGGAAACGCAATTAAGAACAATTATCAACAATGACAATCACAGATGGAATAATAAAAAAAAAGCTGCTTTCGAAGTATTTCTACTTTGAACTTCATGCTGATAATATATTGGTTATTATTAAATTATAAAAAAAATAATGCACGCATTCATCATCATTAAAAAAAAATTAAAGCGTGTTTTAAAGCTGGTATATTTTGTTGTAAAGCTTTAACTTTTGTTTGATATATGTATTTTGTAGCTATAGCCTTTATATTAAAGGCAATAATTTTTATCGACAGTCAGCCATGACTAGTTCTTGCTAATTACGCAATTACACTGATTAGTGATTATGATTACTAACAAAAACTGGTGATCTTAATTAAGAAGGAGTCCAATGAGCATATTCAATGAAGTTTAACCAACTTTTAAATTAACGGCTTAAGTTAAAAAACAAAATTGAAATATAGGTATCTACACTATTAACCTATATTACAAGTTTGTAGGTTAGAAAAAAATGAAGTCATAAATGTTTTTAGGGCTATCTATATCTGTTAAAAAAACTAAATAGATGGTGCAGTGAATTAACTTCACGGGAACTACCTTCACATGAGAACTAACTTCACCACTAGTGGGAATTAATTTCACTATTTTGAAGTGAAGTTATTTCCCACTAAAGCTAAGAGATAATTTCCCCGATACATACCCCACTGTGTATTCGCCGTAGTGCTTTGGCTTACATAAATACAGTGCTTGCACCCAGCATTACGGCGAATAAACAGTGAGGTATGTATGCAACCCCCTTGCTTGGATACACTTTAGGATTTGGGGTAGGGGCGAGGCTAGGTGTATGCAAAGTTTCTTTTGCATTTAAAGAGTCTGGATTTAAAGAAACTCAGTTTTACATTTGTGTAATATTGATCATATCATAGGTGGGAAATAACTTCACACAATTTTCAGATGAAATTATTCCTCACATTCAGTGGGAAGTCACTTTACTATAAAAGAGTGAAATTATTTCCCAGTAGAGGAGAAGTTAATTCCCATGTGAAGTTATTTCCCTGCACCAAATAGATATTGCATAGTTGGCATTTTCACTTAAATATTGTCAGTTTCTTTCTATCGCTTTTTACATTTGTGTAATATTTATCATATCATAGGTGGGAAATAACTTCACACAATTTTCAGATGAAATTATTACTCACCTTCAGTGGGAAATCACTTCACTAAAAAAGAGTGAAATTATTTCCCACTACTGGAGAAGTTAAATCCCATGTGAAGTTATTTCCCGTGAAGTTATTTCCCTGCACCAAATAGATATTGCATAGTTGGCATTGCTTTTTGTTATGACCTGAAATTTTGTTGTTATGACAAAATTGCACAGATTGCATAAGAAAACGAGATTAGAGACGTGTCAGTTTATAACAGTTCAACAGTTTATCCTATTTAGACAAAGTAAATTTTAGAAAATGGTTTTAGTTAATTTCTCCTTCTGCCTCACCCATTTTCATTTTGCTTCCTTAGAAAGCAAACATTTGTTGTAATTAAAATATCTTAAATAAGTTAATTAGAAATTCTTCACGCCCACTTTTTACTTGCTTTATGCTTTATACTTTCCTGAACAAATTTAAATCCAGTTTTGAATCAAACTTTTCATTATGATAAGGAAGACGAAAAAAGTGGATCTCACAATTCTGTCTGTTCGGCTACAGCCTTAACGGCTGAATCGATTTCCTTTAAACTTTTTGCAAAGCTTTTTTGGTCATTTTCCCGACAAATTTTTTTTATTGGTTTCTTAGCACCAAAAATAATGGTATTTTCCATTCAATTGTCTTAGCAAAACAAACAAAATTCTTTTTTTTTTTTTCTCAAAAATGGCTCCAAAGATTTTTAAAATAAAATCAATAAATAACTTTTAGTAGGTAAATAGTACATTTGAAAAAAAAACAGGGTTCCTTCACATTTTTAATATTTGAGTTTTTTGTAAAATATAATTCTGAACTTTGTTCTAAAAGGGCCGATGTCCAACTTGTTAATTTTCGAGAAATCGAAAGCTTTGCTTTCTAAAAATTCTTTTTACTTTTGAAAATTTAACTTTCTATAACCACCGGTATAATAATTGTTTAGAAACAATTGATGCATATTCACCCTTATTAAAAGCGTAAATTACATTTTGCGCTGAGTCAATTAGGTAGTATACTTAATACTACAATATTCTAAAAAATGGACATTGGCCTTTTTGGAACCAAGGTACAGAATTAATTACCGACACTTTTTTAGTTTTTGTTTGCTTTTGGTTTTATTAACCGAGGGAATACCTATATAACACTTTTCTAATACTATTAATAAAACAGGCCTTGAGAAGCAAGGCATTTTTGACTTCGCACCAGGAGCATACCTACTAATTGTTTTTAAGCTTAACACAGAAAATCAAGAAAGCTGTAAATTTGACGATACACAAGAGGCGAAAGAGAACAATTTACGTTATAATTTTACCATCCGGTACTTCTAAGTATTTCAAATAATATCTTTTGCATACTAAAATTTTACATACAAGTATAATTTTTTGTATCAACAAAAAACTCAGTTTTTTAAAGTATGTTTGACGTTATTTCATTTTTGTTTGTTAAAAATATAGTTTTAATTGCATTATTGAACCATTAGCGTACACCTTTAAAAGGTCTAGTCACATAGTTACGAATCTCGAAAAATACTATTGCAAAATCATTCATTGAAAATCTCATACAAATAGCCATTACGAACGGATTCGGTGTTGGTTTTTTTCGGGATTTGTAAAAGTTTTCGACTACTTTGGAGTGTGTGATAGAGGTGAATACAGCTTTTTCTAGGTTTTGACCAATTTCAAATTTTTGAAGGAAATAGTGTAGACAGGCAGTCAAAATATTTGAAGCAGTCCAATCAGTTAGTTGTCAGAGGAATAAATAAGAACAAATATTTGCTCTAATCTATAGAATATGTGATGTTTAACATGCTGGCTCCACTAGACATGAGCGATGCCCAACATCCAAACCACAATCCAATCAGCATGCAGTCTAATTTGTATGGATATGTCACTGCTCAGACATGGATTTTTGAGGCTCCATTGGTTTTTTTCAAGACATGTTCATAGTCCGCAAGCATGGCTCATGCCCAGAGGAGCCGGCATGTAACTGACTCTAAGAGCCAATTTTTCAATAGTCAGTTGAAATCTCAGATAGAACTTACTCTTCCTGTTGCTAGAGTATTTATTCTTATTTATTCTTCTGATAGTTTAACAAACTGATGATTGAAAAATCCAGCTCTTACCCCCAGTTTCATAGTGGAAGTTCAAACTTAAGTTCAGCTGAACTTGAACTTTAGTTAAAAAAATTTAAGTTAACCGGTTTTACAGTGCAAAATTAACTTCAGTTCAATAAAACGAAGTTTAAGAAGATTTTATGCAGGGATAGGTTGATGCTAACTTTGCCTTTTTTGTGCGTTATCGTATGAAATTACCGACTTTTTACAAATACATTCCACGTCCTCCTGATTGCATGAATGTATATTTTATTTTGCCTTTTTTACCCGTTAATGTCTTATTTTGGTTTTTTGCCTATTTCCCCATTTTAAGTATTTTCTAGTTTTTTTTTGGCGTTTTTCATTAAAGTTCATTGTTAATTTTTCATAAGTTCATTGTTTCTGTGTACACATACGAACTTTTTTAACTAACTAATATTTACTTTGTTCCGAAGATTGAAAATATCATCAAAGTTACTATTTGTCACCAATTTTTGTCAAATTCCTGTTCCACACTTCAGAAATTCTTAAGGCTAGGAACTCACTTGCGATTTTAGTCGCACGATTATTTAGTCGCAAAAAATAGAACATATGAGCCACAACGTGAATGAACGCACGTGCCACCAAGAAATTGTATTGAGTTATTGCGACCGTTTTTTTTTTGTCGCGGCGACAGAAAATCGCAAGTGCGTTTTTAGCCTAAGCCTGTCAAATTTCAGGTTGACGTAGGTCAGACATACACAAGCAAAATAAAAAATTCATCAAAATTTGCCAGACTGACAGTTTTCTCCAAAAATCTCTGCAACAAAACTATTATTTTCATCAAGGAATATCAGTTGGGCGAGTGTTTTCAATTTTAAGAATCTCTACGAAAATTTGATTAAAGTGAAGGGCAGATGGCAAACCAAGTTTTGAAGAAGTTCACTGCTGTTTTAAATGGAAATTCAGCACTTAAAACATCATTTCCAAACTTCCCGAAAGCGTTGGATAGGCCCTTTAGCTCCTTCAAGGCGTTTTTAACAAATCGTCGTAGAAGCTGTTACCTGTGAACTTTAAAAAACAGTTCGTAGTTAAAAGCTATTATAGTTGAACGTTAAGTTATTTTAATATTATCTATACTTAATAAATGCCTTTTTTTGCTTTATTCATAATTTTATTTTGCCTTTTTTAAATTGTTTAGGTCAACGAAATCCTTTCTCTGATAATATCATTTAAGAACTTAGTGTGATTTGTTCTCTATCAAAAGTTGTTGAACTTAAGTTTAAACCAAAAGTAGAGTTTAAACTTGCACAGTGAAACTGGGGGTTAATGAAATATAAAATGAGTCTAATAATTATTAAATAATATTTTAATGCAAATTTTGTTAACGGAAAAACAAACGCCATTTTTGGAGCAAAAAACTGGTTCAACACTCAAAATCAAAACCCGTTATGATGTTATGATGGAGCGGTTACTTAATTCCGTGAGGTCATGACCTGGAGTTTGACAAGTTTCAGTGTGGATAATTACCGCCATGTGTGTACTATCTATACATCTTTAAGGCGCAACAATAATATATGCATAAGCACACAAGCTAATGTCAAAAAGTCAGCGTAAGTTCTGCTTATGTTTGCAAAAATACCATACAGCCCCACCGAACAAAAAAAAAAGATAAATAATGCTATATAATTTACATTTTTGGGTGACAAAAGTCGTCCAACATTTGAGTTACCAAATACAAAAAAAAAAAAATACTTAATTTTTTCTGGAATTTGAATACTCAATACTATGACGCTTAATTTATTTGCAATACCTATACTAGCAATAGCATTAATACAATACATACTTTTTTATTTTGTTTTTCTCTTTATTTTAATATTAAAATATATAATATTTGTTTGTTGTTGTTGTTAAAAGCTTTCTAAAAATAGTGCCCTATCACCATATGCTTTTTCATAAAAACCAAACTACATATATGTACCTACATGTACATCCGTCTATATTGTTAAATTTTTAAATCATAACGAGATAAAAGAAATTTTGGGTAATTTAAGTCGAGCTTTATGATGATTTGTTTGTATTTATTTATTTAAAAAAAAATTTAGCTTATTAGAATGCAAAAACTGTTGTGTTCTTGTTTAAAGATAACAGCTTAACTTTAGTAAAGCGAGCATTAAAAAAAAGACAAATAGCAACAAAGAATTTCTTTTTTTTTTAATAAATTTACAAACCAGTTTCGTTGGTACTAATTGATTTGTTAATTTAATGATACATTGCTCTTTCAGTTATCAGAATTTTTAAATAACTCATTTCTTGTTGTGTTTTCCAATATGTACATTAAGTGTGTATGAACATTGTAAATTATGGCTTTTTATTTGACTTTTCAGAACTTACAGCGTTAGAATGCATTAAAGAAATATATTTATTCTTTCTTCTTCCCGAAATGACGTTTCAAAGAAATTTTAGCCTTCGTATTGACGGAATCAGAGTGACAAATATTACAATGATCAATATTCTCTAGATGATTATTGAAATTTCATATTATAGAATGTATCTTAAAAAGTAACACCTAATCATCATGATTTCATGACGTATAACTGATATCATCACCTTGTGCCGACACACAGTGGTCCGTTTGTTGAATTTACCCGACAATTTTTGTCGTTGTTTTGTTTCCCATGCCAATTCTTGATACAGTTACTGATATTTGTTACACTTAATGATTTGGGGATGCTGAATTCAGTGGAACTGCACACATTTTTCAAAAATATAAGAATAGTGGCTGACCCGCCCCGCTCCGTTCGGGCAGACAAAAGTTTTTAAAACAAATTATCAAAACAAATTCGGCTGTATTATTTTTTAAACTTTATTTTCTGAGAACAAAACTTTCATGGTTGATATTTGTTTCCAAACTCAATTAATTTTTTTGTTTTTATAGAAAACAGGTTCCCAAAGTGCGCTTTTCTACACCTTTTTAGCAAACCGCAAGGCCGAATTTGACCAAACTTCACAAAATTCACTTCTAGACCGTTAACAAAGATAACCTGAATGAAAAGAATCATCATCGAACGAAATATTAAATTTGAAACTGAAAGTGTGGTATTCCGGTTACCTCAAGTACGACGACATTTATTTACATTGAGGATGCAAATTTGAAGGCTGTTCTCATGCCTACCAAATATAAAAACAAAATTTAACAAAAATCAGTCCAGTCTATTACTTTAGATTATTTTTGAACTTTGTCGAGTTTTTGAGTAGTTGACCTTAAATTTGGTTAGCAACTTCCAGTCGTCAAAGTTTTCAAAAATTTTTTCAGATTCGATCAAATTAGGTCTAAAAATAATTTGCAGCACAAACAATTTGAAAAAACTAGCACTAAAATTATTAGTTCTGATACCTTGGGAACATTTCTCAACATTTTGGACTATCTTCTTTAAATTTTGTACAAATCAGTACTGGGGTCATTTTTATACGAAAGTAGGTATATATTCAGGCACATATTAGAGGTCATTTCACACATAAACTGACCTTAGCAATACTTTTTTTAATTTTGAAATTTGGGACCATGTTCTGACCTAAATTGTGAAGCCCCTGCTTGAAGTAGACAAAAATGGGCAGTACCAATGAATTCAGTATCCCCAAATCATTAAGTTTACCGTAATTTCATTACCTTGTATTAAGAATTGGCGTGTGAAATGATTTTTGTCGCCGAAATTCAACAAACGGACCACTGTGTGACAGCAGTTTACATTCAGGCACGATTTTAAACTCGTATGGCAAACGGTTGACTCATTTTTTATATACAAGCAAGTAAGTAGGTATGCGTATACGTATTACAGTTGCTATACCTCCTTCTTGATTTAATTTCGCATTCTTGATGAGTATGAGTATCCAACCCAATCTATACTCTCTGACGTTTGCGTTCAATTAAAAAAAAAAAAAACGAAAATCTGGTGGTTTTTGGATATCCATGTTTGGAAGGGTATTGATTACTCAGAGTTAAAATTTAACTAACTATTTGAATAGAACAGTCAAGTTTAAAAAAAAAAAATAATCATTAAAATTTGATTTAAGATAATAGTCTAACATACGACATAATGAACACCCACATTTAAGTATTCTTACCAATTACTACTCGATTATAGCAATATCGAATAAAGACTACATTAAGATACACATTGATGTGCTTGGTCCAGAGATATAAACCTGTGCCAACTAACATTGATCAGGGTTGCCGGGTTTGAAATATTAAAAAATTAAGTGCTAAACTAATATATGTTGGTTAATTTATTCCTTGACTAAGAAGAAATATACACATCAAAAACAAATTTGTCAGAGAACCAAAGCCGTCAAAGCATAGAAGTACGTATAATAAAGTTACATTATGTAGATATCGCAGCTTGTAAAAACAAAAATTTTAACTTTTTTTATGGTTTTATAGCTGATAGCAGTGGTCTATTTCTCTAGTTAACAATTAACCACCAAAACCTTGTACTTGTGATCCCCAATCAAAAATCTTGTACTTGAATTTTTGTTGCACCATCAATTGTTATTTTTATTGCTAAAAAATAAGTCCATCAAACGCGTATGATCACTGAGTGATTTTAAGGCTGAAGAAATAATAAAAAAATAAATGGAGTGGGGTCGAAATTCTGCTTTCAAAATTATGCTTTTAAAAATTCTGCTTTTCAAAATGCTGATTTACAAATTTCGCGCCTTTTCAAAAATTTCCCAACGTTCCTTTTATTATTGGCAGATGGCAGAATTTTTTAAAGCAATTTTCTCATACCTACTTTTCTCATCGTAAAATAGGGAAAATTTCTTGTATTTGATTTTAAAACTGCTTTTTTGTCTAAGACAATAATCATATTGTAGCTATAAAAATAATGTTAACCAAGCATAGAAAAACAAAAAATTTATTCACTACACTATACTCCCTGACGTTTGCGTTCAAGTGAACAAAAAAAAAACGAAAATCAGGTGATTTTTGGATAGCCATGTTTGGACGGGTATTGATTACTCATATACATAGTTAAAATTTAATAAACTATTAGAAATTTGATTTAAGATTATAGTCTAACATACGACATTATTAACATCCACATTTTTGTATTCTTACCAATTACTGCTCGATTATAATAATATCGAATAAAAACTACATTTAGATACACATTGATGAGCTTGGTCAAGAGATATAAAAATGCCAACTACTAGCCACTGATAAGGGTTACCGGCTTTGAAATGTTAAAAAATCAAGTGCTAAAATAATAAATGTTGGTTAATTTATTCCTTGACTAAGAAGAAGTATATCAAAACAAAATTTATCAGAGAACCAAAGCCGTCAAAGCATAGAAGTACGTATAATAAAGTTACATTGTTTAGATATCGCAGCTAAAACAAAATTTTTAACTTTTTTCACGGTTTTATGGCTGATAGAGCAATGGGCTATTTCACCAGTTAAAAATTTACAACCACAAACTTGTACTTATTGTGATCCCGAATTCCAAATCTTGTACTTGATTTTTTGTTGCACCATCTACAATAATAAGTGTGTTGCAAAAATTTACAATTTACTGTTGCACCATTTACGTTTACATATATATTATAAGCTACTTGTTTTTATTTACTTTTTTGTTGAGCGTTGTTAAGAGTGTTCCGAACTGAACAAAACCAGTCATTTGCTAACTTTTTTTTTTGCATATATAAGACCGTTTTTTTTTCACTTTCATCAGATACTTTGTTTTATAAAACTTTGCATTTTTACTAATTGGTCACTAGTAGGCGTATTATTGTATTAAAAAAAATTTCTTCTAAAAGTAACTGATTTTAACTTCTAAATTTACATAAATTTTCTGTCAAAAAGTGCATTTTAAGAATTTAAAATTTCAATATCAAATGATACAAATATGATTACATAATTAATGAAAATAATGAAAAATATACCTATTGAATTTATATCCAATGCAAAAAAATTAGTTAAAAAAATACCATTAGGTATAAAAAATTGACTGTCAAAACTGGGTATTTTCAAAATTTGCAAGCATTTTTATTTTGCATTATTAAAATTTTTATAAGGTACAAAATTAAAAATTTTCTCCAATAGTGGCATTATAAAAATATGGAATTTTATGTTATTAAACATTTTTTTGCAAAAAATGCTATAGTGTGGGCTACATTTGCTTTGGAAAACAGCCATTTTAGCCATTTTCTCGATTTCTTAGAGGCTTTTACCACAATCTAGAGCACAAAATTAAATTTTTTTCCAATGATGGCATAGAAAATAAGTTTATCTGTCCATAGAACCCTTAATCGCTTTGATCGGATAAGTACTCGCTTCGCAATCTTAATCATGAAACCACCATTTCAGTCCGGAACACTCTTAAGCAAGCTTCAATAAGAATACCTACTCAGAATACGGGTACAAAATGTTTCGCATCGATAAGGCACAAAATGATACGTAAATGGTGCAACAGTAAATTGTAAATTTATGCAACACACTTATTTTTGTAGATGGTGCAACAAAAATTCAAGTACAAGATTCTTAATTGGGGATCTCAAGTAAGTACAAGGTTGTGGTTATAAATTGTTAACTGGTGAAATAGCCCATTGCTCTATCAGCCATAAAACCATGAAAAAAGTAAAAAAATTTTGTTTTAGCTGCAATATCTAAACAATGTAACTTTATTATACGTACTTCTATGCTTTGACGGCTTTGGTTCTCTGACAAATTTTTATTTGATATACTTCTTCTTAGTCAAGGAATGTTGGTTAACATTTATTATTTTAGCACTTGATTTTTTAACATTTCAAAGCCGGTAACCCTGATCAGTGGCTAGTAGTTGGCATTTATATCTCTTGACCAAGCTCATCAATGTGTATCTTAATGTAGTTTTTATTCGATATTGCTATAATCGAGCAGTAATTGGTAAGAAAACAAAAATGTGGATGTTCATAATGTCGTATGTTAGACTATAATCTTAAATCAAATTTCTAATAGTTTATTAAATTTTAACTAAGTATATGAGTAATCAATACCCGTGTAGTGAATAATTTTGTTTTTCTATGCTTGGTTAACATTATTTTTATAGCTACAATATGATTATTGTCTTAGACAAAAAAGCAGTTTTAAAATCAAATACAAGAAATTTTCCCTATTTTACGATGAGAAAAGTAGGTATGAGAAAATTGCTTTAAAAAATTCTGCCAATAATAAATGGAACGTTGGGAAATTTTTGAAAAAGCGCAAAATTTGTAAATCAGCATTTTGAAAACCAGAATTTTTAAAAGCATGATTTTGACCCTACCAGAATTTCGACCCCACTCCATTTATTTTTTTATTATTTCTTCAGCCTTAAAATCACTCAGTGATCATACGCGGTTGATGGACTTATTTTTTTAGCAATAAAAATAACAACTGCTTCAGAAACACTGCTGTCATTACTGCTGTGGCTTCTACGCAAAGATATTTATAATTTATAAGAAAACAAAATGTATAGAAGAATTTACATACGATCCTGCAGAATTTTTTCACAAACTGAAACAAATTTCTGATCACTTTAAATATTTGCTCTTAATTTACAATTATAAAATAAATAAATTTGGTGGCGCAACAGCTCGTGGAGAACCAGGGCCTAGTTACTTACAACTCACGGCTTGAAGGGAAGCACTTATTCATGACAACAGATACTCTTGGAGGATTTTTCTCGTAAGAGGCAGTACCTCTGAAAAAAACATGTTTGTTTTTAAGTGGTAGCGGCTGGGAATCGAACCCAAACCTTTGGCATGACAGTCCATTGCACTAATCATTATGCCAAATCATTATTGTATAAGTCTTGCAGAAATCATACAGAATTACTAAAAAAAACTATAGTTATTAACCATGAAATACCTTTCATTTCATGTGTTTGGATTCACTGATTAGGGCCAGTTGATTCACAGCAAGTCATCTTTAAATTAAGATTATTGTGACTGGTAAATCCTGTAATGTGCTTGTTAACCAAAATTTTAGTCAATGAATCCACAGTTTGAGTTGTTACTAATTATCGAAATTGCTAATTAGCCAATATTGGTTGATTAGCTCCATTTAATCAAAACCTGTGAAAAAGATATTACAGATTTTACCCAATGTGAACAAACTGGCCCTTAGTGTGGAAAGTTTTCAATGGATACATTGATTGCATGCCTGTATGATATGAAGTGGTTGGTAGATGGTGATGTTAATCTGGTAGTGCGGTTTCTCGCATTGTTAAGTGTTAAATAGCATAAACATACACCCGGTCAATGGAAGTCAATTGAAATCAAGTTATTTTTTTTAGCAGGTACCAAAGCGTTCCCTTATTTCCAAGGCCTTTCATATAAAAAAAAAATAATTACAATTCTTAAACAGGTTAAATTCGTTTGTGCTGTATTAACACAATTTACATTAATTTAACAAATAAAACAAACAAAGTTACTGAGTTGTATACCTACCAACCGCCAAAAGGCAAAGGCAAACCCATGTCCAAACTGACGTCAATAAATTAAATCGGTTCAAAGTGGAACTGCATTATTAATTAAACAAATTATATTTTTTGCTATTGTAATTTTATGTAAATTTTGACAGCAAAGAGAATAAGTCTTCAAATAAGAGAATATTTTTGTTGATTTGTATGTACATTAGGGTGGTCGTTAAAAAAAAGGTCATCCCGGATGGACCCAAATCGGCTCTAAATGAAGAAAACAAAATTCCCTAATTGTTTCAGATTTTTATTTTCATCCCCTATAGTCGCTGTAGGGGTAAATTAAGTTTCCCCAGATTCAGAGCATGTATAGTAGGGTGTGTTACTTTGGTATGGCGAAAAAAATACTGCTCAGATTTAAAATTTAATAGATGTCAAAAGTTGCATTAGAATCGTAGGAATAAGAATATATGAACATTTTTCGAAATTAGATGGGGTTTTGGCTCGCTAAACAACAAGGTTTATTTTCGAAAACTACTTTTTCTGTCTATTGCTTGGATATGGTCATAGTTAATCTGAGCTGAATAAACTAATTTAAATAATTTTGCATAGAGTATACAAACAATTAAAAAGAAAAAATTTAAGGCAATACAAACTTGAATTAAAAATTCTACATCATTCAAAATTGTATTTTTATAAAATTTTCAAGTGTGGCAGATATTAATAATTTTTTCTTAAATCAATTTTTCCTTATCCAAAAAAATTTTATGTCACTGAAAAATAAAATGACACTCCAATTTTTTTGTAAAGAAACCTTTTCGAAATAACCATATCTAAAAAAGTATTAAAAAACGTTTTTTCGCCATATTTGACCAAAAACTGCGATTTTGCACTTTTGTTTGCAATGAATTTTTTAAAATTTAGCTAACTAAAAATTTTTTTAATTTTGTTCAAAAATCCATTTCGATGGTAAATTTTATTCTCTACAAAAAAGGTTTTCAGAATTATCTCGAAATTTTGCTCCGTTTTCGAGGCATATGCAAAAAAACCAAAAAGGGTGCTTTTGCATCCCTTTCTCCAAAATGCACACTCTCATTTAATAGCACTCCACGGGTTTCTCATCCTCAATGACCCCTTTGAAGATTTTTACAATAAAATCCCATGAACTTCTTAGTTCCTTATTGCCCTGTTTTTTGGAACATAATCAATAGCCTAAAACAAACGTTTTTGGTGTTCTTTTCAAGCTTTTTTAGCGAGCCAAAGCCAATAACTTAAACGAAAATTTCAAATGAAGAATTTGATTCTAATATCTAAAGCAACTTTTTGGAGGTATTAGATGTGGAAATTCCAAAGTTGAAATAAATGACACACCCTAATGTATAGGTGGGAACTAGACAAGAAAGAAATCCTATAGGAGGGGGGTAATATCTCCCCCCGCTTGGACCGGAGGGGCAATTTAATAAAATATTTACATAAAATGGAAAAAAATTAATTAAAAAACAACGGCAATACTTACAGTAATGTTTTGTAGCTTTTTGGAAAGACAGAGGTCCATCCTTACGGCTTGTTTTTAAATTAAAATTTTTTGGGACAAAAATTGCTTCAAACTCAACATTTTGAAGAAAAAATTATTATTTTTTGTTTAAATTATAGGTTTGAAAACAAATGTTGTTGAAATTGTTTATTCAAAGAACTTTATCTAATAATCAACTATTAAAATGAACTTCTGGCTTTCCAAAAAGCAACAAAACATTACTGTAAGTGTTGCCGTTGTTTTTTAATTAATTTGTTTCTATTTTATGCAATTATTTTATTAAATTGCTCCTCCCGTCCAAGCGGTGGGAGATATTACCCCCCTCCGATAGGATTTTTTCTTGTCTATTTCTCACCTACATGCTCTGAATTTTTCGGTAGATTTTACGCGACTTTCCAAAAAAAAGGGAAAATTTAATTTACCCCTACAGCGACTATACCTAGGGGATGAAAATAAAAATCTGAAAAAATTAGGGAATTTTGTTTTCTTAATTTAGAGCTGATTTAGGCCCATCCAAATATTAAAACTAAAAAAAAAACATTATAACGACCACCCTAATGTACATATATTGTATTATCATTATTAACGTATATAAATTAACATTATGTTTAGTTTGTTTTTGAGTTTGAAGCCGCCGTGAAAATTTAAGGATGTGTTGCGCATGTTACTATAATATTTATTGACAGTAAGATTAACAATTAATTAGTATTCAGCAATTGAAATAAGTAAACATAAAACAACGATGAAGTGATAATTCTTTATATTCTTTGTAAGTATTTTATATTTACAGTGTAATCTTAAGATCTCAGCATTATGGAGTCGATTTACATTATGTACAGTGCATAAGTTTGTGCCAAGAAAATCGAAATATTAATTTTCCATTATTGGTCTCATAGTTTCGGGAGAGACTGCTAAAATATTAATTCTCCTTAAATATTAGGTTTTTATCATCGATTTTTACATAATGTATTACATATATTCATAATGTACATACCTACCTACCTATTAATATTCAAGGTTTTTAAAATTTTCAAAAAAAAAACTTCTAAATTTACAAAATAAAAAATACCTACAATGTGCATATAAACTGAAACTTTGTATTTCAAGTTTGAGGAAATAGAATCTTTATAACTACGCCATCAACCTTTAATTAAATCAAAAATTTGAATTCAGCGAAAATGTATAATTAATAGAAATATTATACTTTTGAATGAAATAATCTATAATAGCCTGAATTAATGTTTTAGTTAAATTCTCGATTTGCTGGTCTTTGTTATATGTAGGTATGTATGTAGGTCAAACAAACAATCCATTGTGTACTATAGTTGTCATTGTACAGTTAGGAAAATGTGCGTAAATAAATACAAAATAAAATGTACGACTGTTTCACAAGTACCTACTATCATGTAGCTCAAGTCGCTTACTTTTTTTAAAGATCTAAATGTACAAAGTATTTAATAAATTTATTAATAACTGTGTGAAAATGAAAACAAATTATATACAATTCGTCCGTTAAATTGATGTAACTTCTTCTAACATCGTCCTCAAATTTACGCCATCTGAGTTCTTCAATAAATTTAAATGTGTGAGAAAACAATTCTATAAATTATTATACCTCAAGAAAAATGTTCAGTACACGGCTTATGGACGAGCTTTTTTCAATCACCGAAAAAAAGGATCGTGTAATCATTCACATATTTTGTTATCACACGACGACTTTGAGTCATGTTTTTTTCTAAATTAAAGTGCGAAAGTGAGATCGGGTGAAAAAACACCCCTCCTTCGCAATCATTTAATTTCGAAAAAAGTCATGATTCTAAAGTCGTCGTGTAATAATACCACACATACTAATCGTATTCGTAATCATACAGGGTGTCCCTTAATTCGTCAACAATATTTTAAGGCATGACTCTTGGGCATATTCTAAGAAAAAAATTGTAAGGGGGGGAAGTTATATCTCTACCTCTGAGGCAGGGGGGCAATTTCTGAAACATTGACTTACTTACATACAATAACGTGCTTTTTGAAAGCTCCATTCTTGTACATACATAGGTACATATAGGTAGTTTTCCCTTTTTAAATCAAGTCGTTAAAGTGAATAGTTTTTCAGAAATTAAGTTTCAAATTCAAAATATTTGAAAAATTGTGTTTTTTTTTAAGTTGATATTTTTTTTAATTTTGTGTAACTAAGTGCAATTTTTGTGTTCGATATTTAATGAACTTATTAATTTTTCATCATCTATACCGAAAACCAAATGTAAAATCTTTTTTTAGTTTTTGAGAAATTAAAAAAAAAGCAAAAGGTATTTTTCCAAAAAAAAAAACGAGAAAGGGCTTAATTATGGATAATTCATAAATAATCATTCGTTCAGATTTTTTGAAAAAAGTACTTTTTTTCTTAATTTCTCAAAAACTAAAAGATTTTTACATTTGGTTTTCAATAGTTAACTAAAAATTAGTAAGGGCATTGCATAGGTATCGAATACAAAAACACACTTAATTACGTAAAATTTTGAAATAAATCAACTTACCCCCAAGCATCATGCTTTAAAATATTATTGACGAATTAAGGGATACCCTGTATACGCGTACTCGTTTGTCGCTTCTATCCTCGGATTTCTCGCTGTGTGAAGTGTGAAAAGAAAAACCACATTGAGTTACCATTAAAAATTGAAAGCAACACAATACTTTTTTCAGTGGGTTTTGAGAACAAAATTTATTAAGGTGAGAACGTGAGGTGTTTTCGCTTCGACTTAATTTTTTGTATTTGTTAAAATGCAGCTAAAAATAGTTTTTTTTTTTAATTTACTGTCAGCTTCACCTTAACAACTTAAAATGCCTTACAGATAGGGAATGACGTTATCAATTTGAATATGTTCGTATTTCCTATAATTTAGGTACAAATTATTGATAAAGAAAAGAACTTCTGGATTTGTATTTTAATGTCAAAACATCGCCATCATTTTGAGGAAACTCAAATTCTCATTCGTCACTCCTTTCGATTAACTGTCAAATTATAGTTAATTCTTTCAAGCTTTCACACGCGCTCTCATTATTCATTATTCAACGCATGCCAAGGGTCGGTCAATGAATGACGGTTTCATAAATTTATCAAATAACAAAGATACCTATAATTTACATTGAATGTTGATTATATGCAAACGTCACTCGAATGGCATTTCTTTAATTCAAATACCTCAAATCGTGAAGATATAAAATCCACATTCCGTTTGTACAGCAATTTGATTATCGTAAATTACATATATTAACTTGTGTACATTTGTGTATTATTATACAATGTACATTGTAATTAATTGAACACTCACATCTCTTTTTTTCATGCTGAGTGCTTTTTGTTAAGAAATTTAGATGAAAAAATTATTGTAATGAGATGAAATAACCAATAAATCTACATAATGTGAAATAATTAAATTATTCTAAATTATTTTGTTCCGTTTTTTATTTTGAGTTTAATTTAATGGGATGAACATTCCAAAACAATGGTTATCATAGGGTTGTGCTATGCTATCTGTACTTACACCAAATTTATTTGGAAACAAATTGTTTTGTCTGTTTTAGTTCGTTTAATACAAAGTTTTTCTTTTTAATAAGAAAGAATAGGTAATATTTTTTTTAGTTTTTGTTTAATGTTTAAGAAAAATGTTTGCTCCTATATATGTACCTACTGCTACTTTTTAATCCTTTTCATTTAGACATTTTTGTATATGGGAGCCTTGTCTCGTGACCTTTTCCTGACACTTTATTTTTGTTTTTCAGTTGGAATACTGCATCCAGCTAGAGCATATACGGATGACGGTTGACGGATTTGTTTCAAGTTTCAAATTTGGGATGTGCAATTTTATGTCCATACATACCTACTTAATAGTCTAGAAAAAGCTATCACCTACATACACATACATACATAAATCCCATGCAACGGTTTAATTTTTTTCTTTATTTTTATCGAAAAGGCCTCTAACTTTTTTGATAAAAACTTCTGCCTATAATGATGTCCAAGGCGAGTTATTAAAAATATTTTTCCGGTTGTTTTCTACAAATTTACATAAGGACCCAATTGGTTTAATAATATTGCGTGTGAAAATGTTTCAAAAAATCAACTTTTTCAGCTACTAAACTTTAAGGTCCTTAGCCAAAAAAGAAAGAAGTTAGAAAGAATATACCTACTAATACATGATTTAAATAAACATAACATCTATTTATGCTTATAACTGGCTGATTACTCTGTAACGTTGAGTAAGTCTTTTTAAATTAAAGTATTTTTACGTTCGGGGGCTTTAGGCGCCTTAAAAATAACTAGTATATAGTAATATTTTAAACAAAAACCCTACTTGAAGTCAATCGACAAAATCAATCTTGTTGTGCGATTTCTGATAGCCAAAGTCATATGAAAATAGGGGCAAAGCATGCTCTGAAGAAACGGAGGTGGCTTGTCTAAGACTTTCATACTTTTCTCATTCTCTTTGTACGTACTAAAGCAAATACAAAACTTGTTGCAGATAGTGGTTGGCCAGTATATCGTACGAGAGAAGAATGTCGACAAAGTTTTACCTACTACAGAAACAAAATAATTGCATTGCGCATGTGCCACTCACTCTCCGCGCAATAGTTTCCTAAAAATTAAGTTTTCAGTCTACACAGTATACTTTGTGAGTTTGACCCTAATAATCTTCGTAAACAATAAAATTCACATTAAAAAAAACATACTTCAGTCATGCTTTAAGGTTCTCGGGTCAAGAGTCAAGATAAATTAGGGATTTAACGTCCCCAATTTGGTTTAAATACCTAACTAAAAAATAGATATAGGTACATATGTACCTTTGTACATATTGTACATATAAAAAAAACTATGAGGCCAAAGTCAAGGAAGCCATTATCGTTGGTTGTTATGATATGCATAATGAATCTTCGATTAATATTCAACAGCAAGTAGAAGAAATATTTCAATCAACATTGACCACACCGTTGAAGACAGACGACGCACGCGACGAACAGTTAAGGTACTTAATAAGAATCGTTTCTTAAAAACAATTCCAATTTCATGTCAAGTGAAAGTGTACCAACTCAAGTCAAAAAAAAAAAAATAACAATTCACATGTCATGCACGAAAATTTACTTCAAATTAATGTCGATATTGGAAAGTTTTTTTTTTTAATTTCCAGAATGCCCGCAGAAGGAGAAACATTTTAAATTAAATCAATCAATTAAGTAGTAGGTAACTTACAAGTTTTATGTTTGTTCAGTGTCAAAAGGTTTTCGGTGCATAAGTCCTTACAAATCATTCAAACATTTTTACTGAATAAATTTCTTTACAAGAGTACTTACATAAGAAAAGAATTCACAACAAAAGGCTTACGATGCAAGAACTGTTTGCGGGATGGAAATTCCATTTTTGTTTTGTTTAAATTTCTATTATTTCTTTTCGAGTTCATCTCTGAGCTTTTTTGTTGAATGAAAATCGTGTAGGTTTTATTGCAGCACGTGCAAGTGCTTACCGGATGCTCTAACACTATACATGAAGTGACCATCTATACTGAATTTTAAGAAAAATAATTCGTACGAGATTTAAGTACATAGTACATGATGACTTAAAATGGAATTTAATTGAATTTTAAAAGTTGAACAAAACAACAACTTAATAGGGTAGATTTTAAAATTTCCATTTATGAACTTTTTATTTTCTCTTTATTGGAATATATTTCCATTTTTTTTTTTTTTTATATATAGGATATTATGTTCTCGGTCGCAATTAAGCGAATTATTATTCCCCTTAAAGTATATGTATGCATGTACATTTTAAAAATGATGAAGGACATTTTTTAAGAGGTGAAAATATGTACATACCTTGTGCATTGCAAACATTTCTGTTTTCTCGAGTTCTATATTGTATCTTCAAAAATATGGTCACCCTACCAGAAAATTTTCTCTGTTATACCCACTCAATGCAGCAAAGCCATTGACATTGACATTGGACCCAACATCCAACCCACCATTGATTTTTCCCCTTTCGCAGTGCCACTCTACTTGGCAGAAGTTTTAACTTTTTGTTTATTCTATAATAAATTTGTTGTTGTTGTTTTTAAAGACATAAAGCTAAAGTTCCTTAGCTTTTTTTTCTGATAAAATTTAAAGAAAAAAACAAATTCATTAATGACAGCTATTATCATTTGATTGAAAATAGAAGAGGGGTTTGGTTTTAAGTGATGTCGGATACCCACATAACGTAGAACGCATTTGACATTGACTGGACAATTCCTCAGTCGATATGATTTGCATACCTATGCTGAAGAAATCAAATTATGATATTTTTTTCATGTTCATCGAAAATCGCTTCGGTCAGTGGGCCATATTTACAACTCAAATGAGATTCCAATTGCCCAATGGTATTTGGTTTGCAAACAATCAACCAGATATAAAAGTATGTTTACGTTAGATTTGCATTAATTAACCTGTTTTGTTTTTATTTTTTTTTTTGGTTTCATTAAATATGCACATTCAATTTTTTGGCAAAACTTTTGTCGGAATTAAGTAGGCAAACACATGTGTTATTTGTATAGCATTTTAGGATATTTTGTATGTGTTGGCAAACTGTAGAAGGTTCTACAAAATAAAAGAAACACAAAAGAAAAAGAAAACAAGTCCTTAGATTTATGCTTATTAGTTAATTTGGAGTATATACTGTATAAGGTTAAACTATAATACGTATTTTGAAATTTAAAAATCAAGATCGGCGTTATGCAAATTTTTAAATTCAGTAGGTTCACAATTCAAGGAGAGATTTTGATATTTTCTAGCGTTGAAAATTCTTAATACTCAAGAACAGTTTCGGTTTTTATTATAGAAATGAATGTATGCATCCATGGCGGTCATGAATAAGTTAATCAAAATACTTCAAATTAATGATAATTTAATAAATAGTTAAAAATATTTAAGTAAATTTTAACCTTGTGAAAAGCTTACTTAATAACTCAGAAAATACTTACATGGTGAAACTTTTTTGGAATTCACAACAATATGCCTCTTCTTAATCAATAGGGGGAGTAGGTAACAATTTTTGAAAAAAAAAAATATGCTAATCACAAATTATTAAAAAAAAAAACAGTATATTGATAACGGATTTTTAAATTTTAGTTTACGTATGTATATAATTTTATAAATAAATAGGCTTAAATAAATTTCCATTTTCTAAAAAGTAGGTACATATACGACTGATTTTTATAAATTTTATATGGTTGGAAAGCCTTTATCGCGGGGAGTGTGCAACGCACAAAAATAAACAAAGTGGGACCGTTTTAGTTAAGTACCCTTTTATACTGACAATCACACGGGGGAGGGGCGAGACTAGTAATGATAAAAAGCAATCCAAGAAGAGGTGCCATGTTGAATTTTGCGCCATTTTTTAACCGTCAATATTCAAATATTTGATAAGTAAAAGCTATGAAGTAGCTAATTAATGATGTATTTACAACAAAATATTGAAATAGTGTCAAATCGCAATTATGCGAAAACGTTTTCAAAAATTGTAATAACCTAGAAGGTAGTCCCTAGTGGAAATGTTTAATTCGAGGTACTGCCTCTTGCAAGGAATTGAAAAATCCTCCATGAGGATACTTGTCATGAAAAAATGCTTCTCATTTTAGCCGTTCGGACTCGGCAAAAAACTGTAGGTCCCCTCCATTCCTGCCAACAACAAGCACACAGGAATTGTTGAGAGTTGGAAGTCACTAGGCCCTGGTTCTCCACGAGTTGTTGCACCACCCAATTTATGTATTATTTATTTATTATTTAATATCTTATAAGAGAATTTTTGTAGCTTCAGCTGGTGAAGTAGTAACAGTAGGCTTAATAAAACACCCTATCTGAACAATAAGAAAAAGACACTAATTAGACTTTTAATTTTTACTTTTTTTTTCTATGGGATTCAGGTACACACATGTAAATCCTTATACCTCAAACAATGTGTATGTCATAAAAGTCCTGTGCGTGACATTTAACATAAAGTTTACTTTATTTAACACTAGCCCTTCGTGTTATGGTTTGGTTGTGCATGTTTGTAATCTATTTCTGGTTTCATTCATTTCTGTACTTTGTATGAGAAGAAAATATGTATGGAGTTGAGGTGTAATAATTAACGTTCGTTTGTGTTTTGTTTTTATGTTGAAATATGTACACACATTGCACACTGGGACCTCTTGTATGGAGAGGGTGCTCAAAATGCAAAATTGAAACTGACGGTTTCGCATAAAATTGTAATGCGGATTCAAAGTTCACATGATTGTTCATCAATATGTCAAGTTTTGAAGTTTTGGGAGACAGAAGGGTAATGGAAAATAAGCGATAAAAGTAGCTATTCATGTAAATTCTAAAATTCATTGCGCAGTTGTTGGTCGTTTGAAAATTCGTAGTGAATACAAAAATATAAAAAATATATTGGTATCAAATGAAGGTCAGTTAAAATAAAAAAAATGTTTTTATCAAATTAAATCAACATATTTCACTTGCAAAATTGAAAAATTTCCTAGAAAATGTTCAAAAATTTATTTTTGGATTTTGCGCACGATGCTTTTAAAACTGAATACGTGCTCTAGTAGTATCACTATTCCTCTATATGAAACAGAAGTCAAAAGTGAGAGCATGGTGCGCAAAACCGAAATAAGATTTTTTGAATATTTTCTACGTAACTTTTCAATTTTTTTAAAATGTAAGGGAAATATATTGATCTAAATTTAAAAAAACATTTTTTTGTTTTAACTGACCTTCATTTGATGCCAATGTATTTTTTATATTTTTGTATTCACCACGAATTTTTTTTTTCGAATTTTCAAATGACCAACAACTGCGCAATGGATTTTAGAATTTTCATGAATTGCTACTTTTATCGCTTATTTTCTATCACCCTTCTGTCTCCCAAAACTTCAAAACTTGACATATTGATGAACAATCATGTGAACTTTGAATCCGCATTTCAATTTTATACGAAACCATCAGTTTCAATTTTGCATTTTGAGCACGCTCTCCATACATGAGGTCCCATTGTGCATTGTTGCATTGTTGCGAAACTGTAATCCCAAAGGAGTTCTACAGTACATTACCTGCAATTATAAAAATCAATAAGGGAGTACTGATAACCCTACAGTAATACAAAGCACAAAGTAGAGTTATTTCTATATTGGTGTGCATAAATAAAATTTTATAAGTCTAGTCTGCAACAACTTTCTTTCAAAAAAAGGTAAATTCATAAACTTAAAGTATTTGTGCATCACTTAGCAACAAAACTTACATTACAAACACTTCTGATAGAAGTAGTTCCACAACTATGATTTAATTGAAAAGAAGTGTTAACTAAATCAAATGTCGGGTTCAGGTGAATTGAGCGAAATTGAAAGTTTAAGCTAGATGATTGGTAGGAGCAACCAAAGTTACTTTAAAAAAAAGTATAGCCAAGTCAAATTTATGGTATGTCCAATTAACACTAATTATCTTGTTTTGGAGAGAATTTTGGCAAAATCTCTCGTAAACATTGAACACAATTTACTAAGCAGGTTTCTGAGATCTCAAAAGCTTCAGAATTCTCTAAAATCTGAATAATACCACTTCTTAGTTAATTTTCTCTCTTATTTTGAATTCATTATAAAAGTTTCCGTGAAGGAAATCCCAAAAAATAGAGATATCGGCCGACACATTATCCAAACCTTACAGCTCTTGACTTCTTTCTAAATAAAAATATCAAAAAGAACATTGAGTTTTATGATGGTAGCATTCCCCTTAGTGGATCATTGACCATGCTCTAAGCCCAGCTTCCGGTCATTAAGTGGAAATTATTAATCGATCAGATGGTAATAAATAGTAGAACTTTCTATACTCTTCAAATTTTTTCATTTCATTTAATAAAAGAATCAGAAATTTAAAATTTACTTATGCATGTATGTACATATTATAATATTGGCATTGTATATAAATTCTATAGTATTCTCATGAAGAAAAAAGCTCGTGGCCATCTATGCGTCCAAATGTAATACTAATTTTTGTTAAGGGATCTCGGTAAGGCGATCACAGCGAACCTATCGACCAAATGTCTACCTACAAAATCGTGTTTCATGAGAATACTATAGATTGGATATACAATGATATTGGCCCACCTTGTATCAATTTTGAAACTAAAAGAAAAGTATTTATAGGTACCATAGCGAAATTGCGCATGGAAAATAACTTCAATTTAAATAACTTAAAAACAATAATGAATTATATAAGAGTTAAATGTGTGTACCTAACAGTTTCGTTTCTAATAAAAACAAACGAATAAAAACACATACAATTTATGAAACAACAAAACACTCAATTAAGTTCCTTGTTTATTTTTTTTCTTTAATTTTATACAAATTATCAAACGTCACAACAAATTTTTTAAACTATAAATACATACATACGTACATGTATTTGAGCCTACAATTCTGTACGTGTGCTTGTAAAGACGTATGCCAGAGTCCGTGTAACTATTACATGCCAAATTCAAATGCAGGTTCTTAAAACACGACTTTTCTTATTTGCGTATTACACGGATATATGGATCTTAAGTACACGTACATATCTTTATTATACGGGATTTTAAATGTACAGATTTGATCATTATTGTTATGATAGTTTGTTGATTGCAAAAATTATAAAATGCATGACAAAGTTGTACAAACTAATCGATGGTCAGTTATTTCCATACAATTTTCCCTCATTAGTGCGCATTTGAAAATAAACACGAATATTTAAAATAAATCCATACACAGTAAACGAACTACACGTAATCATATCCAGGATTTATGAAAACAAGTGTATTCTTATTTTTAGCAATCCGTGTAATAGGGATCGTAGTATGTATATACTATCATTAATTTGAGAAGTACATGCTCAAATATCACTTTGAAATTAACATAGCATATTTAAGAGAAAAAATCTTTTTCAAATAAAGTCTATACGAAATCTGGCTATAGAATCAAAGTAAAATCATTAAGCTTAAGCTCATTAGCCTCAAAGTGATATAACTTCATTGTTTAAATAAGTAATTTGTTAATTCCATAAGCAAATTTATATTACTTTTGTCATTAGCAATACCTAAATGTTATTTTTTGCACTTCTAACTTATAAGCAATTTACGCAAATATTTGCTGAATGATCAAACTAAAATCCGCTTGCTTTGTGATTCTTAGGACGCTGCTATGCTAAAAATGCTAGACAATTCATTAGAATTTTATATTGTAGGTGTTGCCGTGGTTTTTTTTAAGCTAAAATTTGTTTCAGTATTTAAATTATATTCTTTTTTAATGGACTTCAATCTTAATTTGCCAAATCATTTCTACAAAACAATGTTAATATTATGTGAATTTATTGATTTGACCAATTATTTAAATTTTAAGCGTTTCAAATTTCACTTTCAAGCTTTTTTGGTCACCCTCCTCTCTATGCACATAAAAATCTTTTATTTCATTTTTTTTCCCTTCGATTCGTTGGATTTTCCGACCTTCAGGGGTTGTTTATTAAATAGGAGATATTAAAAATTGTTTACATCGATTTTGTTGATGAACATTTATTTTACTTTCAAATCAATAAATTACATAATTTAATTGCAAAATAATAAGAGCACTACCTGTTAAAAAACAAAATGAATATGTACCTGCATATGGACATAGGTTGTATTGTTGTATTTTATTGTATTGTATCAGTGGGGAGTGACTTTTCAAAATGGGATAAGCTAATCTACATACCTACATACATTTCTCACAAATTCGAAAATAAAATACAAATCGATTGCGTCCTGATGATTAAGGCAAAATATGAAGCAAAAAAACTACATTTCGTACAATTTACGTAGTTTAAAATAAAATAAAACTGTTAAATATCGTTTTTTTTTTTGAAAACTAAAAACCTCATTTACTATCTACAACTAAATAGCTAATAGAACGAGAGCCCACAGCAGATTTTGGGTGTGAGTGATAGGCGACGAAAGCTTCATTAAAGGCTTTTCAAAAAATTAAGTGCATTGATAAAAAATATGAATGCAACTTCGAGGATAATCGTGTTAGACGAAATTGGTTTTCACTCCTTCCTATATAAGCTCCTCGGATCACATATCACGGAATCTGAGACCACTTGAGCATATAGTCCGCTCTACCGGACCGTTTAAAAAATTCAAAATTCTAAGTGAAAAACGGTTTTTTTTAAACAGTCTGGCAGGGCGGATTAAACACTCAAATGATCTCAGATTCCGTGATATGGGATCCGCGGAGCTTATCTAGGAAGGGGTGAAAACCAATTTCAGCTAAGATGATTATCCTCGAAGTTGCATTCATATTTTTTTTTGATGCACTATTTCTAGCAAAGGCCCCAGTTGTGGACTGCAAGACTTTGATTTTTTGAATAGCCTTTAATGAAGCTTTCGACCCCTATACATCTTTTTTTGCTATCACTCACCTCCAAAATCTGCTGGGGGCTCTCAGTCTATAAGTATTAATCTTAAAAATATTACACTATATATACCTATACCTACGTAGATTTGAAAAAAAATTATACATACATTATGTATACATAAATACATAATCGCAAAATTGTAAACATTTCATATTTGCATAGGATTCAAACGAATGTTTTGTTTTTAAGACCTCTTACCTACTATTAATAATTTAATCCGACTTTATTCGCAACAATCGCCATAGAAAAGCTGATTATTATTCAATATACTTTGCTATTGACAATGATCCACAAATCGTATACCTACATACATACAAGTAGACCTTTAATGCTCCCTTGTTCCATCTTCATTGCGTGTGTGTCATCTGGTAAACCAAAACATTCGACGCAACCAGCTCCAACCAAGAAGGCAAAAAAATATCGTATGATTATGTTGCGTATAATTTCGAACAACTTTTTTCAATCAATTTCGATTTCAACTCGTTTAACCCTACTGTCGATCACAACAGTCCTCTTCGTTACATAATAAACCATTTATACGCATACATTTATATGAGTTGGTAAGGAAAAAGTTGCACGCCAATATTTTGAATCTAACCTCAATGCTATTGCTCCAATGAAGAGTAGAAAATTAATAACAAACGCAACGAACGAACCAAATAGCCAACACTGGCAATGGTTAAAATGCATGCTGCAAATGCAGACCACACTTTTTTAGCGAATAGTGCACTAAATGATTCAGAAAGGTATTGCAACAAAAAAAAAAACAGTTTCAAAACATGCAAGTCTATCAAAACATAACAACGTGCGCCACACTACGAATGGAGAACCCTTGAATCCAAAAAAGCTTATTGATTTCATTTACTAACTTATAATGTTTTCGGTATTTATTAAATTTCAAATGGATATTGTTTTTATTTCATTATTGAAGTTTTATGCGATTTTGTATAAGTACGAAAGAAATTTATTTAAATTTGATAATTTTCACACTTTACTTACTTAACTTGACTTTGAGCTTATGAAGAGTTTGGTTGAAAATTCCAAAGCAAAGCTTCTTCACGTGTGATGTGTTTTCATGCATTCACAACTATCACGCGTAAAAAAGCGGAAGAAATCCAAACCATTGCCCGCCAAAAGAAAGTTGTTGACTCTTAAATTTTATGAGTGGTTGTGTAGTTAGCTGGTATTTTTATTTACATATTATACCATCGCACTCGTGCAGTTCTTTGCAGATCGTTGGAGGACAGTAAAACAGGTGTGACCTTTTTGTTTGTCTGCGTCAGCAAATTTTTGTTATTTTATTTTTTTTTTTTGTTATTGGGAACAAAAATTCAAGTTCGGTTTGTTTGTACACACCTAAATAATGTTCAATGAATTTTATAAAAAACATATGTAATTTTTTTAGACAAATTTGAGTATTTTTTATTATTATATAATTCTGTTGATTTCTTTTATGAGCATATCGAGCGGTGTCGGTGTTGCTTCTACCTACATACCTATGTTGTTTTCTTTGTAATAAGGTTATTTGGGGGTAAATATCACTTTCTTTCGCATGTTGAAGTTTTAAGTTAATCTGCGATTTTAAAGTAGGTACATTTAAACAAATAAAAATAAAAACAATATAAAAACTTTCACAAAGTTGCAATTTGAAGAAACAAAGTGACTCATAGCGTTTTTCAGGTGCATAGTAGGTGTTCTGTTTTACCATTTTCATGTTTTTTTCAAAATGAAAACAATTTTTGATTTTGAAACTCCATCCACCCACTTATGCAAACTGTTTTTCTTGTCAAAGGTTAAACCAAAAATATTATATGTAGGTTTGTTTGATTTATGTACAATGTAAATGAATATGTATGTGCCAAGCACGACGTTTGTTTAAAATAAAATTTAAAATACCTATACAAAATAAAAATTACATGGAGGTGGTTTGGAGTTTATTATTGAGTTTTTATTTTGAATAATTTGAAAGTCATGGCCAATGCTTGAGTATAGATCTAATTATGCTCTAAATTTTTCTTTGCCTTATGACTCTAGGCTGGGGTTTGGATATTTATGGAGTGGATATTGAAAACAAATAAAGCCTCACTGCCCCTTAATCACTTGTCGGACTCATCAGGGCTTTTGCTTTTATGAAATTAATTTGGTAAGGGCACAAACTAAAAAATTTTTGAAATTTTGTTTAGGTGTCATGAAAAGATAAATAAAGAATCAGTAATCCTACATAAAATACACGTTCCTTTTTAAGTGTATTTATTTGCAATCTGAATTTCAAAAGTATTTATTTAAACACTATCAATCAATGCCAGTGAAGCTTTCCACTCTTAATAAACAATCATAGCTACAAGTCATAACAAACTGGATCGTATCTATTCTCACCGATTTACCAAATATATATTATCAAGATTAAAAATAAAATAAAAAAACGAACAAAATTACATCGAAATGGAAAGAAAAAGTAATACAAAATACCTACAAACATTTATTAAGATGAACGATACAATAAATATAGTATCTATTTTATGTAAGTAGGTAGGTATAATGTTTATGAACATGTGAGTTTGATTTTGCCCAGGGCCAATACAAAAATAAATGACGTATGTAAATATTATTAATACCTCAACTTATAAACTAATGAATCGATTTAAATATTGAAATCATATTATGTAGGTACCACTTTTTCCAAAGTGCGAAAGTGTTTGTGGAGTGGCAAAATTCATTGGGTTGAATTGTATTTTCAAAGTGACGTATGATAGTGATTATATAGATTTCATTGGAAATGTTTTATTATTCCAACAAAAATTAAAGCTAGTAAACATATACATACATTGTTGAAACTACACTGACCTTGGTTGATATAGCTCACAGAATGTGTTTACATACTGCAGCACTACCTATTACCCTGCCACATTGTGGGCTCTGCTATCTATATTATTCTCAAGTTGATGAATATAGCGTTTACTTTACAATTGATTGTTTTTATTAAATAAATAATTCTTATGGTTTGAATTAATGATTGTTTGTCTTCTATATTATACATACATATAAATAAAAAGATAAAATTGGTTGGAAAGAAAACCGGAAACCCGTCGCAAGTCATAAAATGCGTGTTTAAAGTTAAGAACACAATTTTTTACCGATATCCGCAAAAAAAGATAAAGCTCAGCTCAAGCACAATTACTCATAGAGCACTTTTGTGCTAATGTTGTATTGACATTTTATATTATTGTTTTATCCTATGTACATCTCTAGAATAATGAGATTTGTTAATTTGTATCGCTTCCAGACCGACGCACAGTTGAATGAGGTAAATATTCTAGCAAGCTTTTTTCAGGAATTTCCTTTAAATGTTGGCTGTTTAATTCGAGTACAGTTATTGTGAAATTCATGCACACTTTTGTTAGTATGCTTCGTTTCTAGACGAGAATGCGACATAAGCTAAATCTATGGACAATCTTTAAGAGATTGTAGTTATATCCAAAAATAGAGGAAATAGAAAGATAGAATAGAGAATTAGGGACGACCTCTGTGCCCAAGTCAAGTAGGCTTGGAATAGTACTCCGCAGGTTTCATCGTTTCAAATCTTCTAGAAAGTATGCCTAGGAGGTACCAGTGTGACAATAAAGTAGGTGCAAATGTTTGGTCATAAAATTAAAAGTTTAATTAAAAATTAGACACTTAATTAAAAGCATTCATTTTTGTAAAAAAAAATTATTTAGTAATAATTGTAAAATCATTATTATTTGATTATTGAATATTTTTAGTTGTGAAGCTCTAATTTTGTTTTAATTACTCTTGCTGGGGTAATAGGTAATAATTAGAACATTTATCAATAAAAGATTATGAAATAGGTTGGTATATTACAATATTACAATCTAGGCAGTTATAGGTACACCAGGGTTTTATTTCATGTAAAAATTGCTTAAGTTTTGGCCAACACTGAAGGTGTACTTATAAGTAATATTTTTTTTTTTTTTGATAATTTGCTGATAAAAAAAGACTAATATTTCCAATAAAGTTGTCGCAACGCTTATAGTTTTGAAGTTTAGAAAATTAAAAAAATGTAGGTACTTTGTTCCCGCTGTGTGAATTTGTGGTGATTTTCACGAATTTTATGTGAAACCAGTGTGAATTTGTGGTGATTTTCACGAATTTTATGTGAAACCAGTTTCTGTATAAACAAAGATTTTAGTTTTTCACATAAGACAAGATCGCAAAAGAATGGGTGCAAAAAAGACAGTTCTTTCCAATGTCAGTTTACATGCCCTAACTGGCTGAACAGAATGGAGACGGAGCTGCAACTGGAGCTGCAACTGGAATAGCTGTCAAAATGTTGAATAACCACAAATTCAATGATGCGAACAGAACACGACGCAACTGCAGACGGAGCTGCAGACGCAACTGGACAAGTTGGCCAACTTTTAACTTTTGCTTGCAGCTTTTTTGACGTTTCGAAATTGTGAGCAAAACAGAGTGTTTACATGTGGGTTAAAGTAATTTGTAAACTCTTTTCAATGTCTCATAAAGACGTAAAGCAATTTTAGCTTCTTTTTCATCATTATTAATTTTTATTTTTGTTTTCATTTTTATTTTCGATACTAAAATGTCAGAAAGCTGTACAGCTGCATTGTGGGCGCGTAAAAAAAATCACGTACGACACTTTTTGACAGCTATTCCAGTTGCAGCTGCAGCTCCAGTTGCAGCACTCTATTCTGTTGAGCCAGTAACGTCTTGTTGAGAGTTTGCGGATTTTCATTGGAATTCATTCAAACTTTTGAAAATTTTATAAATTGCTAGTTTCTGTCCAAAAAAAAAAAATGTGGTAAAGTAGGTACTTTTGTCTTAGTTATTTTGAAAAGACAGACCTCACATTTCAGCCGAGTTGCAAGGGCAATAATATTAAAATTGCAGGTGATATCAGCAAAAATACAGTGGTATTCGTTACCATGTTAAGTACACACCAACTGTGACACATGATCGTACTATTGTGATTTATTTTTATTATATCAGATGGAGATAACGATGAGAAAGAAGGTGAGGAGAATCAGTATGGGCGGGAGCATTAGAGCAAAAAACTGTGATGCAACATCATCTACCTATCCTGATTTCAGCCGTCAAACCAATAGGGCAAAAATCATGTCGATTGCCAGTTTTTTTTTTTTAGGAACAAAATACAACACATTATTTTTGAGGGCTGGTCTTTGTTGAGGGTGAGTATTGTTCTGCCTTCTGGTCGCGTGATACTCGTGTGTCATGTCATATGCGCTGTTTCTTCATTCATACAGCAGCGAATCCAACAACAAAAAAAAAATACTTTTTCCAGATGTATAGCATCAAAGAGTCAAGAGGAAACCAAATTCCGATTCACGCAGCGGCATCACACCCATACCCAACACTACATTTTCATCAATCAATCATTATTTCATTAACAACTTACCTTGGCCTATTTTGCATAAAGTGTTGCCCGCCGAATATAACCATCATATAAATGCCACAGTAGTAAAACACCCATGTCCAATTTTCCAGCATCCATTTCCGTGTGCGCTGATGAATGAAATCATTTTCGAAGTCGAAAATATAGGAATAGTTTGGTGTTACGCTGATATCCATGTTGATCATTTTGAGTGGATGGTCCTTTGTAAATTTAAAGGGTTTTTGCAAAATTTTAATTTAAAAAAACCGTAAAAAAAACCAAATACTAGTTCTAAACGATAATATCCGGTTTTTATTCGCTGCTTCCAGTCAATCAGTCGATTTCGATGAATTCGCCGTGAACGCGATGGAGGTATTTAAAAGCACACTATCGCGAAATAATGTGGGAAGTTGGAAGGTTGGCAAAAACTGAAACAAATTATGTCACAAAAATAATTAAAAAAAAAAAAATCAAGAAAGAAGACAACGAATGAAGAGAATTATAAGAAAATTATAACCAAATTTGCTGTGTAAAATTAAATACTATGGCAAAACTTCTGGAGTGAATGGCTGCCTCTATTGGGACAAACTATTTTAACCAGCAAACATGAAGAAGAGAAGTAAAAAAGAAAGCTAGGAAGAATATTGAACTTTTTCTCTACAGTTTTGTCAGCATAGATTTTTTTATTTCACTTTTTCTATTAAATTTGATTCAAAATTTGCTTCAGGAATTTTTGTTTGTTCTGTATTCAGGGGAGTGGGCCGAACGCGCGTTTTGCAAATTACTTATTTTCGCGATTCACAGCCGTACGAAAGAATGGATTCGTAGGAATTTAACTTTAATCTATAAACATTCACCGTGGAATGAAGGTTTTAATTCAGAAATTAAATATTTAAGAAAAAAAATCTTTTTTATATTTTTTGCATTTGATGGAATTTCTTTTTGCTACTTTTTACTCACACTTACGTACACTATGCTCGTTGCGACAGCCGGCGTCTGCGTCTGTCAGAAACAGAAAAGATTCATCGGTTTTATAATTTTATTTGAATGGTGAGCAAATGAGAGTTCATTCCAATTGGAATGGTTGTTGGAAGTATTTTTATTTTCCATTCAGCTTAAGCTCTGTTCAGCATTATCAGCAGTATCAGTGATGACACTTTTAAGTTTTGGGAACACTGTGTAATTGTACGTATTTACATTAAACGATTTTCCCAATGTCAATCTTTAGTTAGGTGATAGGATTGAAAAGTGAGGGAGGCAAACTCACACGATATTGTAGTTGCCTTGACGTAATGCCCAGAGGCCACACGGGCAAGTACTGGCAAGTAAGTTGGCTACATACACTAGGCGTGTTTTGTTGACTTCCTTAAAATGAACATTAAGAAATACTTCACATTAGGCGTTTCCTTTGGAGGTGGCGAAGTACTTGCAAGTACTTTGCTAGCTTTTTTCAATGGAACACGTCAAACTGCTTTCCCATGTAAAATGTATCTACTCGCACATGAGAGCATGTGCAGTTGGTAGTACTAGATCAGGGTTTTCATCTACTCATAAGTATACAGGGCTATGGAGTATTTTTGATTTCAATAAGGGTATTCATGCAACAGCATAAAGTCGTTGTTAACGTGATAAAGTTGAAAACTTCGTAAATCTATCAAATTTTCCATATAAATTATGACAGAACTACGAAGTTTTAAACTTTACAACGATTACGACAACTTTACGATGTTGCAAGAATAGCCATAATAATTTTTGTTTGGATGCAAGTGTGAAAGCAATAATACATATAAATATAATTTTCATCACAAAAATTTAGCAGCCGTATGAATAAAAATAATAATTTGTTAGTAAACACTTTGTGAGATAGTGTAGAGGCATTTTAAAAAGTAGTTGTTTTTAGCCGCATTTTAATAACCACATGATCTGATTCAAATGGTCAATTCTCGATCTGTGAAACTGTGAAATGAAAATAAAGTTATCATTTCAGTTTTCACAGAGTTTTTATCATTTTATCACTTCACAAACACGCGGAAGGCGATTCCCGAACTTACTATAAGAAACAGCTGTCAAAATGAGAACTAAAAAGTACTAAAATGAAAAAAGCCACCACTTTCTCATAGAAAAAGATGATTGTGACGTCATAGAAAGATCAATCTGTTTATCATTTTTCTTTTCACAGAATGAATTGATTGTGATAAAAGAATCATCATATGAAAACATTTGTTTTCATTTTTTCACACTTTGAGAATCACATTTGGCATCAAGGGGTTATCATATTTATAACTTCCAGTTTCACAGATCGAGAATTGACCCCCAGATCATATCCTGATAAATAAAAACGACAGGACCTTAGTGACGTCTCTTTTTGCCTTACGTTTTTTTATTTTTCATCAATCTGTAGCCTCCAAGCCACAAGAGTGACCAATTATTTTTGGATCATTGAAATAGATCCAGATAAAAAGCATGGATCTCATGTTGTTTTTTGATTACGTGTCAAAAATTGATCCGGATCAATCATGTGGATAATAAATTACGGCTTTTATCTACGTTAATGTTTTTTCTTTAATTTCTTTTCCTATCCATTAGCCTTACGTCTAAGGCGTGAAAACATTTCTTGTGAAAAGCACACATATTTATTTAAAAGTGTAAATTTACCAACACATACACAAAGCCACTGCTGAAATATTCGGTGAGTAATCTGACATTTCATTTCACTCGCTCACTTTAACTTTAACTAAATCGATTTTCAATGAAAAGTGGCTCATCTCACTCACTTGCTGAGGTATAAAATTAGATAAACTTGGCAAATGATGCACCCGAATTTAACCCACTTCACTATTTTTTTTATGACAATTGGCGTCTGTCGGTGGCCACTCATGTGAAAGAAATGTTTAAATTCGAATGCAGACAGTGAATTTGGGAATAAAGGAAAATTGTCAATTTTGCATCAAGAGTTAAGAATCATTCGAAATTCGAAAAAAAGAATCACACGCATAGAATCATCGTGTAATAGGGGACGATGTGAGTACACGGGTGTTATGTGGCAGTACCCTTAAACCGCAAACAGCAACAGCTTGCTGTGGTTGTCAAAAGTTGTTTATTTCCTGCCCGCGACCTTTAAAACTTTTTTAAATATTTAAGCATATTTGAGCAATAATTTAATAAATACTAAAACTATTAAAGTAAACAAAGAAAAGCAAAAATGCGTCGTTCTGGGGCTCCCTCAATGAAACCTTCACATTTAAGAGGAAACGAAGCTCGTGCAATTGCTTCAACATCAGGAATATCCGACAATCCTTCACAACAAAATGAAATTTCTTCAAGTTCTACGAAGGGTAAGGAAAATTTAAGCTGTCCGCCGCAAACGAAAAATTTTCATGATCCGCAATACAAAACTCTTTACAACGTCGTCTGGCGAAAGATCACAACAAAAAAACATAAAACCTGGGAAGGCGATGGATCACTCGAGGTAAGAAATAATATTTGCATTCTGAAAAGCGAGACTGGACAATTTTTGGGTACTTCGAATACAATTAAGACCGAAGAACTAAGTGCTGGATCACTTCTTGTCATCGGAGGCAAGGATGTAGAAATCCAAGAAAAAGTTAAAGACCTCAAAGAGTTCTATGCAAATAGAAAGATGCTTAAAGGATCTTCCGATGAATGGCATGAACCAGAAGAGAAGAAAAAGAAAACTCAACACAGTATCTTCTTTCCTATGCTTCACCTAACAGCACCTAAGATGTCAAAGAAAATGACTTCAACAACAAAAACTCTTCCAGAGATAGATGTGGAACCTTTGATACTTCCCAGGCCGGAGGATGAAAGAAGGTTCAACAAACTAAATCGAGCTATTTACGAAGTTCGAGTCACACCATTACTAGTTCAGCATCTGCGTCCGCATCAGCGGGAGGGTATTTGCTTCCTCTATGAATGTGTAATGGGCTTTAAAAATCCAGATTTCTTTGGAGCTATCCTCGCCGACGAAATGGGACTTGGAAAAACCCTCCAATGTTTAACCCTTTGCCATACTCTCCTCAAACAGGGCCCTTTCGGAGGCGATAGAGTTCTGCAAAGAGTTCTAATTGTCTGTCCAAGTAGCCTTACGTCAAATTGGAACAATGAAATTAATAAGTGGTTAAAAAACGAGCGTATGTATGCGTTTGTTGTCGATGCGAAACACAAACTCAATCAGTTCTCCCATCAGAATCATATTCCCTTTATTATTGTTTCCTATGAAATGTTTCTTGGCCATTCTGACGATTTTAAGGTGCTGGACTTCGATCTAGTCATCTGCGATGAAGGCCACCGGTTGAAGAACAGTGCCACAAAAATTTCTATTGCCCTTCAAGGCATGCACATTCAACGGAAAATCATTTTAACAGGAACACCAATTCAGAATGACCTGCAAGAGTTTTTCACTCTGGTAGACTTTGTAAACCCTGGAATTCTTGGTTCTTATCAGGATTTCAGGAAAGAATTCGAAAATCCCATCGTTCAAAGCCAAGCACAAGATGCCGACGAAGACATTAAATTGAAAGGATTGCAGAAAGCTGCAGAACTTAAGTCAATATCGAAGAAATGTATTCTCAGAAGAACACAATCAGTAAACCAAAAGTACTTGCCAAAAAAGCGAGAGTATGTGGTGTTTGTGAAGCCCTCTGAGTTACAACAATTTCTTTTGATTAGAGCTCTAGATCTATGGGAGTCGCAGAAGGAAGATATTCTCAAGAGCATGAACCCTCTTCAAATTATAACCATTTTGAAAAAGATTTGCAATCATCCATCGTTGATATCTCGTTGCAAATCATCAAACGTTATGACAAAAAGCTTGGAAAAATTTCTTCCCGATTGGTCAGAAATGGGCCCTTTCGACTCGGGCAAGTTGGAATTAGTCCAACAATTCTTGACTGATATTGCATCTTCAGACGAACGAGTTGTTCTTGTATCGAATCACACTAAAACTCTCGACATGCTTCAGGGACTCTGTGATTTTCTTAATCTTGGAGTATCTCGTCTGGATGGAAGCATAGCGGCGGGTGATAGAAATTCGATAGTGACGAAATTCAACGCAGAAGCATCAACTTCAAAGGTTTTTCTGTTGAGTGCTAAAGCTGGAGGTGTTGGTTTGAATTTGTGCGGAGCATCACGTTTGATTTTATTCGACAACGATTGGAATCCAGCCACAGATCAACAAGCTATGTCGAGAATCTGGAGAGATGGACAGAAGAAAGATGTGAAAATCTATCGTTTAATAACTGTGGGAACAATAGAGGAAAAAATATTTCAGAGACAAATTGCCAAGACTAGTCTCGGTGGATGTGCGTTGAAAAATGATGATGGCAGGGCGGCTGAGGAGTTTGGTAGAGAAGGTTCTGTAAAATTTTCTGCCGAAGAACTGACCGGTTTGTTTGGCCTTCCCATGGATTTTGGTGATTGTGCTACACATGAAAATCTAATGTGCAATTGTGATGGAACTGGAAATTCCAACTCCAACGTACCATCCAAGGATTCTCTTCAAATAAACGAATTGATGCAATGGCAACATTATTCACAACCATTTTCAAACGATTTTTTAGAGGTACATTTGTTTCTGTTATTCTAATTTAAATATTTATAATGGTTTAACCTTTTCTAGGAAGCGTGTCTTCAATCATCTGCCGAAAGTATATCTTTCATCTTTTCTTGTCAGACTGCTGTAGATTTGAAGCATATTGGGTAATTAAAGAAATATGCATTTGAAGTATAATAAACTATTTATATATTTATGCAGCTTTAATGTTATTTTATTGGATTTTTTTAAAAGAAGAACCGTTTTGGAATAATCGGAGGTAAAGAAAAATAGCAGAAGAAATGGGTTTCTATCACTATCAAAAGGAAAATTTGAGATTATTGATATTGGCCTTCAATATCGTCAGTAATAACTGTTGTCAAGTAAGAATTTAATCCCGAACAAAAATATTAAAACCTTCTGATCTTCTTGATCAGATCAATTTTTGATCTTGCAGGCAAGTTCATTTACAAAATCCATGTTTACGAGTCTTTAAGTCGTTGAATAATGGGCTTTACAGAATTATACCAGGGGCCCTACTATGTAACTTTATTCTACTTTCGAATCCATTCGAAAGTTGTTTTCAATGCTTATTTTAAGTGGTAATATGTATGAAAGCAGGACACAATTTTAGTGCTTCCGACATTGGGCCATAGAATCTTCCATTTCCGTGTATAAGCGCTTGCTTAAGAATCAGCGAGCTGAGATTTTGCGAATTCGAACGTTTTTATTGTAGAATCGAGTTACATAGTTAGGCTCCAGAGGAAAGACTCAAACCTCCAAACTGTCTTGCATAATGAATCACAAATTAGATCCTCGATTCTAAGCGTTTGTTTTTATTTTATTTTGGTTTTATGAATCAATGTTATTCTTAAAAATTCCCAATAAATGTAACGTGTGTATTAAATGTCATAAGAATGATCTGCGATTAATTCCTCTTTAGTCCAAAAGCAAAGATCTAATCATCGCTCTCCAGGGAAATATTGCTTCCAAATCGCTGGTATAAATGCGCTTTCAGTTCGGCCATTTCCGATTTGATTGCGTTGCTTTGCTTTTCGATGTTTATAGCTTCCAATTTGATCTTTTCTTTAGCCTCAGCAAGAAGTTCCTTCAGGGGGAGGAAACAAACAAATTAGCCCCTCATCAACTTATTGCAGTTTTCTTATTATTTTGTTTATTAATTACCTGAGTTTTGGAGAGATTGTGTGACAAAAAGACTTCTCCGAACAAAAATGGAATCATTTCATCTTCATCGAATAATTCGATTTCTTCACATGCCTCTTCAAGATTCTTTAATTCATTATTTCTTTGTTCTAGCTCAGCTTTAAGGTCATCCATGCGGGCATTGTGCTTGGCAAAACGATTAATTTTTTGTTGGTCCTCAAATGAGATGTGAACATCGTCCTGTGTGTGGAGTAACAAAAAAAGACAAGAGGTTAATTGCCGGAATGAATTTTTGTAGGAAAAACTGAATCTAAGATAGTTTTTTTTAAGAAAGTAAATAATTTAATTACAGCTTGAAGATTTGCTACTTTTGCGGCCATTATTTATTTAGATATTTTATTAAATTTATTGGAAAAAGGAGCAGATGACAAATCTTTACTTCGGACGGCGAGGAAATCTAATTTTGACGTGCGAGAAATGTCAAAACAATAAAAGCAGGGGCACCAACATTTCAGTGTATTCCCTCTATTGCATGGTAATGATGCATAGGGGCTTAGATGGAAAGCGGGTGTTGTTGCTTTTTTACTGTTTCCGGTTTCCGATTTGTTTCTTTATTTGAAAAAAAAACGGTAGATTAATGAGCAATACAAAAATAGATCGCACACTGGGAACAATAAAGACATACATACATAAGTGCAAACTGCAGTTGAATTTTTCAAACCAGAAAAGTAAGAATAAAGTCGTTTTAAAATTTTAGAGCTCTGTTTCAGAAAAAAAAAAATGCAATTACATCAATATTGCACCGGATGAGCGAGGTAATGTTGAGTAACAAACTGTAATTCTAAGATAGCTCTCTTCTATGTTACCACTAATGCTTGTTCAAAAAATGATTTTCGAATATGTAATTGTAAAAAACAAAAAATTATAGGTGCAACATCGGGAGCCAAACAAATATTATCAGCTTACGCAGGTCAAATTTGTTTATTGTATGCCCATTTATTTGTAACGTGAAATTTCCACCAAGGTTCCCAAACTTGTTTTCTTTTTCTCATTTGTTTCTGACAGCAAATTGTGAAAATTTGTGAACATTTTAAAGAAATTTCACGTTAACAAGCACCTTGTGACTGTCAACTATCACACATCACCTTAGCCGATACCACCATTCGTTCAAACCTGAGTAAAGTGCAACAAACAAAGCTAATAGGTGTGTTTGTTAACGTGAAGTTTGTTTGGAGAAACCATTGGACAAAAAACGTGATAACGTGAAATTTTTACCTTGTTTCCCAAACTTGGGTTTTTTTCATTTATAGTTTCTGACAGCAAATTGTAACAATTTTGCAAGAAATTTCACGTTACTTGATATCCGTACCATGGACTCGCCCACTGTGTAACAAGGAGCAGAAGCTGTGATAAAATCTATTTTACAAATGATAAGTTCAGATACCAACTCAAAAATTATCTTGTCTGTTCAATTTCTATTTCCAGATAACCAGTCGAAAACACGCCACACGTTCCTCGATCTATTTAATAAAATGGACTTTGCTTGAATGTCAATTTTATAACATCTAGCCAATCAGAAACCAGAAATTTGTTTCAATTTTACTCATATGTACATGTACTTAACTTGCAATTGAGAATTTAAAAAAAAAAACTAAATTTATGTACCTATGTAGACTTAAGATTGCGAGGGGCATCTTAAAAATATTCAGCAGAGATGACGTTACTATATAGTCTCGTCTTGATGCATCTTCTGAAACGAGACTTCTGTTTAATTCATACCTGAGGGAACAGCTGATATTTTGTTGTGTGATAGAGATAGAGGTGATCATATCATTTGGAGCAAATTTTCGACGGTAAATGTTAAGAGATTCCACTGCCTTTGCTTTTGGAAGTATGTACATATTTTTAGATTCCCAAATATTGTTAGTGCATTTCGCGCTCCATAAATTTTCTTTCGATTTTATATGCTTCTCCACCTTCTACTTTTGTTCACATCTATGATATGATGGTACTCGACCAAATCATCAACAGTGCTGCTGCACGCTGATGTTTACGAAACAAATCGGAAATCCATGTAAAGATGATATTCCGCAAGAGATACAATCATGTGCTACAACTTTGAACCGGGAGATAGTGCAGAAAGATCCAAAATACAATCTTTTATTGGATTAGCTGGCGCTATATGGTGGGTATAAATGAAAGCTCCAATAAATGGTGAGGCAAAGATGAATGCACCAACCTTTTGCCGTTGGGTAACCTATGAGTCTCTTTGGCAACAATAGTGTATAACTGCAACAGTTAAGACAGCTTGCAACGCTCGCCATTAGCTATACACAGTAAAAAAAAGGGGAACATGAAATGGGCGAGATAAATAAGAGACAAAACACGATTATTTGTAGTTTCGAGTCTATAAGCTTGTTGTCAGAGCGAAGATGTGAACTTTACGCTGTCGAACATGAGGAATCACTGTGCCGCCATCGCATATTGTGCCTTGGTTATATATGTCTTCTGCTTTGTTTTATGGAAATTGGGTACACCATCATCAGTCGACAGTTGAGCACAACTTTCACCAATGCCAACAATCTCAAGACTACACTTTATAGCATGTATGCAGATGACACAGTACTGTTGCATATCACCGTCACTTTTTTCTTAAAAAAAAAAAAAAAATAGATCATTGTGTATAGCTTAAGATTTTTCATGATCGAAACAAGAGATGGTGTTAGTTTTCACTAAGCTGGGTGTGCATCATTATTTTAAATTTGATTACTAAGAGGGAGATGATATGTCAACTTCGCACATTCGTGATTCGTGGTGTAGTCCAAGCTCCTCAAGATGCCTTTTATATGCCATCTATATTTATATCAGATCAGTTGTGCTCCTTGTGCTGGGCAAAGGCCTTTCCAAGAATTGTTGGCACAAACAATACAAGTCCAAGTTCAAATATTGCGACAGCACGTATGAACATTAAAGTTAAATATCACTCCAGCGTACCTCTATGTATATCGGATGAAACATTGAGTTATCTATGCCTTTGCGTGTCTTCTTATTCTCATGCTGATTATGCATACGAAGTGGATGAGTTGAGTGTATCTTGATTTTAGTTTTAGTTTATGGGTATATTGACACGACATAACATTTTAATATTTGCTTAAATAATGTTGTAGGATGAGATGGGTCGGACAGAAAGTGTGCATAAATATATTTAAGTTTGTGTATAGGTTTGAAAGTTGCGATGTGCAAACTCACACGAGGAACCATATTTTTCTTTAAATAAAAGAAACCAATGCTAAGATAAGTCAACAATAATTGAGTAGATGCTCTACGCATAACATTACCTGATCGTAAATAAATAATTATTAGTATATAAAAAGCGTATACATATGTTCATATCTACAGTTCATTGTTATGGACATAAGTATTTATGTATGTTTATTTTATTCAAATATAACGAGTGTTTTTTTTTTTTGCAAGCCCAAGAGAATCCACACGATGCCATCACAGAAAAAATATCATCTCCATCACTATCACTACCAAATGCCATCACTATGATTTCAACTGTGTTTGGATTATGGCCATTTCATTTAATAAAAAAGAAATTACGTAGGTATAATGCAAAAAAAACTATTTAGTGTGGTGTAATAACGGCAATCTGCAGCAAAATCAATTTGAAATAAAAACATAATCGGCCACTTTATAAAAAAACTAAAAATGTTTGATTCGATAGCTCAAAATTATTTTGACGTTTCCAGTACTACACGATGAATCTTTGGATCTGAATCTTCTCGAATTTCATGAGTGCGAAGGAAAAAGAAGATCTGATTTCACCTTCACACCCATTAAATTTTGAGAAATGTCAGATGCAAAGAGTCATATACCATCTATTTCTGAGGTAATTTTAAGTTGAAGCACTTAAGTCGTAATTTTCTCGTTTTCGCTTTATTTAGGAGTTAAAACGTTTTTTTTTTTGCTATTTTTGGTACCTAACGTTTCAGTTAACTACTGGCTCTATTTTTCCAATCGACAATGGATTCTAAAATCGTTTTTTGTATTCAAACAAGAATTTTCAACCGCTCAAACCTAGGTCATACTTTGTCTTCTTGAAAATGTTTACCAGTTTTTTTTAGAAAAAAGAATACTCAACAACAAAAACAAAAAAAACAGAAATTCGAAACAAACAACATTAGCAATGATCAAATGTGTAAAGGTTTTATAACGGCTTACACATTTGTTTTCATTTTTTGTCTCTTATTTTAAACTTTATCTTATTTTAACCCACAACAGATTTTTATTCAATTTTATTTGTTTTAATAAAAAAATTCAACTTCTTGAATTCATGTTTTGTTTTGTATTCCAGGGTGAATAAGTCGTTTTCATAAAATACAACGGAACACAAACTTCAGAATCAAAAAACGGGTTGCGACTGTTTGACATTCCGAATCGGAAATTTCTTCCAGATTACCAAATGAAAACGTTACTACAATTTTGTCTGGCAGTAGATGTGTTTGTTAACGTGAATTTTTTTGGAAACTTTAACAAAGGGCGGGTTCGGCTGCGTATCTTAAGCGATCCGGATTTGTTTATGTTGTTGTAATCCCTTGTAAAAAAATAGCTGATGTCAACTGATGCAAAAACAACTCAAGGTATTTGAAATTTTTTTGGATTATGGATAGTCTATCGGTTAGATGGCCGAACGAGAGGAAATTTTCACAATTTTTTGTCAGAAACCATAGAAGAAGAAACTCAAGTTTTAGAAATGTGGTCAAATTTCACGTTACCAAACAGGCATTTGTCAGAATCGCCAGTGTCAGCCATTGTTAAGGGCCTTACACACGATCAATATTCCTTGACAACAATTTTTGAAAATATTTTCTGTCAAAAAACATTGATGCAAAATTGGTACCACACGTATGAATAAAAACTGACAATAATTTTACGGACAATTGTATGAATTGGCTGCATACAGCAAATAAAAAACAAGGAATAACAAAATTAAGTAGTAAGGAAGTTATTGTTAAATAACAAATTAATTTTAAATTCGCGAGAACCAAGCCGAAAATCCACATTTTCTTTTTCTATTTTGTTTTACTTTTGCCACCGACCACAAAAATCAAACGCAAAAATTAACAAAAGATTAAAGCTTTGAAAGTTACATTGAAGAAAACCAAATCGATTTTTGTTCTCATCAATGTCTTCAATGTTCATTGACAATTAGCTGCGTTTTATTATCTCTGGGTCTGGGTCGAGGTTATCTTTTAACATGTATTACAAAAACAACATGGGATCTAGGTTTCTATCGAGGTTAATTTCAATAACCCAGATAGAGGTTTTCACTCTGACCAGCAGAGGGCTATTTACCATTTTGAATGATGTCAGCGATTTGTCAGCAGTGTTAGGAATAGAGAGGAAAAGAGACAAGCGTTTACATGAAAAACAAATAAACATAAGAAAAAAGAGACTGATATACAGCATTGATCTTACACTAACCCACATCGTTTTAATGTCACGAGGTGAACCATATGGGTTATGAGCGATAATAAAACGCGGCTGACATTGAAGAGCATTCGAACGATCAATACTCAGCGAAAAATTACTATTTTTCACTGAATATTGACAATAAACATTGATCGTGTCTAGGGATCTTTAGACGGTGTTCAGACAAACTTTACATGATGAGGCAACTCACTCGTCTCTAATTTTTATCTCACTCTGATCTTTGGGAAAGAAAGAGATGGCCAATTAAGGAAAATGTTTTTTTTTAATTTTTTTTTTGAAAATTCCTGCCTCATCTCGCTATCATTTTCTTACCAAGAAATAGGATTGAGATAAAAAGAGAGACGTGAAAATGAGTCGACTCTCTTGAAGCTGTTTCAACACCGTCTTAGATGGTCAACGGACATTGACATTTTTAGGTATTTGACAATCTTTCAAGAATGTTTGAACACACAATATGTCTGTTCATGTACTTCCCAAAACTACTAATTTTATTTTTTTTATATGAGCTTTGACAGAACTTTGGGCTAAATTCGTAGAAATTCGTAGTTTTGGGAGGTGCGCGAACAGACATTATGTCTGTTCGTGTACCTCCCAAAACTACGAATTTAGCCCAAAGTTCAGTCAAAGCTCATATACAAAAAAATAAAATTCGTAGAAATTCGTAGTTTTGGGAAGTACACGAACAGACATAATATTTATTATTATTAGGTATGTTCAGAAAAATGAGATCTTAAAACGAAGTTGTGATGCTAATTTCAAATTAATTTCATGCGAATTTATAAAGTGAAAAAGGAAATTGATACATACACCTAAATAGGCAAAAAATGTAAAGTGGATAACAATGCACCATTATCAAAATCTTCAACGCCTCCAAGATTAAAAACAAAAACAACAGTTTTTCGTACATACAAAAGGTAAATGGACAAATGAGGGAGACTCAGCACAGTTTTTTCAAATAGTTTTCGAGATTTGAAGAAGATATATCTTATAAAATATCAGATCGATTAGTGATGTTAGGTGGAAATATAGTATTATCAATATATGGGTTCTAAGTATGTTCTACATATGTGATTGTATGAATGTAAGGAGGGATTTTTCCGTCCACATTGACAGGTGTCAAACTTTGATATGTCAAACATTAAAGGACGATGCACACTTTGAAATATAACCATTAGCATCTTATCTAAACACGAATTCATATATTTTTGTTTATAGACCAAAGTGAATGTGATCACGACCGACCCAGTTTCAATCTTCCACATAATTTATTTGAAACTTTTAAGTAAGACACATATATGACTTGAGGCCATCTATCGAAACCATATCATCAATTTTCCCTTCCACTTTCCCATCAAAATTTTGTTCGAACCATTTTGGAGAGGGGTTGATATTATTCCATCGTGCACATATAACTCAAATGAAAATACCCCCAGCATCACTTGCCTACCTACTTAAAATATTTTGTAGTTTACTTACATATGACAGAAAAATAACTTAGACCACACCACCACCTCCGCCATCTTGTGAATTTCTTTTGTTCCCAAAATACATCAATTTTTTTTTACCCAGGTATAGAAAGCGAAAGTTTTTCTTCGTCATCTCAACAATTGCGATGACTATGCAGTTAGAGTTTTTGTATGTGTGTTGCGCGAGCAGTCGTTGCCCTTTTATGTACTAGCAACAGTGTAACATTCACAAAGTGCACCACAAACTCTCTGGTGTACTTAGTTCGGTTGCACCATTCCCCATCCCCAGAGCTAAATAGCCAAACAATAAGCCACGACAATAATGCTATGACGATAAAGCGCAACGCTTCAAAGCACACAAGTCTATGAAACGACTGAGCTTACCTACTCTTTACTTTATTGCGTTCAAGGTGTAAGATGAAAAATTTCTATGGAAACCATTGTATAGATGTGTTATGTGGTGCCATCTATTAAAAAGATGACACCTTCGAGAGGTTAACAAAAGTGTCATTTGTCTATGGCACCACTAGATTTGAATGGAGGTGCTGCGTGCTGGTGTTGGGCGAATTTTGTTTTCCATATACGAATATGTATGTATTTAACATAAGGTTTCGAAATCTCTACTTTGAATATATGTACATAATCTTTTAGCTGTCTTTATTTGGGTAGTTTCTGTTTTTAATGTTAAATACTATGGGAATTAATTATTCGTCAATGCTAAGCCAAAAATAATTTATTTTGTATGTGATGATGGTTGTGTAAAGTATTTATCTATACAAACTTACATTCACATATATACTCTAAATTATTATGTTATCTATCTATCTATCTACTCAATTAAGGAAGACAGGAAGTTCGAATATAATAAGTAGTTGGGATTTATAAGGTTACGATAGACAGATTTCAACCATATCTGAAAAGAAGAGTGCCAACCCAAGAGCTCAGAATCTTTCAAATGTCCTCCCAATAACTCGCTATAACTAACAAAATGGTTCCTTCAAACATTTATCACTTTTGACAAGTAATGAGGTAATAGGTATGAAACTGGGAACTGAAAAACAACCCCAAAAATAATATTTGGAGCAGCCAATCAAAGGCCTTTGGAGTAGTAGTATAGGAAATGGAGTTTGAAAGGTGTACCTACTCCGAACATCGAATCGAAAACGCATAAGTATGTACCTACCTTTATATGTATGCATCATCATCAAGAAAGGACACCTAACACCGATGTCTTGGGCAAAAGTTACTATTGACAGCTATAACTTTGAGATTGGTATATTCATGGACTTTATCTACCTGGGCTCCACAACAATATCTGCGTTTTATTATCTCTGGGTCTTGGTCGAGGTTATCTTTTAACATGTACATATTACAAAATCAACATGGGATCCAGGTTTCTATCGAGGTTAATTTCAATAACTCAGATAGAGGTTTTCACTCTGACCGGCAGAGGGCTATTTACCATTGGGAATGAAGTTAGCGATTTGTCAGCAGTTAATACGCGGTGGCTAATACGATACTTAGCTTTCATTATCATCATCTTAAATGCAAGTAAACTTCAGCCTCTTTTTAATATCTTCCAAAAATAGTTAACTTACGTAGATATATTTGTAAAAATAGGCCATTAAAACCATGACTTCAATTCATTATACATACTTATCATTGCTAGCAAATACAACTTGAATTATAGGTGACAATTAACTTCAATTGAAGATATCACAACATCACTTCCATAACACAAAAGACAATTCATTTGGTTTTGCCAAAAACCTACATTATTCTTTCTATCCTCACGCTATATCTTAACAGTGCTGCATGTTCTTTTCATTAAGTAAGTGTCTTTTTGTTTTCCTATCATTAGCTTCCCAATGCTAATCTGACCTAGATCTCTCCCTTGAACAAACCTATACAATGCAATCTAATTGCTGCTATACCCGCTAATAGATGTCTTATTCTTCGTTACTGGTTCTATCGTGCAGTAGCTACTGTTCCATTGAATTAAAAGAAAAAGAAAAACATTTACCCATAAAAGTGTATTAGCTCAGAACTTCAATAATGTTATTATGTATCGTTGTATATGGCTATCGTCTTTCTTATTTTAACACTGTAGCATTTTTATATCTTCCTTAAATTTTGTCTTACCACGATATGTATGAATATTGTTTAGCGAAACATTCATAGTATAAGTTATAAATCAATTATTCAAACGAACATTTTTTTACCGTGATATAGTGGCCTTTTTTGCTCAATTTTTCTAAGGATGCAAATAAAAAAAATTATTTCAGCTTCGTTTTTGATCTTCATAATAAAATGTGGATTTTTCTAAAAATAGATGAGCCATCTTCGTGCTTATAAACGCATTCCAACAGCTCTCATTTACTCTCGATTGATTTTATGCATTTGATTGAACTTTTGGGTACCTACATAGGTAAGTTCAATTAATTCACTGTTTCAGTTTCACCAGAAACTTACATTATCGATTTAGACAACCAATTTCGGAATCTAATACAATGTTTCCACCGAATTCTTATTTTATACTATGTCTCCATCAAAAGTTATTTCAGTTTAGATTAAACAAATGTTTTAGGTGCTTTCACCGCACAAATAGTTTAAAAAAAATTACTTTGGCAGCACCTTTTAAAATGCAAATGGTGTTTCAATCTTTCTAATGATGTGCAAGTGAGATAGAATGTTTGATTCGTGTCAAACAGTGAAAAACTGAATCAAGCCTCGAATGAATTCGTCAGCACCATATGACGGTGTCCACATTGGGTATGAAAAAGTGGATTTTTAATGACTTTTCAGTATTCACATCTCACTTCAATGAAGGAGTGGGAGCGAGATATGAATACTGAAAAGTCATTAAAAATTCACTTTTTCATACCCAATGTGGACACCGTCTATAAGAATGGGTTATGCTATGTTTCCACCAAAGGTTTATCTCAGTTTAGATTAAATAAATCTTTTCGGTGTTTCCACCGCACAAAAAGATTTAAAAAAGATTAAATTTGACAGCACCTTCAAAAATGCGAATGACGTTCCAATTTGTCTTATGAAGTGCGAATGAGACAGAATGTTTGATTCGTGTGAAACAATGAAGAACTGAATGCGAGTCTCGAATGAATCGTTCAGCACCATGTAAAAATAGGTTAGTTCGATTTGTAAAACTATTTGTCTTAGGAAGATTTAACAAGATTAATTTCTAATCTTCAAGATTTACGAAATAAATTCGTATGGTAAATCTACGAGACTTAAAGGAGATTTAAGGTTTGTTAAACAACATAAACAACAATAATGCTGACTGTATTACATTCTGAAATGGATACAACGAACGAACGCGGTGGCGTTCGATCGTTGCATATCGACCCATATTTAATTATATTTATTCATTGTAAGCATTTATTTTATTTATCCATTGTAAGCATTTTATGCAATTAATAATAAGTATAAAAGAGGCATTGGCCCACAAATAAATATCATTTTAAAACAATTCGTTGAGTAGTAATTTGATCCACTTTTCACATACAGTTCAGGTTTCAAGTGCCTGCAATTGTACCATCCAATCTCAAATTAATTGTGCACCATTTTACACAGAATAAACAAATCAAGTTCAAGTGCTTGTATTTGTTATCAAATTGTGTTCTGCACATTAATAATTCAATCATTTTGGTGACCCCTACATTCAAAGAACATCAGCTTTACTATGGATAGTTTAGCCAGGAGCCAACGCATATCTGGAGAGGAGATACAATCAATCATCCGCAACTTCTCGAAAGATTCCTCCACCCGCAAAACAACTAGAGAATACTTCACGTCAAGACTCAATCGTCTAAACACCGTATGGGAAGAATTCGAAGCTACAGATGGCAGAATTCGCGACACACCAGACATATCGTTAGACCACGAGTACTTTACCTCTAAGTATTTTGACCAAATCAAGACATTATACGAAAAGTATAAGCAAATCTTGAGTGATTCACTGGCGCAGATAGAGGCCAGTAACAACACCAAACTTGATGTCGTGCCAAAGGGTACAGAAGATAACCAATCTAAACCTAATGATGCATTGACATCAACAAAAAATCTTGCTCTTAAAGAACAAGATAACAACCCAAACATTGATACCCTGATGAGAAGACAAAAGGCACTTATGAATTCACTAGCCCGACTCATCAACGGAAAAATAAAAGAAGAAGCACCCATCCAATGTCTGGAGTATATGAACAGACTTTGGACCCAGGTTGAGGAGATTCATCACTCAATTTGGGAAGCTGTCAATGATCCGGAATCTGAGGGTTACAACATGGAGTTGTACACCGAATTAGAGACATCAGTTCTCAAAAATCAAGCTTCTTTGAGCAAAACATCATCAAGCGTTCAAAGAAGCGAGCCATCAAAACAGCTAACTGATCGCCCGGCAATTCAGTTGCCTAAAATGTCGATACCCAAATTCGACGGCGATTATTTAAAATGGCAAACATTTTCAGACATCTTCACTAAGATGATACATGAACAACCATTACCACCCGTCCAAAAAATGTGGTATTTGAAGACAAATGTGTCCGGTGATGCAGAGAGACTGATGCGCCACCTTGAACTGACTGAAGACAACTACAGTATCGCTTGGAATATCCTCCAGGATCGTTTCAGCAATAAAAGGGCGCAAACCTCAGCACTTATCCAGAGAATTCTCAGTCTGTCGAACATTAATCCAGAAATGAAGGCCATCAGAGAATTTCATGACGCAATCCATGAATGTCTTGCAGCACTCAAAACTCTTGGCATTGAGACAGCATCTTGGGCCCCATTACTCACTCATCTCTTAATAAAGAAGTTGGATCGACAAAGCCACCTATTATATGAACAATCACTTCAAAACCCTCGAGAGCTTCAGACGATGGACGAATTTCTCAAATTTTTAAAAAACCGATTTGAGTCTTTAGAAGCTGTTGGCGGAAAAGAAAAGGCCAAGGCGGTGACAACAATAGCCACGTCCAACACGGAAAATTGCAAGGTATGTGGGATAAAAGGCCACCCTATTTACTATTGTGAGAAGTTCTTAAAAATGTCAGCTGCTGAAAGGCTTAAGTGGACCCAAAGACGACATCTATGTGTAAATTGTTTCAAGGTTGATCATAATGCGAAATCATGCTCATCACGATGCTGCACTAAGTGCTCAGGTAAACACAATACCTTACTGCATTTAGAAAAGGCATGTTCATCAAGTCCAAATCAAAGGAAATCCAATCCATCTACAACCATCGTAGCAGGTGCTACACCTACCAAATTGATGTCATCAGAAGTGGGAGGCTCATCACCGCTCACGGTTGCCACTATACAACAATTGAACAACAAGCAAGGTTACGTTCTTTTGGCCACCGCAAGGGTTCTAATCACAGCAAATGATGGACAAACATGTGAAGTTAGAGCCATCTTAGACTCCGGTTCTCAAATAAACCTTATAACTGAGAGACTTATTAAACGCTTATCCTTATCACCAACACCATCATCTCTATGCATTGAGGGCATCGGCAGAAGAACACGAAACACAACACAGCGAATAAACATTCAACTTCACTCAACAATGGGCAATTTCGCATGCAGACTGGAAGCCTTCATACTTCCGAACATCGTATCTCCTCAACCCACTCAAAACCTAGATACTTCTACCTGGTCTATACCAGAAAACATCAACTTGGCAGATCCCAACTTCCACCGATCCAGTAAGATTGAAGTCCTTTTGGGAGCAGAATTTTATCATCAGTTAATCCGCCCCGAACAAATACAAATCGGCGACAAAATGCCAATTTTACAAAACACAGTATTTGGTTGGGTAGTAACCGGGAAAATTGAAGATACGACATACAACACTGCTACTTGTGGCATCTTTTGCGAAGAAGACTCAACCAACGAGCTTATTGAACGGTTTTGGAGGCTTGATGACTTTGAAAACACACCAAAACAGATGACATCATTAGAAAAATACTGTGAATCACACTTCATTCAAAATGTGTCTAGATCGGAATCTGGGCGTTTCATCGTTAGATTACCATTTCGAGAAAATGGCGTAGCACTAGGTGACTCTATGCAAACAGCGTTTAATCGTTTTATGTCACTAGAAAGACGACTAAACAAAAACCCTAAACTAAGAGAAGATTACGTCAAATTTATGGACGAATATGAATCTCTTGGCCACATGGAAGAGATCAGACAAGACAGCATTCAAGGACCCCACTTCTTCATACCTCACCATTGCGTATTGAAGCCTGACAGCAGTACAACAAAACTACGGGTGGTCTTCGACGCCTCAGCAAAAACTTCGTCTGGTCTATCGCTTAATGACATCCTCCACACTGGGCCTACAGTTCAAAGTGAACTATTATCTATACTACTTCGTTTTCGCCTGCACAAGTACGTTTTTACAGCAGATGTTGAGAAGATGTACAGGCAGATTCTGGTACATGAAGAAGATCAACCCTATCAACTCATCATGTGGAGACGGAGATCATCAGAAGAGATAAGGTACTATAGATTGAAAACAGTAACTTACGGAACATCATCCGCACCTTACTTGGCAACTAAATCCTTGCAATACTTAGCAACCCAAAACAAAATAACTCAACCGATTGGGGCTCAAATACTTCAAGATGACTTCTACGTCGACGACTGCATTAGTGGATCGGACAGCATCGCTCATGCGAAAGAGGCACAATACCAGGTTTCTTCATTACTCAATGGTGCTGGACTCAAACTCCGCAAATGGTGTGCAAACCATCCATCATTATTAAAGGATATCCCAGCTGAGGACCAAGAAGTCAGCCTTGATTTCAGCGATTCAATCAATTGCACAATCAAAACTTTAGGTCTAATCTGGCAACCAAAATCAGACCAATTATGTGGAAGAGCACAAATATCTGATACTATCTCAATCACTAAGCGATCAGTCAGCTCAGACATAGCACGCATCTTTGATCCACTAGGACTCTTTGGTCCAGTAGTAGTTAAAGCCAAAATCTTCATGCAACAGCTTTGGCACCTAAAACTGTCTTGGGATGACGAACTACCACAACATCTTAAGGAGGAATGGATAATCTTCAGGAACAACATGTCAACACTCAATCAGGCAAAGGTTTCCAGACACATCTTTAATCAACAGAATCCAACATCCGTACAAATGCACACCTTTGTTGACGCATCAGAACAAGCATATGGTGCAGCTGTGTATCTTCGTTCAACTTATAGAGATCGCACAATCATCGTCAGACTACTCTGTGCGAAGTCAAGAATTGCTCCGGTAAAACAACAGACCCTTCCTCGGCTTGAATTATGCGCTGCAGTCTTAGGAGCCGAACTAACAAGCAGAGTCAGAGAAGATTTACGACTGCGAGACACGCCAATACATCTTTGGACTGATTCACGAATCGTACTATCATGGATCAATTCCACATCGTCATCATTTCACACATTCGTGGCAAATCGAGTTGCAAAAATTCAAGAATGTTCCCTGGCAACTCAGTGGCGTCATGTCCCATCCAAAGAGAATCCAGCAGACTTACTATCTCGGGGAATATCTGCAGCAAGCTTTATGTCATGTAACATGTGGCTTTATGGGCCGTTTTTCTTGCATGGAAACGAATCAACATGGCACCAGCCGTTCGTAAAGGAGCTAGAAATACCCTCCGATCTAGAACGGAAAAGAAAACACACAGTGGCAGTAGCACTACAACAAAACCCTACAATTGACCTAATTTACCAGATAAAACATCGAAATTCTTTCAATTTTCTGCAACGTACAATGGGCTATGTTCTCCGGTTCACCAATAGAGCCAGGAAAATGGACATAAATCCAGCAGAACAAACAGCATTATCACCTAAGGAACTCAATGAATCACTTTTGGTCATCGTAAAGCAAATACAATCTTCTGAATTTACAAATGAAATACAAGATCTTAAAGGTCACAGAGGAGTATGCAAATCCAGCGCATTGATTACCCTGGCTCCATTTTTAGACGAAAGGGGGATTCTACGAGTTGGAGGCAGACTAGAGGCCGCATCAATCTCATTTAATGCCAAACATCCCATATTGATGCCGTACAACGAATCCATCACAAAATTGCTATTCAAAATGAAACATGACGAACACAACCACTGTGGACCACAAACATTGTTATCAATTCTGAGGCAGCAATTTTGGCCTATTAAGGGTAAGATCATGGCTCGACACACAGTTCATAAATGTATCAGATGCACCAAAACCCGACCACAGTTGATGACTCAAGTAATGGGTAATCTGCCAGTAGATCGCGTCACAGCAAATAGACCTTTCTTAAACTCCGGAGTAGACTTTTGTGGCCCCCTATGGGTACACTACAAAATCAGGGGAAAAAGGCCACACAAGGTTTACTTAGCAGTTTTTTGTTGCTTCACCACCAAGGCAGTACATTTAGAAATTGTGACTGACTTAACGACGGAGGCATTCATTGGAGCACTCAGAAGATTCATCAACCGCCGTGGACGAATTCAAACTCTTTACTGTGACAACGCCACCAACTTCGTGGGAGCAAGGAATCAGCTTCATGAACTCAACAGTGTACTGCACACCCCCGAAGCGAAGGAAGCCATAATCAAGGCTAGCAGCAACAAGGGAATAACATTTAAATTCATCCCTCCAAGAGCTCCACATTTCGGCGGTTTATGGGAGGCAGCAGTCAAATCAGCCAAACATCTGTTAGTCAAAACAGTCTCCATATCGTCACTCACGCATGAAGAATTGGAGACCGTAATCACCGAAGTTGAAGCCATCCTAAATTCAAGACCACTCACTCCACTTTCATCGAATCCAAACGATCTGGCTGCATTGACACCAGGACACTTCCTGATTGGTGAACCATTGATTGCTCAAGTTGATCCCGACAGCGCTCCAGAAAAAATAAATCTGAGAAATCGATGGAATTCAATCTGCTACTTGAAACATGAATTTTGGAAACGATGGTCAAGTGAATACTTAAATCAATTACAACAAAGAAACAAATGGAATCAGCATAAGGAAAACATCAAAGTTGGCGACATGGTTATCATCAAAGAAGACAACACGCCAACGCTTCAATGGCCACTGGGAAGAATTGTCCAAATCTTCAAGGGCGACGACAATGTTGTTCGAGTAGTCAATGTCAAAACCAAATCTGGAATATTCAAACGACCAATTCATCGCTTAGCCCCACTGTTCGAAGACATTGATAGTACTGATGACAAGGATAACACTGACGAGGCACAGGTAGCAACTTCACAATCCGAATCTCGAATGAATGAAACGACAGAAACGCCTACAAAACGAAGAAGGACGTCATGTGTGTCATTAATCACCACCGTTATACTGTCATTGTTTCTTCTACCCGTAGTTTGTGCATCGCCGATTAACATATCAAGATTTGACAATAATCCAGGAATATATTTCGAAAATCTTGGATCCACAAATCTAGTTGCCAACGAATGGAAAATTATTGTCTACTACGATCTAGCACCCATTCGATCAGAATTAGAGTCATTTAACAATGGAACAATTGCTCTTGAACATTTATGCAACCAACTACAGTTAAGGACAACGTGCAGTGCACTAGTAACACATTTTACAAACATGAGGAGTACCCTACAAGCAGACACCAACCTCATCTCAAAACATCGAACTCCACGCGCGGCAATCAACATAGTCGGCAATTTAGCACATTCGTTATTTGGACTGCTTGATTCTGACTACGCTGAAGAACTCTCAAAAACCATCAATCAAGTTAACACAAATGAAGCGCATCTTTTAAAAATGCTAAAAAATCAGACTTCCATCATAGACTCCACCATCAACATAATGAAACAAGATTATCTCGAAGGAGAAAAACGCATGATAACGCTTCAAAATCAAGTGACACACATCATTGCGAGAATTGGAGACACAACTGATCAGTTGAGAATCTTTCAAATTTTTACGTCTTTAACAATGCAATTAATGCTTATGGCTACAAACCTGCAGCAAATTGAGAACGCTATTCGCAACACATTTACGGACGTACATTATGGAACCATAAGTCCCCTCCTGCTATCACCAGCTCAATTGAGGGCGGAAATTATCAACATCAAAAACAATTTACCCCAATCCCAAAAACTACCATTCGAGCAAGAAGACTTGCTCCACTTCTATAAGATATCAACAACAAAGGGTCAGGCTACTGGAAATCACCTGTTATTTGTCATTAAAATTCCACTAGTTGAACAAGAATCTTTCAATCTATTTCAACTCACACCCTTTCCGTCAATCGTTAATAACACGCTCCTCATCATCAGTCCGGCAATGGAAATTTTGGCTATAAATCGTCATAGAGACCAATACTTTGCAATGACAGCATCCGAACTTAAGGATTGTTACAAGGGAAAAGACATGCAGTTTTTTTGCGCCAACAGAAAGGCAAAATACCATGCTGGTTCACAAGCATACAATTGTGAATTTAATCTCTTCAACAACAATACCGCACCATCATGTAGCATACTTAAACCAAGTAATGACTTAATTTGGACCCAGCTGAATAGCAGAAATCAATGGGTATTCGGAACTCTTTATAATATTCAATTAACTGCTGTATGCAAAACAAAAACCTTACAAATTGAACTCACTGGATCCGGCATTCTATCAATGGAAAATGATTGTATACTGAGAAACAATCTCATTACCATTGAAGGAAATCAGATGATGATCAGCACTCTACAATCATCCTACATAAGCTTTGGGAACATATCTTTAATTGCCAAACCCAAAGATGTGCACGCAGCTCTGGAATCACTTCCAACATTCAACAACAGTCATCTAGAAGCATTAAACCATCTCCAGACTCAACTCTCTACCCTACAACATCAAGGTCTTCCTAAGCTGAACGACAAGGTATTCTTCAATAGCATTCATCACCACTTTGTCAGTTATTTTGCTCTTCTTCTTTCAATGAGCTTTGCAATTGTAATTATTTGCAAACTCCGGAAGAGATTGACGTCAGCCACTAATTCTACACCTGTTCCACAACCAAGAATACAGTACGATGTCAACGTCATATGAGAATACAGTTGAATTGAGCCATTCAACGCGGGGAAGTATGTTAAACAACATAAACAACAATAATGCTGACTGTATTACATTCTGAAATGGATACAACGAACGAACGCGGTGGCGTTCGATCGTTGCATATCGACCCATATTTAATTATATTTATTCATTGTAAGCATTTATTTTATTTATCCATTGTAAGCATTTTATGCAATTAATAATAAGTATAAAAGAGGCATTGGCCCACAAATAAATATCATTTTAAAACAATTCGTTGAGTAGTAATTTGATCCACTTTTCACATACAGTTCAGGTTTCAAGTGCCTGCAATTGTACCATCCAATCTCAAATTAATTGTGCACCATTTTACACAGAATAAACAAATCAAGTTCAAGTGCTTGTATTTGTTATCAAATTGTGTTCTGCACATTAATAATTCAATCAAGGTTAATCTCCTTAAATCTCAGATTAGTGCTAGGTGGAAATGTAGCATTAATTTCCATACTTCAAGATTTACGAAATAAATTTGTATGGTAAATCTCCAAGATTTGAAGGAGATTTGAGGTAAATCTTACTAAATCTCAGATTAGCGTTAGGTGGAAATGTAGCATAATACATACTACGTTTTCACCAAAAGATAATCCGGGATTTAAAACATATTAAATCTGACAGCACCTTCAAAAATGCAAATGGCGTTTGAATTTTTCTTATGAAGTGCGAAAGAGACAGTATGTTTGATTCACGTCAAACAATGAAGAACTGAATCGAGTCTCGAATGTATCGTTCAGCACCATGTAAAAAAGGTTAGTTCGATTTGTAAAACGATTTTTCCTAGGAAGATTTAACAAGAGTAATTTCTAATCTCCAAGATTTACGAAATATATTTGTATGGTACCTAAATCTTCAAGATTTAAAGAAGATTTGAGGTAGATCTTATTTAATCTCAGATTAGCGTTAGGTGGAAATGTAGCATTAGAAAGTTTCCAAGGTTGCATGAATAACCTTAATGTATTTTATCCTTAATACGAATCTAAGGATTGACTGCATCTATTTTCAATATGGCCAAATCACAACTTTTTGTTCATTGGCGCTTGCATTGATAGACTTAACACCTACATTTTATCAGATACCACTAACATTAGATACATCTATAATCTAATGCTTCTACAAATCCCCTTTTTTCTACTCAATAAGTCAAAGCGTTACGTTAACACAATATATAACCGGGTAAGAAAATGTACATAAATATGCTAATATTGTGAGTTTTACAAGGTGTGAAACTCGGATAAGGCCACTTATTATTAATAAATATTAATTTTGTTTTTAATTTATCTGTTTTCAATAATTACATATTAATATGAATTTATTTAATTTTATTTAAACATTTGTTTGCTGAAATTTTATATGAACCTGAATATATTTGATTTAATAAATTTGAACTTTAAAATTCAAACATATTTGATAATAAATCAACCATTTTGTTTAACAAAGGCCAAGATTATTTTGTTCTCAAAAAGCTTTGTCTTATATTCTTATATTACAATTTGTTTTGAATAAAGATACTTACCTACACTTAAATCAATGGAATACAATCCACCTTTGTTAAATATCAATGACACTGAAACATAGCATGCCATGTGATCATCTTCGGTTTATGTACATTTAAACAACAAATACTACATAATTACTTTTATTGCAACGACTAATGAAGACAAATATAATAATAAGAAATCATAACTAATGGATTTGCCAGTAATTATTATATGACGACAAAAAAAAAACAATAACACTAACATATAATTTAAATTTTATATGTTCGCTACTTCAAAGATTTCTCCTCTAACCATGCATTACGAATTGCACTCTTGAGATTGAGACTCCTTCACACTTGATTGAACAAGATATCCGTCCATAATCGCGATATCTTTTTTTGCTTCATGGAATGCACTCACTTTTCACTACTTATAAACTAGATTATATTAGTAAAAGTATACAAAATATATTACCCCTCGATTTAAATTGTTTTGAAATTAGTTTTACTTCAAAGATGTGTTATTCCGGTTTATTAATTTTGAAGGTTTGTAATAGGCGTTTTCCTTTGGAGGTGGCGAAGTACTTGCAAGTACTTTGCCAGCTTTTTTCAATGGAACACATCAAACTGCTTTCCCATGTAAAATGTATCTACTCGCGCATGAGAGCATGTGCAGTTGGTAGTACTAGATTAGGGTTTTCATCTACTCGTAAGTACTTCGCCACCTCCAAAGGAAAACGGCTAATATTGGCATACAAAAATGACAAAGTGCAACAAAAAAGTTTGCTTTTGCCATTATATTGGTGAGTTAAATCTTAATTAATAGATATTTTTGACAGATGTACATATGCAAAAAACCAAACTTTGAAGTGCGACACTAGGGATATAGGTGAAATTTCTCCATTTTTAAGTTAGTGAAAGGGTGAAATCCATAGTGTCCTACATCGATTTCAATTGATTTTTGATGGGATTTTTTTTTGATAACAAAAATTGATTTTCTTCCCCTTCAGATCTGTTAAGGCATAAGTTTTGACAGTTAAAGCCATCAAAATGGGATCAATTTGTTTTTATCCGAAATATCAATTTTGCAGATCTGGAATTTTCGGCAGATCAAGGGCCTGTTTTTTCACAGCTAATCATCTTTAATCAATGATTATTTCGACTGATCCATGAATGTGATGATTGTTAACTATAATTTTAGAAAATTAATCCATAGTTTGAGTTGCTAATTATCGAAATCGCTAATCAGTCAATATTAGTTGATTATGAGAAAAAACCCAAGCTTGGGAAAATTGGTGATTTAAAAACAGATTAGATTACTGTCTTTTTTCAATAATAACAATACTAATAATTTGAACGTCAAAATCACGAATAGATTTTTTGCTTTTTTTTGACGTAACGTGCTATTACGAAGATACCTACGTATGTACCTGTCAAAAAGGCGAAACACGAAACGGGCAAAAAACGACGATTATAAAGATAAATCAATTTGAAATCGTATACTATTCGCAACAGACAAAATCGAATTTTAGATAGAAATCTGACTTTACTAAAAGAAAGCTCATTTAAAGTTAATCCCCCACTGAAAAGCTGTTTCTGAGCTTACTCGAGTTTAATATATTTGTAGAATTAACTATCTGTGATATAACTCAGAGTTAACTCAAAAGAGTTGATATCATTCTTTTTTTGCCAGTTTTTTTTTTTAACATTTATTATGACAGTTTGCCACTCATATAGTGAAACAAACCAAATTTTACTCCCGGCTAATAAAACTTGTATACAATCAACTGTCTCAAGTCGAATTTTCACGGCTGATCAAAAATAGTTCGAGTTAGAGAGAGAGTTTAGCAAAAATTTGAGCTAAAAAGAAATTAATTAAAGGTAGTCGACTGTATATTTTAAACACCACTGTAAAGCACTGTGGTTTACAGTTGAAAGTTGTTTTGACATAACCCTTGGTGTAGTAGCTAGAAGATTTGTTCTTTGAGCCCTGAAGTGACCCTGGTTCGCCCTAAAACGTTTTTTGGAAAACTTGAACTCACCCCGACAACCAAATTCTATGTTTTTTGAGACTTGGGGTCACGCTGAGGTAGAACTAGGTTTTTTGCTGGGGCAAGTTGAGGTAACAAATAAACTGTCATAGTGACATGAGCTGTGAATCATTTGTTTTCTTGTAGATTCACATGCTGCTGGTAATTATTTATTTTTGAAACGGAAAATAAAAGAATAGACAAATTTTACTTAAATATTAACAACAAAAATAAAAAATGGAAATTTTGATTTGATTTTATTCAAATTTTAAGTTTTAATCAGATTTAAGAAATTCTTGTCTTTTGCTAGTGTCAACATTTCAATTGAAAGCTCTTTGGTGTTTTTTGAGAATTGAAAAACCCAGAATTTTTTGACAACTCTCTGGGATGTCAAGAAAACCTGGGTCGACCCTGGGTAAAGTTCAACGAACGAACCTATTATTATTATTAAATTCCACCCTATCCCCACTTGTGTGGCATTTCATTTCATGGGTACTGCCTCCAGCAAGAAAGTGTATTTTTTCTCTTGTTATGATCAAATGCTTCTCATTTCCGCCGCTTGAATATTGCAGAAAATTGTAGATCCTCTCCATTCTTGCCAAACAAAAATTAAAAAGATTTTTAAAATCTCAAATATCCGCCGAGTTTGAATATTGAAAATCTACTTCAGCGTATGATATTTTCCTAAAGATCCACCAACTTGAAGAAAAATATAACCATTATCTTCCATAAAACCATTAGAGGACATAATGTTGCATAGTCAAGTCAAATTTTAAACTTTCTCAAAAAATATCAATACCTTCATATAAATAGCAAAAGTCCAATTAAATCATCTCCCTCTCACAACAAACAAAAAAATGAATACCTCTTTAGCATAGGCAAATATTTACATTTTAAAGTTAAATGAAAGAAAAAATTGCAACTCTTAACAGAAATTGTTGAAAAAAAGCACCATCAACCTCTATAAAGTATATCATGCATACCTGCCTCCATCTCTAACAAGATTATAAGCCCTCCTCCATTCGAAAGCGAAAGTTTTTGGAAATTATTCTTCTCTATGTTAAACAACACTCTTAAAATGTCCAAACGCCATCGCCAGCAAGTCGCCATAATCTTCATCATTTTCAATTCCAGCTTCAAGTCGAAGAATAGTTTACGATTGTTGAAGTTTCAAGTATCTCCACCGCCACCACCACATCATGGTCCATTCCATACTCAACTCTCAGAAATAAAACAGGATTTTATGATTTGGCCATACGGCAAGTACCAGTTGGGTGGTGAATGCACAAGCACATACATATTTCTTTTCCTCAGTTTTTTTCCCATCGTTTTAGTATTGTCGGCAACATTTTTTTATTTAAAAAATAAAACTAAAAAAAAAACGCAAAAATTATTATTATAAAACCCGCACATCAAAAAAAAAATCATTTGGATAATCACTTTGTGACCAAACCTAGACATGCAATATTTGAGCACCATCATCAGGTCCATGTAAATAATATTCAATGCAGATTTGATGAGTTACGGGACCAACTTTTCCTATGATTTATGTATAGTTAAGGCTTACGCCGAATGAATGGCTTGATTACAAAGAAAGTGGCCATTGTATTAGGTAGATTACAGACATTAAGCTTCCAAGCATTTCATCTGTTCACTGTTTTCAGAGGCACGCGGCGTGGTCAACGTAATATTGCAGCTAGCTGATTTATGCAAAAGCAATTCATTTGCTTATGTTTGTATACATTAAAGGCTTGAATTTTCGAAAAAAAAACTAATTAGCATAGTTTCTAAATAGTTCATTGTTTGCTTAAGACGGAATGACAGGGTAAGAGGTCAATTCACTTCTTGTCTTACAAATTCGTTGAAATGTGAAAAAACACTAATTAAAGGCTCTGAAAGTATATAATGTTCATAAATCAAAGACTATCTTGTTGATTTATCGATAATAGGTAAGAAAGAAAAAATAAAACTCTAATTTTTGCTGTCTAGACAGCGGATCTTGGTTAATATGTCTAATAAAAATAAACACTTCCCTACAAAATCAATGCTATAGTGTGGCCAAGCTGACTTTATTTCTTATTTGTTTCCATGTTTGACAACGATTTTAAAGGTATTAAAAATACACGTGACAAGACCTCCGATAATAGTATCTAAAAGGTGATTTTTTTTTTTTAAAGTGGTCAGAGTATTCTTTGCAAAATTGTCACTTTTTACTGAAGTAAATCAACCCCCACCGGATGCCCATCCAAAAAATTAATTATTCATACAAATGCAGTTAAAATGACTTTAAGTAAGAATAATTTTGATCTTCTAAAATTCTTTAAGATTATAAATTAAGTCATGATCAAGTCAGCCATATTTTTTACAATTTTGCGCGCTGCAATTAATGTACAAGCTATCCGACATACATGGCGTATACGTAACATTGTCATTGCACCTAAGTGTTAAACGATTGAATGAATTAATTAAAAATTATTTTCTAAGCAAACAATTACTGCACACCAATTCAAACAACAAAAACTACAATTTCTTAAATGCCATTGACTATACAACAATTAGGCGCACTTAAAGTATTCATTGCCATAACTTTTACACCAAATAATGGAGTTGTGGTTTGTGATTGTGAGTATATAAAATTATAGAAAAAATATATGTATTTGCTAGCATGCATTTACTATACTGTATAATAAAAATGGTGAGCTTGACAGCAGATATTGCTATTGCAGCAGCATCATCAAATGAAAAAAAAGGTTAACGTCTGCCTACAATAAAAATCTATTTGAAAATTTCTTTACTTATTATTTCACTAAGTTTTGATTGTAGATGCACGATTTTTGTCGATTTAAGTTGTTATATAGCAGGTTTTAAATGCTCAAAAAAATGATGTATATCTTTTCCAGTAATAAAATGCATCGGTTACACGAGTCTATATTAAAGTTAATAAATCGAATTTGATAATGTGAATAGAAAGTACCTACCATTGCGAGAAAGGTTGCGACTTAAAGTGGAAAAGTATCAGATTTCTCAGGTAACTGATTACATCCCTCACTAAATGAGTAAGCAGGTCCGGGGAATGGGAAATATTTTTGATGGAAAAAAGTTCAAATTTCCAGTGATTGACTTGAAACCTCTTGACTGCATTTCAGTTATTCATCAATTTGCTAATTTTATTCAATGTATGTAATGCTTCATTTCCACTTAACGCTAATCTGAGATTTAATAAGATTAACCGCAAATCTCCTTTAAATCTCGAAGATTTACTATACAATTTGTTTTCGTAAATCTTGAAGATTAGAAATTAATCTTCTTAAATCTTCCTAGGACAAATACTTTTACAAATCGAACTAGCCTATTCCTGTATGGCGCTGAAGGATTCATTTATGACTGAATTCAGTTCTCCACAGAGGAAACATTCTATCTCACTTTCTCTGTATGAGAAAAAATGAAACACCATTTGAATTTTAAAATGGGCTGTCAAAGTAAATCTTTTTTAAATCTTTTTGTGCGGTGGAAACACCAAATAGAATTATTAAATCTGAACTGAGATAATCCTTTGGTGGAAATATAGCATAATTTATTCTGGTTAAAAACAAAATGAAGTAAATTTAGTAAATTTTTTTTGACAAATTTTCAAATTGTCAAAAAATTTGGGTCAGCCGTTGGTAAAGTTTAATGAATGAATATATTTTTGAGGTTTTGACATTCAGTGTGATCTTTGAGATAAACTTTAAAAATATATTTACGTGCATTTCAAATAGCCGTGTAAACGTAGTAAAGTTGTAAGCTGCGTAAATCTGTCCAATTTTCCATACAAGTTGTGACAGATTTACGAAGTTTAAGACTTCACTTCGTTTACGACCGCTTTAGGTACGCCATTTAAATTGTTAAAGCTTGCATTTTTATATTTTCTATGCGACCAACGAGATATTTTCTGAGAGCTCACAAACACTTATTCGAAATCCACAACATCAGGACGCATTTAAAAAATTCTGCGAATGTAAAATTCGCTCAAATTTAACCTCAATTTTTTTTAGCAGTTTAATGGGTAACAATTAGCATGTGTCAGCGATCACTCATGTGAAAGAAATATCAAAACAAGCGACCATTTGCAATTCGCAACTCATATGAAAGGCACTAAAGTGTAAGTTTCAGTTCAATCTGATGGATAGTTTTTAGGTCTCTATCTTAATTTGAAATTTTAATGCTCAGCGCCATCTATCTAAAGGCTTAAAAACTTTTGGTTTTCAAACTTACATATGTGCTCCTCTTACTTCATAATTCATATATGTACAAATGTACATACCTATGTACATGCATACTGCGTTAGTTTCAGCTCAATTGGATAATACATTTTTGAGTTTATAGATTTTTAATATTTTTGTGTTCAGTGCCATCTATCGGACAACTTTAAAGCTTTTGAATGACGTGCACTTCTGACTTCATGAAAAATATGTTTAGTCCTATTTTAAACCCAATTCCATGCACCGTCTAACTGTAAGCACTCGTCCAACTCCAAAACCTTATTTATTAACATTTTCATCTTAAGTTAAACATGCTTTCAAATGGTTTTATCAATACGACTCATAAAATTAAATTCAATTTTTACGGTTCCATAAAAACTAACGATAACAAAGTGATATCTGGAACCAGTTACAGAGTTCAACACAAAATTCAAGACCCATGTTCCTGGGTAATTCTCCTTTGACTACGGCCTTGGATTGTTTGAATAACTTCGAAATGCAAAAATATAATGAAAAATCCAATAAGCATTAAAAGAAAATGTAATTATACTTGTAATTGCAACATTATTTCCTTTATTTCTAGCTGTGGGAATATATAGTTTCCATTTCAATGGACTCTCACTGATAATGGGATTAGACTATAGGGGGAACCCGCATCTGTATATAGCAAGTCTCGTGATTTGGAGAATTGTCCGTCGTTGTCACTGAATGGCTGATGTGAAGGGAAAATGTAAAGGTTGCGTTTAAATTTTGTCATTTGCTTATGAAAGTTGAGAAGACTTTTAATGAAAATTGCGGAAGGCTTTTATAATTATTGTTTGCAGTATTTTGCATCTTCTGTTGTGTACACTTCCACCGGAACTGTTGCTCATGGCAGATGTATTGCAAAGTTATGTAAAAGCTAATTAAAAAAAAATATCTCCAAAGAAGAGATGTGGATATGAAGTAAAGAGAGTTTAAAATATTTACAGATTGATGTAACATGTAAACATTTTTGGCTAAAAAAAATTAAGAGAAGTTTATTTTAAAAATTAATTTGTTGGCTTTCTGTTTTTAGTTGATTAGTACTATTTTATTTCTGGTATTTTTTTCTTGATATACTCTAAGATCGACTTGCATGAAACTTTTTTGACAACAGTAATCAGAGGATTAAGAAATTTTTCAGTTTACAAATTTATAAATGAAGGTGTTCATAAGAGCTTCACGTGAGGTGACTCATTTTGACGTCTCTAATTTGTATCTCACTCTCATCTCTTAGAAAGAAAGATGTCCAAGTGAGGCTGAAGTTTTTAAATTTTTTGAAAATGTATACCTCACCTCGACATCTGTTTCCTTCTAATAAATAGGAATGAAATAAAAAAGAGAGACGACAAAATGAGTCGCCTCATGTGAATCTTGTATGAACAGATGAACACCGTCAATCATTGGTTACTTCTGTCAAAAAAAACTTACATAAAGGAGATTTAATAAGGTCCGCATTACACCAGGCAATATTATTGCTCAATAATTACTGTGTGAAAATAAATCGCACCGCAATTCAGCCCTTACACTAGGTATGTTCCTTTACTTTGAATTTCTGTAATTTTCTGTGCATTTCTGCGCATTTTAGTCCAAAATTGTGTCAAAGTTCGTATAAAAAATTTTTTTTGACACAAGTTTGGACTAAAAATCACAGAAACCCAAAGTAAAGGATCAGACCTACTGTTAGTATTGTTGCGTAATACTTGATATTAATCAATAATTTTGCCTTGTGGTCCGCATAAGGGCCAATTTTTCAATAATCATTTAAAAATTAGATTGAATTGGTTCTTTATAGATAGAGCATTCATATATTCCTCTGACAGTTATCTAAATGCTTAACTGATGATTGAAGATTTGGCTCCAAAGCACATGAATTAACTTAGTTTTAATAAATTAAGCATTTTTAAGGTTGAAGAGGCTGTTTAAAAAAATTCATGTTGGTTTTTGTCTCCTAGTTGTGTTGGATTTAAAAAGTTCCTTGAACCTGAAAATCGTTGCAGTTGAAATCTGGAAGGTACATTTTTTGGAGAGGGAAGAATATATATGCAGAGAAGTTAAGGAATTATTTGTTTTCTCTTGATCGTCCATTCACCCTTTTTAAAATAAGTTTCCTTGAGCTGCTTCCAGAAATTTCTTTCTCTGTCAATTTTAACCTTGTGTTAATCTGGAGTTAACCCACCGAATTCGGTAAGCTGAGCTCTAGATTAATTGAAGTGATCTTTTTGACATATGTATACCTTTTATATGCATTCATATTTACATATGTATTATGTTGAAATAGCAATACATAGTTACAAATAAGTTTGTATCAGGGTATGGGTAAACCCACTCGGTTTTAACTAAGTGCTGAAAAAATGAGCCCTTAGATATCTGAGGGCTAGTTTTTTAATTCTGGAGTTAACTCTGAGTTAAATCAGAGTAAGTTACTCCTGCAAATAAATTAAGCCCGTAATAAACTTAGGAGCAATTTTTCATTCGAGGGCAAACTTTTACTTTGAGTTGTCAAAAATATTTTGAAATCGAAGTGTGACAGGAGACACAATGGATATTGCCTTTTCACTATCGAAATTAAGATGACAACACTATGAAAATTGCCATTTTGATAGTGTCACATTTCATTTTCAATAGATATTAGACACGCATCAAGTAGAAATACATATATCTGTACATCAGTTAGTGCAGAGTTAATTCTGGATCTAAATTGATTGAAAACCCAGTCTTAAGAGTTAACTCGGTTTTAATCCCGAGCTTAGGACTATCTTACACTTAAAAACCAGATCTTAAGAAGATGCAGAGATTCAGTAAAAATCAAATCTTTTCGTAATTTTTTTTCCATTTAAGTACAATCATTATCGTTTTTTATAAGAACGAAGTATGTATGTATGTATGTATAGTGTTTTGTGAATAACTATCTAATTATTAATAAAACTGCTACCCTGCTACAAAGAAAATAAATGTTCAACATTTTCCATTAACCTTTTGCTTTATTAATCTAATTAACAACATTCTCCATTAAAATAAAATGATATGCACTACAGCTGAGACCCATGATTCGGTTCGATGGATGTAGACTATAATTATTTATTATTAAGAAAATCCATAGTCTAATCATTAAATATTATATTCTAATCTGAACAACGTCAAAGTTCAGTTCAAGCAGAATTTTCCAATTAAGTTAGAAAGTAATTTCCAAAATAAAATATTTGCAAAAAATCTTGTGCTAAGTATTACAGTGGGGATAATATCCGTGGCGGTCATTTCTAAAGAATTTTTCCACGCCATCTTTTGAATACGGCCATAAAGGTTTGGAGGGGGAAGTTCTTATGAGTAGATGAAAACCAAAATCTAGTACCTACTGCTACTATAGTATCTTGTGTGCACTTATACACGAGAAAAAAAAACAACGTAAAATCAACGGAAACAACTTTGATTTAAATATTTTTCGGAACGATTTGGGTTCGAAGACGAAAATTTTTAATTCAAAGTTGCAATGACATCAATTCAAAGTGTTTCCCTCTTTTAAAACAAATATGATTTAACTATTTTTTCTCTTCATTTGAGATGTCATCATCGTTGATTTGAATTCATCCATCTTTAAAACAATATGTATCAACTTCGATTAAAGTACAAGCGTCGTTGATTGAAATACATACAAATTTTAAAATCCTTTTTTAAAACTTTAATTCAACTTCGTCCAGTTATTGATTTAAAAGAAAATGGAAGCTAATTCATTAAACAAATGACAAAAATAAATATGAGAAAAGTAATAATTTTTTTTTTGATTAAATGTAAGTGAATTTTGAGTGCGCGTTAATTTTGTTCACAAATGTATTGTAGATACTTCGTGAAATTACGAAGCGCTCTCGAAATTCTATATATTAAGCTAAAATATAAATTAAAAAGTAATTAAAAAATCTGACCTTTACGTTGGCCTAACTATGCAACACTTTAAAAGTACGTGCATGGAAATTTAAACTTCGATTTCGAAAAATATTAGCATCTTGCACTTTGAAACTACGTTGAGTGTACTTTAAATGTTCGAAAAGTTGATTTCTATGTAAAATTGAATACGTTTCGCTTTGAAACTAAGTTGGCTTTGTTAAATCTACGTTGCCTATTTAAATCAACAGCTTTTCAACTTGAAATTAAATATGATTTATTGAATATTATTCAACTTTAAATCAAATATTTTCTATTAGATTTTAAATTGCATTTTTTCCCTCAGTGTATGCGTGTAAATCACCAAAGCAGCTATGCACCTAAAAATCCCTAGGCGAAATTTGGTAAGGTGAAGTTATTTTCATTGAAATGCCATTTTTTCAATTTGTATAAAAATGAACTTGCGTCACATATGGTAGTTCTGATTTATTAAATTTGAGTTGCTTTTTATGTTGATCCAATCAATAGCTCAAACTTAAGTGCCAAATGCAAAATCGGTAAAAATCCAAAAATGTTAAGCACAAAACAAACATAAAATTGTCTACTTTCTTCAATCTTTGGCAATTTTATTCCTGAAAGACTAGTATAAAAAAATAGACCATAAGCAACGGATACTAATGGATTCCTTATCTGAGGAACAAATAATGTTTTGACGCGCTCTTTATCATCAGAAGCGGATAATTAGAGTGAATTCGAAGGAATTCCCATAAATAATTTTTCTTTTATATACACGTTGAACTCATCTTCCTCTATCTTCTATTAGTTCTGATGAATTTCTGAATAAAATGAAATTGATAAAATTGATTTGAAACATGAAATTGTTCTGGTGAGCTTGGACGGATTCTGAAAAATAAATTGTATGCACTTTATGTTAGCTCTGACGTGTAAGTCAGAAAAATTGTTAGTCGGTAACCATAGCCTTAGGAGCACTACGCTAACAACTATAAGCTCACGTACTCATTTTTTGGCTATAGGTACATCAACTTCTAAAATTTTTGGTTGACACTTGGTCTCGCATCATAATGAGGCAAAAGGAATGTACCTGTTTAATGAATAAATTGCCATAACCATTAAACTTGATTAAAATCTATAATATTTTTGTGCGAAAGTACATATTAAATGGCCACTTAAAATCCTATAAAAAAAATGTATGCTTCATAATATTTTCTACAGTTTGTGTATAACACGCACGAGTATTTAAAAAACAATTCAGAATTCAATTGATAAGAGAAATTAATGGCGAGAGTTTCCTTTGAAAAAAAAAAACACTAAAATACTAAAGTAAAATATGAATTGTACATTTTCAGATTTCAATATTCAAAAGCAATTAACACAATCCAAGGTTATCAGAATACAAGATTAAAAATGTTGATTGAACTTTCAGATTGATTTCCATCAAGATTTAGTAATGAGCTCATAGAAAAATAATAAAATATCATCACTTTATCTCTAACAAGCGAGGAATATTATATGTTACATTATGATTATCATCTTCATTATCTACGAGTATATTAGAGCTCCTTATATTACATGTATATTTAAGATCACCGAAACACATGTACTCAAAAATCCGGATTTGACTGGTATCTATTAGAACACGGATAACCTTGTACCCATGTATCCATAGATCTGTGTATCCATGTATCTGTTTATCCGTTTATGCTTATATCCGACATCTGTATGTCCATATATCCGTATATTCGTATATCCGTATATCCATATATCCGTATATCCGTATGTCCGTATGTCCGTATATCCGTATATCCTTATATCTGTACATCCGTATTTCCGTATATCCGTGTACCCATATATCCATGCATCCGTATATCCGTTTATACGTATATCCGTATATCCGTGTATCTGTACAACCGTATATCGGTATATCTGTATATCCGTATATCCGTATATCCGTATGTCCATATATCCGTATATTCTTATATCCGTACATCTGTATTTCCGAATATCCGTATCCCCGTATATCCATATATCCGTATATCCGTATATCCGTATATTCGTATATCCGCATATCCGTATATCCGTATATTCGTATATCCGTATATCCGTATATCCGTATATCCGTATATCCGTATATCCATATATCCGTATATCCGTATGTCCGTATATCCGTATATCGGTTTATCCGTATATTCGTATATCTGTACATCCGTATATCCGTATATCCGCATATCCGTATATCCGTATAACCGTATATCCGTATACGTGTACACCCGTATATCTGTATATCCCCATATCCGTATATCCGTATGTCCGTATATCCGTATCGGTATATCCGTATATCCTTATATCCGTGTATCCGTGTATCCATGCACCTTTGTTTCCGTACATTTTCAATATCTGCTTTCGTAGTTCTTATTTAATTTACAAACAATGCGATCGGCAGTAGATTAGAAGAAAGCTGATATTTTTTCGGATGGAAATATGGTAAAGCTGGAGATATTTATATTACGCAGTAATACAAACTGCGTGTTCTCCATCATAGTAATGTCATTCGAATGCCAAAATTACCCTTCATTACTTAGGGCCAGTTGTAAAAATATTTAACTCGTGGTTCAGCAATTTTAACTCACTGACTTTGGTGAATTTACTGAAGACTATGCTTTACAAATACTGTGCCTAATATGTACATAATGAAGGTCCCAGTCTCTACATACATTATGTAAATTATAGGCTTATTCATAAACGCACTTTAGAGGCTGCGTTTAGTTACAATTCCTCTAAATGCGGAAATTCTATTAATAAAAGTTATGTGACGTTGAAAAGAGCCATTTTAAGCTTAATACAGTGTACAAATAGTTTGTATATTCAAAATGGACAAAGTATCATTTAATATACAAATCAAACGCACAATAATAGCTTAAAATTCTTAACCCAATATTCACGTCTTATGTTGATGAAGCTTCTGAATCTTTTTGCTATTTTTGTTGTTGCAGAAAATCAGTAAATACACAAAACTTGTTAGACAGCTTAAAACATCGAATTTGAAATGACATTCCACGTATAAAGTAAGTACACTGACACCTCTATGTTGCATCTTTAGCAGAAAGGTCAACATGTAATACCAACCCAAGACCTTTTAAAATGCGAAGTGCTTTAAATGCACTTGGTTTGAAACTTTGTGAACCTACATAATACTCGTAACATTTTGTTCACCCACATCTTATTCTCCAGAAATGACAAATACAGAAGTCTTTTTAATTCAGTTTTATTTCTATTTTTCTTAAATAAATAATTTTCCCCTTCTATACGCAATTAGCATAAATCGTAAAATTTATAAATCAAATCTAAATCTCAAGAGTGCAAGTCTCGAAAATATAAGATTTGCTTAATGTCAACTTCTTCTATTTATTATAGTCAGTTTGGTTGAATTCCCCTTTTCGGATCATCTTAATGCGAAAAAAATTTGCTGAGCAAAAAACAACGTTATTCAATCGCAAAAAAGCCTCCAAGCCAATTGATTCAAGCTCGATTTAAGTACCAGGTGCTTGCGTTGTACGCTTTTTTTTATGATGGCTTGGCTTATTGGTGGATGGTGGGGCACCTAACCACCTCCATGTTCAACGTCGGTCGTGACGTCTCACTTAGTTTGTTTTGTTATTTTTTTGTATTCAATTGTGCGTCCCCCAACTAGTAGATTGGTCCACCGAACTTACTTCTCAAAGACTCGATACAGAGTGTCGTTCTCTATTTTTTTTTCTACACAAAATCCTAAAGGCAAAGTTATAGATTCATAAATGAATTAAAGTCTAACTTATTTTCTAGCCCCAGTATGGTTGATTGAGTTCTTTCTTAATGACAACATATACTTGGTCTTGGTCCTCATTGATCGCTGAGACCATCTTTGTGTCGTATCCACCCACAAAAGAACCACTGACTTTATATATGTTCTTCCGATCATCGTCAGCGTATGCTAGAAATTGTATAAATAAAATAAATAAATTGGGTTGCGCAACAGCTCGTGGAGAACCAGGGCCTAGTGACTTAAAACTCAAAACCATTCCTATGTGCGTGCTGTGGGCAAGAATGGAGGGGACCTACAGTTTTTTGCCGAGTCCGAACGGCTAAATGTGAAGCGCACTTTTTCATGACAAGTACACTCTTGGAGGATTTGTCAGTTCCTTGCAAGAGGCAGTACCTCGGATAAAACATTTCTGGTTTTAGGTGGCACGGCTGGGAATCGAACCCACACCTTCGGCATGACAGTCCTACGCACTAACCATCATACCAGAGGTACAAATGTAGACGTTGTGTTGGAGCAAAAGTTTTTCACTATTATTAACGACGAGGTTAAGGAAGTTGCATGATACCAACGGCATTGGTGAGGTTTTCGATGGAGCAGCGCAGCGTGTGTTTTATATCGTCATCAGACACGAATCGACGATCTTTATTAGGGATCAGGTAAACAAAATGCTGAAAGTCCATTATACGGGCATACTTTCCTCCAATCTTACTTTGAAGATAAGCTCTGGTTTATACTCCAAACTTGATGGCACGAAGAAAAGCAGTTTTTTGGACTTAAGCTTAGATCTATCCATCTTCACTTTGTTCAGGTTATGTAATCGGCAGTGGTGGTCTTCTTTGTTGAATGGCACATATAACTCATATGACAGTGGAGTTCTATTCGCCATCGCCGGTATAAAGTTGCAGAATTGATATTTCAGTATCTTCAACATCGATTGCAATTCTTACTTCGATATTCCCTTGACCATCCTAGCAGGATTCAGTTCGGGCCCTGTAACCTTGAAACGTTCTATAATCTTTTGGTAGAACTGTCAAACCTCATTCTTACTAATCTCTGTATTTCTGTTGTTCGTATGCTCCATGTTGTTCGGTCTTCTCTTCCGCTCGTAGCAAACAGCCCTGATTGTTTTTATACAGTGCCACCACTTGTCATGTCTCTTGTTTAGCTGCATTTGCTAGTACTAAGCAGCAAGGCCTCGTCATGTTAGAGATCCAGCCCATCAGATGGCATCTTTGTAAGCTTCTTGGAAGTCACTGACTCTCAATACTCGATACTCTCGGCATAGGACTTTTGAAAGGGTTATTGCAGCCGTTAGATGTCTTTGTCTAATAAATTCTTTTTCAAAATATTTATATCTTTATTTAGGGTTGGGGTCAGAATCTCAAAAACCATTATATACCAAAAATCCAGGATCCCGAAAACCAAAAATCCAGAAAAACCAAAATCCCGAAAACCCATAATCCCGAAAACTCAAAATCCCGAAAACTCCAAATCCTGAAAACCCTAAATTTCGAAAACCTAAAATCCCGAAATGGTTCTAGAAGCCCCGGTACATTGATAGATTAGTAGGGTTTGGAATCCTCCAAAAAACACTACAGACACTCTTTCAACCCGATCACAGAATCCGATGGATGAGCTGCGGAGAGAATCTGACTCAATTTTTTACATTTGGTTCATAGTAAAAATGTCAAAATTTAGTCTGATTCCCTCCGCAGCTCATTCCTCGGATTCTGTAATTGGGGTGTTTATGTCATTCATAACTCTTCAAAAAATGTTATTTCTTTCTGAATGCACTCATTGGAAGTGTGTGACATTCCTCGCGTTCCGATATTTATTCGCTATCTCCCAAAAATTTCGAGATAACTTGAGTTGTTGTTGTGTCAGCGGTCATCAGCTGTTTTTAACATGGGATTATTAATTGAGAATTAACATCGGAACGTGCCCATTTACACTATGCGATATTCTGTTTTGTCAACAGAATTATGTTTTTTTTATCACATGTTTAGGTTAAACTTAAAGTTGGAGTGCATTTTATTTTGTACAATCGAAAATATCGGTAGTACCATCAAGATAGTGCTACCCACTTGTGTGCTTTAATTTCAACCATAGGTACACCACAACCGAGCAAAAGAAGCTTTTTCGGGTTTTTAATGTTGCATATATCTCGCAGATACATTATTCGATTTTTTTGTTTTGTTTTCTTTTATTGTTGGTTCGTGGTTGTTTTTTTTTTTATTTTTGCTGTTGCTGTCGGTGTTTATCCCCATCAAAATGCACGAATGTACAAACAACTTTTTCCGCAGTTGTTTAAAAATCTGGTAGAAAAATCTCCGAACGTTGACTGGCATTATCTCAGACGCCGAGTAGCAGTCGAAGTGTTAAGACGTGTTCTGCTTTTTCTCAAATCACAAACCCTTTTTCGTTTTTCTTCAGTTTTTTGTTTTAATTTGTTGATATATATGATTTGCTAATTTACAAAAAATTTATAATTTCGTGCATCCTTAATAAATTTGGAAAATTATCCATCCATTCGTGAATGTTATAATAATTTGGACTGTGAAAATTTGAATTATTATTGTGAATAATTACTTTTGGATTTGAACGTTTTGTGGATTTTTTGAATTTTTAACGAAACAAAATTTAAAAGGACGTTAGTTACTTTGTAACTTCTTTTGTTTTTGTGGATAAATGAAGCCTATGGCAGAAAAGGACAACGATTCAATGGCTACTGTACAAATTAAGCCTGAATATGCTCCTAGTGAGGTTTACAGCACTGCCAGTGAACCGCCACCGGTAAGGATTAAATTTTGAGTGAAAAAGTCTTATTTAAGTTAAAAAAATAGAAATAAAACTTTCGTTGAGTTTATTTGAAAATGAAAAAATTAGTGAATTGGGAAGAATTATGTAAAATAGTGTTTAAAACAGCGGTGACATTTTAAACGTTAATTTTTTTGCGGTTATACCGAATTTTTATCAAAAAACACATTCATTTACTCTCACATTTGTTAATCAAAGTTTTAAAAATATTTTTATACAATAAGTATAAAGTATGAATAATTCATGTGATTTTGTGAGTTAATTTGAATATAAAGGTCCCCGATTATCGAAATCAATATTGCTCAGAGGTTTATTTTCAAAATGGGAACATGAATATGGACAAAAACATCAATGGACATTTTATTTTGCTTTATTAATTATTGATTTGAGTATACATAATATGCCAAATTTAAAGCAATTGTTTTAACTACAACTTCAAATACTTCCTGAATGAATAAATATATCAAGTCTCTTATACCCGAATGTTCAAAGTCTTGTTTTTACGTTGTTACGTAACTTTTTTTTTCAAATTGATAAACTTGTTCTTTTGAAGTACAACAGCAACATTAGAGCTTTTTCTTGCGGCTTAAAAAGTGAAACTATGACAATCGGTTCCAAAAGCTTTGGTTTTTGTTTTGTCCAAAATTTGCTTTATGATTTTAATTTATAGAAATCTGCAATTTCTAATTTATAATTTCTTTTTTCAAGCTCAAATATAGAACTTTATCTAATTGATTACTTAGAGAAAACGTATTTATTTGAAAAAAAAATTCAACTTCAATTTATGTGTAAAATTGAAAACAGAATGGAGGTATTCCGATATATTATGTATTTGTGCTATTCATAGAAAAATTTATTTGTATGTCTTAGACCACGATTTTCAGTTGGAAGTTGAGATTAAACTCGAGTTAATTCACTAGGTTTGAAAGCTTAATTAGAGTTTAACTCTGAAACTCTTATTATTTTGGACTGAAAAACTAGGCCCGTTTGCATTATGTCAAATTGGCATCTACTTAATGTTAATCTTAAAATTATATTTTGGGAAAGAGATTTTAAATTCTCTTACAGTTATAGTTTTAAACTTTGTCTAACTATATAAAGTCGTTGAAATCTAAAAAGTTATAAATACATATTTCTTACTGTTGTCTAAGGGCCAATTTTTCAATGTTAAGTTAATTCTGAGTTAAATCAGACTTAGTTAATCCTGAAAATAAATTAACCTTGATTTAACTCAGAAGCAGTTTTTCAGTTGAGGATTTACTTTATTTTTCAGTTGTCAAAAATCTATTGAAATCAATGTGCTGCACAATCACAATCACCCTCAGTTTAGTCCCTGAGTTAACTCACCAAATAAAAGTGAGTTAACTCGGGATTTTAATCGGCCAGGACCGGTGTTTACTCAGGTTTAACCATGAGACAAGGATTATCTCGCACTGAAAAACTGACCCAAAAGGTTAGATCAGTTTTTCACAGGCACTGGTTAAATGGAGCCAATCGACCAATAATGTCTGTTTACTGGCTATTGACTTAAATTAATTGATTAATAAACCAGTCACAATAATCATTGCTTAAAGATAATTAGCTGTGAATAAACCGGCCCCAAGAGTATTGTCTTACTAATATAACGGAATCAGTTGCCTAAGCGTTGACTTAAGTAATATTTAATCTTGTTTTATATTGACACTTACCTTATTTCATTGTGACACTTATAATGAAGTGTCTTAGGTTCGGAAACAAAATAGAAACATGCATTAAAGTTAAACAATAGTTATTTAGTGTCACGCTTATAGCAAGAATTAACTCATGATTTGAATTTGAAAGCAGCTGACGTTGACAGTTCTTACAAATTGGTTCTTACTTGTTCTCACAAAAAGTATATTAGCGTTTTCGTATGGTATTCTGAATGATGACAGTACTTTTTCTAAAAAGGAGAGAAAACGATTCTGGATTTGAAAAAAGAATCAAAACCAGAAGCACGCACATAGGCGCATAGTTAAAAAGTCAAAATCTTCAAATTTTTGCTTAAGCGTAGTACGCAGATCGAGCTAAAATTTTGCTCCCATACAAAATTCTCTCCAAAATTTAGTCAAGCTAAGATTTAGCCAAGCATTTTAGCCGAGAGGTACAGCTAAAAAATCAAATTTTCGTTTCTTACTGTACAGCTCTTATCTGTCAAAATTTAGCGCATGAAATAATAATTGTTCGGCACATTAATTCTCGAGCTAAATTGTGACAGATTCTTTTATTTGTGTGAAAATAACTTTGTGGAAATCAAAATTAAGAACGAGAAATATTCAAGGGCAAAAGATTTATCAATGCCAAAGGGAAAAATTATTTTATTTGATTAGATTCACTTGAAATAAAATTCTATGAAATTGTTGAATAAAATTTCTTTTCAGAGAACAGCTGTTTTCTGTGATGTAATATACACAAAAATCTTATGTCAAAATTTAGCTTGGATATTAGCTGGTGTTTCGAGAGAAATGTGGGAGCGAAATTTTAGCTCGATCTGCGTACTAGCACAGATACTAGAGTTACATAGATATCGCATCCAGTACAAATAAAAATGGCCATTTTTTCAATATTTTGTGATTACAAGCTCTTTTGTTTCGTCCTCAAAAATCGAGTCGGTTGATCAAACTACTGATGACTTGTTGTTGACGTTTTGTATTTATGTCTATGTATGTAAATCTATCTTTTTTAACATCATATGTGGTCCATAACTCACACAATATTGATATAAGTGGGATGTAGCTCTACGTCCCACGATAAAAAAGTAGTCATTTTTATTTGCTCTGCGTGCGATATCTATGTAACTATAGTATCTGTGGTACTAGGCTTTAGGTAAGGAGTTTACTGAAAGTAAAAACCCAAAGTGGAGACATTCGTTGTTGTAATTGAGGAGTAGCAATAGTCAGAGAAACAGAGCTATGAGAATGTTTCATCGCCCAAATGCAACAAAACCAAGTGGTTGCACCAAACCCAAACTTCCAAATCAATAAAAGGGTTGAAACTTGTTCGTTTGGCTTTATGGACCGGAGAGCTCCAGATGCTTCTTCGGGACTACCAAACGAAAACGTTATAAATCCTGTTCACAATATTTTTAGAACAATTCAATTAGTGAGACAGCAATCAGAAAAGATGCAAAACTTCGCTCGGTGTGAAAATAAAATAAGTTTAATTTTCTGCTCTAAGCAGTTTAAGCCAACCTTGCTGTACAAAACTTTACATCTGGTCATATTGTTTAGTTATTCGTTTAAATTATTTAATGTGGCCACTAGAGAAAGAGCATTACTTACTTGGTTACTTAAGATGGCGCTACAGTCCGGGGTGGACCAGGGCCTAACCAACAAGCTTCTTCCAGCCGGCTCGGTTTCTAGCTAGCTGTCTTCAGAGCATTATTTCTACGGAAAAGTTTAAAATAATTGTGTTTCAAAACAGATGCTGTCGAATGTCATGTCAAGTGAATTTTCAATTTTCTCGAGACTGAAATTTTCGACAAGTTTCCCAAGCGTGGGTTTTTTTCTCATGTGAATTCTGACATCAAATTGTGAGAATTTGTGAAAATTGCAAAAAATATCAGGTCACCAAACACACCTATTAGGTACCTTAAATATTGATGTCAAAATAATATTTTGCTGACAGATGAGCTTAAGTGAGCTGTCAAATTAAGAAGATGTGATTATGGCCTTTTTTTGTTACAACTAACGGACTTTTTTGTAATCTTGGTTCAAATGAACGGAGTTGACTGTATCAAATGCATTTAAGCCTCTAGCTTACATTACAAAATAATTTTTGTTTTTTTTGAACATTTTGGAGGGTTTATTGTATACAGAACCCCACATCTTATGGCTGGTAGTGTTTCTTTCGAATTTGTTTTATTTGGTGCTTAACGATCAAGATTTTGATACACCAATTGAAAATAGGTTAGTGGAGTAAAGAATAAGTTCAAACAGTAAGAATGCGGATGTGTGTAGGTCTAGATACCTACACCAATGCCTTAATCTTAAATAAATTCTCTATTCGACAGTCTTCAACCTACAAAATATCAAATAAAGCTTATATAATTCACCACAATAAAGTCATTGCATAAGCAATAACTGGAGCCATTTTGTATTTCCTTTAATAAACAAACCGGCTACAATGGTATACAAACTTTATACCAAAATGGGAAATCTTAAGTTTGAAAAGTTTGTTGTGTTTCTATTCAATTTGAATAATGCTTGAAAACAAAGAAGTCTCTTCATCAAACTATCAATAAAGGTGTCTACCTACAAACTAATATTGGTATCAAGTTCGATTTTATTATATAGCCAAAAGCTTTAAGATCTTTCTGGAAAGTTTTCAATCACGAGACTATGAAAAAAAAAACAAGTTTGTCTTTTGTTTTTTTTTTTTTAAATAGAAACGATTAATGGTAATTTTATATTAATTATATCGTCAAATTTTAATTGGATTAGCATATATGTATAATGTATGTATCTATTTTTGTACATTTTTAACTTTGTTTTGACAATATTTTATTTCAACAAACTACGTAGGTAGGTACTTTTACCTATTAATATGCCTTTAAGGTCAATTAAAGGTCAAAGAATTCAAAGCTCTAGCGCTGCAGTTTATATATCTTCTCATAACCACTTCAAAGAACGACTTTAATATCAAAGAACCTTGACGTATAAAATTAATTAATTTTGTATAGAAAAAAGAGTAAGCAATACCAAGTACAGAAAAAAAAAGAAAAAAAAAACCAAAACAAAATTACAACAAAACAAAGTCCAAAGAATATTGAATTGCGGTTACATTTTATAAACAAGAAACCTGATTTAAGTTAATGGTGTATAGGTTTTTCATACATTTCGTCATTACAGCAGAAATAAAAACCTATCGACTGAAATTGAAGCTGAGGTTCTTTTAGCCAAAGCAGTAGGTATAATACAAAGAATATACCTACTCTTTATAGTCAGCTTGAAAGCTTAGATGATTGGGCTCTGGCTTGAAGAAATCCAATACTTCCACTTATTTATAATATTTTTTTTTTTGCACTTTGGTTTTTGTGATGAAATTTCTTTTCGTGTCTTATACTACTTGGAGATTGTTTATTGACTTTTGTTTAATCATTTCAAGTGGTATTGGTAATTTGTATTTTCCACTTCTTTCAAAAGCTTTACCACGGATGTTGAATTGATTTGTTAGAAGGCAACAAGGTTTAAACCTTCTCTATTGATTTGTGTAGTTGACTTTGAAAACTTTAAAATCAATCTTTTAAACAAATTGGTTGTGAAATGATGTAAAAGTTTCCTAAAAGAAACTTTTATGTGACGGCCCGTCGTTGCTTGTAATATAAGAAAGGCTATCTTTATGGAAAGCTGTTTTGCGTCTTAAACAAGAAATTATGGGACACTTTTCAAAACAAAGTACCAAGATAGACGTTAATTAATTATTATGAAATGAAAATAAAATAGTGCAAGAGCTGGTTTCAGTCACGTCCGGTTGGGTTTTTTTTGTATATACTAACTATAGAGACTATAGGAACCGCAGAACGCAGAGTATGGACATTATGGACAGCCATAGTCAGACTGAAAGGGATCCTGTTAGTGGGTCTGTGATGATCCTGTTAGTGGATCGGACAGCACTCAAAATAATCAAAAACTCCAATAAAACAATTATTATAAACACAATTTTTGTGTACAAACTTACGTCACAAAAACATTAAAACCCCACGTCCGGTATCAGAATTTGAAATTGAATAAATCTTATTCCAAAAATAGATTCAACTCGGTACTTCTCCAACATACGCATGTAGCATTTTAATAGCCGATGAAAGGATGGTTAAGGATATTATAAGCATATCCAATATGAAGCTATATGCTAATTTCTTCGTATGACGAAAACATCAATCTTTTATTTTCAATGCAAAATAAAAACGCACAAACTCGCCCAGTCAATGGTCGCACTCGACACAACTCAAAGTGGGTATTTTGGTTTTTCCTTGAAAATTCAATTTGTAGAAAGATTGCACAATTTAAATTTCAGACGTATCGTCTATAGGCTTTTGTTTTAAATAAATTTCACAAAAAAAAAAGAATAAGAATCAATAAAGAACACCTATATCTGATTTAAATATACGATTGTTGTTTGATGATGGATCCGTGTAGATTGCGTCGTCGGCGTCGTGCGTCGTCGTCAGCACGGCCGGCATGGCATCCGCGTATTTACGAATATTTCACTTTTTATTAGCTTGGTCAATGACTATACATGCGTTTGTTATTATAGTTACAATTTGCATTTTGTTGGCTATTTTGGTATTATTTTTACGTATACATACCGTGTAAATTGCACATGAATTTTAAGCTCAATATTGCATGTTGTTTGGTTTATTTTTTTCAAGTGTGTTACTTGATAAAAGATTTCCTAATTATTTTCAAGAATTATTAAGTCATAATGTACCTACCTAACCTATGCATTAGAAACACCACATAAATTTATTACTTTAACCCCTTGAACAGAATGGGATGTAGTTGTAGCTAAGAAAATAGCTGTCACTATAGTCCCTAATTCTTGTGGCAAATATAAAACCCACAATGCTGTAGCGATGTAAGCTGTCAAAAAATTACTGTGCTGCCATATTTTTGGTGCGTTCTATGCAAATGTCAGATATCTGAAATTGCAGTTTTTCAAAATGTAGGTATTCAATGCATTTCAGGTTTTAATTTATTCACAATATTATTTTTCTTACCCATGATGCTGTTAAAAAATTAAGAGTTGTTTCATCAAAACATTAACACTACTTGACATTTCATTTCATTTGACATTATGCTTTAATTGAAAACATTACGAATTTGTCAATGTAAAAACTAAAAAGTGGCACTGAAAGAAAATCATTTTCAAAGCATGAATTTTAAAATCATATAGAATTTCATCAAACTTTATCTAATTTTGAAAAGTTGGAAAAAGTTTCATTTACCAAACAGACATATTTTAATTCTGAATCTGTACACGACTGAAAAACTGTCAGTAAAATGACCAAAAGAATGAATTTGTTCATTTTTTGACGGTTTGGTCACTATACTCCCACTTATCCAGTCGTGTAAATTTATCATAATTTGCGTGCAATCTAATATTGGGTTTCACTTCAAGTCAAGAGTCTACTAAAAAAAGATTTTTGTACCAAATCCGAATAAATTCTAAAATTTTCAAATAAAATAACTTCATTTCAAAAGAAATTAAATATTCGTCGAACGTTCCCAACGACTAAGTCTGTTCGTATAATTCCCAAAACAGCATATTTTAGTCCAAAGCTACATATGTCAATTTGATTATTTTTATATGAACTTTGACAGAACTTTGAACTAAAATGGGCAGATCGTTCCTGAATTCTAAAATTGCGTTACATCGTGTAACATTATTACATTATAAAGTTGTTCCTAAACTCAATGTTGAAGTGTCAGAATGTTACACTTTGTTACAATTTCCAGCTCATCTCCTTGACATGAATTGAAAATTTTAAACTGTCAAAGGCAGCCGAAACTGCAATGTTTTCATTTTGTGACTTTCTTTTGTTTACTTTTCGTTCCTTCGATTTGGAACTGTCTTTGGCATTTTAGTCTTTCAATTTGGTGATTTGTTAAAGAATTTTGTGCTCAAAGTTAGTTAAAGTTAATAAAAATGAAATTTTCAAATTATATGTATTTTTTGTTTCAATAAATTTAATGCAATTCCTATTTTCTCTTAATTATTAATTTTAAAAATGGATTTTGATGTTTGTTCAACCTTGACGTTTGACAGATCAACAATAGCTGTGTTTAATGAAGAAAAACTGGATCAGATCAGAGTAGAACAGAACAAGTATGTGAAAACTGTCGAACGAGAAAGAAAAGAAAAGTGCAGCTTTGTATTGACCGTTGGCTTTCAGCTGTCCATTTCAAATTGAAAAATGTTTCAATTGTTATTTGTTTGCATTAATTTTCAATTCAAATTTAGTATCAATTCACACTTTTTTATATTCTTGTATGTCTTTTTCTTTATGTTGTTCATGTCCAGAGATATAAGAAAAGTACTTCTGTGATGAATTTTAGCTTATTATTATCCCAAACAAACAAATCAGCTGGTACTTTGACATTTCTCATTCACTTGCTCCACCTAAAAAGTAGGTGCAGGAAATATTGTTCTTAACTGTTCTGAAAAACGTCATGGAACACATAGTGACAGAATGTAGAACAGATTGGGGCAAGGTTTTTACTCATGGAACACACAATCCTGTATAGACTGAAAGCCCGCAGCAAATTTTGGGTGTGAGTGCGATAGCAAAGAAAGAAGTATAGGCTTCGAAAGCTTCATTAAAGGCTATTCAAAAAATCAAAGTCTTGCAGTCCATAGCTGGGGCCTTTGCGAGAAACAGTGCATGGAAAAAAAATATTAATACAACTTCGAGGATAATCGTTTTAGCCGAAATTGGTTTTCACTCCTCCCCAGATAAGCTCCTCGGATCACATATCACGGAATCTGAGACCATTTGAGTGTATAGTTCGCTCGAAATTGAAACTAAATTAATCCATAACAACTTCGGCAACAGAGAGACCCCCCCTGATTTTGTCATGTATTTAATTTTTTTTCTTTATTTCCACCTGTCAAATGTCAAGTCGAATGTGCTTATCATTTTACCCCGTCTCTACTTTATTATTTTATTTTGAACTCATAGAGCACGCTCCGAACAAGCTCAGAGGTAACAAAGAAAAAAGTGAAAGTGGAATTCTTTAATTCGATGCTTAATCCTATTTACTCGAGTTTTTTTGACATTATGAGCCTTTCTTTGGTAAAAAGAATCTTTTAATTTGAAAAAAAAAAACTTGCAAATCATAATTTTTTGGCAAACATAGAAGATGTTCAAATTGGATGCGAATTTGAAACCAACATGCATCTTCAAAAGAATGAGATCCCGAAAATCTCAGTAATCTCAAAACATGAATAGTATTCCTCAGAATTTTTTTCAGCTTTATTGTTCAAAATACTGAGGTAAAAAATTTAATTTGGTTCATCACTTTTGATGGAAAATCGCATTTTCTTGAACTAAAAACAGAATTTCTGTGTAGTGAAAGCAAAATATGAACCAGTTCGCATTCAATTAATTTGCTTGCTCCAAATAGTAGGAAGATCTGGGAACTTGAAAAAAATGTATAAACGTGACTTAAAAATAATTGGGGATTAGACTCTCATATTCTTTTTATACCAAAAAGCTAACAAAATAAAAACAAACTTTTTAATCAAAACAATTCTTGTTTAGCGCTTTTTCAATTTTTTTTAATGAGTAAAGCCAATTTTTTGATTCAAAGTGAGCCTTACAAACTGAGTACCTATCAAAAATTCATGTAGATAATAGGCGTGTTCAGGAAAACGAGATCTTAGAGCCCTCAGCAATCTCAGTCTTGTGAACACGTGAACAGTATTTCTCATAAATTTATCTGTCAAATTACTGAGGAAACAAAATATTAGGCGAGTTCAGGAAAATGAGATCTCAGAGCCCTCAGCAATCTCACTCTGGTGAACAGGACTCCTCAGAAATTTTGCTGTCAAATAACTGAGGAAAGAAAATATTGGATTCGCTTGCTCAATTTTTGACACTGAGCCTTCGGAGATCTCATTTTCCTGAACACACCAATTGGATTCGCTTGCTCAGTTTTTGACACTGAGCCGTCTGAGATCTCGTTTTCCTGAACACGCCTAATATGTAATTACATAATGATTATGCAAATATATCTTGAATTTTTTTATTTTACAATTTTATAAAGGGATGAGTATTAGGTTATGAATAAAGCGGGAGCAGTTTAATCAGAATCAGTAAATAAATAAAACTCATTTTTCTCTTGTGAAAGTGGATGAAGTGATGAAAATTATTTTGGAGTAATTACGCAGACAGAGATTACATGACTAAAATGACAAAAAAAAAATAATTTGAAATCGTATTCCATTCGGCACGAAACAAATCAATTTATTGATTGAAATCTGAACTTAGAATTTAGCAATGGAAGCCGCAAAGCTGAAAAAAAACTATCTGCATCAAAAATTGTTTTTTTTTTTTGTTGAATAATTGCCTTCTAGTAGATTTTTTATACACAGTTGATATGATACACATTTATAGTTCATCAAAATCCAAAACTAAAGCATAAAAGAAACACAAATTTCTATATCTATGTATTTCTATTTCATTCCACAATATGTTTTCAACTCGAGCATGACAAACATTTTCGCAAAAGCGGATGCATTGCTTAACGCTTCAGTAAAATACAATTTACCATCGGCCATCACTAATATTTCTGGTTTTTGGTTTTATATATTTTTTGTCAGGTTTTTTTTTAACTCGAGCGCGAATGTATTTTTTTTAGGAAGCTAATTATCTGATTGGAATACCAAACGTTAAAAATGTTTGTTTTATTGTTTTCAGAAATTGTCACAGCTATATATAAATCACAAGACTTTATTCTTGTTTTGCACTCTTAAAGTAATCAAACTAAATATTAAAAGGTAGAATTTTTAATTGATGTTATAAATGTTGACATTGAAATAAGATTTATTTCATAAAGTATGATGGTACATACACAATTTTTTTTGTCATTACATGTTTCATTGGCAGAATTAATTGTTAACGAAATAATTTTTTAAAGTGTTCGTGAAATATATTTTTATGGATTTCATCACCACGAAATAAATTGTTGTGTCCTTGTTCTGTTTTTTTATTTTTATATTTATTTTCATAGGTTTATTTTTTATTTTTTTTTTGTTATTTTTATGTGTATGTTTGATGAATACTAAAATATTCCTTATTTTTCTTTTTTTTTTCTTCTGTTCACCATGGTTGCAGATGGGAATGTTTAGCTACAATCAGGTTTGTCGCTCAAGTCTTTTGTTTCTGTAGTTTTGTTCCTTCTTTTTTTTCTTCACTTTTTGGCTTTATTTTATAAAATTTTTGCACAATATCATTTTTGGCGACACTATAGCACTTGGAGTATTTTTTTTCCTTTCTTATATTTTTTTCTTTGTAGAATTTGTATTTTTTTCGATTTTAATCTTACAACTTTGTATGCACAAACATCATCCACCTTCAGAATTAAAGGTTTCATTTATACACCGCCTACTCATATATTTATAAACCATACTTCTTTATATTCTTTTGTATACTCATTTTAACTCTCTTCATAAATATTTAAATATTTTTTTTTAACTTAAAGATCAAAAAAAGATAGCTGCTTTAAGTTATCATCGTAAATTTTTTGGGAACAATTGGAACAAATACACAATTTGCTGCTGCCGCTGCTGCTCCTTTAAATTATTTTCATTAATTTCAGCATAGTGGAGGCGGATAAAATATGATTGTCTTACAATCTGTAGAAATAAGATCTGTTTACGTAGAATGTGAACAATTTATGAGTTTTCCAAAGTAATTAATTGTGATTTAATGCTTTTAATAATATTTTTACCATTATTGCTGAGAACAGAGGTTCGGAGCTCTGAGTAGGCATGAACAAATTCTTAAGAAAGAACCAATAAAAACAAATTATGTTTCCTTTTGTATTTGATGATGCAAGTTAGGTTTGAAAATCACAACTAGGTGTGTTTGAAAAGTTCAGTCATACATAAATAATGTAAATACAAGTCTTACCATTACCTATTGTTTTCTTAATCTTATAAGCGAAACTATAATTACTTATGGATTCGAGACTTGGATGTTAAGCAAAAGGCACTCGAATCTCTTAACCGCATCCGAGAAAAAAAATTAACAGAGAGTTGTCAGTCCCATATGTGAAGAAAAGAAAGCAATTTCGGACTACAGCCCAGGAAATGTACGAAATCTATCTCAAAAGAGATATAGAGGCAAGAGAAAGGTTGACTTGCTCTAACCAAACCATTTTGGCCTTGGAAAATTTTGGGATGTAACATGTAATCCGGTGGATTACATCAAAATGCAATTGGCTAGTTAGGGGGAGTTGTTGAGAGAAGTTTTAAGTTTAACGAGGAACGGAATATAAAGAGTTTTAGCTGGGGTTCCACAGGAAAGAGTGTTTGGTCCGGTACTATTCGTTACTCACATAAGGGACACTATGTATTGTTTTATTCAACTACAAACAAGTAAATGTCTATACTTATTGCATTTAGTATGGAATATAAGGTGTTGGCCGTGGCTTACTTGAACGTGTTTTAATTTTTTTGATTTCTTATATAGATGAGACAGAATTTAATGGATGGCGTTCTTTATGTTGACTTGGCGACATTTCCCATTTAAAATAACCCCAACAGAAGAAGTCTTAAAGCGTTAGATCACAAAATCTCCTTAGCTTCTTCACGTTACCACCACGCCAGATAAACATGTCCTCATATCGTTCATGCAGAAAGTTCTTTGCACATATGGGCTGTGTGGCACTTAATGCTACCCAGAAAAAAACCCAAATTTCAAACTGCTTCATTCACAGTTGTGATATACTTTCCTTACAGTATCACGAGGGATTTTGCTGTGATAATGGTTCTTTAATAAAAACTTTTCTTGAGCCAGAACTTCAAAACGGTGCGCCCTAAAAGTCATGTTTTGCAAATTTTCTTTATTATGCTATGTTAGTAGGTATGTACATGTAGTATCTCATTAAAAACAATATTCACCCGATTGATTAGCTTACTCGGAAAAATCACGCCAAAATTTGAACTTCAAAAAAAAACCTCCACCTTAGATTTTTCCCAAAGAAATTATTACCAATTTAATATAACCAATTCGATATTTTTTCTCCCTCGAAATTAACTTTCAATCATTCCAATCGATAGAGAAATATTAATTTAGTTCTTGGTCCACAGCTGACTACGAACTTTCTAGTATTTATAATTTTGAGAGTGAAGTTTAATGGTTTTGACACATTGTTCAATGCCATAACCTTCTAAGGTAATGCACTATTTAACGATAAACAAAAATTTTTGCAGATGTCACTTCAACAACATGGCCGCTATAGCCTGACAAATTTCGAGCTTCCCCTTTTGATTGACCCTTTAGTAGATGCAGCACGAAAAACAATTTAATGCATTTTCCTAATAATCAAAACTCTTTAATAATAATAACTTTAAAATATTTTCACAACTATAAAAACAATAATTTTGTAAATAAACTCGTCTTAATTGTAATATGTATTCGTATATGCCCCTTTCACACGAAGAAAAAAGCTGCTGGAGATTTGTTGACGTTTTCTTTTGATCTCCTTAAAAATCTCTTGTACCTTTCACATGAGGAAACAAATCTCCAGGCAATTTTTGAAATTTCTTTTCAAATGTCAAAAAAATCACTTCAAACCCTCGACGGGGAGATTTTGTTCACCTCTCTTTCCTCCTGCTCCTGCCCTTCTCACTATTGAACTGAAAATTGCTGGCAACTCAGTTTCTTCGTGTGAAAGGGGACTAAGCTTCCATATTATTGGTTGGTCTTTCACCCTGCTGAAGGTATTTTGAAATTCTTCCTTTTTGTTCAGTTCAAACATTGAAAGAAAATGGTGCATTCTGAGCCTCTTCCTTTGCAATATATCAATTTTTATTCTGTGGCACGTGTTACTATTTTCACGGTTAAAGACCACTCAAACAACCGTTTTTAATTTTTTACAGTTCCAATTTTGACAACCTACGCAGTATATTAGATAGTTTTCACATTGGACTGAAAAACTGGATTTTTTGGTTTTTCAGTATCTACATCTCATGCCAAATCTTTCAGTTAGCCAGTTAATATTTCTGAGATCTCAGCGGACTCTGAGGGCTCAGAAATATAAACAGGATTTCTCTGAAAAATTTCTCACTTTTCCCCTTTAAAACTGAGACTTAAATTTTTTTGGATTCATTTGCTCAGTTACTTTTTGTCGCAGTAAATTACATAAGAAGAAAAGAAAAAGAGAGTTGTTTTGAATTCTATGTGAAGAATTCTGCTTATATTTTTTTCTATTGCTCTGTCAAAAAACGGGGGAAAATTACTGGGCACTCAAGAAATATAAACTGGCTAAATAAGTTTGAGATGTGAATACTGAAACGTCAAAAAAATACAGTTTTTCAGTCTAAGTGGAAAACCGTTTTAGGATATATGGTGTGTTTGGTAACGTGAAATTTCTTGCAAATTTTCACAAATTGCTGACAGAAGGTGTGTTTGGCAACGTGAAATTACTTACAAATTTTCACAAATTTTCACAATTTGATATCAGAAACCATATGAGAAAAAAACCAAGCTTACGAAACTTGGTGAAAATGTCACGTTACCAAATAGACATATTAAGCATGGTACACATTATCGAATCTGAGTGACACCCATGTTGGATATCAAAACTGCGTACACACTTATCAGCTCTGTTGCCCGTGACGCAAAAAAACTCCACTACTTTCAGACATTTTGTTTTTATTTCTAGTCTTTCGACCCTATTACCGCCATAAAAAAAGTTTTTACTGATGAAAATTCCCTTCATGTGTATGGTCCAATACACAACAAATATAAAATTTTTTTGATATGTATTTTATTTACCTATCCATCTATAATAGTCCAGTAACCTTGTAGTTTCATAGTACTGAGACCTTGCGTCAGGTCCGGTAGTTCTGATTTTTTGCTGAGTTGTTTATGATGTTGGCCTAGTATTAAATCTGATTTTTCGACCTCGAGCGCCGAACGCGACATTGGTAAAAATCCAAAAAACCGCGAATTTTTCGCGGTTTTTTCACTTATTGGCTATTATAACCATTACGCTTTAACTTTCGAATAAAACATTGCTCTACGATTTCAACCTTACTAAATTTGCTTCAATTTGAGTCCAAAGCCGGTTCTATAGACATAACAGTTTCCAAGGGACGGCATTTCAAAATATAGCAATAAAAAATTTAAAACAACAAGTAGTATATAAAACAGTATAATAACAAAAACATGGTCTTTGACATATGCTGCATCAAAGCAATAGAGCGTGTAGATTGGGCCAAAAGAAGAAAACAATAGTACCGGATGGGGGGTATATATCCCCCCGTTTAGGCGGGAGGGGCAATTTTAAGAAAAGTTGACTTCAAATAGAAAAATAACAATAAAAATACAATGGTAATATCTGGACGAAAATCCATTCCTCATCTCAAAGCCAGAAATCCATTCTTTAATTTTTTTTAAATAAAGTTTTTTTAGCTGATAGTTTTTGAAAAATTTACTTTCAAACTCAAAATTTTGAGAAAAAGCCGATTTTTTTTTTGTTAATCTATTTTTTTTTTTTTATGGTATTAAGTACTATTTTTGATTTTGATTTTCAATGCCCTTATTAATTCTTAGTTAAAAACTGAAAACCAAATGCTAAAATGACTTCTAGTTTTTGAGAAAACTGAAATTAACATGATCAACTTCACTGTTTTCAGTCTAGTATCCTTTTTCTTCGGGGTGGGAGGGCTCTGCCTCAGGTGCGGTAGTTCTGACTTTAAGATGAGTTGTTTATGATGTTGGCCTTAGTAATAATCCAAGTTTTCGACCTCGAGCGCCGAACGCAACTTTGTGAAATACGCAAAAAACCGAGAAATTTTCACGGTTTTTTCAGTTATTGGCTATTTTAACCTTTAAGGCTTGGTTTTCGATTATAACTTTGCTCTACCATTTCAAAATAATTAAATGGGCTTCAATTTGAGCTAAAAATCAATTCAAATTGTGAATTTTTTCATCAACTTTTGAATTTAGAATGCTGCAAATCGAATTGAAGGGGGCTTATTCACCCCTTGTGTGAAATCGTTTGCCCCTTTTCAATGATTTTTTTATACTGTGTAGCGTGTCATGTTGGCTTTGCTTTTAGATCTTAATCATGAAGATCGGATGAGTAGAAACGGAGTTATGATTTTTTAAAGTCAACCATATAAAACTCGAACTAAAACAGTACTCAGTTCAGTACCCACCAGTGAGTTATCTGAAGCGAATGTTTTAGTTCGAATTTAATATGGTTGACTTTAAAAAATCATAACTCCGTTTCTACTAAACCGATCTTCATGATTAAGATCTAAAAGCAAAGCCAACATGACACGCTACACAGTATACAAAAATCATTGAAAAGGTGCAAACGATTTCACACAAGGGGTGAATAAGCCCCCTTCAATTCGATTTGCAGCATTCTAAATTCAAAAGTTGATGAAAAAATTCACAATTTGAATTGATTTTTAGCTCAAATTGAAGCCCATTTAATTATTTTGAAATGGTAGAGCAAAGTTATAATCGAAAACCAAGCCTTAAAGGTTAAAATAGCCAATAACTGAAAAAACCGTGAAAATTTCTCAGTTTTTTGCGTATTTCACAAAGTTGCGTTCGGCGCTCGAGGTCGAAAACTTGGATTATTACTAAGGCCAACATCATAAACAACTCATCTTAAAGTCAGAACTACCGCACCTGAGGCAGAGCCCTCCCACCCCGAAGAAAAAGGATACTAGACTGAAAACAGTGAAGTTGATCATGTTAATTTCAGTTTTCTCAAAAACTAGAAGTCATTTTAGCATTTGGTTTTCAGTTTTTAACTAAGAATTAATAAGGGCATTGAAAATCAAAATCAAAAATAGTACTTAATACCATAAAAAAAAAAAAATAGATTAACAAAAAAAAAATCGGCTTTTTCTCAAAATTTTGAGTTTGAAAGTAAATTTTTCAAAAACTATCAGCTAAAAAAACTTTATTTAAAAAAAATTAAAGAATGGATTTCTGGCTTTGAGATGAGGAATGGATTTTCGTCCAGATATTACCATTGTATTTTTATTGTTATTTTTCTATTTGAAGTCAACTTTTCTTAAAATTGCCCCTCCCGCCTAAACGGGGGGATATATACCCCCCATCCGGTACTATTGTTTTCTTCTTTTGGCCCAATCTACACGCTCTATTGCTTTGATGCAGCATATGTCAAAGACCATGTTTTTGTTATTATACTGTTTTATATACTACTTGTTGTTTTAAATTTTTTATTGCTATATTTTGAAATGCCGTCCCTTGGAAACCGTTATGTCTATAGAACCGTCTTTGGACTCAAATTGAAGCAAATTTAGTAAGGTTGAAATCGTAGAGCAATGTTTTATTCGAAAGTTAAGGCGTAATGGTTATAATAGCTAATAAGTGAAAAACCGCGAAAAATTCGCGGCTTTTTGGATTTTTACCAATGTTGCGTTCGGCGCTCGAGGTCGAAAAATCAGATTTAATACTAGGCCAACATCATAAACAACTCAGCAAAAAATCGAACTACCGGACCTGACGCAAGGTCCAATGTATATAGTTACTGGACTATAAATCAACAAACAAAATAAACTCTCAAACTATTACTATACCCTGCTAAGATTTGACACTTTGATGATCTTTATTCAGAAAATAAGATTACGAAAATCAAAACAACATGTGTTTGTTTATTTTTATTCTTGAACTTATTGTAGTTTTTCTTTCGTTTTTAACCTTATTTCCGTCTGTCAGCACGTACTAGAACAAGCACGTACGCAAACAATGCCATTTTCACCTACAAAACTTTCTTTTAATAATAATGACGGCACTGACATTGAATAAAATTTGCTTGGATCATTAAATTTGCTGTTCTGTTTGTTTTCTTTTGCTGTTGCATTTGCGACATCATTTTTGACAATGACATTTCTCAATGCAAGATTTTTTCCTAATTTGTTTACTTTACAAAATTTAACTTTTAGAATGTAATTGACCTGAGTTTGTATGCTTATTTATTATACTTCAGCAATGTCAGTAAAATGATCCTCAGTTCAAATAATCATCACGTGCAGCGCAGTAAAAACAATTTTCAATTGAAGCACCCAGTGCAACAACCAGATAACTCCACTTTTTGAAATGTTGAGCAAATTAAAAAAAACTATCTCAAAAATAAGAAATCGAACTTATTGCAAAATATTAGTTTATTTTGAAATGAAATCATCAAAATGAATTTATTTAATTCAAGATAAATCAAAAAATTGTACATTTAAGTAAAAAAATAAATAAATTTGTTTTTGGACTTGTCCTGTTTTTGCACCGATTTTAGTATGAATTAAAAGGGAACCTCGTTGTCATCTTCGTAGTCTGAGTTTTCAGCTTCTTGAACTGACTGCTGCGACATCAAGTTATTGTAAAAAGGCATATCCGCTGCAGGAACATACTTTTGCGCCAAGTTTATGACATCCTCATATTTCTTGGGGTTGAGGGAAAGATTATTTGTATATAATAGTTTTGGCTTAAAGGGGTCACCATGCAAGTTTGCTTTTATTTCTATGTCGTATGTCGTAAATGGCCCATGGTGACTAATGGAAGCTGAAACGCTTGCCATATTTTCTTCTTTTGTGTAGCAAAATCTTCGATATTTCGAGATGGTCCACTTAATACGATCTTTGTTGGTCACAGTTTTCTTGTAAAACGGAGCCAGGCTCGTTTTAAAATCAAATATGTCCTTATTGCTCACTGATATCACATTAAACTTTTTGGAACACTTTTCCACTAAATTCTGCCAGTCCTTTGGTAGATAAAGACGTTCTACTCGTCGTTTTTGTTTTTCTATAACGCCAAAAGAGCGATCGCAGGGCAAAAAACTGTGTCCCGGTTCTGGTAAGTGATGTTCAATAAGGCTTATATTTTTGTGTTTTACAAGAGCATATAAATATTGGACGAGAGTGTTGTTTTTATTTTGAGCGCCACAGTTATCAGAAAATAAATATAATTTCGTCACAGTTTCACTTAAAATGTGTTCAATGAAATGATGCAAAAAGCTTATGACTTCATTTGGACCCTTTTTCCCGATGGTCTCATCATACATGTACATGTAGCTTTTCTTGGTACTGCATTGAAAGATACAAAAATTAAAGACCCATAACTGCCTTTTATAAAAGACATCACCGGATGGTATTAGTGGAAGTGGCAAATTTTGTTGAAAATCAAAAGAAATGCACTCAACTGTCGGGTCTTGTAGGCACTCGGAGCTTCTTTCCCGTAGATCATCATAAAACGCTTTAGCCTTCTTTTCGTGAAGATCTTTTGCAACCTTGAGTACACGTTTTTCTTCCTCGGAATCAGCTGCAGCTATTTTCTTTTCATGACTATCACACGTCTGACAAGTGTCTGATCTAGGTGATCCAAACGAAAGCTTGAAATTTTTTACAAAGTATTCCCTATAAAAATCGTAAGTAACTTTTGGCTTTGGGTTACCATTTTGTTCAGTCATCAATGCAAAAACGCTTGGCTCAAACTTTTCTAAATAGAGATTATACATTTTCCTTACATTTAAGTCGGAAGGTAAGTACTTCGATTCCTTATTTTGGCTGTAGTGAGAAGATCGTTTGGGGAAACTTTTAATGTGGCTGTCAATATTTTGGACAACATCTTCTGGAATCTTGTTCACTCTGTTGGTGTGACGACCTCTCATGTCAGAGGGCCCAGTTACTTTTTTAACCAAAAAGCTTGAGAGTCTTTCGATTCGACTTTTATGGACTCCATGAACTGAACAAAATGCTTTTTTACATACCTCTATTTCATGTTTAATGCCCCGTATAAAATATTTATTTTGGAATTTCCTCACCTCATTTCCACTCGCAGATCGACGCCTCTTAACTGCATTTTGCCTTATCAATCCACACAAATATGCGTCTTGTTTTTCTTTATTTCCCAGCTTATTAAATTCATGAAAAACTTTTGCATACAGATTCTGGCGTCCAGCGTCAAAGCATTTTTTTTTACAACTGCATGGCTGGCCCATTGTTTTTGCTGCTACGGTATTTCCCTTACGATTTGTGTACTTCTTGCCTTCTGCTCTCTTCCTTTTAGCTACGTTTCTTTTCCACGCGTTCTGATTGCGCACACGCTTTTTTCCTGAAGCCATACAAACCAATAATATTACACTGAAAACTCAAACATTGGAATTAATTTATTACCTTTTTGAACAGGTAAAGCATCAGCACTACTCGATGTCTCCTCATCATGAGATCCATTTTCATATTCGGAGCCCGATATGGAAAAATCTGATTCACTTTCACTCATTTTTTTAATTACGTACCCTCGCACCAAGAATTAACTGAACCAAATGATACATTTCAAAACAATAGAGTAAATTCAAGCAAAAACTTTGTTATACACTCATACCTGTAAACCTCGTTTACTGTTATGAAAGCGGTGCAAAAGCTTACTTTGTTAAAGCGGTGCACAAGCATTTACTGTGTTGAAAAGCGGTGCAAAAACAAGACAACTCCAGGAGATGTCTTATTCTTGCTCCGTTTTGAATAGAGTGATAACTCCAAACCCGAGTTTCCTTATCCAAGAGTCAATGGATTTGTCATTTTTTTACACCGAACGATGCAGGATTTTTTTTTTCGTATTTCTGCATTAAAAAACATATTTCGCAAAAAAGTGGAGTTATCTGGTTGTTGCACTGGGTGCTTCAATTTTAAAATAAAAACGACCTACGATAGACATCACCATGTACTGTAAATAAATCAGACATGTAAACTATAAAAGCATATTGTAGATGCCGCAAGTTGCAATTTCCATTAAGTGAAATTTCTCGATTTGTTTGCATCACCAAGTGCAATGAATGAAATGCCATATAATAACATGCACTTAAATGCGGTCGAATACAGTTTAATACATCTACAAGTGTTCTTTGCTGTCTTTTAGCTGTCTCCTTCTATAGTTTGACATTGAAAATTTTATATCATAAGCAAAATTTAACTATCGCTTTTATTTTTGATTGTAAGTAGGTAGGTATAGTGAAATAGAATGTGCTTTCTCAAATGACTTTCTGTTAGAAAATAAATACTCGTTAACTGTAACGGTCAAAGGAGGTTATATTACAAACGTGATCATTGTGTGGATATTATAAAAGGTTTGGTCATTTGTATTTGGTGCGATGTGTTTTATAGCCTGTTCATGACGAAATGAGATCATATTACAAGCTGAGTGTATCACGTTTACATAAAAAGTTTAACGATCAAGGTTTTAATGCAAAAATTATTTTTATTACAGAAAGTTTTGACTTTAATCAGATTTTGTCACAAATATAGGAACTAGGTTGTAGCAAACAAGGAAATTTGAGATTCAACAAAAATGAGTTCAATTTTGTCTAAAAAGGTCAAACCCACACCAAACATTTGACTCGTTGAGGGAAATAATTACTTGAAAGATTTTAAGCTAATGTTTGGGAATTTTTCATTTCAAGTTTTGGGGTGGGCCCCCAAAAAGGGGCGTAAAATCATGAATAGTTTCGCCCAATAAGAGGTGTCATATATCTAATTTATCTTCAAGTGATAGAGCCAATGTTTCTTGAGCTATATATGATGTGTGGTGCAACCGTCTTGCTGGAAATAAGAGTCAATCACGTCCAAAGTCCAAAGTATCATTTCATATTTTAACCAAAACACAATATGTTACTCTTTCGTTAACTCATAAACGTCAAAAGAACATAATTTTGTGGGACTTGTCATGTTTACATTTTGTGTATTTAATTGATAAATCAAATACCGGTACTGCATGAAATATTTATATACTTTAAATGTAAATCTAAGCAAAAATTTTATTAAAAATAAAAGAAAAAGACCTCCTTTGATATGACAGTTTAAAATGATACCCGTCACTTTTGATGTTGACAGTTTCGTTAAGTTTTCTATTTCATGACAGATTTATGTCCGTCAACATGGTTTCACTGTCTATTCATTATGCCTGGTTGGTAACGTGTAATTTTTGCCAAGTTTCCCAAACTTGGGTTTTTTTCTCCCATGGCTTCTGACAGCAAATTATGAAAATGTGTAAAATTTTGCAAGAAATTTCACGTAAACAAACACACCAATTATGACATTAATCTCGAAAAAAATGTCAAAATGCCAAAAATGTCAAAAAATGCTGATTTTGAAAATATGCAAACATACAAAGTTCTCCATTGGTTAATTGGAAGGATTTTACTACCTTTTGGATTATGAAATAGAATTCACATGAATTTGTTTCTTAACTCAAAGGATGGCATGACAAAACTAACAAAGAATACCCAAAGGGAAACGATAAAAGACTTGAAAAAAAAAACAGCCTCCCTTGACTCTTTGCCTTTTCTTGCTCATACAGAAGCGGTATTACGATCAAATACCAAGACATTAAAAAATCCACTGTGAGTTTGAACTCAACAGATGGTATCCAATCACAAAAAATGATTTTTCTCAATTTGAAATTTTATAATCATCCAACTAACACACTTTTATAGTCAACTGTCAATTATCAATTTGGCAATATTTGTCACTTATGCAAGATTAAATATCTAACACACAACGGACAGTATTTTTATTGGGTAACTTGATGTTGTTGACTTCAAGTGAAAAAATGTCAACAATAAAACAAAAAGCAAATAGATATAGGGGCTATGATTTATGTAGCAAACCAAAGGGGCATCATACCAAACGACCGACCATTGGCCTATGTGTAATGATGAGACTCTATGGTAAGTAAAACTCTTTCAAATCTCTATCCGATATAGCCACACTATAATACAAAAGTAGATGCGAGCTGTTGAGCATTATTTTGTAATTCATTTGAGTGCCAATTATATTTATGTACCTTCTTTCAACTTATAAGTTGGTAGGTAATTTATTGAAAGTTAACATTTTATTTGCAAAACTGGTATTACGCAATCATTAGGCGTTGATGGATAGCTTAAAATAATGTATGTATGTAAATGTTTCGTAAAAAGATGATCTTTTATGAAAATATGTTTATATAAAAAATACAGTTTTTAGGCAACAATTAAATATGATAAATAAGATAATTTCAGTCTGTTAAGTTTTCTTTTTTAACATGTGTACATATACTCTGCTGGTTGGTATACTTACCAGGATTGCAGCAAAATTATAGTAAAGTTAGCTCGAGACTTGAACAATTTTAGCGTGACACTAAAAATAAGACGGGATTAATAAAAGAAGACAAAAGAGGTAAGGTATTTAGAGGGGTCATACGTTAGAGAAGGTATAAATCCTCTCTGAGCGAATTGATGTTTCATAAATTATAGACGACTTCAAACCTACTTTTTACTAGGTGTGTTTAATGAAATTATTCTGCACAGAAAATTACAGAAAATATCAAAAGAGTACAATACAGGATTGTGCATGTTCCATGAGCAAAAACCTTGATCCAAACTGTTTTAAATTCTTTCACTGAGTTCCATGAAGTTTTCTAGAACAGTTTAGTACAATATTTCCTGCACCTACTCTTGAAGTAGAGGAAAAGTGAGTGAGAACTGTCAAAGCACCAGCTGATTTGCTTGTTTGGGATAAGAGTAAACTTTAATTTATCACATCAGAAATACTTTTCTTATATTTTTGGACTAAACATAAAAAAGACATAGAAAAAATATAAAAATGTGAATTGATATAAAATTCGAATCAAAAATTATCCCGGCAACACAAGACGGCACTTTTCTGTTCTTTCTTACTCTGACAGTTTTCACACACTTGTACTGTTCTGTTCTGAACTACCTTTGCTCCATTTAACACTGATTTAAGGTGTATTTATGAATCTTTTCTGCACAGCAAATCGTTAAAATTGATTGTGTTCCATGAGTGAGAACCTTGTCCCAAACTGTTATACATTCTGTCACTTTGTGTTCCATGAAGTATTCCAGAACAGTTTATTACAATAATTCCTGCACAATATAAAAAATGTGAGTTCAAACGATTTAAACATTTTTAAATTTAAAATTTCACAGCTGATACTCAATGCCCAATCCCGCCAACACAAAGCTACACTTTTCTGTTATTTCTTGTTCCAAAAGTTTTTGCACACTTGTGCTGTTAATTCTCGATTTGTAAAGCTGTGAAGTGATAAAAAGAAATATCATTTGAGTTTTCACAATAATTTTTCATTGTATCACTTCACAAACACACCTTATGCGATTCTCTATCAAATTTTGTACTAAAAAGTACTAAATGATAAATCCTCTCATTTGTCTGACAATTTTGAATTTTTTTTTCTGTTTGATTTAATTGTTTTGTGAAAAATGCCTCAACTAATTTGGTTTTAGACTAATTTTGATTAATAACGTGTTTTTTTTTTTGCATAAAAGTGCAGGGATAGTGCGGTGTTCCATTCAAGATTATGTAAATTTTTTGACATTTGAATTGTTCTCTTCAGGATTTTGAATATTTTGTTGACAATCGAATTTTTATTCTTCACAGATTTTCAGGGAATTGCTTGGCTATGATAAAAAATATATCCTATGTAAAAATATTGACATTTCAGTTCAATTTTTCATGCTACATACTAGGCGTGTTCAGGAAAATGAGATCTCAGAGGGCTCAGTGTCCAAAACTGAGCATGCGAATACAATATTTTGTTTCTCCAGGAATTTGAGGAATCCTGTTCACGAGACTGAGATTGCTGAGGGCTCTGAGATCTCATTTTCCTGAACGTGCCTACTGAATCGAGTTAGGCGTGAAGTTACATCTTCGCGAAAACAGTTATAACGATTTAAACGAGTTCAACTTTTATAATAATAGGCAAGCTCAGGAAAACGAGATCTCATGGCGCTCAGCTAATAATTTTGCTCTGTCAAAAAGTGAGCAAGCGAATCCAGACATGTGTTTCCTCTGGAATTTAACAGCATAAATTTGGCTGAGGAATCCTGCTCACGAGAATGAGATTGCTGAGGGCTCTGATATCTCATTTTCCTGAACATGTCTAATTAAAGTTTTGATATAATGTATAAAGAAAATCTGCAAATTAACAACTTGTCAAATTCAATTTGAGGGGTGACTAGCGTTTGAGTACTTTCGTTAAATATTCCTTTCTCAAAAAATGAAATATTTCAAACGATACCTCTGTTCGTTTACTTCCCAAAACTTCCTTGAATTTCAGTCCAAAGTTCTATCAAAGATCATACTAAAAATAAAATTCTGCTCAAATTGGTATAAATTCACAATTTTTCGGAAGTAAACAAACATCAGGCATGACATTTGCATAAAGTTTTGTCCATAAATTCTCCATTCTATTACAAAATCTCAAACCTTAAAATCCATTCACCATCACTCTCATCCATCATATTTTATAACTTTTATGGGTAAATGTAGTGATGAAAAGCGACCGAGAAAATTAAACAACTGTTTGCTTCGATGTTTTAGAACAGAATAAAATAGAAAAATCTATACATTTATTTTTCAAAGTAAATTATAAGTAACAGAAGAACTGATTAATAAAACAGAACAAAGTGTTCATGAACTAAGTGATATTCATTAATTCAAAAAACAACACTTTCCCTGAATGAATAATATCAAAATTAATTATATTTTAATTGGATAAACCTAATCGTTTGGCATCGGTTGTATGCTTGGGAGATGGTAAAGCTTTTGTTAAAATGTCGGCTAACATTTCGTTGGTTGGAATGTATTTTAAGTTAATAATTCCATCTTGTATCTTTTCACGAACGAATTTTGTTTTTGTTTCAACATGCTTAGTTCTGGCAGAATAGGAGTTGTTCTTTGCAAGTTGAATCGCGCTTTTGTTGTCACAGAAAAGAGTCATTTCCTTAGAGCAATCTGGAAACAATTCAGTCTCTAAACGTTTAAGCCAAACTGATTCCTGTATAGCAGCAACCATAGCCATAAACTCCGATTCAGTCGTTGACAGCGCAACAGTGGGCTGGCGTTTTGATGACCAAGTAATTGCAGCACCTTGCATCGTAAAAACGTAACCTGTTGTTGACTTGCGCTGGTCGACATCACTTGCCCAATCAGCATCGCAGAATCCTTGAACCTGGGTCGGTTCCTTACAGTAAATTAGTTTCTTGTTGATTGTGCCCTTCAAATAGCGGAATATTCGCTTTATGGCTGTCCAATGAGCTTTCCCTGGGTTGCTGCTGTACCGGCTCAACAAATTGACAGCGTAACTTATATCTGGCCTAGTAGTTTGAGCAGCGAACAGTAAGGATCCCACAGCTTCCATGTATGGCACTTTGGACATCAATTGCTTCTCTTCTTCTGAAGTTGGAGACATTTTCATCGAAATCTTCTGATTTAAATCCAGTGGCGTAGAAACTGGATTACAATCCATCATTCCAAATCGACTTAGAATCTCCGATATATATTGAGATTGATCAATTGCAATTGTGCCAGCTGACCTATTTCGAGTGATGCGGATTCCTAAAACTGAAGATGCATCACCTAGGTCTTTCATTTTAAAGTTCTTCATTAAGCTATCTTTTAAAAATATTTCTTGACTTTCGTCATTGGAGAAAATTAAAATGTCATCTACGTAAACAGCGACGAAGGTCATGTTGCTTTCGGTAACCTTATAGTAAATGCATTGATCAGCATCTGAACGCTTAAGACCAGCCACCAGTAAAACATCGTTCAGCTTTTCGTTCCATACTCTGCTCGACTGCTTTAAGCCATATAAAGATTTATTTAGCTTACATACCTTATTGGATCCATCACTGAAATTTGTTGGCTGTACCATGAAGATGTCTTCCTTTATTTCTCCATTCAGAAACGCAGTAACAGCATCCATCTGACGAATGTTAAGATCGAATTTGGATGCAATCGCAATTAAAAAACGAATCGACGAGTATCTGGCTACAGGTGAAAAAGTTTCTTGGTAGTCTATGCCTTCTTTTTGGGAACAGCCTTTTACCACTAATCTAGCCTTGTACCTTAAAATTTCACCATTCACATCTCGCTTTGTTTTATAGACCCACTTGCATTTGATAGGATGTTTGCCTTTGGGAAGATCTACCAAATTCCATGTATGATTCAAATCGAGGGATTCAAATTCAGCCTCCATTGCTTTTTGCCACATGGATGCATCAGGTCGTGACATGGCATCTTCAATAGTTTCCGGATCATTATTCTCAAAATTAACAATATAACTTGCTTGATATTTTGGATTTGGTTTCGGAACTCGATTGGATTTACGAACAGTAACAGCATCTTGCCCGATGAGATCTGTTATGACATCAACATTATCATCTCCGATCTCATGGTGCTCTTGAAAATTTATCGAACTACTGTCGCCTTCATCTGTTTCATAAGAACTGCTTTCATTGTCTCCGGTTTGAGGTTCAGGTGAAGAGACCGCATTCAAATCTTGAGACCAAATTTCAGATTCTTGACTAACGATTCCCCAGAGTTGACATTTGGTTCAATTGGCTCTTCAAAAAACGAAACAAAAGGGCTAGTGAAATGTTTTTTATCAGCAATTACCTTTTCACTTCGGGAATTCTCAAAGAATACTACATCGCGGCTGACAATAACTTTTTGCGTTTCCATATTGTACAGTCGGTAGGCCTTCGATTCAGTACTGTACCCAAACAAAATACATTCAACAGACTTTGGATCGAGCTTCTTACGTTTCTCACATGGGATATGCACCATCGCCTTGCAACCAAACACTCGCAACATTTTCAAATCTGGTTTCACTTTCGACCATAATTCTTCAGGTGTTATTGAATTTTCGCCTCTACAAGGGATCCGGTTCAAAATATATGCTGCCGTTGATGCTGCTTCAGCCCAAAAACGTTTTCCAAGATTGGCATCAAACAACATACAACGCACTCGTTCAATTATGTTTCGATTGATTCTTTCGGCAACTCCATTCTGTTGCGGGGTGTACGGGGCAGATTTTTGGTGTTGAATGCCACATCCAGATAAATATCGTTGAAACTTCGAATTACAGTATTCCGTGCCGTTATCGGTTCGAAAAATTTTGATTTTCTTTCCACTTTGGTTTTCAACAAGAGCCTTGAATGTTAAAAACGTCTCGAAAACTTCAGACTTTTGCTTCAGTGGATAAAGATATAGTTTTCGACTAAAGTCATCGACAAATGTTACAAAAAATCTATATCCTGAACATGACTTTACCGGCATTGGTCCACAAACGTCGGAATGGACCAGATCCAAAACAGCTTTCGCACGGGTACCAGTGGACTTGAAGGGTTCTCTTGTTTGCTTGCCCTTGATGCATATTACACATTTTTCATCCATTTTTCCACCAAAAGATACACCGCTTACTGCCGTCTTCAATTTCATCAAATTATCCTCGCAGATGTGTGCCATTCGACGATGCCAAAGGTTCGTTTCATTCTGTGCATGCATAGCGACAGAATAATTTACTAATGATGGTTCAGGCATTATGCAATTTAAACGGTACATGTTATTAACCAAAGATGCCGATGCTATAACCTCCTTATGTTCGTTCAAAATTTTGCAGCATTCTTTTTCAAAACGTACTGTTTTACCAGTTTTGACTAATTGGCTTACGGAAATTAAATTTGCGCATAAATTTGGAACATATTGCACATCGTAAACTGTAGCACTCGTTTTCTTCTTACCATCCACAAGAGTCAAACTAACATCGCCTATGCATTCGACCGCCAACTTTGCATTATTAGCAACAATAATCTCCTTGTGTGTTGGTGATCTTAGATTCTTCAGGAATGACTTGCACATCGTCATATGTGCCGATGCTCCAGAATCTACATACCAAGTATCTTCTGGGACTTCACTTTGCGCTAAAAAAGATGAAAACATAGCAATCTCATTTGGTTTATTGCTTACTTTCTTTTTATTTGGACATTGTCTTGCAAAGTGACCAATTTCTCCACAGTTGTGACATCTGAATTTTGGTTGCGGCTTACGTTTTTGCGGTTTGAACTTCGGTTTTACAAACATAGCACTTTCAGCTGATTTCGTATTGTATTTGACTTGTTGCAGTAGTAGAGTCTTCACGGCATCACTTGTTAACACCTTTGATGAATTTTCAACAGCCATTACTAGCGCTTTGAAATCTTCAGGCAGCCCTGCCAACATCAGTGACGCGACTATTTCGTCATCTATCTTGAGACCAGCTTTTCTTACCTTGATTGACGTCATTACCATCTTGTTTACGTAGTCCTCCATGGATTCACACTCGGTCAGCTTTAATTGCACAAGTTGTTTCAGCAAATCCACCTTCCTACAAAGACCAGTATCTTCAAACGCATTCGTAAGACTATCCCAAGCGCTTTTAGCCGAGGTTGAGTCTGCTACATATGAATAATTTTGTGTTTCAAGCAACAAAATTAATTCAGACTTCGCCTTCAGATCAGTGATTAGTTGCGCCGCCGTAGCTGTTGCTTCTGGTTCATTCTCGAAGCAACCCCATAATCCTTTGATCACCATATATGATTTGGCTGCTATTTTCCAAACATCGAAATTTTCTCGTCCCTTCAGCTTTTCCAGAGATACAGCATTTGAAGCCATTTCGGAATAAATTATTATTGAATTCGATGATTAAATAAAAATCTTAGCGGAACCTGGGCACATAACCTGATGAAAAGCGACCGAGAAAATTAAACAACTGTTTGCTTCGATGTTTTAGAACAGAATAAAATAGAAAAATCTATACATTTATTTTTCAAAGTAAATTATAAGTAACAGAAGAACTGATTAATAAAACAGAACAAAGTGTTCATGAACTAAGTGATATTCATTAATTCAAAAAACAACATGTAGGCCTCCTATAAATCATCATTTCCATTTTGTCCACTTTCAAAGTGTATATGTATGAATGTACATACATACATACATATGTATATTATATTTGCAACATTTCGATTTTGTTTGAAACTCTAAAATCGATGCATGAAATTTGGGTCAGATTAGAGAGGCACCTCAACTTTTCCTTCTTCATCTTAATGACGGTGACTGTAACTCTGTTTGTATACATAAAGCTGCTCTTCATCTGCACTACAGCAGAGATTGTCATTCACTTTATAGGAGGAAAATTATATTCAAGCTGGATATCTCTTTTGCATTTTGTAGATGGGTTTTGGTTACAATTCTTTATTTTTTCACGTCAACGCCATCATCACCGCGTCGCATCACTCGTTCGGGCGGATGATAATTCAAAAAGGTTTTCATTTCACCATCATCATCGCCATAAACAATACAGAATATAAAAAAATAGTGATTCTCACTGTACAAAAATGAGAACAAGGCGCTCCAGTCATGGAGATATGCAGAATTAAATACAAAATGCAATTTAATTTAATTTCTCTTTTTCTGCAGAAAAGAAAGATCGAAATTTAAATCAACTATACGTTTATAGTTGTTTGGTGGGTGGGATTTTTGTTGAGTAGTTGAATGGAAATCCAAAATTAAAGTTAAAAAAATAATGGGTAAAATGTTTAATGCAAATAATTTTGTCATCACACCTTTGCAAGACCTAAAATTAAGAAGTCGACATTTTAAGGACAGAGAATTTAAATTTCTGTCTTGGGAATCATATCAAACCTCTGAGTTGTAAATTTGAAAAAATCGATTCCTCAGTTTAGCCTCCAAGAAAAAATATTGACGGACAGTATTTAATTTTTGTGCATTTTAATGTCAGGTTCATTCAAATTACAAAATTTTCCTTATAGTTTTTATCGCAAGTAAACAATATTTAAAAAAAAACTAACTTACTAACCTTAATAACTTTCTAAATACGTTTTTTTTTGTGTATCTTATAACCTACTTATCACTTAACAAAACCAAAAAATAGCTAGTTATAGATGTATTGAAATTATCTACAACTACATTTATCATAAATACAATGTTTATACGAGAGCACAAAAATTACCGGAAAATAATAATTATACTATTTTTTGTTGCAATAATTCTATAAATAACTTTTTTTTTTTCTTTTTTTTTCACCAGGCCTACAAACGTCAATCGAGTTCGGTGAAAATCGCCAAAATTACAGCATTTACCATTATTGTATCCTCGTTTATAATTGGGTCTTTTATTTTGGCATCGACATATTTGCAAGCCCGAGTATCATGTGATCAGGTTCAAGCCCTCGACTCTGTACTCGAGAAAGAACTGATGTTAGAGACCCTGCAGCAGGTAAATAAGGTGAGTAACAATGACTTTAAAATTTTTATTTTTAATGGCTTCGTCTAAATTGAGTCTAGAAAGTGCGACAAACTATAATAGCAACCTATTGAACAACAGCTTATAATATTAGTCTACAAAAAATCACATTTATTTACGTGTTTATTGTTATGGTTGAAATGAGTAGGTAAATGGGATTTTTATTTTCATTCAGTTAAAGATTCGATTAATTGTATATTAAATTGATAAAAATTTAAATTTAAATAAATTACTTCCCCGTCGAGGTCATGTACATAAGTATATATTTATTTGTTGATAAGAAAAGAGATTATGGAAAAACTGGGTTCACTGATGCATTACTATATTTTTCGCTATGAATAGAAAAGATGATATCAATTGATTTTACTCGTTCTTGTTGCTCATTATTGGAAGCAATATGTATGTATGTAGATTATAGTAATAAGTTGAAATAAACACAATTTGTATGTTATGCATCAAATATTTAAATTCTAAGAATAATAAAAAATAATGTTTTACATATTTTGTATTTTGCAATTAATTTCAAGACTCTTATCTTTTCAAAAGAAATTTTTGATTATTGAAATAAATTCGGTTGGGAATTTGTATCAGTGTTGCCACAAGTAAATTTTTAACATAACGAAAGAATTTTTATTTTTATTTTTGAATTTGGTAGCAAACAATACTTAAAAATCAAAACTCAGGAATTTGCATTGGCTTCCTTAAGGCACTTTGAGGATTATTTTAGCAGAATTAATAACCAATTTTCTATCAACCGTGATGTAAACATCCAATTCAATCTGCCAAAATTAGCAGAGCAAAATTTGTTCAGCCAATTGTCTGTCAATTTTTAACAAAAAAAATGGCCAAATACTTGCAATCGTGTGAACACACAATTTTTATAGTTGACAGATAGTTTGACGATTGTCAGAATAATTGGATATTGGAAGATGTGCGGAGAACATCTTCCAATTTTTAAGTTTCAGATCATTTTTTTTTTGTCGTCGATGATAGACTTGAGCTAATAAGTTTTCACGATTGGAAGATCTTTCAATATTGGCAGACCTGTCAAAAGTCTTCCAATCGTATTAACAGCCAATTTTAAATTGAAAGACAAAAAATGTTGACCAATTTTCCACCAAAAAATTGGCCAATTTTTGAATAAAATTAACCAACAGTTGGCAATTGGAAATAATTGAAAGACAGTCTACCAATATTGAAAGATCTTCCAATCTTGTATTACTTAGCTTTACACTTCACAAATGTCCTATATTTGTTTGGTAGAAAAAGATTAGAAACAAATTCCTGAACATTTTCGAAATAATATGAATATTCAAAATCGAGTTACCTAGTAGTTCTTGCAATCAGCGGGCCATATACAAAATTGAAGAAAACAATATACAAAAATTGGAGGGCTCACAGCTGTACCGAACCAAGTCAGAAAAAAGAAAATTCAAAGATAATAAGAGGTTTATTAAATAAACTGCCATTAAATAATGAATACTTTAGTCGTAGAAAGGAAAAGTCTAAAATTTATTCTCTAAATTAAATTACTATTATAATTCTCTTATTTAAAAATGAAAAACTTGAGTTGAAAAATATCCAAAAAAAATTGCAAAAAAAGAAAATATAATTTGTTTCGGTACAGCTGTGAGCCCTCCAATTAATCTTAACTGGTTGAGCCTTTAACGAGAAAGTAGTTAAAGAAACCATCTTTGGGAGATACTATGTTATACGACGCATTGAGAGGTTTTATTAGCAATTATTTCTTTCCAAAGCATTGGCACATGACTACAAAAACATAACCGAAAATGATAATAATTATTATTAAGCTCTTAAAGTATTTTTCCAGAAAATAGGATTTTGCTTAAAAATTGCTACATTGTTTAAAAATTCATCAGAAGAATCTTAAAAAAATGGTAGAGCTATCGCACAGACAGAAAAGATTTGTAAATAGCCAGAATTGCACCACGAACTTTTTAAACTTTTTCTGCCATTGCAATCTAATCATTGTTAATAAAAATTAAACAAAACTTTTTCGTAAAATTAACATTTTAGTCCAGTCAATAAAGGTTTCCCATGAATCCGAGGCGAGCTCTAGCGGCAGGAACGTGCAGCATTTGTTTTTTTTATATTTAACTTAGGAATTATTTGTCCTGTCAAAAAAATTTTCTGAGAAAGAAAGATAGCTTATAAAATTTTCTACAATATTGATTTGAACCAAAATTTCTATATCTCTTATAGTTAAAAAGTTATTAGGCCCCAACTGATACTTTTTTAAATTGGCTTAAAAGTGCTAAATTTTATATTCTTATCTATGAAATGCAGTGCGGTTTAAAGGTTTATTATATGATCAGCATTCAAGCATTGACCATGACAAGAATGACGTATGCTTGTACAAAATATTTTGATAGGACAGATAACACTGGTCTGCAAAAATCAGCTTTTTTTTCGCCTTCAAATAATTCTTTGAAATTATGACAGCTTTGACTTTTTTGAATCTAAATCTGGTTTCAGAAAAATTCTATCACATCCAGTTTTTTTTAAATTGATTTTTGAAAAATATGATTGATTTGTAAAAAAGAGCCCTCTTAGACTTGGTTGACCTGGTAAAAACAAAAAACTATTGTGCCTATTCTGCTTAAATTTGGAGGACTTACTCCACATAATTTAAGCTTTCACGTGAAACCAGATTTGTTATCATCCATCAATGTTCACCCATATTTTAAACCCTTATTTAAAAAATACAACAGAAATTTCGAAATTTCGTAGTTTTTATGATTTACGCTGTAAAAAACATATTTTTTTTGGAAAATAATAGAATTTCCCTATATTTGATATTCATAAACTCAAGTATATTAAATAAATTTTTATCAAAGACTTTTAAAAAAGAAACAACTAAGCGTTTTAAAATCCAAAAAACTTTTTTCCCATTAGTATATTTCAGTGAGTGCTCCGTATACAAAACTGGTAAAATATTTTAAAATATAAAAAACATACCGATTCTACTAAACTACGTATACACCTGAAAATAGTAGTTTTGAAAAATAAAATAAGCTAAAAAATCCAAATAAACAATTTACTATAGTTTTTTTCTTTAAACATATTATTTTGTAGCTTTTTTTCTTTTCATATTTTCCATTGTCTGACGAAAAATTGACCAGCAAAAATGTGCCAGCATTGCTTCTGACCATTTCCCGTTATATCTTAGTTCTATGTGCATCGTGTCTTGATGAAACATTTTACCATGTTCATCTGAAACTACACCAGGTTAACTGGGGGAAAAAATCTAAGTGGGAGTCCAAAAAATGAATTTTCAGTGACATGTTGCAATTAAGAGCTTTATAAGAGCTAAGTAGCTCTTGGATCATTTCCTTGAAATTACAACATCTTTGGGAGGAAAACGAATTTTAAAAAGATTTAAAATGATTTAGAAAGATGAATAGTTCTTTTAGGTCCTGTTATTAGTTTTTAAAAAAGGTTTCTATCGGTGAAGAAATTCGACGTCAAAAGTACCCAAAAAACGGGTTTTTGACATGTTTGAATAGGAATATCTCAAAAACGTGACGTGCCAGAGTAATTTTGACTTCGGATTCGGATTCAGCATGCCAAAATCCTATAAAAAAGTGTATTTTGGTTTGAATGCGATTTTCGTTGCAGATCAGTGTAATTTCTAAGATAAATACGAAAAACTAAAAAGTAAAAATGTTGCACATTCCTGCCGCTAGAGCCCATCTTGGATTCATGGAGACTTTTTTACACAACATCGCTAGACCATTCTGAGTAAGTGTGCCAAATTTCAAAACTGTTGAATTTTTTTTTGTTGAGGTGATGGCATTTTGTTTCCTTCATTGAATGGACAAATTTGTTGCTAAACGATCAAATTGTGGTGAGGTTTCGAAATATTATAATCATCGTCGAAAAATAAAAAAGTTAATTTTTTTTTTCCAAAACTGAAGCTCGTAAATTACCATTATTAATCAAATATCAAAGTGTAAGCTCTTTAAGTCGTAATGTATTCACTCTAAATTAAATTTTAAGTCGTCATTAAAAATGTGATATTTATAAATTATCATACACATTTTGTATACTTCCTATTTTACCAAAAACATGCAATTAAATAGAGGTGTAGTAAATTAAGGTTAGGTTACAAATTATTCACTCTCCTTTAAATTAAGAAGTAACGATTGAAAATGTGAAATTTACAAAATTTATATGAAACCAGCCGTCAAACTCTCTATTAAAATTAAAATCTCCATTAAAAACGAGAAGTTTATAAAATATCATACAAAATTTATAAATTTTCTATATTTAACAGCATCTTTAAATTAACTGTAGGGTGAGTAAATTGACCTCTAAATAAAATTTTTCTAAATTCAAATATATTTTCTAATAATTGTCAGTACATAATTAATAAAAAATATCGCAATTAAAATTGGACCTAGCCCCAATTTATTCACAGTCATACAATCAAATTTGACATTAAAAATGTGAAATACATCGATTAAAAAAATCTTTTTGCTTTTTTGCTATTTTAATTTACTGTGCCCCATTAACATAATATCCATTTAATTTAAACCCGATTTTACAAAATATGCCTTTTAACAAAAATTGGTTGTCCTAATGTTGACCTTCATTAGGACTTCATTAAGCTAGATCGACTAAATCGAGTTTTTAATTGATTGGGAACAAATTGGCCCTTAGGGAGTTTTTTTTTAACGACGATAATATGCACAATTTTTCATATGTTGGAACTGCGACTAAAAATATGAACCGACCTTATATGTATATGTATAGGTATACAAACTTGCTACTTTATCTTTTCGGAATCTCAAAGACATCTAGAGTTTCTGATATATAAACCTGAATTGTTTAATTTCTCAAATTTGCTGCTGGGTAACTTACACAATTTTGAAAGTACGAGTATTATAGTTTTTTTGAGTGCTCACAGTTAAAGGTGAATGAATGATAGACAATTTAAATTTAAAGTGTTTCTAAGCTTTTCCATTCAAATATACCTACACCTATTTATGGGCTGCTTAAGCAATTTAACAAGACAGATGAAAACTTAACGCATACAGTTATGACATAAGCTTCCGTTTACTTTCGATGATAATGATAGTTTACGCCTTAAATTCTAAAAATAATTTAACTCTCAAACGTCATGTTTATTTCATGACTATTTTAATAAGCAGAAGCAAAACAGAATAATGGCAATTTAATGAATACTGCGTTACAAGTCTTGAATTTTGATTGTTTATATCTACCCTGTCTTCATAATAATGAATTGAAAATATAAAGAGAAGCTTCTTTGTACATATTGAAAGAACAATTGAATTTTCAATTAATTTCTAAATTGCTTTCGGAAAACCCAACAATTAAAATAAGGAGATGGTAAACATAGATTCATATTCGTGAAATTAATAACTTATTTCACAAAGTTTATTTACTTGCTTACGTGTTACGTAGTTATACAATTTGCATATCTCCACTAGACTGAATGAGAATTTGTTGGTGTTTATATTAGGGTGGTCGTTATAATGTTTTTTTTTTTAGCTTTTACATTTGGATGGGCCTAAATCAACTCAGAACGAATAAACAAAAATCCCTAATTTTTTCAGATTTAAATTTTCATCCCCTAAGTCACTGTAGGGTTTAATTTAATTTACTATTTTTGTTTGCGGTGATTCGCATGAAATCTGCCAAAAAATTCAGAGCATGTAGGTTGAAGGTAGAAAGAAAAAAAGGGGTTTTATACTTCTCCCGCTTGGATAGAAGCAGCAATTTTATAAAAAAAATACATAAAATAGAAACAAATATATGATGCTGTTCTCATAATAATGAAACGTATATAAATTCAATATTTTATTCATATACATACCTACTACATAATGTACATTGTACATGCATTGTAAAATATTAAAAAAAAAAGTTTTTTGAAACCGCAAACGAAGTCTGTACTTTAAATGCATCGCACACCGCCACGCAATAACTTTTTACACCTTGGAATCTAATAGTTGCCAGCTTGTTTTTTAAAAAGGTGTAATTTAAAAAAGCTTTTCAGGTCAAAATATGGCACAGTTAAAATAAGAGATAAAAATGTCTTAGTAAAAAATAAACGTTGCTGGAACATGAACACATAAACTTTCTCTTCCTGTTCATCATGGCTATCGCTAAAAGAGACAAAAAGTACTAACAAAATGAATTTTCTTTTAGAACAAATTATATTTCAAAATTTAAGAATGACAAAATTATTTCATTTTATTAGAAGTCCATGTGTGCTAAGTTAAGACAAAAATTATCAAGCTTTTAACAAAATATTTGGAATTAAAACAATTTTCGTTATGTGCTTTTTGCGACAAATAACAAAAATGCACTTTAATTTCAATTTCATAGATAACAGCAGCTTCGAAGTTTAATTAAAATCATTAAAGTTGTTTTTGAGAACATTTTAAAAGGCCAACACAGTTGCATCGCATCTACTCATTCAATGCAAATGAGCTGAAACAAAAATTCAAATTTATCCTCTAGGTCTAGAGAATAAAAGTGCTTTGTACCAAATTTTAAGCAAATTGGTTTACTAGTCTACAATATAGACTTCAATACAATGTACAGTGTACGCATAAATATGAGCCGACAGGTGTCATGACAAAACCCTACTTTTTAAAAGTTTTCCATCATTGAATCTAAGTCTCTGTATTGTTTTTCTTTCCCAATTTTCTGGAGGAATTTTTGCGATTAGATTTCTAAGGTTCCTGCAATCTGATCCTGATAAACTTGAGCTGTCTAGTCATTGGTTTGCCTTACCATTTTATCACAAAAACAAAAATAATAGAGAACCACAAAAATGAACAACCCTCGTTAAGGCAATGGTTAGCATTATATCATTCAGAAGGAGTTAAATGTGCACGCATCCTAACTTGCTAAAAATCTTGTGGCTAAAAATCTAGACAGAATGCCATACAAATATTTACTTTTTTTTCACGAAATCAGAAACACTCAAAAAAAAAGTTAGATGGTCCCTAGGAGAAGGTGGTGATAACGATTTAAGGAATTTTAAATCGATTAATTTTAAAATGATAAAGTCAACAGAAAAGTTCTCTCTATTTATTAATGGATGTTTTATTTTTTATTTTAACCAAAGTTTGAATTTTCTTATCAAATTATGACTACACATACATATTTACATCAATTAAATTTTAACCAGATCAATAAAACCATTTTGGAGAAATTATTAAGTTAAAGAAAACACTTTTAAATATAATTTAAATTAAGATAAATCATATTTTACAATTTAAACAAATACAAATAAAAATTTCAACATTTCCAAATGACAATATAAAAAGCCCATGCTGGCATCATTGATCAAAGAAAAATTCAGTGGGAGATAAAACAAGTAACTACTCGTAGTGTGTCTAGAGTAAGTCTCATACGAAAAAAAAAAACTGATTTAACAAGCAATGTGCAATCAACGAACAAACTCCATCTAAAGTGAAAGCAGTCAACGAAAAAAAAAATAAAATATTATATTTGTAGACAGAGATGCGAACTATAAAAAGCACTTGCATTGCAATCTATATGCCAACATTCAAGAAAAAAATAAAATAAAAATGTTAAAGATCACGAATGTTTCGGAGATTGGGAATAACCGACAGATGGAATACATATTATGGTGGCGTGCGGGTAATACGAATGAAACATCTCCAAGTCAAAAGTTTTTATTTTTTCTTGTTTATCCATATGGTACATACTCGTGCTTGGTACGAGAAAAAAAAGCCTCCTTTGAAACTTCACAGCAATATTATAGCACACAATAACAGCAAAGTGGTTTTGCACTCAGCTCTTTCGTTTTGGATTTCTACTAGACGTTTTGGGCGCCCCCTGCCACAAAAACTCGTCGTCTCGTCAAAATGGTGACGTTGATGTTAGCTTTCAGATTATGTAATTATATTGTTGTTTTAAAAAATGAATCATCATGTATAGAAACGCCTTATTGATGTGTGGTGTGGTGAATGGTTCACTGCAAATTTGATGGAACTTCTTTTTATTTTTTCTTTAATTTTTATACTTAACATAATGTATGTATGGCAGAGACTGTAGCATTATTTTTTGTTTGACTGCCTTATGCAGGTGGTGTGCATTTGAGTTATGTTGCGAGGTAACGCAATGATTGATATTTGAAATATACATATATGTAGATGCATGGTACACATACTCACACAAACGTATATATATTTAAGGTATAGTACAAAAATGCTGGTATACGGGTCATTTAATTTAGTTAGATAATATTATATCACAGAGGGATTATATGTGTTAAGAGTTAAGTATGTGAAATTTATGTAAGAATTCTTAGGCTTTTTTGGAATTTTTAGCTCAAAATCTTAGAAATTCATTGGGTATTGTGACAGTACGTCTTACTTTCTATTTAATTCATATAAAACGTTGACCACAATGTAAGGAGGAATATATTTTTTTTTAAAACACACTTACATCTTTGCAAAGTTGTAAAGTATTTCAATTCTTGCAAATGCAGTCTTTAATAATCTCATTCTTTTTTCCTTACAAAGATTGCAATCTTTTTTAATCTCTTGTAACCATCAACTGATTGCAATCTTTTGGGACTTCATGTATCCCTTGCATTCTTTTTGCAATTTTTTGAAGTCTTTTGAATTTTTTAATTCTTTTGAAGTCTTGAATTCTTTTGAATACTCTTGAAGTCTTTTGAATTCTTTGAAGTTTTTTTAATTCGTTAGAAGTCTTTTGCATTCTTTGAATATTTGCATTGTTTTGAAGTCTTTTGAAATTTTTTTTAATTTTTGAATTCGTAATGAATGCAAAAGAATTCAAAAGACTTCAAAAGAATGTAAAAATTCAGAGAATGAAAAAGACAACAAGAGAATCCAAAAGATTCAAAGAATTCTAAAGAGTTCTATAGAGTTCAAAAGAATGCAAAAAATCAAAGAACTCAAAAGACTTCAAAAGAATGCCAAGGACTAAAGAATGTAAAATGATTCAAAAGACTTCAAAAGAATGCATGAAGTCCCAAAAGATATTTCAATCAGTTGATGGTGATAAAAGATTGCAAAATTTTTAAGAAAAAAAAAATGGTGGCTACATTTTTTTAAGTCACATTCGTAAGAAATAATGAAAAGAATGCAATTTTTTAATTGAAGTCACTTAAGATTGCATTCGCAAAATATTAAAATCTTTTACAAATTTGCTAATTTTTAACTTCGAACAAAACTGGTCTTTGTATTATTATTATTTTATTGTTTTTGGTTATAATTTTTTATTGATATATTTTTGCTTATGTAAATATAAACGTGAAAATTAAACTAAAAAAGGTATATTGCTGAAAATATATCCTTATTTTTAAGTTAAATTTGTCAGGTGTAAAAGAAATCCTTGTGAATTTTTATTCTGTTCAAAGCTAAAGCACACTTTTGAAATTTCTTGAAGAAATACCTTACAAAATATTTTCTACATTACTGTTTTATTTTGTATTCAGTTATTGAGGAAATATGAAATTAATATGGAAAAATATAAACAATTAAAAATTCGAATTATCTTTACTTAAAAACCTACCTATGTATATAAACTTTAACCAGACACACAAAAAAAATATGCATAACATTAATGACAAAACGTTTAAAATTTTAATGAATATCAAAAATACAAATCACGAAAAAACCAGCAATAAATTATAATTATAATATTTTGACGTTTTTGATACTTCGTCGTAGTAATGTGATCTCTTGCTACCGAATCCAAAGAGCCATTAGCACATATATGTTATAAAAATTAGATAATATCTTTCTGCATTTGCTAAATTGTTTATTTATATAAAGTACATCTTGATGAATGTACTGGTAGGTATAAAATATCTATAATATATGCAAATATCTATCAGAGTAATGAGTAAATCTCACTGTTAATTATCGTTCCTAAGCACGAACAGCACCGACTGGTCTAACCAAACAATTACACAAAGCATCCGCCATGACCAAATGTTAATATATATCCACAAAGTATACATAGTACTCGTATATATGTATGTACCTGAAGTTTTTGAATATATCACCATCATCACGTCATATCATTATCTTTTTTTATTTTGAGATAAGCATTTGATTGCGAGCCACGTTAACTAGCCATAATAATAATTATGGCTACTTTAATGATGATCAGTAAACCTTGAACAGATTCAAAAGTTCTCTACGAATAATTTCAATGCCAGATTTCAAAATAAAGTTAGATTGATGTGAATTTGATAAATTTAATTATGTAAGAGTTGATAAGAGTTACTTTATTTCCCGGCAAAAGTCAAATACTCTTTCAATCTAATGATATTAGTATTAAATTCTTAGAAAATATAATTGACATCGCTTCTGTATCCATAAGGCACAATTTGATTTTTAAAAATTTTATAAGGTACCAGCAAAAATAATCGTCTATCGTATTCAAATAACGTGCCATGACTTAAAAAAATATGAAGATTGACGTAGCTTTATCTTCTAATGGTTGATATGTAGTTTTTCATGTTGTGTCACTTAGTCAACTTAAGATATTGGTTCTTAATAAATATTGATTTTTTTGTATCTAAGAATATTCCATAAATAAAATTTAAATAAATAACTCATCTATCAATAACAAAAAAACACACACGTGAATAAACTACTCGTTTATCTGTAAGATATTCCATTATATAATGATTTCTGAGCTTAGGCTAAAAATTTATTGTTGAACTTTAACTGAAGCTGCGTGTGTACTTAATCATCGATTAACATTGAGTATAGAGGTAGCCTTCACATCTTTTAATAAGTTGCATGCGCAAACAATAGAATTGTTGGAGTATTTATTGCAAGTTTATTTAAATTTAAGAAAAAAAAATTAAAGAGAATCTATCGTAACCTCCTTTTGCAATGGCATTGGGTTCAAGATCGTATAGAGATACTCTTTACTGTGCAATCGCTATAATGTACCTTCTATACATTGGAGCTTAATATGTATGAAGATCCATATCGTATCGCATGGATCAGTAGTTAGTTTGGTCATATAGATAAATACCTTAAAAAGACCTCGCAGTTAATGAACTCAAATATTTCGTGGACATGAGAGATGGGATTTTTTCTTTAATTTTCTGCAAATGGAACTGTTTCGTAAACAGAAACAAAATTGCAATAAAAAAGGTTAATAAATTAAAGAGAGAAAGTCCAGAGTTATTTTTTTTATTTGTACAAGAAACAAATTAAAATTAACAACCCATATATATATACATAGTAGGTGGTCATGACGCCCCACACAATCACATGATTTGCGTGAAGAGTGAATTGGAAGTTTTTACGATGTTTTCTTGAATTAAATTATTATGGTAAAAGTTGAAAGTGTACAAATGCAAAAAAAAAACTTTGGAGATTATTTCTTGGTGTGAAATTCAAGATTGTGAGAGGTTGCAGTATTATGGCCTTTTACTTTTGAATGAATATTGTAGTTCGTGTACACTATTGACTATCTTTTGCGAATTCATTTGGATTTTTGATTCATTTGGTTAAGTAACTTGAGTCTTGTTGAACATTTTAATGTCTCGATAAACTTTTTTTTCTGAAAATTAGTGATTAAAATACCTTTTAAAGGTGTGAACAAATTTAAGGTTAAAAATGAAACAACTTATTAATTTGAATCTAGCCTTCTCCTGAAATCCAAGAAAACTGCAAATTTGTGGGCCTTCTGCAAGTTCCTAGCATAATCGGTTTCTGAAATTCACAATGAGACCTTATAAATTTACTGTGAACTTGCATCCTTATTTGGTAAGCTGCACAATTGGAAACACAATTAAGGCTCCCCTAAACCAACGCGAAATATTCGCCGACGAAGCGAAATCATTCACAATAATCCAAAATATGAAAGATACACAATGATCAACAACAACAAAAAACTGTCTTTGCGAATGATTCGCTATGATTTTGCGTTGGTTTGGGAGAGCCTTTAAAGGCATACAACTGGAAATTCCTAGGTTTTTCTACTAGAAATTGCCTATAATAAGTGAGTTTAAAGTAAAAATAAAAATAAGACTGGCCCAAGAATGTTTCCTTGTGGAACACCAGTATTAATGAAATAATTAAACTTTTCAAGGAATTTCCTTGCTTGACTTTGAATAGCCTAAATTAAATTGGATATCCTGTGCATCTTACTAATTATTGTTAGGTGCTATAGTTATTCCTGAAGCTGAACAAATATGGTCGGGGTTAAACCGTATTTTTTCTTAAAATAGAAGACCATTTTCTCAAATAAATATGAGATTAAAATATCGGGTTTGAAAACCTATTTTAACATAAAATATATGTATGTAAATAGATTTAAAAATGATATGAGCCTATGAACCTTTTCATTATAAATAACAAAAGTGCTTATAGACGATACATTTATTTTCAAAGACAGCCATTGGTGTATGACTTTGAATTAGCAGTGATGTGTTACTTCATGGGTAAATAACGAACAAATATATAATTTTGGTCATGAATCCAATTATTATTATTTATTTGAAAGCAAAATATAACGAAAAATATCAAAACGAAATCAATGTACATACATATTTTACGAAACGAAAATCAAATTGCATGAAAAAATACCCTAAAAAAGTATCAACAAGTTCACAATAATAATTTTATATACATATGAGCTTATTGTTGAATTACTTCCTTTTCTCTGAGCTAAAGTAGGTAGTGATGTATTTTAAAACCTTTTTAATCTAAGTGTGAATTATAAAATTTGTGCACAGGCACATCTCTATGTACAATAAGAAAAAAAAAGCTTTTTTGTTAATTAACAGCAAACTTTTATTGGAGAATAAGTATATAATTGCATACAACGATTGAGTAAATTATGGAAAATAACTTGTGATAAGCACCAAACAATAAATGCGCACAACATTGATTTATTAAACAAGTTAAGTATTATTGAGGACAAGTTTATTTGTATAAATATTCTAACGAATTTATACAAATTTTGTCGAAAGTTTTATATTTATTGTTCTTCTTTTGAATAATTCGTAGTAAAATTATAAGTCAGCTTTTATTATTTTTAATTAACATAATCTTAGATTTTTTTAAACAAATAAATTAACTGCAAAATGACTAATAAATAGAGAAGCAATTTTATTTACATATATTTATCTTAAATACTAGCTCATCTCTTACTCATGTCTTAAAAAAAAATTGTTTTTGATAAAAAAGGTGACAAACATTACTAAAGCCATTCATTCGTAAGCACATACAGTCGTATTTATAAACTTTGTCTAACTTTAAAAAGCCGTCTAACTTCGAAAAGTTATTGATAAACTTTGTTCAATGTTGTCCTAAAATTTTGTAATTTGTCTAAGATTTGACCATTTTGTTATTTTATTTATTTAAATAAAGAATATTTCCAACAATTAGGGACTTTTAATAAAACTGTTAAACTATTAACCGTTTAAGCATTTTTAAAACTGTAATTGATTTATATCGGAATTTATGTACATAGTTATTGAACACAATTCCCGGCATATGACCACCGCGGTGCACCGTGGCCTTCTTTAGATAGGACATTTTTGATTCGCTTTTTGGGTTACATTATGACAGTCTTGAATGCAGTGCTGGATATACTCGAATGATAAATCTTCATATTTATGCCATTAAATATGATTTTGACAATAAATGGTAAAAATATATAATTTTGTCAGTTGTGTAGTAAATACCAGATAAATCCAAAATTAATGTGCAAAATTATGTCAGCACAAAATAAATAATATAAGATTATAATATTATACAATTTGCCAATCGTGTAGACCCGGAATAAGATTAAAAGAAAAAATAAACCAAATATCTCTTAGAAAGAAATTTAAATAAATTGCCAAAATAATACAATCAAACAAAAAATAAACAACAACTGTTGATGCTTCGGTGATTTTCCGTACTTAAAATGCAAAGCATCCGGTTTAATGGCTATACATTTTTAAATAATGTATGGATATACCTAACCTATCTACACAACCTCTTGAAACTAAAAAGAATAAATCAGAGGCTTTTACGATCCAAACTCTTGTTTATGTTGTGATCAACTTTAACGAGAACCAAGAAATATATTAACTCCAATAAAGGGTGTTTTTTCAGCACTGCACACAGATTTGAATAAAGCATAAAATATGCATGGAATCAATGTGTATTATTTTGTTTTGAAAATAATTTTAGTATAATTTTAAACTGAGAATTCATGATTTGAGCACTTTATTGGAAAAATCACTAATTCACTAATTTTGTATGGTAAGCACGATTTAATCAAAGATTTTCTAAAATTTCGTTTGTTAATTATTGTTTATAGCACAGCAAATTTCCAAAAAATATTAAAAAAGAGAAATAAAATCTATTAAATTCACATACAAAGAATAAAAATAAACATCGTCCATCTTGCAAAACAAAAACAATTTGTATAGATTCTGCTACTATTTGTAGTTTATTTTATTTACTATCCAAGAAGAAGTGCTTTTTAGCACGGCCTTATATGAAATTAACAGAAAAACTATATTTGGGGGAAAAAAATCCCATCACTATGCATCACAAAATACCAACACTACCTATTTACACTTCAATTATGCATTTAATGTTTTGGAAAAGTTGCAAACCTAAAATCAATCAGCCATACAAAATATAAATTTCACGTATTTCTGCGTAGTAATTTAATAGGAAATAATCTAAAATTAAATACAAAATTCCATTCCCAGAAACTGACTGTCCGCAGTTTTTTATAAAAAAGAATTACATTCGAAAGCTCACTTCCATAAATAAAGTTGTTGACAGACTACGTCTGACAATTGATTTGACATAGAGACTGGAAAATGGAAAGATTTTTGGAAAACCCATAATTTTGACTCTTTGATTATCACAGATTCACTGGCTGAACAGAATAGAGTGCTGCAACTGGAGCTGCAGCTGCAACTGGAATAGCTGTCAAAAAGTGTCGTACGTGATTTTTTTTACGCGCCCACAATGTAGCTGTACAGCTTTCTGACATTTTAGTATCGAAAATAAAAATGAAAACAAAAATAAAACTGAATAATGATGAAAAAGAAGCTTAAATTGCTTTACGTCTTTATGAGTGATTGAAAAGAGTTTAAAAATCACTTTAACCTACATGTAAACACTTCGTTTTGCTCATAATTTTGAAACGTCAAAAAAGCTGCATGCAAAAGTTAAAAGTTGGCCAACTTGTCCAGCTGCATCTGCAGCTCCGTCTACAGCTGCGTCGTGTTCTGTTCGGATCATTGAATTTGTGTGAATTCAAAATTTTGACAGCTATTCCAGTTGCAGCTCCAGTTGCAGCTCCGTCTCCATTCTGTTCAGCCAGTCATAACTATGGATTAAAACAGAATTAGTGATAGTCTAATTGCAGATTTAACCCACTATGAACAAACTGTCCTTTCAAATCTAGGAAAACGCTTTCATGATTTAACTATTTTTATAAATATTCAGCCTTATCGCAAATAAATTTCCCCCCGGATTTTTTCCCCCGTGCGATACTCTCAAATCGTAAACAATATTCGAAAAAAAGGAAAAAATTCCTAGGAAAAAAGTAGGTATCGCCAATTTTTTTCCGAAGGAAAATTAGTGATTTTTCCCTGGAAAAAATTCACTTAAGTTAATCTGGGGGATTTTGAAAATATAACACGTAAGTTTTACTTTTGCCTTTTTTATTCCAGTTTTGTCTGTTTATTTTAACATATTTTATCTGCCGTAATAACTTAAGGGATACATTTGGGGCAGATCTCTCTCTCAAAAATTAATTAAACTTCTGCCAAGACTTCTAGTAAGCTGGATTGAGCCACCTTTTTGGTGCAAAAAAAACGCAAGTATATGCATTTAGTTTGATGATAGAAGGTATGCCAAATGCTTTTTAGGGCGGTGAGGGTGGCACTGAATTCATTTAAATATCCAGTAAATAGGTGAAAGCTAGCGGTCATTCCGTAATCTTAAAAATGATAATGTCAAAACGATTTTCGCTATCGTGGTCGTCAATGATTTGCTTCACGTAACGTCTATAGTTTTTTTTCAGAATGCAGTCCCCTACAAGCATGAAAAAAGTATGAAGTGAGCTTGAAAATCAATGCAAACGATACCTTTGTCTATCCCTTAAGTCTCTTCGAATTCCGTTTAGGTTTCTCCGATCTCTTTCTTCGGCGGTTAATCTGAAGGCTATTATGGTATAGATTTTAAGAAATACCGATCAGAATGCTCCAAAAATGAAGGTTAACAGTTGTATTTCATTAATTTATTCACAAATTTTGACAGTTCAATAATTTGAATTAAATAATTCTCTCAAAATATTTCGAAACTAGTTCGAAGTTAATTCCGGGGGAAATTGTATTCGGGGGAAACTGGCGATGAGAGTATTCAACTCCTGGGAGAAAATAAAATCCGAGGGAAATCTATCTCCCTCGGAATTGGCGATAAGGCTGATTATGTAACAATTTATTTTAAGAAGAAAATCAACAGCAATGTTTATGCATACAAATAGACTATTTCACTTGATCAAATTAGAGGTTTGTTAATAAAAATTCAAGGCACGTTTATTGCAAATACTATACAATAACAATCATATATACAATAAATATCTAAAGGAACAATTTTTAATTAATATTCATTTTTATTAGAGGTACTATGTATTTGATTTACCTATGCTGAAAATGGAAAGTATGCACGTTTGTTTTATTTATGTTTATTTGTTAAGGAAACTCTGTTAGATTGTCACGTTTTATGCATTTTATATTAGTTTTCATTTTTATATATACGGCGATGATGATGATGATGAAATATGAAAAATTCCGAGGTACATAGAATGACAGAGGTGTTTGAAGTGTGACAGAGAGATTTTAAATGTTGATATGAGGTTAATGTTTTAAGTGAGTCACACTCGGGAGATTGGGGTATGAATGTATATAAAGAAACATAGAAAGATATTCGAATTATAAAGGGTGTTTAATTTAGTAACTTTATAGTTTTTAAATTAATTCCAAAACTGCTGCTATTTATTCATAAAATCGAATTTAAAAACTGACAATATTTGAAAAATGGCAGAAATTATGAAAATTTCTGTGTCATGTGAATTCAACATAGATTTTCCAACCGTCTATTCAAGCTTTCATCAGTAGTACCTCGTGGCATAATGATTAGTGCGTTGGACTGTCATGCCAAAGGTGTGGGGTCGATCTCCAGCCGTGCCACCTAAAAACATAAATCTTCTCTCTGAGGTACTGCCTCTTGCGAGGAATTGACAAATCCTCTAAGACTAAGAGTAAACTTTTCATGAATAAGTGCTTCTCATCTAGCCATTCAGACTCGGCAAAAAACTATAGGTCCCCTCCATTCCTGCCAACAACACGCACACAGGAATGGTTGAGAGTTGTAAGTCACTAGGCTCTGGTTCTCCATGAGCTGTTGCGCCACCCAATTTATTTTATTCAAGCTTTCAATAATCGTTTCATAGCTTTTGGAAATAAAAGAAAATCAAAGTCCCAACTATCGTTGCTAAATTAAAAATACAAAAATATTCATATGTTAAGTATTAATGTGGTGATTCAACCTAGGTTCAATTATGTACATATCTCATTAAGTAACTGGTTCAACAATAAATGCAAAAATTGTAAAATTAATATTACTCACTTTAGAAAAAAGATATTATTAAATAAAAATCCAATGGATCTCACTAAAATGCCTGTTGCCTCCGGTCAACGAGGGAAAGTTTTTTTTCTGATAGCTAAACATCAATTAGTTACATGTAATTAATCGTGAAGCAATCAATTGTACAGATACATTATCCATCCCATTTTCGAAGTAAAATGAAACTTAATCAGCTGAAACATTTACTGCTTGTAAAGCCCTCCTCTCTTTATATAATAAGATTTGTAAAGAAATTTGTAAATACATAACAACAACTTGGGACCCTAATATAAAGATTACCTTAAAAGCTGCGAAAGTTATTTCGTCAATAAATATTTTATTTTTTTATTTTAAATAAGAAACTCCTCTACCGGTACGGTTTGTTGGCTCTATGATGAAGTCTTTAACCGACTTTCCATAAATGTCCACTATAAACACGAAAGGTAAAATTGCATAACGTTTTCCCATAACAGATCGCGCAAGTCAAACAAACAACACTATAACTTCCTCAAGCCATTGAACTCTTCCATATGGCCAACACGCTGTTATGTAATCTTGTACCATTAAGACATCATTGGCAAGCTTTATAGTGATGTTGTATCCGAAGTATCTATCTATAGGCCATAGCCAATCAAGCCAAACAATATAACTTTTTTTTTGCCTGTTCGCAATCTTTTGCAATTTTTTTCAAGCTCTTCCTCTTATTGAATTTTTCTTGTTATTTTGCTTTTTATTTTAACAGGAACTTCCACGTGCTGATGCATTGATTGGTATTGATTCCAATGATGATATTGATTTGCAAAATCTGGACAAAGAAGAACCAAGAATGGTCAAGAAAGTGGAACAACCTAAAGAAACTGCTGCAGCACCGGTAGATACTCGCAACGAACCAACAAATGAAAGTGAAACCGATTCGTCTTTCTCGGATAGCGAAGAAGCCGATGATCTGCAAAAGATTTCAAATAAAGTTCCTCTTGAATTAGATTTAAGCGATTTGGCAGCGGCTCTTTTGCAGAATAACAAGAAGTAAACATTTTTTCTTTATAATTTTTAACTTTTTTCCTCTAAATACCAAAATTAACTTCGATTTAAATTTGTCTAAATACATATAGATCCCGCATGAATTGTGTAGTCGAACGAAAGCATGCCGAAGAAATAGTCGATTCACCCTCAAAGACAGTGAATCTTCCATTCGGAGTAAACCTTACAACTGATCCTAAGAAGGCTCGCATCACCGGTGAGCGTATTTCAATTTTCTGTGAAAGTGGCAACGAAGAAAAGGAACAACAACCACGCCCCAATTTGCGTGAGGAAGTCGATGATGTCGAAGCAATCCGTCCAATGTTTATTCCATATCAACGCGTTCCAATTCCATTTGGTCAAATCCCAAATCAGTTCCCATTGACCCACATGCCACAACGTATGATGCCACAACGCATGAACATGATGCCACCAATGCCCCAACAGCAACAACAACCACCAATGATGGTCCGTCAAATGCCACCACCCTTCCAACAAATGCCAACAATGGGAGGACGTCCACCAATGCCACCACAAATCATGCAGGCTCCCCACCCAGAACCCATGCAGGAACAACACGTTCGCATCCATGTCCAACAATTGCCATTCCGTGAAATTCATGTTGCCGAAGATATCCCAGTGCAAATCCCATCGGGCAACCAAGAATTACCACACATTCAAGTTCAGAGGGTGCCATTGGGGCTGGCTCTACAACGTGCCGGTATCACTGCTGACGATTTGAGAAATATTCAACGTGCTGCTGAGGAGAGAATCACCGATGAACTAAGACGCCTGGCAGCCGAAGAAGCTGCTGAATCGAACTCTGAATCCGATAGCAATAGCTCTGAAGAAGATGACGCACAAACTCAGTCAAACGAACAAATGCACAATCAAGAACAGCAACAACAACAACAACTTCAACAGAGACAACAGGAGGAAGAACAATTGACAACCCAACAATTGCCCATGGAACCACGTGACACCATGACTCCTCCAATGCCCGATCAACCACAAATTCTTCAAATGGGCCGTAACGCCTATGGACGCAGCTTGATGAGCCCAGTGAACATTCCTATTCCAATGAATCAAGCACAAGCCGATATGAATCAAGAAGCAATGGAATCTGAGAGGCCACACTGTAAGTTGAAACTGAGTTGTATTTTAAATTTAAAAAAAATAGTAATTGGTTTAAAGTCAAGAAGCTAACGAAAAGGATTTTCTAGACTTTTGGTGTAAACAAGCTTTGAGCTGATATTTTTTTCAAAAAATGGTTATTAATGGTAGCTCCTACAGAGCCATTTTTTCTCAATTGGCTTAGAAAAAGTTAAAACTTGTTTTGATTAATTTTTTAAGCAGACGCTTCTAAAAGTGTTTAAATAGATTATATATTGTACCAAATTTTTTAATTACTTTTTTTGTTCTTAGAACCACCGCTAAAAAACTAAGATAAATTTACTATTTCTCAAAAACGAGTCCTAAAATTTTAATATTTGCTTAAATTGTTTTTTTTTCTTTTAGCTTAAAATTAATTTCTTTTAATACTGCTCCAACTACATATTTTAAGTTTTTGTGTTGTACAAACATTTATATTTGTATATTATGTTCATAATCAGATGGCATTATTTTTCTAGCTCAAATTATTTAAGGAATTTTGTTCGTAATTTAAAAAAGTGAATTTCATGCAAATGTTTATATAAATAATATTTATGTTTCCCTATATATCTGATTTTGTCTCTTTTCAGATGTCCAACCTCGTTCCATTCGAAGCACAGACAATATTTTCAAATCAGAAAAACGTGTCAAGAAGTGCGCCTGTGATTGCAACTGTTAAATCAATGATTTTTTTCACAAAAAAAATGAAAAAAACATAAACAAAAATAAATTTAACAGCCAGCCAACAATTTCTTTTTCAACAAAAGTTAAATTAAAATTAAAAGATACAAAATTTCTTTTATTATTATGTATATTATGTTAATGTAAAAAAAAATAAGATGAAAAAGAAAAAAAGATATTTTAACAATAAATTCAGCAAATTGGTATTATTTTGATATATTTAAACTTTTTAAAAGAGTATAAATAATTTTTTTGAAAAAGGATAACATTTTTTTAAATGTATAGTATATGAAACCAAATTGATGGAATAAATTTGTAAATAAAATTAGTTTTTATAAAAAGAAAAACAATTATTGTTGTGATTTATTATGACCTTATATTCGTCGCTGTTTAAGGAAACCGACATATGTAGCTCATAAAAAGCGATATTTACCAATGGATTAAAAAAAAAACTTTCTATCTTTCTGTAAATTTACGAGCTTCGCCCGAGCTTCTCTTGGTCTAAAATAAACAAAAATCTTGCGCAAAGAGCACCAGTACCCTTTTTTTCTTTCGTTCACCGTCAGTTTAGATACATTTCAAATAAGGTGCCAGTTATAGCTATCATTGAAACTCATCATTGAAAATTTTAATGATTGATTTTGAGACGCTTAGGAAGTAAAATAGTTTATTATTTTGATGGAAAAATAAACCTTAAAGGCTCTCCCAAACCAACGCGAAACATTCGCCGACGATGCGAAATCATTCACAATAATACAAAATATGAAAGATACACAATGCTAAACAACAACAAAAAAATGCTTTTGCGAATGATTCGCCATAATTTCGCGTTGGTTTGGGAGAGCCTTAAGACTTAATTAATATTTCTAGCCAAAAAAACAGTTCAAACAGGGCCAATTTTCCACATAAAAGGACTTTTCTTATTTCAATGACTGAACTACCTTACCAATGATCATTGAAAAATTAAAAGTCAATTTTTGTGGAAGGTTGGGTCGAGTTGAAATTTTTTTTTTGGCTGCAAATATTAATCAAGTCTTGAGCTTTAATCGTCCATCAAAATAATAAATGATTTTACTTCCTAAAAATCTCAAAATCAATCATTAAAGTTTTCAATGATGAGTTTCAATGATAGCTATAACTGGCGCCTAAGGCTGAATTAGGCGCCAGGCTTTAAATATTTCAATGATCATTGGTAATGTAGTTCAATTCTTGAAATAATAAAACTCATTTCATGAAATTTTTGTTTGACCAGAAATAATAATTTAGACAGGAGCTCTATTTTGGCATCAAAATAATCCCTGATTTCATTCGCAAAATGTCTCAAAATTAATGAATAAAATTTCAAATAACTGGCACCTAATAAAGCTCTAATCTTGCTTTGTTTGTTTGTTTTGTTAACATTTATCTCAGAAGCTACATATCCGATTTCAAAAATTCTTTTGGTGTTTGAAAGGTTCTTTTTAGAGGAATGCTTTAGGGTTTGAATTTTGTAAAAAATCCATTTCCCAATAGGGTGAAATGGCTTTGAAGAGGTGCATATTAAAATTGGAATCGACGCAGAATTGAAACCCATATAACATATCCAAAGTCCCCCAAAATCCCTGCATTGGCTTTTTGTGTAGATGCATTTGAAGAGGAGCAGACGGGGAGAATTTGGAGGTCTATCAAACTTAAATATTTGTTTGGGTAAAACCTGATCATATGATACATGCTTTAAGGGTAGTTTTTAATGCCGAATCTAATGAAACCTAATTCAAAATGATACAACCACCCAAAAAGAAGTTATAGTCCTTTTTATGTAATGATGACTTTTTTTTCAGGTAGAACAGGTAAAATATTACCGAAACCCCTTTGAAAATAACGGTATGTTAATGAAACTTGGAAAGAATGTTTCATTTGTCTTAGGAACTAAGAATCAAGAGAGTCCTTAAAAATATTCAGGGTGAAAGGGTGTTTTTTTAAGGGGGAGGGGCAACAAAGAATGTTAACCATAACACCCACGTAAAAACTCTTACATTCATGAAACTCGCCAAAAATATTAAACTTTTCATGGCAACCAAGAATCAAAATAGTCCATAGAAATATCTTTGTTCTAAGAGTGTTTTTGGTGACTGTTAACTTTTGACTTGTTCTACGGAAAATACGATTTCAAAAATTAATTTTTGCTTGAAAAGGCCCATAACTTTGTTAAGGGTGCTTGTATCATTTTAGTTTTGCTTTTATTAGATTCAGCGTTTAGAAATACCCTTAAATCATATACCATACTTTGTGTATATACCTCAATTACACCAAATCGGAATTTTGGCTCAAATCTTCCAACTTCTTCCCAGATTTTCCCTCTCTTTAATAAAAAAACCCCAGAACAAATATATTTATGAGGACTATTTTGATTCTTGGTTGCCATGACAAATTATATATTTTTGGCGAATTTCATGAGTGTAAGAGTTTTTACGTGGGTGTTATGGTTAACATTCTTTGTTGCCCCTCCCCCTTAAAAAAAACACCCTTTCACCAGTCCATTTAAAGTACTCTCTTGATTCTTAGTTCCTAAGACAAATGAAACATTCATTCCAAGTTTCATTAACATACCGTTATTTTCAAAGGGGTTTCGGTAATATTTTACCTGTTGTACCTGAAAAAAAAGTCATCATTACATAAAAAGGACTATAACTTCTTTTTGGGTGGTTGTATCATTTTGAATTTGGTTTCATTAGATTCGGCGTTAAAAACTACCCTTAAAGCATGTATCATATGATCAGGTTTTACCCAAACAAATATTTAAGTTTGATAGACCTCCAAATTCTCCCCGTCTGCTCCTCTTCAAATGCATCTACACAAAAAGCCAATGCAGGGATTTTGGGGGACTTTGGATATGTTATAGAGGTTTCAATTCTGCGTCGATTCCAATTTTAATATTTCATGAATTAATTTTTTCAACCTCGGAACCTATTTTCCCTGGCCTAGTACTATAAGGCAAGTTTTGGATTCGTGCAAAAAAAAAATTTTGAGATAACAATCAAACATGATATTACGATGATAGAGAACACCAAAAAAGTGGGTGGCACAATTCTGTCTGTCTGTCTGTTCGTCTACAGCCTAAACGGCTCGATCGATTTTCTTCAAACTTGGTACATAGTGGTCTTTGGTGATTCTGCCGACATATTTTTTCATTTTTTTTTTAGAACCAAAAATAACGGTACCTGCCATACATTTTTTTTTTGGCAAATTTACATAATCGCATTTTTTTCAAAAACGGCTCGACAACTTCTCTTAAAAAAATTCAATAAATTTATTTTAGTAAAGGCTTTCTTTGGATGGAAAACCATTTTTCAAAAATGGTTATTAATGGTACCTCCCAAGGAACCATTTTTTTAATTTTTGATTTTCTTCAAAATGCTATGACCGATTTCAATTATTCCAAAAAATGTTAATAGTTTTGTGTACCAACATTTTTGAAAAAATATTTTTTGGATTTTTAAAAAATATTTCAAAATTTTTTTTGGAAAATCAAATATTTCGAAAATGGCATCATAGATTTTTTTGAAACTCGATATTTAAGACTTTTTTAGTACTCTCTAAAATATTTTTAGAAAAAATTTTGCATTTATGAAAAAATAACGGTACCTTCCATACAAAAGTGAAAAAACCGCAAAGGAAAATATTTTTTTGCTTGAAAACGACTCCTACGATTTTGATTAAACTTTTTCGTATACTAAAATTAGTACGATCTACCATCAAAAATTATAAAATTTTACACATAGCAACTATTAGTAGTACCTGTCATAGAACGTATTTTTTTATTTTGAGTTTTCTCGTTATCAGCTTAATGGATTTAAATGATTTTTTTATATACAAATTTCAGATAAGATTAAATAATATTGCATATCAAAATTTTCAAAAAAAAAGTTTTTGGATTTTTAAAAAAAGTTTCAAACTTTTATTAAACTATCCGATTTCGATTTCTTTTTGTGTTAGAAAGCTTATTTTTATTGGGGCTTACTGCCACACATTTTGAAAATTCTTTTTGTGTTGGAAAAGTTATAATTAAAGTATAAATATACCTACTTAGCGCTACATATTTTTACTTGCGATATACATTATGTCGGTACTAAAGGGCAAGTCTTGGATTCGTGCAAAAAAATCGAGATAACAATCAGACATGCCAATAAGATGATAGAGAACACGAAAAAAGTGGGTGGCAAAACTCTGTCTGTCCGTTTGTCTGTATCGCGATCTACAGACAAAACCAATGATCCGATCTTCTTCAAGAGGAGAAATTGAAATTTTTGTTCAGCCCCAAATATAACGCTACTTGCCATACAACTGTATAACATATGAGTGTAAGTACATAATAGTGTACATTTTGCTAAAAAAAATAACAAAAACTGTTATTAACGGTATCTGCCATATAACGTTTTTTTTTTTTAATTTTGAGTTTCTCATTAACGGCTTAACCGATTTCAATCAAAATTTTTATGAAAAGCTCCTTTAAAATGTCAATGATAGTGCACATCAAAATGTCAATAATATTGCATTTGAAAAAAAAATTAATTTTGGACTTTTAAAAATATATTAATTTTTTTTTTTTTGAAAATTCAATATTTCAAAAATAGGTTGATAAATTTTTTAAAATAAGGTTTATAAATGTATATTAATTATTGCTCAAAATTGGAATACCAATTTTTCTAAAATGTTACCAAATTTGTATGAATAAAAAATTAGTTTCTTAAGAAAACCGCTCCAACGATTTTAATTTTTTTTGTATGTACATTCATATTTTTTTTAAGTAATAAAATGGCGTACTTGATTTTGAGCTCTAAGTTATTTAACGGGTTGTTTATACAATTAAAAAAACGATGTTATTGCTTTTTTATACTTTTTCTATAATTACTCGCATATTTTAAAAGTTATTAAGTTCCAATCAGCTTGAACATAAGAGCAAGGTCGTGCGATCCAGTCGTGCAATTTATTTTATATAGCATTAGGTGAAATGCGGTTTCCAATTTTAAACATGGAAGGTTATATTTAGTATAAGTTTATTCATCACTTGGCTTGTTGTTTTTTTTTTCAAAATAAAGCGATTCGTCCATTCCAAAGTAACGCAGAAACAATGTTAGGGAAGTATTATTTTTTCATGAAACTCTGTGGTTTTTAAGAATTCATCACAAAGTACACGACACATAAGTTTCACCAAAAAATAATGAAATTCAGTAAGATTATAGAACAATGGAGTATAACGGAGAAGACACGTACGATTTATAGAGGTATCCGGGCTTTGATCTTAAAGTTTAAAATTCTACGCGGGCCATCAAGATAATGTAATTGATTTTTTTGCACACTTTCATATAGCCAACTTATACCAAAAAAAAACAACCTTGGTTAAATGCCAAGTTTCATTTTACTATCAGAAGAAAATATATGAAAGTTGGTAACGGAGAAGACGGCTTATGGTAACGGAGGAGACACGTACTATTACAGATTCATTTTTATTCAATTATATTGTAATTTGTATGTTTTGTCATCAATGACAAAAGTGATGAAGGTATAGTGAAAAGAAAATGTGTGTAAAATGTTATAAATTTTCATTCTGAAAGGTGATTTATGTACTAAAAGGATGGACTGGAGGTTGGCTTTACTGCTTTTTTAAAATTTATCTTCATACAAAGAGTGAAATGGGGAAGAAATAAAAATTAAGCAGCGATATTTCAAATCCTTTCTATGTTGGAAATAGTCCAGTCCAGTGCAATTAGACAAAAATTACCCTTGACCACGGCAAAATATTGTACAAACTGAATTTTTGGTGGATATTATTCAAGACAGTCCCCTTTATTATGCCCGAAAGTTCCCAAACATTCCGAGGTGGGGTCTGACCACCATCATGAAAAAACCGCCACCATCTTAAATTTTTCGGTTTCGGCTGTAGGTATTTTGGTAATAGGTTTGACGGCCAAAAAAATCAAGGAAACACAAGTTAAATGCGTTAGAGACCTCTTCACTCTTGTTTTAAGTCAAATGACTTTAAAAAGTAAATATCGATGGAGTATGGAGGAGAAGATTTAACAACGAGCTTTATGGGCTTTTCAGCGACGTCGACCTAGTCAAAAAGCTGAAAATACAGCGGCTGAGATGGCTGGGACACGTGGAGCGTATGGACACCGACGCACCAGCCCGACGAGTCTTCGAATCTACCCCTGATGGTCTACGCAGCAGAGGAAGACCCCACCTTAGGTGGCGCACACAAGTGGAGAACGACCTCAACCAACTTGGAGTGCGTAACTGGAGGCAGCTAGCTAGGGACCGAGCTGGCTGGAGAGGCTTGTTGGTTGAGGCCGTAGTCCACCCTGGACTGTAAGCGCCATCTAAAGTAAAGTAAGTAAGACTTTAAAAAGTAAAATGAGATAGCTCAGGAGAATTAGATATTGGTATATGTATGTAACATATTGGAGATGAATTTTTTGACGGAATCGATCACAAAAAATATTAACAACGAAAATATATACTTACTCCGGCTCAGAAGGGATGTGCTAAATGCACCAAAAATCGGTAAGCGAAAAAACGCAAAAAAATCACGCTTTCTTTTTTAATATTTTTCTATATAACTTTATGCAAGTTAGAAAAAAAAAATATGAAGCATAAAATTGTTGGTTACAAAATTTTATACAAAATGACATTTTTTAAAAACCCTTTGATGTTATATTTTCATTGCTACGTTGCAATCAAGACGATAAAAAGTTATAATAATCTGAGTAGTTTTGAAGCTTTCAACTGAAAGGTGAATAATTGTCTGATTTCACTTTAAATTTGGAATTACTATTCTAGAGATTTATACACAATACCAAACCCGATCCAAATCAATTTGGCAATTTTAAAGGTACGAAAAACGTTAAAATAAACTTTTTTCTAACGATTTTCGTACTATTAAAATTGCACAAAGGTCACTTTAAAAATAAAATTAATATTATAACTACATTTTATTAAAATTTAAAGTTCCAAGAAAGTTAACAAAAATCAGGTTTCTAACTTTGACCAAAGCAGTGACGTTAACATTTCGCGCTGCACTTAATTAACATTCTCTCATGCCAAAACTATAAGGCCGATTTGGATCGGGTTTGGTAACCTTATCGGCCTTTTTAGGAGACTCTATTTTTTTGATTTTTGTTTTTTATAAAATCTGCAAAAAAAGATGACAAGGTTCGCATAAAATGGTTATATTCGAGTTCAATTAATCGGACCGTCAAGATTGAGGTCTTTATGAGAAATATAACAGAGAGAGGTAGAAACTTGACCTGACTCTATTTATGTCTTAACGGTAACATATAAGTATACAAATTAGATTATTCCAGAGCAATTGGCTATTATTTTCAAATATAAATATTATTAAAATACGTTGCCATTAAGTCAGGGAGGTATATGAAAGTGTTAACGTACATAATATATGAGTAGTTGAGAACCAAAACTCCTCATATCCCAAATTTTCATTTTTTGCAAATAGAAAAAAACTTAATAAGGCTCAATGATAGTTGCTAGAAAAGATTTTATTTTGCTTAATAAAAGATTTTTAAATCTTAATGGTATAATTAAGAGCAAAAATATATTGAAAGATACGTTTAAAAGATATTTAGCAATAAAATTTGGATATTAAGAGTTTTGCTGCAAATGATTGTATATGGCCAGTTTCCACACCATCCCCCCTCTCTCAATTGCACCCTACAATATAAATGCACTAGTTTCCAATCTTCAACGACCCATTTGAACAATTTTATAATAAAAACCCATCAACGTTTTAGTTCCTTCTTAAATGACATAATCAATTGCCTATGATGGATAAGAAGTTTTGAAACCAAACCTACTGCAAACGATGGATATGGAAAGCTCTGATGCAAATCTCACAGTGGATATGAAGAGTTTTGGAGACAATTACGATGTTTGACATCAATATTAAAAGGGGTTGGAGGGGCAGGGTTGTCAAATTTTCCTTAAAAACTATTCAATATGCCCATCTTAACAAGCATCAAAATCTCAATTTTTGATAAAAGTGGATATGACGAGTTTTGGTTCTCATCTAGGTATATAGATTATGAAAATACGTTGCCATTCAAAAGGGAGGTATAGAAAAGTGTTAACTTATTAATATATAGATGACTTCAATAAATCAACCGAAATTGTTTTTTTTTCGAAGTAGCAAATTACATACATTTTGTTCAATAATTAGGTAAAATAAAACCACACAATTTCAAACTTCAAATGAATTCTATTTTATCGTTTATTTAAAAATAACTTATTACTAAAAACCAATATAAATCATAATCGTACGTACATAATATTTTAATTTTTTGTTGTAGATCTATTTATCAACCGCAAATTTTCAAAGGCGTGCTAGGTACATTTGACATGTTATATGTACTTTCCTGCCGTCTTTTAGTTTTTTCTAAGTTTTTTTTTACACATTTGCTTTGTGTTTTACAATAAAAACTTGTAGTATTTATGTCGATAATTGTCTTTAATGAATGAATTTTCATTATATTTCCCTAACAATATTTACAAAAATTCGTTAATACAACAATAAATTAATCAAACAAAAAATTGTGTGCAACTCTCTTTTTCAAATTATATTGGATCTAGTTTTAATAGATACGTGAGCTGAGGGAGTATCGAATAAGTCCACTAAACTACAAACAGGGAATCCCTCAACATCATAAAATGACAGGTCGCACACCTACTAAAAAAAAACAACATCGAATAATAAAATATGTTTAAGAACTCATTTCACAATAGAAATGTATACAAATAATATACGATTAAATATAAATAGGTACAACTGATAAAGAAGTTTTTTTTAACTTATTCTCGAGTATTACGAATCTTTTATTTGTTTGTATTTATAAATAAATGTTTTCTCAAATTTAAATAACAAAAAATCCAATCTAGCTTTTGGTTATTTTTGGGATTTTTTCGGGAAGGGCAGGCGGGGCAAGTGCTCAGGGAATATAGTTTGGAGAATTTAAGAGTTAAGATAAGATTTATATTACTAGTTGCTTAGGTAGATGTTGATGCTCTGCAGAAAGGGTCATCGATTCTAGTCGCACCTGATTCGATGATTGTGGTGGTTGTTATCTATCCGTTGTCACACTGGTGACCCTCGCAATTGCCCCAAAATATGCAATTTCCTACGCCACTGTAGCATATCAGGAACACGGCTGTGAGAAATACCAGACTGCAAATGGTGCAGGGCTTACGTTCGAGGAAGAAACCGATCAGATAGAGAACAATGAACATGACATGGGTCTGCATTAGGGCTGGATTCGTTGGTTTTGGAATCAGGAGCACTGGGATGAGGCATTGCAGGCAGTACATTTTTTGACAATAATGAAGGCTGCCAAGTCTTTAACAAATTTCAGTGCCACAGTTAATATTCGGCGTTATTTGTAATGAACTGCTAGGCAGTTAATGTTAACAAAGTTTTTGCGTTGCCATTAATTATAATTCTATTTAGTTTAATGTGAAAAACACCAATTTTAATATGTTTAATGTTATTTGATTTAATTTTTTCGCAATTCTAAAAGCTCAGAAATCCAGAATGAAAAAATCATTCAACTTATCAACTGTTTGACAGCGGCAAATTACCTCAAATGCGGCGAATTCGCGAATGTGTCAAAAAATTATTTTTAATAGGGTGATGCACAGTGTTAGTTGAAAAAAATGTAAAAATTTAAACGTCAAGAAATGAGCGTTTTTTCTGCAGGCCCAGGAATAAGACGAAAAAGCAACATTGTGGTAGCGAAACGTTCCCAGCTTAAAGGTAGAACTAGAATAGGCGGAAGCTTATGTCAAATCCCACCGAAAAGTAGCTTTCCGAAACGTCAATTTCATAAGTCACCCATAATGCATTTAAGTATGGTTGAAAATGGAAAAAAATGTAAATAATTTTTTGTTCAATGTTAATTTTTTGAAACTTATTCACATCACACAGCGTGACATGCTTTTAATTATTTACTTTACGAAACAACTAAAATTCGATGTGATATAAATAAGTTAAAAGAAAATTTAAGATTTTACTTCACTCATACATGAAACAGAAAAAAAAAGAGTTGGAAAACTATGCACCAAGTGCCAAATTTTTTTTAGTTTGCTTCCACCATTTTAATTTGCATTCGCCCACTTACGAAAGAGTGGTCAGAGAGCGCTCCTACGTCCAATGGCAAGATTTAAAAAAACTAAACAAAAGTTCCACTTCGCAATTATGTGCGCGTCATATGAATTTCTAGTTTTCGCTCGGTTTCGTACGACCACTTAAGTTGGCTTCCGACTATTCTAGTTCTACCTTATTAAGCTCCGAGTATTCCTCTCAGCTTGTTGCATATTTAACATGTAAATTGTTCAGCCCCGACCTTGATTTTTTAGACCAATTCCCTCCGGGATTGAAAAAAACACGCATAATAAGAGTATTAACGCAACGTAGTAAGACCATAGTAAACGTCGTAAGTTCACAACGTCGTTCAAAATTTGTATTGGAGATGCTTTACTTTCCAACGTTTACAATAGTTTTATTTTGTTGCTAGACTAGTACTACTAGTACTAGACGTTTTCCTTTGGAGGTGGCAAAGTACTTATGAGTAGAGATGAAAACCCTAATCTAGTACTACCATCTGCACATGATGCTCTCATGTGCGAGTAGATACATTTTACATGGGAAAGCAGTTTGATGTTTTCCATTGAAAAAAAAGCTAGCAAAGTCCTTGCAAGTACTTCGCCACCTCCAAAGGAAAATGCCTAATATATACAAACCAGAGCAACAGCTTGCTTTTTTGGTGTGCGAAGCCAGTAATTTGACAGCTTATTTCTATCAAAATTGAGAACACCCATTTTGAAATGAAATGTCTAGTGGAGTCACTCTGTTTCATCTTATTATTGAATGTGCGATGTCTCTCCGCGACAAAATTATGGCAGATACAGAATGCGAAACAACAACAAAAAACTGTCGTCAGAGAACGTTTCGTGTTGGTTTGGGAGCAACTATCTCTCCGCGGCCTTTGAGAACTCAATAAAGCGAACACTGATTTTAATAATGCCTTCAATTAAAATAAACTGGGCTAATGAAAGCTACGTTTTTGTTGTTGTTCGGTTTTGTCTTTCGTTCTGCGAATTTGTTTCTTGTGTTTATTTGTACGGAATTTTTTTAAAAAACCAGTAGAACTGCAATAAATAAAGCTTATCATATATTTTATAATCTATTTACTTGTTATTTTCTTCAACGATCAACGAATAGAGCAGGAGTTGAAGTGCTAAAAATAAAAAGTTAATTTTCTAAGACAGAAAACATTTATTGTTAATTATCATGGCTCTTTCAAAACCAATGTACACACTCCTTGGTGCGTACCTAGAACAACTCTTCAACCACCCGGTTCGCACAAAATCCATTACCAGGTATATTGCTGACTCTTATTTAGATTATAAATATATATCAATAAAGGTCAATGGTTGAATAAATTTGTAATTATTCTGTTTGTTTCTATGTTCGATCATCATTATCCAAGTTGTATATTGGCTACATCAGCCAGCTACACTTCTCAAAAAATTGCAGGTAGTAAAACAATCAGTCAAAAGGCATTGCTGGCTTATGGATCCTTTGGGTATGTACCTAATTAAAATAATACTAAATTATTATTAAACAACAACAAATTGATAATGCAATGCAATGCAATGCCAGCTTATTGGATTTAACCAAAGAATTGTATACTATCTAATTTGTTTGTATTTCTAGACTCTTATTTGGAGGCACTGTGCCACACTTCTTCTATCAGCTGATTGATAAGATATTCCCTTATAAAATGCCCTACAGAAAAATTCTTGTTTTCCTGGCAGAACGACTTATATTTGCACCCTTCTATCAAGCTCTTTCACTGTATTTCCTTTCTAGATTTGAGGTGCGTACAAAACGAATTATATATCTACTGGTTTCCAATAACTTAGTACACCTAAAAATCATATTTGCAGGGCAACACTCACGAGCATGCTGTTCAAAATTTCGAAAAACTCTATGAAAAACTTCTTCAAACAAATTGGACTTTCTTATCAATTCCGGTGTTCCTTAACATGAACTACGTGCCTCCAATGGTTGGTTAAACAAATTTTTTATTTGTCTTAGTGATAATCTTAATTTTTATCTATTCATGAAAATTGCAATTTTAATGATAATTTTGTTTTTATTGAAACAGGTTCGTACGCTTACTTTTAACATGATATCGTTTGTTTGGGTTATTTACCTGGCTGGTGTACGTAGGCGTTTTGAGTCAAAAAAATCTGACGAACCAACCACGTCAAGAGGAACCAGAAACATTTTAAAATAGCTTACTAATGATTTATACATTTTCGAGGTTTTTTAAATGGAATGTTTTGATAAAACGAAGATAATAGGGGCTTTGTTATGGATGAAGGGTAGTTTGTTTACAAAATTTATCATGGCATAGTGGTTTTAAATTACATCGTGTACTTATATAAGATTTTAAGTTCTTAGTTTGTTATGACGTTTATAAATATTTTTTTTTAACATTCCATAACTATAACTTTAATCTTGGTATAAGCATACAATCATCAAGTTTAGTTTTTTAATAAATATGAAGCATTTTTTTCAAAATATTTTTTTTTTTTACTTATTTTAACTATTACTGCGGAAGGCGACCGCGGATTACATAAATACCTACCCCATCAGGAAGCGAATATCTTCAAGTCATGAGATCTGCTTAAATAAAGCTCATTTCAACGATCAAAAACAAAATTCTGTTACCAGACCTTTTTACTACATAATCGTTTTCTGCATCAAATTCTAATTTATTCAGCCATTTGAGCTATAAGAACAGACATCCAAACAAACATACTTTCTCCGATTAGAACTTCAATTTTTAACTTATTTTAGATCTTGTTATTGAAATGATGGTCGAAAAGTTCTAATTAAAACTCCCCTGGAAGATAAGTTATTTTGCGTAATTTTGTTAAATTTAATTTTGTTTAATATCGAAGAAACACAAGAGTTGAACGAATATGTATGGAAATAAATATTTGGGCCCCATACTTCTCGGATCCCCAAACTAGTCCAATGGCAATTATTGCATTACAAAAACCACGAATGAGGTGTACTCTTTTTTACCAGGGAATGCAAAGGAGAATAGGACAAAACGGTCTACAGGACCAATAAAGACGAAACAAATGTCGTTGGAAAGGTATTTTTATGAACTACAATAGTTACTATGAGGGCTTACTTCAAAACGCTGTGTGAAAAAAGTTATTCGCTAAATAGAATTGTGTTCTTGTGCATTCTAGTATGTATAAAATATATTTAGTATGGCCAAAATTTATGAAAACTGGTCTAACAAATAACAACAATATATATGTCATTTGGAAGGTATTTCCATTGCCTACAATACCTTTAATAGCAGTTTAGTTCAAATCACTGTGTGAAAAAAGTTATTCGAAAATTAATGAATTATTGTGGTTCATTTTATTGTGAAAAAATGCTTTCTTTTTAGTATGGGCAAAAAGTGTGAACGCAAGTTCATCCAATAACAACGGGACGCATGTTGTTGGAAAGGAAATTTTATGTACTAAAATAGTTAATAAGGCAGCTTATTTCAAATCGCTGTGTGAAAAAAGTTATTCGCTACTTGTTACCCATGCCCCATAAATTTTATCTGTACCAAAATTCCCTTAAGCAGCGAATAACTTTTTCCACACAGTGATTTTAAATAGGTTGTTATGGAAACTATTATTGTTCATAAAAATACCTTTTCAACGACATACATATTATTGGTATTGGTAAGACCAGTTTGTATAAATTTGTTCCACACTGAAATGTACCAAAACAAAACCTTGGTTAGTAAATAACTTTTTTTCACACAGTGATTTGAAATGAACTACGACTCGTTTTTATTGGTTCCTAGACCACCTTCCATACAATTTTGCCGATTGTCCTCTGTGAATAATTCAAAAAGAATTTCTTTTTTGCCTTGTATATTTATGTAGTTATTTTAATAGAAACGATCAATGCAGTTCACTTCGGCACTTTTTATTAGGGCTTAATTTGTAAAATATTGGCTTTTTAATACAAGCTGATAGTAGTCATGACAATAATTGTTCTCTTTGAGCCCTACAACTTTGATTCGAGGAAAATTAAATGCAAACCGATAAAACTGCGTGAAACTTCGTTTCGTTCATTCATACAATTGTCCGTCATCAAAAATGCAGCACAAACAAAACATAGAAAGTATAAATTTATTAATCCCAAATGTTCTTATCAAAGAAATATGTAAATGAATTTGCCTTTGATAACGGATTATACGCATTAGTCACCACCTTTAATCTTATCTGTTAAATAACAGAAAAATTGTAACGATTTAAAAAATTCTGCTCAACCAAGTTTGAAAAAATGAACTTAGGTAATTAAAAACAAAAAAATAAACTTACCATTATTCTAGGCTTAGAAAATTCCTTCTCCTCCTCAAGTATCAGTTCAAGTATCAAACAAAAAAATATATCACTTTTTGCTTTCACCTCTTATAGTTTGCGTTTGCATTATAATAAAATAGAATGAGCTTTATTTTCAAATAGGATTTTTTTCTCGAAAAAATAAGAAAAAATAAAAAGAAAAATACAGAAGAATAAAAATTTTAAGTAAATTATTATCACTAACGAAAGCTAGCCCGATGTGACGCGTTTGTTTGTGCAAAAGCCAACAAGGACATAACCGTCGCGTTTCTCTCATCTCACAAGCATCTACTGTAATCGTCATTCGTCATCATCATTATCCCCCTGCCACGAAGAGAATAAGCAGTATCGAATTATGGAGACAAATTGAATATCAGTTATTGTAGTTCTGTCGTCCGCCAAGTTCCAGAAGATATCTATCTGGATGGTCCATCCAGTCTGCGGCTGTTAGCTTCACGGTACGCTGACGTTCCGCTTCTTTGATTTGCCACTTCTTGATGTCTAGTTGAACTTCACGGGAACTCTTATCACCACATCCCCAGATCTCAATGGAAGTCAAAACAGCAGCAATTCCTTTGCAATCGATGTTCTCGAAATGCTCATCCACAGCTAGAATCGGCTTCTTTGGATCGGCCCCGGCTCGCAGACCCTTGGGATAACCACGTACGCAAGTGTTTAAGTACAATATGTTTGGTTTTTTCTCTAAAATTGCGAACTTAGGTAGGAGCTGCAGCACAACACTGCCTTCTGCACCTGTATATAGGTTTGTTTCTTTCCATTCGGTGGGCGAGCCGATGCAATAGGTCTGACCGTCTTTTGTGTTCAACAATATGAGAGTAGGTCCGCGGTAACCTAAGAGGTGATGCAGGAAACGATTCGATCCAAGTCCGTGCTCATTGGAGTCGTAAAGCAGTGTCCAATGCGAGGGCAGCATCGACAATTTGTCTTTAAAGATTTGGGCAGCCGAAGCTGATTTATTGGCACTTTGTGAGACCACGGACTGTGGCTTTGAATACAGAGGTGGAAGGGCTCCAGCAAGCAGCCAAGCCTGAGACAGAGGCATCAGTGTATTTATTTCCGAATCGGCTTGCTCAGGGAATGGAGTTCGTTGTTCTAATACTGGGGTGGACAATTCTATGCCAGAAGATTGTTCACTCTTTTCAAGCCCGCGGTACGCAGTGGAAAGCGTATGAAGACAATATTTGTGCACCAGCAGCACCGACCGAATCAAATTGTCTTCGAACCATCGACAAACAAAGCCAATGCTAAGACTATCAGACTGGTTAAAGAAGATTGACTTTAGCACTGAGTCAAAAGTTCGATTTATAGCCGGGCAAAGAACGGCGTTTCCTGAATGGTCCATTGCTATAGTGTAGCAGATCAACAATAGTCTTGTAACACCTTGCTTATTGATGAAATCGGGTCTATCATCCTCTGCGTACATCCTAATATAACACTCCAGTATTTTGACATCGTCAATAATGCCAAGAAAACGTTCACATTGTTGACGGAATGCCACTGTTCCAAGATACTCTGTTTGTGCTCTAGAATTGTGATGCAGTTGTTTGAATAGGCGCTGTCCCAAATCGATGTAACACGGAAATACCTGACTTACGAAAACATCACCGATAATTCCATTGACATTGTATTTTAATGATTTTTCTTGGAGTTTTTGTGCCAACTTCTCGACGGGCACAAACTGGGTAAGATATTTTTCGCTAATTTCCGCACCCGATGCTGATCGGGACATTGTAGTTTTATTGTTGCTGCTTGTAGTAGCTGTTAGATGATGACCATTATCTGTAACTTGACCTTCTGTGTGCTGTGTGATGGACTTCGAGTCCGTATTACGAGAATTCGAGTTTCCCATTTTAAAAAGGCGTAGTTGTGTGAATTAATTTTAATGATTGATGGTTGCACTTGAAAAAAAAAAGTTTTTCAGCAATTTGTTTTTGCCAAGACGTTGCTGTCATATGTCAAGTTCAGGTGATTAAAAGATTAAAGAAAATTCAGTAAATGGCTGCATTCAGATCCGAATTGGAAAAATTGGTCAGAGCCGTCTGTTTTTAATTGCAAATTAAACAAATTCAAAAAATTGTTTTTTTTTATTTAATTTAATTTTAGAGAATAACAAATTTCTTAAAGAATGAATTGTTTTTGGGGCTCTAAATAAAAAAAATGAATACTTTTAACAACAAATTATGTATAAAAAAAATATCCCCAGAAACTCAATACTTCTTGTGTCTTTTTGAACATATACAAATTGTAAGCATACAAACACGGTAGGACTTTCACAAACATGAAAAAATGGAATACGTGCAAATCTTTTCGTAAAAATATCAAAACTTTTCTACAATGGAAAACGACATGAGTATCTGATTCCCTACGCAGTTCATTAATCGGATTCCATAATCGGGATTATTGACGCAATTAATGCAAGTGCATAACTATGCCCTATTTATCATGCCACAAAATTAATGCGTTTTGAGGTTGCATAGTTAGGTAAAGGATGTTCTAGCAGTTGTTTGATGAAGAAAAACTAAGTAAGCAGAAACAGCATAAAACACAAGTGAACAGTCAGAACGAGATAAAACAGGAAATTTTTATGGGGTTGATCGTAACTTATCTGCTGTCACATTTTAAATTCAAAAATAGTGGAATGATCAAAATTTATTTTTATTCTGGAAGGTAAATGGTTTTTTATTTGTAAATGAAGTCAATAGCGTAAAGAATTGAAAGATCTTCCGCTCAATTAAAAAAAAAAGAACGTGTTAAATTCTCGTAAATTTGAAAACAAAATTTCAACTAATTTAATTGTTAAAGCACAAAACTTTGGCCCTTATTGCGAGTGTCGTTTGCTTTCGATAAACTACTTTTGTCGAAATGAATGAAAAATAATAGCAAGTTCAATTTTCTCAGCATTTCGTGTTTATTTTTTTTGGATTCATCGCTTTCAAATTTGCTTATTACTGAAAAATTACAATTTGGTGTTCAAACGAATAGCTATAGCTACTTTGGTTGAGAAAGAACGAGAAATGATTCCAATCATTCTTCGTCTCATTAATCTCCCACAAAATCTCACTGGTAAGATTTTGTTTAGTGAGAGTGAGACACGCCTATTCTGTTTCCACATTAATTACATGATTTTCTTCAAACTTTTATTGATAGTACTCAGTGATAGTGTGGAAGGGCTATTAATACAGAGCTTTTCTGAATAAAATAAAAGCACTGTTGAGTACCTAGTAGAGTTCTCCCTACGCACCAACAATAAAAGCATCGAATAATTCCAATAGCCGTGTCTGGGGCCTTACTCTGTAATCCGATTCGAAAGTTACCCTGAGGCCACACGAGCAAGTACTTGCAAGCAAGTTGGCTACATACACTCCCTGTCAAATTGGTAATTTGCATTCCACTTGCCTCCCACTTGCTTTCCACTTGCATTCCACTTGCTTGTCTCCCAACTTGCTTCACTACTGGCTTCAAAACTTGCATGCCAGTTGATAAGCAAGTTTGCTTGGGTTTGTTTGTGTTAGTAAACAAATTTGTATGTATTGCAACCTGCTTGCAAGTACTTGCTCGTGTGGCCTCGGGGTTAAATCGTTCGAATTCGGAAAACTTGTACTCTGGAATGCGACAATCGGAAAGTGCTATCCGAATTCCATTTGTCTAGACACATTTGTTCGAAAATCGGACATTTTGGTACTTAGTAACTCTAATTTTGTTGCTTATTGCTTTCGAATTTCGGAAATTTCATTCGACAACTATTTATAATGCGGAAAATTTTTGCTGGAAGTTTAAATAAGATTTTTATTTGAAAAAGTTATATAAACCAGTTAGACTAAGAGCTGGCAGCAAATTTTGTGGGTGAACGCATAACCAAAATTTGAGTATAAGGGTTTGTAGGTGCATGCATCTTGATATCGAATATCAAAGTCTGGCAGGATTTTTTTGGCGCCCGTAGAGGGGACGAGGGATTGAAAATAGCGGTTTTTCCATTTGTTGTGTCAAGGGTACAATCACTTCATTTCATTTTTTAAAAATGGGAATTGATGCTCTGTCATTTTCCCTAAGTCCAAAGATTTATTTTTAATGATCCAATTGATAATACTCAAGATATAACCATTTTAGGCACACCATAACGAGAGAAATTTGGAGATTTGAAAAATATTAAAAATCAACAAAAAAAAGTCTCCAAAATAAAGCGGATAAGGTTCGCTTCAAAAGGGCATATCTTGAGTTTTATTAATCAGATAATTAAAAAGAAAGTTTGTGGACAAAGGAAAAATGACCGAGCATCATTCCTGATTTTTAATAAATGAATTGAACTGGTCTTACTCATGACACAGCAAATGGGAAAACCGCTATTTTCAATCTCTCGTCCCCACTACGGGCGCCAAAAAAATCCTGCCAGACTTTTATATTCAATACCAAGATGCATGCACCTACAAACCCTCATACTCAGATTTTGGTTATGCGTTCACCCACAAAATTTGCTACCGGCTCTTAGACTAAGTGTTTTTAGCGAAATTGAAGGAAACATGATCAATTTTAATTGGATGATACTTTGATGTTTAGAAAAACATTATATTTTATAGAAATTTTGAAACAAAAATACAACTGCGGACGCAAGAAGAACTGCAAGTAGATGTACATAGTTAATACCCATTTGAATGCAGATGGTTAATCAATGCGTGACGATTTAGTTAACTATAAAAAAAAGAACTTATTACAGAATTTCAATTTCCTTTCTGTTGTGCTTCAAGTTTTTGATTGAAAATAGATGTTTATTGCATGTGGCCAAATTCGTAAACGCAAGAGTGGCAAAGCAAAACATTATGTAGAGCAGATCTAACAATCAGTGAATTTTAACACTTGCACAAATGCATTTGTATTTGCACAAGAAAAAAGAATCCTTATCACAACCTGCTTTTCTAATGACTGTTATTGAGGGATATCTTGTGGTTTTTTGAAATATATTTTTTTTTATAAAACTTCAGCACTTTCTTCCTCTTTAATAGCAATTAATCAAACATATAAACATCCATATTATATAAATAAATAACTTCAAATCACAAATGAAACTTGACTTGTTGAATTTAAATGTCATTTTTGACATAACTACACGAGTCTCGACACATTTATTCGAATGTTGCAGAGATTTCCTTGCAACATTTTCTTCCGATTCGAAAGTCATCCGAGTACCATTTCAAATTTGAATCGGAAACAACTTTCGAACAGATTTAACTTTCGAATCGGATTACAGAGTAGGGCCAGGGTTGTCAGGTTTATAAAAGCAGAATCGCCAAAGGTAAAATATAAATCGCCAAATTTAAAATATTCCACTTTATAAATGACCAAATCCAAAAATCACAAAAATGTTATAAAATTATTTGAGTGGTGGGAACAAAAGCGATGTTCAGTTTTGAGTGCAATTAGATTTAGTCGATATTTTGATGCCTAAATTTTAGCAAACACCAATAAAAAAGATACAAGGTTTAAGTAAAGATCAGATAAAAAGAAACAATATCGTCGGTTACTAGGTAAAACTACTCACAATTTATCAAAATATACTTTTGAAATTAGGTTGCAAAGAATTTTTTGAAGCTAAAGTCACGTTCCGCAAATTTTGAAATACAGTTCCTGGTCATACATTTCAATGTGTTAGTAAATACCTAGCAAAATGAGACCTCTTGGATTAAAAAATTAATTTCATTCTCATTTTTTTAGTATATTTTTGTGTACTTCGTGAGTTTTACCTTTTGACCGAAGATAATAGGACTTTAATTCAAAAAGTATATTTCCCATTGAGTGGACTCATATAAATGTTACTCAGATTCAATTTTATAAAAATTACTGAAAAAACAGAAAAGAAAACAATAAAAATATTAATTGTGTAGCCTGGCCAATTCAAAGTCAGCAATTCATAATATTAAGTGGTCAATGTAGTTATAAGAAAGTTTAATGTAATATCAAAAGAAACCTCAATAAAAAGTTATTACTTCTAATACTACTTTGATTCAAAAAATTAAAATCGCCAAAACCTAAAAATATCGCCTTTTTTAAGGTACATCGCCAAACCGATTTTCGTGTCGCCAAATCAAAATTCATATCGCCTGTTTGGCGACAAATCGCCACATCTGACAACCCTGAGTAGGGCCCCTGGTACTATCCCTCGATAATTTCCTTCTACCGTTATTTTGCTCCAGATGTTTGTTTTTTTCATAACAAAGCATAAAAAAGCATATCAAGAACATGTCGGCTTGAAATCATGCCCGATTACTGGAGCCCCGTTGTAAATAGAATAAAACTTAATAATTTAATAGTTAGTATTTATTATTTCAACATTTACTTATTAAATAAAGTGTTATAAAGGGATTAAGCGTGCATGCAAATTTAAAATTTCTCTATTTATATTTTATATTTTTTGTATAAATATTAAATTAAGTATATATGTATTAGTACTTAAACTGAGTACATTTATATGGAAATTATTTTACATCTCATTTTTGTTTGTGATTGGTCTACAATTTCAAGTATATGTATCAAATTATAACTTAATATTCATAATATCAACATATATTTTTTGTTAGGTATTTTAAAATATGAGTATTAATTTAAGCTTAGGACTAGAAGACAAGATCATTATTAGACTAGAACTGCACAGTTTTGTTTACTTGTTATAACTTATAATTAAATAGGAATTTGGTTAGATTTTAAACTGGATTCATTGGACTTGGTGTGCGACTTCTTGTTGGGGAACGAAACGATGGCGGTGAACTTCCTCGACTATCAAAGCTAGAGCAGGTTGATGCATCCGAAGGTGTTACCCGATGATATGGAATAGGTCGTTTTCGTGCACTAAGATTAGTTTGATTAGTATACTTGGATCAAAAAAATAGCATTTTGTTTTCATTTATAAAGATTCAAATAAAACAATTTAAAGAAAAATTAATGAAAAACAATAATCAAATAAAAAAACTTACCAAACAAAATAAACGTAAGAGGAAACTTTCTAAATTATTAAATAAAAAAAATCTTCAAAATATGAAATAAAAATATTTAAAAAAAAGCAATTGTTTGTGGATTTCTCCCCTTCTGTTTATTGCGAAACATAAAAATGTTCTCCAATTCAATTTTGAGGTATACACGAAGACAAATTGAAATGAAAATGATTATTTTTTTTAACAATATATTACTACATGTTGCAGTATCTGATATACTAGAATAATATTAAAAATAAAATGCAAATTGTCAATCGCTGTGGTCTAAAAGCGATAGTTACTGTGATATATTCAAGCTCAAATTACTTATTCTTAACTAATTTTACAGTAATGATTCATTCTTTTTTTGTTCAATAAAAATGATATACGAGTTCGAATACAAAAAAAAATATATAAACATAATTATATATGTGGTGCCTATCTTCGATATCTGGGTTTGCTACAAAAAGAAAAGAAAATTATAGTTCTTTTTAGAAAATGGTTAAATAAAGTTTTCAAATTAAAAAAAATCAAACATAAAAACAAATAAGAATATGTGTATTTTGATGAAGATAAAATGTAGTGCAGTTTCGTGGTGTTTTGCTGTTGACATCTGAAAGGGACTAAATTATTTACCTGGTTATCCTACGACGATCTAGGAAACTGGGTGAGCCACGACGTCGTGGAATGGAAGGAGAGCGATAACGGGATCTGCTATGCGAATGCTTGGAGCTTCCACTGAAATAATCAAAATCAAATATTTTTAGTCGAAAAAATGAGAAAAGGAAAGTAAGCAAAAATCATTAATTGATCATGTTTTGTGGTCAAAACAGCATTTTGTAAGAAATAAGATGACAAAAGTTAATCCCACAGATTTTGTAGCGGTCTTACTGCGAATTTACTCGTGCAAGTTCTATAAATTCGTTGAGGTATTGAAATGCACGCAATATGTACCCATGGGTATTGGATTGGTTGCAATTTGTTTCTTGGCACATACATAAGTTAAGGTAATTTTTATATTAAATTATATTAGCTAAAATAAGGACTCGTTTTGATATTTTAAAGACAAAATTTGATGATAAATTTCAGAATTAAAAAAAGAAACAGTTCTACAAAGTTGTTTTCCCTATCATCTAAAATTTGGCTCAAACTCTTCCCTCATCATCATCTTAGTTCATTTTACACGTTAGGTTAAATTTTTAATTTTGTCTTACCTTGATGAACTTCGTGAGCTACTCCTCGACGATCGGCTAGACCTAGAAGAATGGCTTCGTGATCGTGATCTAGAACTTCCACTTTCACTACTCGATGACGAATCATGTCTGTGAACATAATATAATTTTTGATATTTAACAAAAAATAACGGGAACAAAAAATAAGCTTACGAAGATCTCGATTGGCTGGTGGATCGTCTGCCACTCGCATCACGTTCACTTCTACGAGAACGACTTCTGCTACGTCTGGCTAGACTTTCAGCTGCAGCAACTGTTGCATTCGAGACCTTCGCAACAATGGTATCCACTAGCGTGCTATCGCTCAACGCCGAAACAATTGGTTGGGGGTCTTGTAGCTTAAAAGGTTTAATTACAATTTTTGGTTTAAAATAAGCTGCACTATGATGATGGTGGTGATGGTTATTTTTACTGTTATAATGATTGTTGTTAGTAGCTAGAATTATTTGATTGTTACTGTTAGTAGTGGTGACTGTCGTTAGTTGCAGAGGCCTAGTAGAAGACATAGACATCGAAGCTAACGATGTCACAGCCGACGACGAAATGAGACTCGAGAGATTTCGACGAAAGTCTCTCCTTCGGTTAGTGTTATTATTAAGTGAGTGGTGGTTGTTTACCAATGACAATGGCGTCACAATTACAGTGGGAGGCTGCGAAAAAAGTAGCTTCCCCGCTGAATGCGGCGGTGGTGTTACACTTAATAGAGGAATGGATGATATTGTAGGACTAACATCCGCTTGACCATTTGCTGTACTGAGAACAGGAGAGGTCAAGGGAAGACTGTCCACACTTAGGAGCGGATTATTTGCGGGCAACGGAGCAGCAGGATAAATACATCCACTGCCTATGGCCGCTACCGTTGCAGCATTATTAGCTAAGAATTGATTTAGAGAATTTGTACGCAACAAATCGCGCTTGGGACTTACTTCGTTGGCCATCTTTTCAATGGTTTTGATTTTCTCTTTTGCCTTTGCCGCTATGCCTGATTTAAGTTGTTCAAGCATTTCAATCTCTTTTAGTTCATCTTTGCGGTCATCTTGAATGAGGGACTCAATTGAAGGTCCACCGTTTTCTTCATCGTTTTCACTTTCGCTTTGGCTATGCAAGCGCACAACTGGTTGGGGCTTTGCTGTAGCACGGGTGTGTTTTGCTGCTATGCCGTGTGATCGAGATCTTGAACGCTGCAATGAGGACATTTCTTGTTTAAGATCTTTTTGCTTTTCTTTCTCTTTCTCCTTTTCTTTTTCCTTTTCCTTGGCTTTGACTTCTTTTTTAATCGATTTGCGTTTTTCACGTTTTTCTTTTTCAATCTGATTAAGAATATCTCGGTAGCGTTCGGGATTGCGTCTAGCTGGTGAATAACTTAAATCAGAACCTGACTCATTGGAGGTGTTAGAGCTTGATCTTTTTTTTGAGGGTTCCGACTGGGGAGTTTGTTTTGTTTCCGGAATTGATTGAATACTTGAGGGTCCTGTTGTTCCAATAGGATTTTGTTCTGTTTTGGGTAATGGGAGAATGGGAAGGTCTTCTGTGCCTGGAGCTGGGGGTTCTCTGGGACTCATATCTGATTTAGGTGGGGATTTTAGAAATTCTTTTCTCCGCGAAGTAGACTTCCGAAAACGAGTTGATCCAATATCCGGGTAACTTCCACTTCGGCTTCGGGACGAGTTTCGACGACTAGTTTGAGGTCTCGGGGATCTATGACCTGAAGACGCTGCTGCTTGTGCGTGTGGAACTGGACGCGAATTTCGTAGGTTGCTACGTGAACGACTCTTAGAGAAAGAACGTGGACGTCGTATTTTTTCACGCACCGGAGAATGTGAATTCCTCAATTGTTTTCTAGGTGAACCAGAACTTCGTCTCGCATTTTTTTGACCAGATCTTGATCGAGGTGATCGGGATCGTGATCGTCTTCTGTCAATGGATCTGTTTCGACGCCGAGATGATGAGCGACGAGCGCCTTTTTGCGAATGGGAACGCTTACGATCTTTTGATCGGAAGGATGGCGATCTACGATGATAACGGGATGGAGAACGCGAAACTGATCTACGACGATCTCGTGACCTTTGCAATGATGATGATCTTTGAATACGGGATCTGTCATGAGAAATAGGCTGACGCCTTCTCTCGACTGGAGAGGGTGATACAGACCTACGTCTTTCACGTGACCTTGAAGCAGAAAGCGAACGTTTACGTGGTGGAGAAAATTTTCTGTCAGCGATGCCTCGTCTTGAAGCCCCCTTTGAGAGCGACTTTTTTGATCTCGATCTTCTACGATCCCCACCTTTAGAAGTTGAGCGTCTTCGGGAACGTTGTCGATCAGTTTTTCCTCGGGAATCCGATTGTTTTCTCTCAACTTCTTCTCGAGACAATGATCGCTTTCGAGAAGTTGATCGTTTTATTTCAGGTTTTCCTCGTGATAGTGATTGTTTTCTCTGGGTCGGCTCTCGTGAAACTGAATGTTTGCGCGATGTAGCACGCTTACGATAGGGAGATCTCTTTCTTTCAGGTGAACTTCTCGACAACGAGCGTCTTTCTCCCCGAGATATTGAACGCTTACGTGGTTGCACTGCTTTTGCTAGATACCTTCTTTCTGCACCTTTGGATGCAGACTGATGTTTGCGGGGACTTTCATTTGAAAGAGATCTTCTTTCTTCACGAGAAATAATTCTTTCCTTAGAAATTGAACGTTTGTTCTCTGAGTGTTTCATAGATTGTTTTTCTGATTCATGTTTGAGTGATTTTCTACCTCTTGAACCTGATCTTCTAATATCTGAACTTTCTTTTAACATCGCATGCTTTGATTCATATTTTGAAAAAGTTTCTTTTGAATGCGATCGACGTCGTTCGCCGAAACCGCTTCTCGAACGAGAGCGTTTTTTATCGGAAGTAGTTGAAGTTTTATCTTTACTTGCTTTTATCTCCCTAGACGAAGAACCCGGGCGGTGAGAAACTTTGTTTCTGTCTAGACTTTTCGAAGCAGAACGTTTTCTTCGGGGTGATTCTCTATTTTTTTCAATTTTTACTATATCTTGAGGAATTGATTTTTTTCTTTCGCTTGTTTTTATATTAGATAATTTTGTATCTTGAGTCAAAGGAGAACCTTTTCTTGATGGTTTATCGGACAGTCTCATAGACTTCTTAGCTGGCGGAGACGGCGATGCTGAAGTGTTTGATGATCCCGATGAAGATGATCGCGAAAAAGAGCGAGAAATAGGTCTTCTGGAAACTACTTCAGCAGCAACAACCGTTTTTGCCTCTCCCGCTACAGCCATTTTAAAAGGATTAATAAAATGTTTTCTAGTAGGAGTAGGTGAACGTTTCTTCGCTTTAGGGGACGCAATTCTCTTTTCTTTGATCTTAGAATGATCAACTTTATTTTCAACTCTCCGAGGGGATTTTGATTTGGAACGTTCATAACGCTTCGCTACTCTTGGCAATGATTTTTCATCACGTCCATCTTTTGATCTATGAATTGGTGATCGAGATCTTGAACGCTTTCGACGTTTATCTGTTTGACTTTCATCCCGCTTGTGGCCATCATCTCGTTTTCGATTCTCGTCACCCTTATGACTTCCTTTTTCTTGTGATTCTTTCCTTTTGCGATCAACCGATCTTTCTTTCACCGGAGAAGAATCTCGTTTTCGAAGTTTTTCAACATCCCTGTTAGTTGATGGACTAGGTTTACGTTTGTCCCTGCTGCCAAAATTCTGAGATTCACGATGATCTCTACTTTTTGATGCCGGTGACAATCGATCAACTCGCCGTGCTGGTTTGGATGAAGATGAAACTGGATCCCTGCGCTCTCGGGATCGACTCCTAAATGGATTTCGATGTTTTGGGGGTTCCTGTATGTCAGACTTTTTCTTAGAGGATGATTTTTGTTCTTTATCACGTCGGGGGGAGCTGTAATATGAACACATTTAGTGCCCTGTAAGGGATAATTCTGTAAAAATAAACTCACCTCGATCTAGAATCAACAGACGATGCTCGATGCTTCTTCTTCTTCTTTTTCTACACATAAAAGGAATCGAAAGAAAGAAAGTTTGAGGTGGAAATTGCAATCAATCATAATAATTACTGAGAAAGAAAACTTATTTTCTTAAAATTTCTTTTGTTTTGCACCGCACAATATTTTTTTCTTCATTTTTTTTAACAAACTTAAAAGATATTATATTTAATAGCAATTTTTAAATATATAAACATAGAGTGCTAAGTAATCGAGAAAACGCAAAACCGATGAAAATAATAATTTGACAAAATGAAAGTACTTACAAAACTACAAGAGAGCCTTTCGATAGCTATCCTATTTAATGAAGCGCCAAGGGTTTTAAACAAAAAATATAATTTTTTTCTTTGATCTCTTAAGTTTTTAAAATTAATATTGTTTTTTTTTTTTGTAATCGGTTAGGTTATATAGAAAAGAAAATACAAGGAGATATTGAAATCTCTTGGAAGACGTAAATCCACCTCAATTTAAAAAAGTAAAGAAAAACACTTTTAAACGAAAAAAATCAATAGTTGATAAAGAACAAAAACAACAAAACTTTAGGAAGACTTAACCATGATTGATAAAATTTACATAATTACTTATTACCTTCGTCGTTCGTGTGTATAGTGTTTGGGGTTTTATTTTACGAAAAATGTTTAAGCAAAAATAGATTAAGATTTTGTCCATCATAATAATATTTTTTTTTAATTTTTAATAAAGTTTATCATGCGATTAAGGAGAGTACATTTTGTGAATTATTGGATTGTGAGGTTTGGATAATTGTTTGCTTACCTTGTCCTTTTTAGATTTCTTGCGTTTTTTTACTTCTTTTTCGCTATCAGATGAATCATCATCGGAATGGTGTTTCTCGGAGTCCGAAGAGTTACCGGATTCACTGAGTTTACGTTTTCTTGATTTCTTCTTTTTAGATTTACTGAAATAAAAGTCAAGAAAAATGCATGAAGTCAAGAAGAGAGCATGAGAGTAAATATGGTTTATTATTATTTTTCAGAGAAAATTGAAGTGGATTTACTGTGTTTTTAAACTCGAAAGGCTGTGTCAAAAGTTGAATAGCCTCTAAGCTTGAAAATCAAACTATCTCTAAGGAACTGGAAGCAGTTTATTTATAGTGAATACATCGCGTTCAAACGAGACAAATCAAAAATTTAGGATTGATCGCTCTAGAAATTACAATTATATTATGTATTTCAATATTGTATTAATATTGAAATGGTATTTGAAGCCACTAAGCAGTTAAGGTTTATTGAAATTAACTCAATAAGGATACAAATTGTTGTTGACAATAGTTTCGCAAGGATTTTATTTCCAATGTGATTTTATTAAGCATTTAAAATTATAATTTAAAATCCACTTCAACCCTCAGTTCAGATTAATTTTACCTACGCCTATTGCTATTAAGATATATTTGATTATTAAACTTCACATTGAAGTTCTGATAATAATCTAAAGAATTTTAATCTTTTTAAACACAGACATAATTTTGCACATTATTTTTTGTTTAAATTTTTACCTTATTCAAAACTCATCATAATGGTCTGTTTTAAGGAAAAGAGAGATGAGAAAATATTTATTTTTTGTTTTACATAATTCGAAAATGTTCGCATATTTACGATGATTAAAAAAATTGTTTGGATAGGAGAAAAAGATAGACCAACAAAAATTTATAAAATTAAATTATAATATTTTTAGCAAATTTGTAACTACTGAATAAATAAATATTAACACTGCTAATAACAAACAATATAGAGACTATCTGTGATCACTTTGATCAAATATAAAAGAATATTTTTTTGTTGGCGTAGTAAAGGAGTATTGGATGCTGTATTACTAACATATGTAATTCATAAAACCTCTAAAAAAAGTAAAAAGCCCAAATATGAGCTACATGTAAGCACATTATATAATAAAAAAAACTAATTTTGACTCACCTCTGCCACCTGAAACAATAATACTTTTTTTTTTCGTTCAGCGGTCATGTCTCTTGCGAGGAAGTGACAAATTAAAAAGTATGAAAAAGTGTGAACTAGGCAGAAATTGGTACTACGCCTCTATTCCTGTTGACAACACGGACATAGAGTCATTGGGTCATGGGGTTTTCACGAATTGTCGCGCCACCAAATTTATAAAAAAGATGCCGATACATATTGGATTTGAATGTCGGAATATTGCAACAGAAGGGAAAAAATTGAGCAAGGTAAAACATTCATACAAAGTACATCCGAAGTGACACTCAAGCGCAGCCTGATGAGCACTCATAGCAGTATTGTTTTAGGTGAGGAATGCAAATGGCGATTTCACTAGAGCTTTGTTTGTAAAAGTGGTGAGCAATTAAAGAAACACAGAAAACAATATATATTATGGTGTTAGAGAGACATACATGTACTTGCTCTCTAGCTTATCTGTTTGATTCAAAATGGCCCTTGACAACGTTTAAGCCCAGACAAAATGTCTGTCTGATAGTTTGTAATTTCTTAAAATTTTTCACAAATTCCTGTTTATTACACCAACAAAGTTGCAACGAAAAAAGAATAATTAGAAAGAAATTGTTGAGGTGAAGTTTATTTTGATGTTTATTACGGAGAAGTGGTTTAATTTATTTGTTAAATGTTTGATAGTTAAAAAAAAAAATCAAACACACCTACAAAATTAAGAATCTTATGACCCTAGTTTGAAGATCGTTTAAGAAGTCTTTTTTTATCCATCCATTAGCTCCATCGATTCATTTAATAACTGGTGGATGTAAATCAAGTGGATGTATAATAAAGTCTGATCTTTCAAAATGTTCAGAATGAATTTTAATTAAAGAAAACATTGATTTAACAGTTTTTTTTTAAATATTAAACTTTAGTTATAACCAATGCCTTTTAGTTACTTTACATAAAGAGCTTTTTAAAGAGAATATCCGTTTATCTATTAAAACTTGGGTGTACCCATGCCCTTAAGACAAACAAAAACTAAAACAAATTTTGTCTCATTAGAAAAATAAAACTTAATTAAAGAAAAAACTATTTTTTGCCCCTTAAAACCAAATTAAGGTAAACAAAAATTAACTTTTTTATCATTACAACGAAGTTACTTACCATTTTAAGCATCGTAAATATCGCTTACAACTTTTTGTAATAAAAATTAATAATAATTAAAATTATTACAATTGAACATTTTCTATTTTGAAAATTATTGGCTTTCATGTTTTATCCCTTATTTATGTATGTAATGTACAGTTATTTTTGTTAAGCACGAAGAAGAAAAAATTTAACTCTTAATTTTCATCATATTAGTAAAAAATATTTCATCTAAACTTACTGTCAACAAAGATCTAAATCAGAAAATTATACTTTCGAAAATTCTTACCTTTCTTTCTTGTGCTTTTTGGATTTCTTCTTTTTGTCCTTTTTGCGTTCTGGACTAGCTGAGCTGCACATTAAAAAAAAATAACGAAATTTCATTTATACACACTACTAGTATGACAAAAACTTACCCATCGCGATTTTTCTTCTTTTTTTTCTTCTTAACTTTACCACGAATTTCACCATCCTCCCCATTATCGGCTTTTGTTTCTTTTTCCTTTGACGGAGTCCGAACTAATGCATATCGCCGGCTTTTCTCCTTTTCCGTGTCCTTTTGAGCATCTAGCTCTTTTTGTAATGCCGAACTCTTCGCCAGATCTTCTCTTGCTTTACGATCTGAATCAAAACTTGTTCCTTCAACGAAGTATTCAGAAATTCCGAATGCTTCACGCAGTTTGGCGTTTTTCTCCTGTTGAGCTTCTGCAATTTGATGAGTCTCACGAACACTGAAATCAAAACAAATAGATACTTCAAGTTTCATAAAATAACAAGTCGAAGATGCGTCGTGACGGTGACCTATAACTACATTCTTTTACTCAATACAAATTTGCGTACGTCATTCAAATTTATAAAACAAACTTTTACCTCACAACACTTCTCAGCTCTTTTTGGCACACGCGATGTTGATGGTTGCCATAAAATGGGGTAGTGTTCAGAAATTCTATGGGAAATTTCTGCTGCAGGGTATTCATTCCACCACCACCTATTGGAATGGCAGAGATCCCGGCAAAATATCGCACGTCATTGATATCAAAATGCGAAGCTTTATTTTCTCTCCTAACACTACCAACTCCACCTGCTGAGAGTGCAGAATTCAAGAGAATTCCATGCACATGGTTATTGTTGTGGTTACTGAGAGGAATAGTTGATTGACCATTCCCCGCGCATGCACACTGAACTATATACATTGCTTGGGGTGGTGCGGTTTTTTTGCGGGCTCGTTTCAAGGCAGCCACTGCCGGTTTCAATGGCTTAAACTTTTTCCTCACTGTTTGGTAAGCCATCACAGAACATAGTGGCGACTTAGGAGTTGGCGAGATGTTCGAGTCGCGATTGTCATGCTCGAAATACTGTCGGCCTACCTTTTTTCGACGACGCCTCTTAGGTTTGGATGCTGGTTTTGTTGGAGGAAGGTTTATTTGCTGCAGCAAAACACCACCATTTTGGGTTGAATACATTTGAGATGAAAGCATTTCAAAATTACTTCAGCCGGAAGACTAGTAAAAATTACTTAACGCTAACTTATTTAACTAGGAAGACTTTTGATTTTAAAAATATATATATTTTTTTTAAACAATCGCAAATTGTAAATAAAGTTTAAAACACGCGAACTACACTAACAGCTAGATGGTAACCAACTGTGGTTTTGGAAGACTTTTTAGTGATTTTCACTTTGTCAAGGATTTGGTTTGTGCTCTACATAGTTGTATCAATTAAATTTTCTTGGTTTTTCTTTTAATTCTTATTTGCGTTTTCTGTTCGAGAAATAGGTTTTTTCTTAATCCGTTCGGATTATGATGGGGTTGATTTGTTGGGACATCATTGTAACGATGACAGTTGAAATTACAAATCCCAATAGGTGATATCATATTACTTTTTGTCAGCTTCATAATACCACCTGCTCCCCATTTAGGCAATTCACGCGATGTTTTTACTTTTTGCATTTAGATTTGTTCAAAATCTGCTTTTATACCCTCTCTCTAGTTGATTTGTTTACACGATTGCCAAGAAGAGGGTTTCAAAGTTCGTGGATGATTATTGATTTTTCACATTTCTTTTTTCGCGACTTTCATTATTTTGTTATTTTATTTATAGAAATTTTTATTCAATGAAGAGCAAAGCACTTATTTTAGATTTTATGGTTTCGAAATAGTTTTATCATTATTTTAAATAAATATTTGTATTGTTAATAATAATAAAAAAAAATGTCTACAATGGCAAAACACAACCATTGTCGATGGAAGACTTTCGGAAACTAAGTTAATACTGAGGATGATATTGTTAAACTCAACCCTTAAATCCAACTTTTCATGAAACGGTGATGCGCAGAAAAAGCTAGATGCTATTGTTTGACAATCTACAAAAAGAAGATTTATCTACCAAGAGTAGGAACTGAGCGATGTTATTGATTTTAATTTTCTGGGAAACAAGCTCCTTGAAATTGACTATTAATCCTCGATAGTATTAATTAAAATGTTTTCATTCAGCTTATGTATAAATACGCACAATGTTTTGATAAAAAAAGACCTAAAATTTTTAAATTTATATAATGGTCGGAAACAACGATAATAAAAATTGCTATTTTAAAGTCATAATGATTTAATAGATATGTGGTTCTCTAACAAAATTACTAATTGCGTACCTTTCCATTAGAACCTGACATATGTTCTCCAGAAATGCACAAAAAAAAGTAAAGTAGAGTTAAGTCGCAAAAAGATTTATATCTGGAAGCATTTGTAAAAGTAAATTTATACATTTATAGGATCCATCTGAAACCCACTAAACAAAATATTAGACGAAAAATTATCTCGAATGCTATAATTTGTCTTTACTTTAAAATATTAAATAATATGAAATTATAGTTTTATGATAATTGAAAACGGAGATGAGCTCATTTGAACTTATACATAACTTGAATTATATTTGTATGCTCCCCAGATCAAACAGAGATTATTTTTTTAGTTACATATATAAATTGGTCAGTATCTGAGAGCTCAAAACTTTACCTCCGTCGAAAAATAACCAAGCGAGTCAAGTTTTTGTTTTCTTAGATTTTGGCATCAAAACTAATGGCCTTTTCGATTGCGGCCTGATTAGCATTTCTTGTACTGAAGAGATGAGAAAACGCTTCTGGATTTAATTTCAGAATCGAAACCAAAAACGTTTACACGTATCGGATTGGTCTTCCGGATTGTAAGGATATCCGAAATTAGACATTTATATTTTGAATGGCTGCCTGCCACACGCTGAATGCCAAAAGTTTTGGAAAAATAAAAGTTTTGTTTTTTCTGCTTGATTATTTTGATTTTTTATAGCTATAGTCATATAAACAAAGCTTCAACGATAGTAACTAAAACAAGTTAATCACAGTTCTATAATTTCTTAAGAAGTTTTTGTGTTGATATTTTCGTTGTTAAATTAAAAAGCCACAACAACGATTTATTCCTTTAAGTTGAATTGACTTGAATTGAAAATTAAAAATAATATTCTTCTGTTTTAGTGGAGCGAGAATTAAATTCAAATAAGGAAGTTTAAGTGAGCAAAATAAAACGAAGAAAATGGCAATAAGCTCAAGCTATTTTGTATCTATACAAAAGGATATAGAAACGGTGAGGTTTTTTTTTCAAAAAGGATGATTGTCATGAAAACAAAATGTGAAAATAACCGTCTAGTTTTTGAAAACTTATAAACCGTTAAGCTTCAAACAGTGAAATGATAGTTGCTGAATCACAGAAGACAGTCAAATTTTGGATTTAACATTTAACCCATCTTCCCACTTTACATCGAGCTAGAGCCTATACGGGTAAGCCCGTTTTTTCTTTAAAAAGCATGTGTGCATAATGTAAATAGGCTGTAGCTTAATGGAAAGTGGACGTGTAGGCGGAAATGAATTTTTGGAGTAATCATGTATTTACCAAACACCACAGATATATGTACATACAATGTTTCATAAAAGTAAGAGTCAAGAATATTTATTTGATGTCATTTTGTGTGAGAAAATAGTCCAGGTTTTGTAACTATATTTTTGCTTTTATTTTTTTGTATGCAATTATTTTGTTAGCAAATAAAAATGTTACTTGATGGACACTTATCACGAAAAAATGTGTATATGAGATGTTTTTTTTTAAATCAGAGGTTGTTACGGGAATAAGTCACTCGGATAAAAACATAACACGGAGAGGGGGAATGTATTTTCTGCCTCATTACAAAGTACATAAGTCAGGACAGTATTTAAAAGTTCAAATTTTAGAGTTTGAAAATTAAGTGTCACTTAATTTCAAATAAAGCCCTTTTTCATACAAGGTGTTTATTAATCTTAGTTTTTGTACCTATGGACTAATTTTGTACTAATTATTTCTGAACCTGGCACAACTAACTCTCATCACTATGTCTATTGTTTCATATAAGATAAGACCAAGTATTATACAAAAATGCAACCGGAGTTCTGAATAACTTATGATCTCTTCATTTGTAATAGTAACCAAAATGTAAATTGTGAATAATTCATAATCCAACTTATGAGTAATTAGTTTCTTAGTCGAAAACATAGAAAAAAATTTTAAAATAAGAATATTACTTGCAACCGATGAAAATGTTGAGAAAAAAAAAATCAATAAAACTTGAAGGGACAATAAAGTTCCAGTTTTTCACTTTTTAATCACTGGAGTGCGCCAAAAAATATTTGATTTCAACAAAGTGTACCTATATGGTAAAAAACTATTACGCAAGACACACAATTTAGTGAAAACATTTAGATTTGTATTTTAATCTAAAAATAAAATCACTTACACTATTCTTCCAAATTCGTCCTTAGTTTGGTCACTTTTTCCTTGCCCTGTCAATTTGAGTCGATAGGAGTTAATCTTGACCGCAATCTCTTCCGTTGAGTATCTATAAGTTGATGACGAAAAAAATAAATATAAAATTAGCCACACAACAATTTGACCAAACTCGCGGGAGGATAAATCAATAAACGTACATGTCTCCCTATTTAAAAAGAAACTTTTTCATTTTTTGTTACAAAAAGTAAATCAATCGCAAAGACGAGACAACTTTGTGGGAAAATGAAAATAAAATTGATTTTGTTTTCGCTTCTTGGGCAAACAGCCGTAATCTTTTTGAAAGTGCAATGTTATTGGAATTTTGTCTGCATTTCTATGATTGCCTCTGCGACGGACTAAACAACAAAATATGCGAGGGTTCGTTTTTCGTGCTCTGCAACTGTGACAAAGCTTTAAGGAACCTTAAACAAAAAACACCCCCACCGCACTTGCGAGAGTGATGACGACGATGAGTACTCTGTGACGTATGAAATTAACACAGGAAATAGGGTGGAAATTAAGGGTTGATGGTTTGGGAAAGCAGGGAAATGTTTACATATACATATGATGGGATGTGCCACAATCAGAATGACCACACGCAAGGCAAATCCTGAGTTCAGCCCTCACAATGCTAGAGCAATATAGACAAGTGATGGAGCACTTTCTGATTAATAGGTATGTCTTTTTTCCTGATTATATTTTACTTTAAAACAACATAATTACCAGGTCAAACATTTTGTTACTACATTTTTTAAGCTTTTAAAAACTGCGACTTACCCCTGTTTCTCGAGAATCTCTTCAAATTCAACACACTTGACTTCGATTTTGCGCTTGCGATCGTGATCAAGTATTTCCTGATTTGGTGGACGATTGATGGAAGCATCCAATTTCTTTATATCGTCCTCTGATTTGTACGTCGGATTATCCTTCTTTCCAGGTCGAACAAATGCCCAATTGCGTTGTACATGGCCATTAGTACCAGAACCACGAGGGGTCGTCAATCCAATGCCATTGTACATTTTTGTTTTTTGATTTTAGCTTAACTTATTTTTTCAATTTTATTAGAAGTTCATTATTATGACTATATATTATGCGCAATTGTTTTTTTAGTCACAGAAAAACTAAAATTGCTATCTTCTTTCTGCCGGTTTTTTGGACAAAATCAATAAGAAAAAAGAAATACTTTCTTTTGTAGATAGCTCAAGGATTTAATTTGATTTTATAATTACATAATGTATCCTTTTCAATTAGTCTTCCTTATAAATTAAAGAAAGTATATTTTCATTTAATTATTTATAATTTTTAAATACTTTCAATAAATGTGTAAATAAATTAAAAGACTTTTTTAGAAGCAATCAAACAACACCCGCGATTCATGATGGATGAACGTTTTCGTACATGTCTTGAAAACTTTTCCTCCTCAGTTTGACAATTGACGCCATTTTTTATTTGGAAAAGGGAAATTTTATGGTATATTTCTAAAAAGTGATGCCAATAACTATCAATAAAAAATAATAATAGGAAGCAAGAGGTAGCCGTGTTTTTTGTGCATTTTTATCACCGCTTAAGAAATCCTATGTAAAATAAATTATCAAAATTTAGCACAAAATCGATTAAAAATAAAAGTTCGCCTTTCATTTTGGGCTTTCAATTTCACATTTTTCAGTCCAGCACGAAGTGATAGCAATTTGAGTATTTTGGGTTAAACATTAAAAAATCATTCTAGATTCTAGAAGCGATTAATAAAATCTTTCCTTCGGCTTTTTTGGTGACGTTATTTTTGGGAATGAAACAAATTAGTAACCTTTTCTTTCCCCATGATTGCCCGCATTTGAGGACCTATCGACTAGCCTATTTTGAATCCCCATCAAGCGTCAGTGGCAAACAAAATGTGTGAGCTAATCTTGGAGAAACAGTGAAAACAAGCGTTTGCAACGTCGAAAACTTTCCGACGTCATAAATTCGTTTCCGACATTATCTATAGTTTAATGAACGTTCCTTATAAAGATGTTCCGTAGATAAATGGTGTTGTAAGGGGCTATCGAGAATAAAGTTTCCGTCATTCGAAACGTCAATTATTTTCCACTGATCCTTTTTAATCTTGAATATGGCCTATTGAAATGACAGCCAAATGCATCTGGAAATTTTTTCTCCATACCAATAAATCGTGAGGAAAACTTATGGACATCAATCACGTTCAAAATTTTCAAAAGATGGAAATTTTATCCACGGTAAAAGCTGTTTTTTAGAGCATTTTTATCTCGGCTTGAAAAGATACAAACGAAATTTGGTATAGGTAGTTCCGTATTGTTGAAACAAGGCTACCTAAAATAAATAAGAAAAAATGATATCATTTCGCAAGGGTGGTATTTACAAAAATATGTCGACTGCAATCACAGTACACTGTGTACTGTGGACTGCAATGGATCATTTTCGTCTCACATTTAAAGGACCTTTTAAGAATCTCAACATTTGATTTTTCTTGTGGTTATTACAAAAATAAATAAAATAGAGAACTGTTTGAACAGATGTCTCAATGCCTCAACGATCATCACAATTCAATTTTTTTAAAAACCATTAAAAAAAACATAATTTTTCCAATGAATTATATTGGAACACACACGCTATATAAATTAGCTCTTCATACCTTTATTACGGTTATCAATTTTGTATTAAACTTCATGGCTCTAAAAGCGACAACTTCCGTTAAAGTAAATGGAATATTTGTTCAATGGTAAGAACTTTACTGAAATCCTAATTGGCTTTTCTGGGTCGAGTCATTTAGTAACACGACAGCCAAAGTGATGGTCATCGGTATTGGCAAGCCATTTCGGAACCATTTCTGAAGATTCTACCTTCTGACTTGACTATTACAAGTTAGAGTAGGTATATAGATGTGCAACCCAGCTAAAACAAAAACAAATTTCCCTAGCAGATTTTCAACAAAATGAAAACACGAGAAATATTTTATGAAATTGATTTTATTTTTATAAATTAACATTAACAAAGTTTTTTCGGTTAACAACAGCAACTGAACTTCTGAAAGAAAAAAGAAAGAAATTTAGTTTAATGTATTATTTTGCGAAAATCAACATTATTATTCATAATTTCTGTTTTCAGAGTTAAAAATTATTTTCATGGCCTAATTTCTAGGCTCAATGAGATTCCTACTTATACGATCATCAATAAATAAAATCTTTACTTATCATATACCTACGAATTTAGAATAATATATTTTTATCTTACCTTAGGTCAAGAAGCTAGACACTGCTACTAACCATCAGTCAGCAAATCTCTGGAAAGATGAAAAGATACAAAATTCTGTTAAAAAACAATTTTACAATTTAAAAAAGTAATTATTAACACTTTTCTACTCAGTTATTAAAAATTATTTTCAATGCTTAGTGCAGCTCAATGAGATTCCTACTAATAAGATCATCACAAAAACTTAATTCTATTATAATTTAGTCTATGGACTTAAAATAATTCTCACCTTTTTATCCAATGTCCAAGGCCAAGCATGTTCTCCGCACCGACTACCAAAACCTGTAAAAAAGCTAAACCAAAAATTATAAAAGCAATATTAAGTTTTTTTTGTTTTTTATTATTTTAGTTCTGTTTTTAGAACGAACACTTGGACTACATGGCTGTAAGCCCAAATAAACGCTATATCTACATATAAAAAATAACAGCAAGCAACTGTTTATATGATGCCAATCTTGTTGGCAATGTCCAACGCATCGTAGTCCCTTGCCAATCGCACGTAAGCCTTCTTTTGTCCATCGGGCCTAATAAGGATGTTCACCTTAGCGACCTTGATGTCATAAAGCTTGCGGACGGCAGCGCGAATGTGGTTCTTGTTGGCCCTCAAATGAGTCAGGAAGACCAATGTGTTGTTGTCTTCGATTTTCTTCATTGCTGCTTCAGTGGTCAATGGATATTTAATGATATTGTAGGCATCCATGCTAAAAAAGATTCAAGAATAAGTTTAAGAAATAATAAAAAGAAAAGTGATGTGTTTTACCGATTCCTGGTTGGGACAGACTTCCTTGGGTATTTTGGATTGCGGGGCAATTTCAAGGTCTTTGGTCTGCGGAAGTGAACATTGGTGCGGATCTTTCTGGTACGCGTACCAAAAGCACCCTTGATGACCTAAAAATAGTAAAATAATAATAATCGATTAGATAGACGATTTGGCACATTGATTCGGAGAGGAATTCCTGGGAAAAATCAGTGTGGAAAGTTTTTTCATAGAATTCGCTCAATGAGATTCCTACATACATTTTCATCATTCAATCAACACCTCATGGTGGACATATTACTGCATAGAGCATCGACTTACCTTGGTTTGAGCCTTTTTGGCCTTCAACAAAGCAACAGCCTTAGCCTTTGCGGTTCCCTTTTGCACTTTTTGGCCTGGTTTGGTTGGTTTTCTGGCCTTAAGGAGAGCCTTAGCCTTGGCTTTGGCAGCCAACTTGGCAACTAGCGATTGTGGTTTGCCAGCAACCTTCTTTCCCTTGGCATCCTTGCCTTTGGGCTTGGCGGCAGCCTTGACTCCGACCTTCTTGGTTGGGGCGGCCTTCTTGGTAGCAGCTCCCGCGGGTTTCTTGGCGGCGGTAGCTGGCTTCTTAGCTGGGGCCTTCTTTGCAGCTCCAGCTGCTGCAGCTGGCTTCTTTTCGGCTGCTGCAGGCTTCTTGGGAGCAGCGGCGGCTGGTTTAGCTGCTGCAGGTTTAGCAGCAGCTGGCTTGGCAGCACCGGAACCAGAAGCTCCACTGGCTGGAGCAGCGGTGGCAGGTTTCTTCTCGGGTTTTTTATCTCCCGACTTTGCTGTAAATAAAAGGCATCCATTAGTTTCATCAAATTGTATAGAAAACGTCGAACGAAGCGGCTGCGTGTTATTTGCTTTTGATTTTTGTCAAACAAAAATGAGGTTATGGAGACACTCCGCGTATTCAAGTAAAAAATAAATAATGCTAATTCAGTGCAATTTAATTTTCAATTTCTATCACTGATCGTTCAAATTGCAAGGCAAATAAATAAAAATAACATAACACCTCCCGAGCGCACTGTCATGACAAAAACCACATGGCAAAATTTACTTCACAATTTTCATCTTGAGTTTAATTGAAATTCCAGATAATAAATTGAAAATTATTGCAACCACTTCAAAACGTTTATAATTTTACTTGATTTTTCAAGATATTTAATGATTAATTAAGTATATTTCATAAAAATTTCCTCACCGGACTTCTCTGCTGGCTTTTTGGGTGCCATTTTTAACGAAAAAAGAAATAGAAAGGAAGGTTTTTTGTCTTTGTCAAATGCCGGAAGGGAAGATTTTCGAAAAACACAATTTCGAAAAGATGGCGAATGTAATTTTCGAAAAAAGTGCTTGGAAAATGGGGTTGTCTACGAATGAACTAAGGCTGTGTTCACGGATATTGTTATTTTTGTTGAAGTTATATTAGTTGTGGTAGATGGCGTTAGTACAAAGTTTTCTTTGGAAAATTTTAAATAGTGGTCACAGTACACAAATCTAAGGTATTATACTGCGCAGGTTGTCAGTCGGAAATAAAAATGGCTGTGAACGTGAGAAAGAAAACACACGTAAAAACAAATTAAAATTGAAATTGTCAAGAATAAAAATGGCTGGGAACGTGATGACTTAAGTTTTGTTCCTTTCCGACTTTTAAACAGTTTGAAACCGTCAGATTTAGTGCGAACCCAATCCTCTCTTGAAAAATTGTACTGGTCCGCACCAAATCTGGCGGTCTGAAACCGTTTGGGACTAAGCATAGGCCAGTGGCGTAGCTAATGAGACAGGGTACAAAAGTGCCACATACAGATACGAAAACTATTTTCTTCAATAAGAAATACAAACTAATTCCCAAACCGTGCTAAATGGAGTGGGAATTAGCAAAATGTGTTGGCAAATTCAATTGGATTTCAGAAGCAGTAGAAAACTGTGAACATTTTTGATTTTGGCAGGTTTTTTTTAATCCATGGACATCACATCCATCCTTCAATGGAATTTTAACATGATAGCCTTACAGATAGGGAAAGAACCATGCTTTGACAGAAAATGTTTAATTTTATCCAAATGTCAACCAATTGCCCAAAAATCACTTTTTTCCGGAAAACTAAAAAAGCTTCAAAAATGTCGAATGTTTTTTAATCTAACCAATTGCCCTGAAATCACTTTTTCCGGAGAAGTAAAAACCTTTAAAAATTTCGGAATTTTTGGTGGTTTCTTAATCCATCAACATCGTAATCATCCTTCAATATAATTTGACAGTTGATGGCTTGACAGACGGAGGACGAACTATATTTTGACGGAAAGTCTTTTTTGATTCAAATGTTTCCAAATTGCCCTAAAATCACCTTTTTCAGAGAAGTTAAAAACTAACAATTTCAGACCTTTTAGAGGTACTTTCATCCATTCACATTATATTGTTCCCCATCAAGGACATGCAATCAATTTTTCTTGCTCTGCAAATGCTCTGAAATAATCTGATTTCTGTATGTTAAAGTTTCAAATGTATGTGAATTGAAGAACATTTTATAATATGGGTATTCATACAACAGCGTAAACTCATTGTAAACGTTGTTGACAGATTTACGAAGTTTAAAACTTTACCACGTTTACGACGACCTTACGCTGTTTCATGAATACCTTTAATTTTTAAAATTTCTAACTACGCGACTGTTCTCATTTGACTTTTGTTTTTATCTCTACTCCTTCAGAATTTGTCTTAAGAAAAAAAAAGTTGAGATAAAATTTGTCTTTGCTCGATCTGCGTACTAGGCTTTAATATATGTACTGTGATATTAGGTATGAGCCTGTTTAGAAAGGGTGCCTCAAAGCACATAGAAACAACAACAACTTCATTTATTTGCTGCTTTCTTCATGCCTCATGACTTCCCTGACCCCCATTTCTCTTATCCAGAAACTGCCGGGAGACAGGTCTCATCTTCCCAATATAAACAGCGTCTATGAACCACAGTGCATATATGAATGGTAATATCATTAGCGTTTTCATTTTTGGCATCGATGTCAGTATTTACATAGCCCGACTTTTCCAATGGTGTTTTTTTCGTTTCTTGTTATAATACATTGGTTTTCCCGTAATTTTTAATTCCCTCCAATAGGGAATTTAAGAACCTGTCAATTTCAAGAGTGACAGCTTTCATTGTGGTGGAGGTGTCAATTTCCTATGTGAAAGCAAAAAAAAAAAAAAAACATTACAAAGCAAATTTCGATATGATAATTCGCTACAGTGCTGATTTTATCGTTTGTATATGAATGATAGAGAATGATATATTGCTATTTGTTAAAGACTCTATTCCCTCCACTTACAAAAAACAGAAATCTCACGGGAAAAAATCAGGTAATGTAAATACCGCCTGTAAAAATGTCTGTCAAATCTTAATATTTGTAATTGTGTTAAGTTATCAGAGGCATAGTCATTTTCTTATTTCTGACTCTTTAAATTTTGATTTTTTTGGCGGGTTTACGTATCACAGGTATAGTTATTTCTAATTTCTGACACTTTCAATTTTGACAACCTGTGGCGTAATTTAGGTGTGTTTGTTAACGTGGAATTTTTTGCAAATCTTAACAAATTCTCACAATTTGCTATCAGAAAACATAGAGAATGAAACAATATTCGTAATTCTGTCACAATTTGTATGGACATTTTGATAAATTTACGCAGTTTACAACTTTACTACGTTTACGACGACCGCTGTTGCATGATGAATACCTATAGTGTGTTTCCTTATGCTTCCCAGGATAGGAATATAATAGATAGAAGAGACACATTTTATCCAGCAATATCCAGAATGAAATGAATAACGACACTTAACTGGGGCAAAAAGAATAGGCATGTTCAGAAAAATGAGATCTCAAAGACCTCAGTAGTTTCAGTCTCGTGAATAAGATTCCTCAGCAAAACTTCTCAGTTTTGCTGTCAAATTACTGAGGGAAAAAATATTAGATCCGCTTGCTCATTTTTTGACGGAGAAAATTATGCTGAAGTCCTTGAGATTTCATTTTCCCTTCGTAATAAAATCAGTAGTTCGGTGATAATATGTCAAAATAGTTTAACACATACATATTTATTTCTTAAACTTAAAGTACAAAATGGATGAAAAAATACAATAAGAATATTCATACAACAGCGTAAGGCCGTCGTAAATATAAAGGGTATTCATGCAACAGCGTAAACTCGTCGTAAACATCGTAAAGTTTTAAACTTCGTAAATCTGTCAAATTTTCCATACAAATTGTGACAGAATTACGAAGTTTTAAAGTTTACAACGTTTACGACGACTTTACGCTGTTGTATGAATACCCTTATAGTAAAGTTTTAAACTTCTTAAATCTGTCACAATTTGTGCTCTTTCCGAATTTGAATACATAGAATGAATCACACCGATTACAGAATCCGACAAATGAGCTGCGGAGGGAGTCTGACTCAATTTTGACATTTGGCTCATAGTAAAAATGTCAAAATTGAGTCTGATTCCCTCCGCAGTTCATTCGTCGGATTCTGTAATCGGAGTGAATAAAGAAACATACCGCACTTAATTAGTCAATTCACGTTTCTGATATTTAATAGATTTTTCTACACAATTTTGACTGATGAGTCAAAAGTTCTACATTTCTATTCACAGTACACAAACAGAAGGTATTATCTTGCGCAGGTTGTCAAAAATGAGAACTGTCAGAAGGAATTAAAGGTGGTGGCGATCGTGATGCCATCCACCGTATTACAACAACAACAACAAACACGAAAAAATAATTAAAATAACACTAAAAAACAATTTTTACTCTCAAAATAATAAAATAGTTTTGATAAACACTATATAGCTCGAAAAATCTTATTTTCTAAACAAGTAACAAATGAACACACACGTAGCACACAACAAATTTTAGTCACACATCACGATAATCCACCATTTTCCACTAATTTTGACATATGCGCAGAACTGAACAAAATTGAAAACACTAATGATTACTCTGTGCTAGTTCAAAAAACCGACAGATGGCGCAGATATCTCTTAAAGATAATTCGGATGTGCTGGACAAGATGGCGTACTTAGTTTTTGGATATTAGGTCAAATAAGAAAGATTTTCGATTTTAAAAATTTGCTTACAAGCCTGCAATAAACGATAAAAATCTTGATATATTTGATATGTTTTGACTAAAAATCGATGCTTATTGATCAAATATGTATTTTTTTGTTAAATTACAGTTTGTAAAATTTATAACGTCAAAAAAATTTACTATTTGACACTTTTAAACACGTTTTTTGACAGAAAAAACATCATTTTTTGTTCAATTTTACCTTTAATTTTAAATTTAATGAAGTTTGTTTCTTTTTTTGTTATCTTTTTTTTATTATAATTTTTTTTTAAATATTTTTTTCAGTACAAACATTTATTTTCAAAAAAGTTTGACCACATCTAATGAATTAAAATTGTATGAGAACATGAATGGCCAGTTACTGAAAAAAGTTGTCTATTTAATGCACTTTCCAAAATGGTATAACACATGCTTGTGTATAAACAAAATAACCAAGAAAATTTGTCAATCATCTAATAAAGCAGCTTTTAACATTTTCGCAAAATGTCTATTAAAATTTTACAATAACCTCCCAATCTGGATTGGACAAAGATTTTCTCTTTTGATGTGTAAGAAGGCTCAGTGCAAGTATAAAACTCGATTTTAGGTGTTGAAAGCCCCCCATTTGGCCACCATATTGAAAAACTAGTTCTAAAAAGTTTTTCGTTGCAACTTAAATTTTATTTTAGTCTTAGAAAAAAAGTTTTGTACAAATTTGGAGCAAATTCAATTCTCTTCAATTTATATTAGCTTACTGTTTACCCTAAGGCTGTAAATAAAAAGTTATCAAAATGATCAAAAACATATGAGTATTTTCAATGTTTAGATTTTGATTAAAACTTTTTATTTATAACTTTAGGGTAAAAAATGTGTTAACATAAATTGAAGAGAATTGAATTTGCTTCAAATTTGTACAAAAGCTTTTTTTCTAAGACTAAAAAAATGTAAGTAACGAAAAACTTTTTAGAACTAGTTTTTCAATATGGTGGCCAAATGGGGGGCTTTCAACACCTAAAATCGAGTTTTATACTTGCACTGAGCCTTCTTACACATCAAAAGAGAAAATCTTTGTCCAATCCAGATTGGGAGGTTATTGTAAAATTTTAATAGACATTTTGCGAAAATGTTAAAAGCTGCTTTATTAGATGATTGACAAATTTTCTTGGTTATTTTGTTTATACACAAGCATGTGTTATACCATTTTGGAAAGTGCATTAAATAGACAACTTTTTTCAGTAACTGGCCATTCATGTTCTCATACAATTTTAATTCATTAGATGTGGTCAAACTTTTTTGAAAATAAATGTTTGTACTGAAAAAAATATTTAAAAAAATTATAATAAAAAAAAGATAACAAAAAAAGAAACAAACTTCATTAAATTTAAAATTAAATTTAAAATTAAAGGTAAAATTGAACAAAAATGATGTTTTTTCTGTCAAAAAACGTGTTTAAAAGTGCCAAATTGTAAGTTTTTTTGACTTTATAAATTTTTCAAACTGTAATTTAACTAAAAAAAATACATATTTGATCAATTAGCATCGATTTAAATCACAACATATCAAGATTTTTATCGTTTATTTCAGACTTGTAAGCAAATTTTTAAAATCGAAAATCTTTCTTATTTGACCTAATACCGAAAAACTAAGTACGCCATCTTGCTCAGCATATCCGAATTATCTTAAGTAGATATGTGCGCCGTCAGTCGAAAAAAATAGTTCCATTTTCAAGCACAGTGTTACCTTTAATATGTCGATACCTTCCCGTAAGAATGTATTAAGCGACATTTTAAAAATATTAAATTAAATTTTTAAAATACCTCTCATTCAGTTATTTATTTGGGTATTTTGTTGTAGTAAACAGATTTTTCGAAGCATTTTGAGTTGAAAATCCCGTTCCAATTCTTTTTATTTTTTTAAGTACATAAATAAATAACTGGACCAGAGGTTTTTTTCGATGCCTTTAAAATTTTTGAAATGTCGCTTAATACATTCTTACGGGAAGGTATCGATGTGTACTCAGATTTCTATTAAGGCTCTACCCAGCGTTACCTTCGGGACTCTTTAGAGTCCTTTTTGACTCCTTTTAAACGCTGGGACTCCTCTTTTTAAAAATGATTGAAATTTGACTCCTTTTACAATTTTAGGACTCTTTTTCATAAACGCACAAATATTTATTGAATTCTATGATATGAACGAGTTCAATTCGCTTGAAGCTCATTTCTACCGTTTGTATACATATTACACAGTTTCAAAAAAAAAAAACACCTGTGACCTATTGCACCATCTTACAAAATTGTAATTACAATTACAAATTAGTACTCCACAAAATTTTAAAATTCCAGATTCTTCAATACAAAATTTGTAGTTGTAAATTACAAGCGAAAAATTGTAATAACGGTTCTGAATTTTATTCAGTTTGTGAAAAATTTCTAGTGGTTACAAAAAGAAAAATTCAACAATGGGTTCCTTTCCGACATTTAAGTGCTCAATTCGAAGGCAGTTCTGCATTAAGCAGCATCAATTTCGTTTACCCAAGCTTCCTTTGATATGTCTTAAATGTTTAAATAAAATACAAATTTTCAGAGCGACTCATCTCAAATTATAGTTACATCTTATTTCGTCAATAAAAGATGTTCTCTCATTACATACGGCATTCGGCTCACAGCGCTATTCAAAGCGGATGAATGAAGAAAAACATACTATCACAGATACTTTAGTTACATAGATATCGCACGCAAAGCAAACAAAAATGACTGCTTTTTTATCCTGGGACGTAAAGCTACGTCCCAGTAATATCAATTTTGTGTGAGCCTTATGATATTTACATGCATAACCATAAATACAAAACGCCAAAACACAAAATATTGAAAAAATTATCATTTTTATTTGTACTGGATGCGATATCTATGTAACTCTAGTTTCTGTGATACTATTGAAAGAAATAATCTTAGTACATATTACAAAATTATTTGTAATCAAATAATCTCGCATTTTAGTTCCAATGATAAACAAGCTTTCAATTCTAAAATATTAGATTCAAATGCAAGTAATTAAGATGCAAAAAGATTTTAATTATTTTTCCTTGATATCCGAATATCCCATAATTGTACCCTTCATCCAGTTAAAATTATTGAAGAATACAAATTACCAGAAATAAATGCCCAAGATAGTCGTTTTAAAATATATTTTAAATTGAATAACATTGAAAGTTTTGGTTTGAAGTGTGCAATTTAAATAACCTATTGGAAAAATTTTTCAAAAGTATATATTTAAAAAATGTATAGGTATTGTTATAAAGATTTTAAAATTGGCCATAGCAGCTCTTGCGCAGAAAGAATTTTTTATAAATTGACTCTTATTTAGAAAAAACTTACAAGCCGCCTAAAAGTTGACGTGTGCATTTCAATGCTTTCTGCACTTACTCTATTAGATTATAACCAACTAGAAGACTGGATTCCTGATTCAATTTTAATTCAAAAATATAGAAACGATGTTTCTAATAACTAGTTTCATAAATACATAGATAATATAAGTGATATTCGATATGTAGTATTATATTAATATTAAGAATCTTGTTTTGTTTTGTTAAGAAGAGCAACTGTTTATTTATTTAAAGAAACTTAGGTAATTTTTGTTTCTATTTTGAGATTAACTTATGTCTACTAAAAAAATTGAAAAGATGGAAGTTTTTATTTATTGTTTTGTTTAAAAAAGAAGCTATTTGTTATTTTTTCTTAAATAAACCATGTTAAATTAGAACACTGATAAATTTTGATGTTTTTCTTGAAGTTTTGATGGGACTCCTTTTTTCAGCCAGGACTCCTTTTTTTGACTCCTACCGAAAATTTTCAGAGGTAACCCTGGCTCTACCAAACCAACACCAAATCATAGCGAATCATTCGCAACGATACAAAATATGAAAGATACACAATGCCAAAAAACAACAAAAAACTATGATGTTGATATTTCCAAGATCTTATTTTTCTGAGCTCGTCAAATAGTATAGACTGAGAGTCAACGACGTAAAAAGACAAGTCATTTGCGTAAAGTTGTAAGTCATATGAATAATAGCCTTTTAGCTTGCAATTTTCAACAGTGGTTTTCATAGGTCAAACTCTTTGTTGTTTGTCCCTTAAAAGATAAAAAGTGGCCAAATATCAAAACAACCCTCAGTAATTTTTAGAAACTTCCATCTAGCCCTCTATCTTCATAAGGAATCACTACAGAGAGATGGGCCTATGACAACAATTGTTCAAAATTGCAAGCTAAATATTTCTTGTATGCACATTTTTTCCCTCCGACCAATAGGCATTGAAATAAATCGATGTAAATAATTTATGCCAATACACCTGTTTGACACGTATTTAGGTAAGCAGATAAACGGTCATTGGTTCAACACCTCAAAGGCTATTATTTCAATTATTTCAATTAAAAATTACTTAACTTTTTATGTCGTTGGTTCTTAGACTAGAAGAAGAAATAATAATATTTAGTCAGTCGTTTGTAAACGATTTAACTTGAAAAGTATTTTAATTTAAAATAAAATTAGATTTTCAACATTTTATGAAATTTTATTAATACAAAAAAAATTATGCTAACTTTTACAAAATCACAAAAAAAATCATCAGCATAAACATGTTTTGTTGCTAGAAATACCACTATTAACACTGCATCCAATACCGTTGAGGAGACCTTTAAAAAAACCTTTAATAGAAAATGATCATAAATAAAACTCAGTTCTTATAAAACTGGGCTGTACTGGCAGTAATGAAATATTTGACTCACCGACTCTAGCATGATGCTCATTCTTTTTACCAAAAAAATTTGTTTCAACTATGCATTGTTTCATTGTTGAGTCAAATGATAGTGAGGAAATTCTCTGAAATAGTTCCACAATATTAAAACCTGTCCTTGCCGAAACTGTCCAATATTCAGCTCTTATTACTCTAGCATACTCATAACCGAGTCTTTCCATTGAAATAAATTCTTCTTTTGTCTGAAAGTTGAAAGTTTCAAAAAAGCATAAGCAATCACAATTTAAATATTTTATAAATTAAGGGTATTCATGCAACATCGTAAAGTCGTCATGAACGTGCAGTGGCGTAGCGTGGGTTTTTGCCGCCCGGGGCGGTGTCTAATTTTGCCGCCCCCCAAAATGTATTCAAAACAAACAAAAATACAAATTACATATATATACAATGTATATTATACATAGACATAAAAATGCTACAAATCTTTTCATGCAAAGCTAAATTTATTATTGTCAGAAAAAATATTATTATTACACATTTTTTTATAGTCCAGTTAATTTAGACTTTTTTTTTGCAAAACATTGGGGAAGCAATTTTTTTCTTGGTTTCATTAAAGTACCATACAGAAAGCTTAGGTCCAAATTTTCGACCATCAACCCCTTGCAGGGTTGCCGCTATATTGATTTAAAGAGTGAATTTGTTTTTAATGATTAATATCCGTAATTTTAAGTTCATCGAAAAAATAAAAATGCATTCCTAACAAATAGAGTAAGTTCTACTAATTTGAATATATTGTATTTTTTCAGATTTTGTGTATTTAACGAGTTATAACCAATTATAGGCAAAAAATGGAGTTCACACATTTTTAGTCAATTTTTTTTTCTTTCACGCGAAAATTTCTTTCAAAAGTTCTAGTAATCACTCTATCCTACAGTTTTGTCCTTAACATTTTCTGTTTCTAAGCAATTGTTTACCGATTGTATGGCCAAAAAGGTATCCGCACATCATCATAATTAAGTGTTTTAAAACTGTGAGTGGGGTTTTCTCAATATAGTAACGGGGAAGACATTTTTTAATTTTGAGTTCGTTGAAGAACTACAAAGAAAGCTTAAATCCAAGTTTTCGACCATCAACTCATAACAGGGTTGCCACTATCCTCAATTAAGGAGTTACCTCGTTTTTCACAAATAAAATCCGTATCTTTAATTCTATCGAAAAAGTACATATGTATTCCTGACAAGAAGAATAAATTCTACAGATATGTTAAGTGACATTTTTTCATGTTTTTTGTATTTAAAGAGCTATAGCCAATTATAAGCAAAAAATGGAGCTCACATACATATGTTTTATTTAGTTTTTGTTCAGTGATACGTTTAAGTTTTCTCCTAAAAGTTCTTTAAAAATCGTTAACTTACAGTTTTTATTTTTATATTTCTTAAGCCAAGTCAGTTGTTAACTTACTGTAGCACCTGAAAGGCAGAATCACACTTAAAGCATTTCAAGCAAAATGGTACCTTCCTTATTTTCTTGTTTTGAATAAATATCAAGGGTCGGTTGTTAGTTCCGAAAACAAAATTTACTCTTTCACCAAAGATGGTGGAAGCTTGCAGACCAAGTATAATCACGTATCTGATATGCAAAATAATATTTATAAACTTGAAAACTCAAATTAATACATGCTCGCACTTTACTCTTATAAGCAGCTATATAAAAAAAATTTAATGTGACTTCTCTGTGCTCAATTAATTTTGTGATGAATCGATTGAACAAAAGTAAAGATTGATAGACTACATCATTTCTAATGATTTCCAACTTTTAGACCCATCCCTTAAAAATATAAAAATCAAATAGGTACTTGAATAATTTGATCTCGAAAAATTGCAATTTTCAAACAAATTTTGATCCAAAAACCAACACATTAATCAAAAATTCCTCAAACATGGGTAAAATAATTTTGTCTTACCTTTCCAAAAATATAAAATTTTCTAAAAACAAATGTCATTCTGACTTATTGCAAATTATTTCTTAGCCTTCTTCTTTCCCGTTTTTGACTTTTAAACGTTCATATCTCCATTCCTCTAATTTTCCGAATTTTTCATTACAGCTACGACTTTCTTGTAATTGCATAATCTATCGAATACAGAAAAAAACATCTTCCTACCTCTCCCCGTTTAGAAAATAGCCAAAACCGAGTTCACTCTTTAAACCAAGATGGCGGAAACCCTGCAAAGGGTTGATGGTCGAAAACTTGGATTTAAGTTTTCTATAAAGTACTCTATCGATAACAAGAAAAAAATGTCTTCCCCAACGTTTTGCAAAATTCCCATAGCAGCTATGACTAAATATACTGGACTATTAAGCAAAGATACATAGATGGTTGAAAATAAAATTTAATTTTTATATCCTAACAGTGTTGGTGAAATAGTCGAACACAGAAAAGTGGTGGAACAGTATAAATTATGTAATTTTGGATACAGTTTGTATATAACTTGAACGAAAGCCTTTACAATTCATTTAGGAAAATATAAGTATCATTTTTAGCCATTAAAATAAAAGTCATCTTGATTCAAAACAAGTAGGTAATTATTCTTTTTTTATATGGTGGCTTTTCATAAATGGCAAAATGTGGTGAAAAGCGAGGCGCACATCTCTACTTCTCAAAGAATAAAAATAAGAATAGAATAAACAAACAAAAAAATACTTCTAGTGTAATTTGCTAGGAAGTCATAACCATAACTCATAACTAGTCAAATAACAAATACCTACTCCTACATATCATTACATTATTGTTATAAAACTATTGGTATTTCGTTTTGGTGTCAAATTTTTGACTAGTGCACAAATTTTAAAATAAATAAAAATAAAATGTTTGAAATGCTGTGTCGGCAAATTGCACTCGAAAACTCTTACTTCGAGGACGTCTAACAAAGAAACGATAAATGACCCATAAACAAACATTTTTATATGTATCAGGAAAAGGAGATAGCTTCATGATAATAAACTTTTTCTTTATTCAAAACCATTTAAAAAATCAAACACTTTGAGAATCAGAATTTTAATTAGACTTACGTGGATGTATATCACAGTACACATATTAAAGGTAATATCATAAGAGTTTTGATTTTTGTTTCTTCTGCGCATTTATCAAAATTTGTATGAAATGTCAATATTGGTTGTTGTTTTTACGTGTATTTAAGTCATCACATTCCCAGCCATTTTTATTTCTGACATTTTCAATTTTAATTTGTTGTTATTTTTACGTGTGTTTTCTTCCTCACGTTCACAGCCATTTTTTATTTCCGACTGACAACCTGCGCAGTATAATACCTTAGATTTGTGTATTGTGTGTGTATATAATAGCATAAGAACTTTAAAAAAATTTCAAACTTTTCACATGAACAATTTCCGATTACTATACATTTCGAGTAGGTAGGTATCTTTACAGAAAAGCAAAAACGAAGTTTTTTCCCGTTATTTTATTTTGTTAAGACGGCATAATGTTTCAGAAAGTAAAAGGAAGAGCAGTATACTCGTTTTTGTTTGTGTTTTTTTTCCGCCTTTCACGTATACTATTTTCTCACTTTATCTCACAACCTTAAAAGAGCTATGGTCAAAATGTTTAATGAGTTGTCCGTCTGGCGAATAATTTAAATGAAAGGGCTGTGTTCAGAAAAGTTTTCAATGTGCTCCCATTGGGAGTCCCCAATTTAAAGTTAAAATATTTAGTTCTATTTGTGGACTTCTTCATTGTGGAATTGTGGTTTTCATTCAATAACTTCCTTGAACCGATAGTAGGACTTAACCTTAGGGTTTTTTAATCCGACGACATCGTAGCCATCCTTTGATGGAGTTTGACAGTTTATGGCTTGACAAATTCTCCCTTTACATAAAAGAGTCCATTAGCTTTCATAAGAAAACATATTAATACAAAAATTTCTTTCTATTGAAGGGGTTTCTTGTAAGATAAATCGATGAGAACCAAAACTTGCCATATCCAAGCCAGAAACACTCGTCATAACCAAGCGTGAAACGTAATAGTAAAATTTCTTTTTTATGGAACTTTAAATATCAATCCTATAAAAGTATTTTAACAATTAAGTTTGGCTATAGTTTATTCCTCGTAGTACCTCGTGGCTTGATGGTTAGTGCGTAGGACTGTCATGCCGAAGGTGTGGGTTCGATTCCCAGCCGTGCCACCTAAAATGAAATGTTTTATTCGAGGTACTGCCTCTTGCGAGGAACTGACAAATCCTCCAAGAGTATACTTGTCATGAAAAAGTGCTTCTCATTTAGCCGTTCGGACTCGGCAAAAAACTGTAGGTCCCCTCCATTCCTGCCAACAAACACGCACACAGGAATGGTTGTGAGTTGTAAGTCACTAGGCCCTGGTTCTCCACGAGCTGTTGCGCCACCCAATTTATTTATTTATTTATAGTTTATTCCGGTCCGGGTTCCGATTGGTTCCGATCATATCATACATACTTGCCGGAAGGCTCCAAAGTTTTTTGCATGATATAAATGTTGAACTTGAGTTTGCTACCACTCAAGTTGTTGTTGTTGCATTCAAATATTTAATATTATTTTTTCTATTGTTTAAATGAAGTTGATAATAATTTTTGGTTGGTGACATGATTTTTGATTTCAATACCGCCCCGGATATATTTTGGGAAGGGCAAAATTAACTAATCATGCTTATTACGGCATTTACAATGGGAGCGGAAGCAAGGTGGTTTAGCACATTGCGTCGGTATTACAATTGAACGGATAACGATCGGGAGATTCACTTACAGCCCTAGTATTGACACGATTCAAAACTAGTTTCAATGTAAAACTAGTTCTATAGGGGTTTCGAGTTGCAGGTTTTGAACATATTGGTATTATTAAAAAAAAAAATTGACATCTAAAACTCTGATTTCATGTTTTAGATGTCAATTTTTTTTTGAATAATACCAATATGTTCAAAACCTACAACTCGAAACCCCTATAGAACTAGTTTTACATTGAAACTAGTTTTGAATCGTGTCAATAATAGGGCTGTTATTGAAATCTGATGTAAAGCATTACTGATCGAGTAGCTTCCCGCCTGGATTGCGAATTCGATAATAGACATGAATAATTTTCTAAGAGCGCCGAAATTTCACAGTAAAATTTAATTATTAAATAAAAAAAAAAAAATTAAAATTGCCACCAAATTTGCCGCCCCCCAGTAAGTGCCGCCCGGGGCGGGCCGCCCTCCCCGCCCCACCCACGCTACGCCACTGTGAACGTGGTAAAGTTGTAAACTGTCAAATTTTCAATACAAATTGTGACAAAATTACGAAGTTTTAAGCTTTACAACGTTTACGATGACTTGAATACCCATATTATATTTATTGCAGCAAAAATATATTTTTTGATGTTTTTAATATTTATTTAAATTGTTGTTGTTGAGAAGTTGCTATTGATTTCTTCATTTGTCAAATTTGAGCTTGTTCAACTTTAAATTACTTCCTTAACGCTATTTACCCGGAGGCCACACGAGCGAGTACTCGCTACCGAGTTGGCTAAATACATTAATTGTCAAATCACTCGCCGCTCTACTCGCTTCTCAACTGGCTTTGAAAAAGGCAAGCCAGTTGACTAGCGAGTAGGAAAAGTTTCGATGTATTTGTAACTGGTTGGCGATAACTCGCTCGTGTAGCCTCAGGGTTAGCTGTTTAAAGTCTAATAACTTGTGGAACAAACTTTGCGATCAAAAACATCAATGACAAATTTATAAAACTACAACACAACACCATTCAGAATAATTTTACAAATTAAAGTTCAGAAGGAAATTTGAGCTCAACTTTCTCTTTTATGAGTAAACTGAGACGGCAACCAAAAATTAACTACCATATCGTCCCTCTTCTCACGAACTGACGTACCTGCTTTTTCAATATTTTACAGGAGAGCAGTTTTTAGTTTTGTGTCCGCCTTCTTTAAGCGTTACTTCTGTGTTTTATAACGGTTTTGGTATTTTTTTTGTTGTAAAATTACAAGAATATGTTAATGTTTCAAATGATATGAGATTCAATGTAAATGCAATACTTAAAACAGTTACAAATAATCGATCAACCAGATACGTCAGTTCGTGAGAAATTTTGGTGACAAGTTTTAGTGTCGTGGCAGTATACACCGACGCCACTGTTTTGAAAAAAGCTTATTAGTGAGGCATTTTAGTGTTGTGACAGTATGCACAGGTATTACTGTTTTGAAAAAAGCTCGCCCATAAGCCTTGTATTGACAATTTTTGTTTGACAGAGTATTGTAAACAGGAAGAACCGAATGCAATTTAAATTTAATTTAGTGATAGGTCAGTAGCAGCATCTTAGCATAAACTTAAAGCGTTTTTATTTCTACTCACCGATAAATGCACCTAGTAAATGAAACCACTTTATTTACACAATAATTTGCAATAGAACGGAAAACTGCTACCCACATAATTGCAGTTACGTCTGTTCGTGAGAAACTTTGTAACTAAAATTGCAGTTATGCCAACTATGTCATAACGCATTGAACCATGTTCCAGACATTTTTCAGGGAATCTAATGATGTAGAAATATGCAATCAAGTTAACCAAGCATATATATGCCCAAATCTCAACAACGACAATTTGCGAGTTACGTCACTTCGTGAGATGAGGGACGATATAAGCCATACTATCCACATGGTCTGAATCAGGATCAGATCATGATAAATAAAACAAACCCGATTCTTATGTCGTTTTCGATTGGATGTTTGGAGTACTCCTTTTCCACTCCTTTTTCACTCCAACTACTCCAAATTTTCCATTTTCCATGGGAATGAAACAGAGCACAAAACCAAACGAAAACGACATTAGTGACTTAAGTGTGTGTGTTATATACTCGTCTCAACCTGCCTTACGTTTGTTTATTTTCATGAAGGTATCTGATGCCCTTTTTCTTTACACTACTGAGACCATTCACAATAATAAATAGCCTTCTGCCCACCAGAGTAAATTTTAATTTTTGAATTATTTTCTGGAACGTTTTGAAAAAGCAAATAATAGGCTGAGAGCAAAATTTATAAATATGGACTTATACACAACACACAAATGTAGAAATCTTTTAAGAATAAACTCACCAACAAATCTGATTTTGTTCCAACCAAGAATACAAAAGGCCTGTGAACACGATTTACCGCTAATGCACTGTCAAGCCAAGTTGGTGTTTCTTGAAGACTCTCTTCATTGGTCATATCATAAACGATCACTATAACTAGTTTTGAATATTAAAATAAAAATAGTAAATTGTTTGTTTTCTTTAGAGATGATCTTGAGCATGATGTCTTACTGTTAGCATTTCTATAGTATGCTTGTGCAATGCATTTAAACCGTTCCTGACCGGCAGTATCCCATCTGAAATAAATTATTTAAATACATCAATCATCTTGAACTGAAAAAACGAACTGGAATGCTGTAAATTTTGTGCTTGCTTGTCGTTTTCATTATTTGAGAAGTGATATCAATACAATGGGAAGGGCACAAAATCCCGATGCCAAAATCTCGAAAAATAGAGAATCCGGAATGTCATAATCCTGAATGTCCAAAATCCCGAATGCCGAAACCCCAAATGGACAAAATCCCGAATGCTTTGTTTGGCTTGGCTTCTGTTGATTTAGAGATCTCAATCGATAAGAATCTCGAATGCAAAAAATCTCTAAGTAAAATTTGTAAATAAAATTCGAACGAACAAAAATCCAGAAAGTTCTGTCAAAATTCCTACAAAACAAATAAAATTAACAGGACTTTGGATAAAAATTGCCAGCCTTACACGATTTCTGTTAACCCACAGTACACATATTGAAGGTAATATCATTAGCGTGTTCATTTGTGTTCAGTTCTGCGCATCCATCAAAATCAGTGCAAAATGGCGAATCCCGTGACCCCTACTAGTTTAACATCAAAATTTGTTGTGTGTTATGACATTATATTGTCATGCAAACAACATCGTTCCTGGTTTTTAGTGTTTTTTAAATTATGCTTTTGTGTTTGTTTTCTTCGTTGTTGTTGTAATACAGCGGACGGGGTCACGTAAGGCTGCCATCTTGAATTTCTTTGACAGTTCTGATTTCGGACAACATGCGCAAGATAATACCTTAAATATGTGTACTGTGTGTTAACCCACGTTATTTATGTTTGTCAGTTGTTTTTGATTGGACTGTCCGACTTATCCACTCCTTTTTTAATCCAATGGAATATGATAGAATCGTCTTCCCAAATTTAACGATAGACGCACGTGCTCAGACCAAAGATTATCAAATAAAGATGTCAAACTTTCGTATGTCTCACCCTCAAAAACCAGTTTGTTAACATTGTTGTATTTGTAATGTGATTTCGTGTCGAAGAATTGATACGAATTATAACAACAACAAAACCTGTGCTAAATGACGAGTTGATTGTACAATGTGCGTTTTTCACTGTTCTTAACTAATACTTTGCAAATCTAAAGCTGGCCATACACGACCGAGTGATCTGACCTGTTTGGCTCGGGTGGATTTCAAATGGATACATCCCACACACGACCGATTTTGGATCGGGCCTGGGCCATTTGGCTCATTGGCTCTGTCGTGTATAGCCAGCTTAATCCATTCAGCTGTTCGTTTCAGCTTATTGTACGCAAATAAAATTGACAGTTAAGGTTTGCTATCTTTATTTGATAATATCTGTTTTATAACAGCTTCACGTGAGTCGACTCATTTTGGCGTCTCTCTTTTTACCTCATGGTGAGGTGGGGCAGAAATTTTCTAAAACAATTAAAACTTCTGCCTCACTTTCTCTTTCTCTTCCCAAAATATGCTAATTAAAAAAACTTTGTAACCTTGTATGAAAACGTCAGTTTTTTTAGCTACATATCTAATTAAACTGAACAAGATTGCGAAACAAAACATGGCAGTTTCTCAGGTGTCACTATAAGAACGGATTTACTTCTTCGTCTTCTGCTTCGAAGAAATAAAACAAGTAGTAAAGCGAAAATAAATCAAAGTATGAAAGAGTATCATAAAATAATCTCTTTCCCTCTCTTTGAACAAAATGCTTTGTTTATTTCCACTCTTTTTGTATGAAAATTAACTGTCTGGAACTCAGGTCCAAAAACCATTTATTACTCCAGTTTCACTCCGTGTTGGGCTATGCTATACTAAAGTGCTACCGGTACTTTAGATTACCAAGTAAGTAGGTACGTTTAACACCATACACATAAATTGAAACATTTTTAACGGTCTTAGATGTCAAATGAACCACCACCACAAGTCAAACTTACATTTGCAAACAATATTCATGTCCAAGTATTTGAAAATTTTCAACCTCAAAATCTACTCCAATTGTAGCTTTGTAAGTGTATGGAAACTTGTCATAACAAAATCTGTAATTTAAAATGTAATCACTATTATATACCGTTAGCTTTTCCTTGTTTTCACTCACCTATTCACAATAGTTGTCTTACCAACAGAAACGTCACCGATAAAAATAGCTTTACACGGTGACATTTTAATTGGTCTATTCAATGCCATTGCATTTCGTACTTCTTCTGAAAACTCAGATTGGTGGTATGGCGAGCAGTATTCATCATAAGGTAATGAAAATGAATCAATGATTCGACGATCTTGGTTGACCTTTGGCATTGTCAAATTGCTAAGATCCATCGCCAATGTGACAGTAGGAAAGTAAATAAATAAAACAAAAAACTCTTAAAGCACTCGAATCAATCAAACTATATACCGGTCTTAACAAAATCAAATGCAATACTGATTTTGCTTTCGATATTTTTCTTTATTTTCCCCTTCGAGATAATATTCACCGCAGAAAATATGATTTTTTGAACTTGAGGTATCAGATTACGGAGATCACTTGTTGTCTAGTGATATTATTTAACCGCAAACGGAGGGCTTGAGATTATACCCCGCGCAAAAAAATATTTATCGTTTAGAAATGAGATGGCAGTGTCACACACAATTGGAACATCAACGAAATGAAACCCTGTATAAGCAAGTAAAGACTTTCAAGCTTTGTTTGATATAATGTAATGTAGGTACATAGGTACATTAATGTATGGACTGAAGATAGGCGTAGGAGTTCTTCAATCAGTATTTAAGGTATATATGTATGTATGTAATTAGAACCTTACCCTACATTAAGTGGAGCTATTGTTTCAAGCGTAAAAGTATTTAATTTTACTAATTGATAAGAAACTTTAAATGCAGTATAAACTTTTTGGCTTCTTGAAGCAAGCTTTATCAATGAATTGAATATTTAAGCAAATCGTTGACATTATTTTGAAAATAAATACTTTTCATGACTTTTAAGTAGGTAAGTATAATCTGTACAAAGAAATGTGTTGGCAATAAATATTCATTTGTGTGGTATTTAAAAAAAAATCAAGAAGTATTACAGAAATAGCTTCATTTATTATAGTCCGAGAGCCCACAACAGATTTTGGGTGTCAGTGATAGCAAAAAAAGAAGTATAGGCGTCGAAAGCTTCATTAAAAGCTATTTAAAAAATCAAAGTCTTGCTTAGTGATAAAACAGTGCATCGAAAAAAAAAATATGAATGCAGCTTGGAGGGTAATCGTGTTATCGGAAATCGGTTTCCAACCCTCCCTAGATATGCTCACTGGATAACATATCATGGCATCCCAGACCATTTAATGGTAAAGTTCGCCTTACCAGACCATTTTAAAAATTCAAAATCCAAAGTGAAAAATGGTGTTTTAAACAGTCTGACAGGGCGAACTATACACTCAAATGATCTCAGATTCCGTAACATGGGATCCGAAGAGCTTATCTAGGGAAGGGTGAAAACCAATTCCGACTAACACGATTATCCTCGAAGTTGCATTCATATTTCTTTCGATGCACTGTTTCATGACTAAGGCCCTGACTGTGGACTGCAAGACTTTGAATTTTTGAATAGCTATTAATGAAGCTTTCGACACCTATACTTCTTTTTTTGCTATCATTCACACACAAAATCTGCTGTGGGCTCTTAGTCTATTAAACTTTACCAGATTTTTTTGACAATCTTAAAATTTGGCAAAAACCTGCGTTTTTGGTTCTCAAAAATACCCAAGGGCTAAAAACCGTGTTATTGATGCTTAAACCAAGGAACAACAAGTTCTGTGCTCTGATAATTAAAACTTAACATTTTAAAAACTAGTTTAAGAAATGAAGAAATATTTATTATTTTTTAACTAAATTTGTGAAATCGGTACTTTTAGTTTCTATCTAAAAATGCTCCACAACTCATTTTTTTTGGAAATTTGTCCATTACCTCAACTTACCACAGCAACAAAACTAGGTCTACTTTAGGATGAGTTTAGGGCGATCCAAGGTCTCAAAAAACACAGTTGTAGCTTACTAATGTCTTAACTCCTACTACTCCAAAATGTTTTCGGAGTATTTTTCTGTTCCCGATTTCAAGAAGGAGTAGATTTGGAACACACACATACATGTATAGTTTTTCGTCGGACTACTTGTCAAAAGTGATAAATGCTTGAAGAAGTCGTTTTATGAAATGGCGTCATTCAGTAGTGTGTCTGTTAATTTGACATCACGACGTTTTCATATTCGATTGGAATCAAAAAGGAGTAGAACAGTAAGAAAATCCAATCGAAAACGACATGAAATTACTGGCTAACAAGGATGAAAAATAATTTTTCCGAAATGCAAATGAGCTAATAGAAAAATGTCCAAACTCTAAAGTTGTGAAACATTCACTGACGACAGATCTTTGTTGTTATTTAGCATTGAGTAGGTATTGTTTACCGAAAATGAATACCATGTAAAAGATTTCTAGATCGTGATAAAAGGTCAACTATTTTCAGTAATTGGTCAGCCATAGATTTTTTTCTATGATTTTTGGAAGTTCCCTAAGATGAGCTGCCAAAATCGTTTCGACCTTGCAATGCTTTTTAAAATTTATTAAAAAAAAACTTTGGCTGACCAATTACTAAAACTGATCTTGAGCGACCTTGAAGAAGTTTAAGCTTTGATTAAAAGTTATCTAGGGCTGACCAATTTCTGGGACCAGTTGACCTTTTCTGAACAATTTCTGACCAATTAGATGGCATTTTTTTTTATCAAATTTCCCTGGTATGTGGTGCCAAAGGTCCAGAGCCACTTTCACCACATTTAAAGCTGTTACTCTGGAAATTGACAGATTGACAAGTTATCCCACATAATACCTCTGTTCGTGTACTTCCCAGAACTGCCCATTTTAGTCCAAAGTTATGTCAATTTCAGTTTTGTATCTGAACTTTGACAGAACTTTGGACTTAAATTGGTAGAAATTGGCAATTTTGGGAAGTAAACGAACATATCAATTGTGTGTATAACTGTGTATAGAGAGTGCAATCCTTAATAAATTAAATAAAGAAGTGATGAAGACACCCAAAACATCACACCAAACTGTCAATATAAGGCTTTTTGATGACCTTTTCAATTGGCAATCCAGAAGTCCGATTCGATACGTGTAAACGCTTCTCATTTCGATTCTGAAATCAAATACAGAACAAGTTTCTCTCCATTTCAGAACAAGAACTGTCATTCTGTCCCCAATCGAGAAGGTCACTAGTGTTGGGAGAAAAAATGATTGACCGAAGGAACACGTCATTAGTTTTCACGCAAAAATGATTTAAGAAAGAAAAAGTGCGTATACGCCCTAGTGTCCCAATTGTATTGAATATTTTCTTTTTCAATGTATTTTTGCATTTTATTCTATTTGCAAGTGATTTCTCTTAATTGTTCGTTTATTTTTGTTTTAAAATTAAATAAATTTGTATATGTGGTGGGTTTCAATCATCATTTAATATCGTTTTTTTTTTTGACTGTATACAGAAAAAAATGGATACAAACAAATTACAAAATATCAACCATTAATCAGATTCCTTTTTCTTTGGATAACCAAAATATCCTAAGCTCTTGAGCTCATTTACTAAGTCTGGAAATGGCATTAAAGCCTTAAAAATAGATGTTTCAAGTTCTTCATATTGAAAATGTGGTGGAAATGGCATATCTTCCAAAGCGCATACATAAACAGCACCTCGTTCATTTCCAACAGCAATCGAACGGCCACAATTTGAAAACCTTATGGAAATTATGACAGAAATTTATTATCAAAATGATGTTTTTTTTTTCAAATTAAAGAATCAATATTACTTAGTCATGGTAAGATAAGACCTTTCAAGTCTTTTTGATGACATTGGCTTCAAAGTACTGCGTCTGATATCCCAAACATCGACAGTTTTTCTATTTATCGATACAATAACCGTGGAATGTGTCTTACTCCAGCAGGCACAATTTATGGGACTTAACTTGCTTGTCAAAGTAATGAGAGGTTTAAAAATTCCATCGATCCATATTCGAATGCACCTAATGGCGGATATGGATACAGCTAATAATTTACAATTCAAATAAATACTTTTATAAAGATTCTACATACCAATCGTCTCCACAAGTAAGAAATATTTTTGGAGACCATGGTGAGAACTCCATGGAATAAACTGCTCCTTCGTGTGTTTGCCACAGGCTTAAATGTTGTTGTGGATAGTTTGTTGAGCATTTGTAGATAACGCCCTCATTTGAGATTACGTAAAATATATCTTTCGAAATTGGATCCAGAGTAATGCCCAGGCATTGAGAATGCCGAACGGCTTCCAAAGTGTGCCATGGACGCTGTACTGGAAGTCCTTCTGGGGAACCTTCCACTCGATTTAGAACCGCATGACAGTATCCAAGTAGATATGGACTATTGATAACTCGGTATTTCATTATGCTTGCATCTTGGGCCACTGTGAGAAAAGGCTCAATATCAGCAGTGTCTCCGGCATCCAATGGAATCCACTTAATGTCAGTTACTGGTTGGTATCCTGGAGAAGTTTCTCTTTGTGAAATGGCAACAGTACAATCGCGAGTGGTAGTTATATCTCGAACCTCGACACTTCCATCATATAGACCAATAGCTAAAAGTTGTGGTCTATATGGTGAAAACTCGACCGATACCACAGAAGAGTTGTATTCAAATAGCTTCTCTGGGTTCACAGGATTTTTGATGCTCCAAATACAAACATATCCCCGCTTTGGCGAATAGTTTGGAGTGCATGTGAAGACTCCATAGCCAACAGCCAGTATATCACCATTTGAGGGACACCAACTCATGCAGCTCACAGCATGTCGTTCTTTGTCCTCGGATTTTGGCCATAAGATCCAAAGAACTTCAGTTCTATACAAATATTCAACTTGCATCGACAAGGGATCAGGCATTACCATATTCCGGAAGCGACGTTGTTGTTCTTTGAAGACATTCCCTGCCAAAATACGCTGTGTAATCATCTGAGCAGTATCAAATTGTGGCAAACGTCCTATCTGGTCGCATGGATCAACACCACCCACTTTATATGTCATAACATCAAGCGTCTTCGTGTCATCCATCTTAAGGCTGGACTTGACAGGTTGAAACTGCTGGTATGTGTCAAACATGTCAAAATTTGACACATATGAGGCAGCATTAATTTTTCTGATCGTATCTGTATTCGCATCCCTAGACTTATAGAGAACATTTGTTGTTTGGGCTTCCGAATCAGCCTTACGTCTGAGACGACCCTTGCCTTTGGTGATATAGTCGTAGGCTTTGTTTTCCTTATCCACCCGTTCAGCATCTTCAGAACCAAATGGCACTGTTGTGCTACGTTGTTCGAAGAGCAGAATATCTTTAGTCTGTCGCAAATAGATTTTAATAAAGGGTGAGACTTTTTGTTCCTTCTCACCAAGTCCCTCGACGACATCATTCAATTGTTTTGTTGATGACTGTGTTGATTGTTCATACAATATGAAAAGGCCTTCGGATATCTAGAACAACAAAACAAACTTTAAAATATAAAATTCCTTTATCTAACGCAATTCTCTTACTCCATGAACAATATCGTCCATGGAAACCCTTAAGGCTCCACCTAAACTACTTCGCTTCAGGGTGGTGTCAGCAAAATCCGGCTTTTGACCAAGTGCTTTGAAAAATTTGTCAGCTTGTTCTTGAAGGTCTTGAAATTCTTTTGTATTTTTCTCTGATTCCATGGGCTTGGGAGTGACATCTTCATTATTATCGATTACCTGCGCAGAGTTTTTGAATAAACAAACAATTAATTTCAGTTACTAAGCATTTATTTTGTTTAGATACTCGAAATTCTTGTCTGTGCCTCAAAGCTACAGCCACATCCTTGGAGTATCTAGATGTGGATTTGGTAGTTATAGACGAAGATGAGTTTGTTGCAAGGCTTGCATTATCATCTAGGTCTTTGGTGACATCATTAGTTTTAGACCCGAATTTGTTTATTCCTTTTCGAAGGGAAATTGTTGAAAATGTTGACTTTTTCATTTTAGTTTTCGACTTTTACAAATTCACTTTATAAGTGAAAGTCACAAATAGGTTACATTTTCATGGATTAAATAGTTTTGTTTTTTACTTGGTTTTTTTTTGGGACAAAAAATCCAAAATAATAACATATGTATATGTAATGTACTTGTATGTGTATATGTTTATGTAAAACTATAGCTAAAGCAGAAATAAAATCTTAACAGAGTCCTAACAATTAGGACTTATAATGTGGTTAAAATGTCTTCTTTTTTTCTATAAGTAATGCCGACAGTGGCTTTATCTATCGTTTTAATCTCTCAAAGCTGAGCTGACTTAAATTTCGTCCTGCAGCTGAATCATTGCTATTTTTACCCAGTAATTAATCATCAATTAAATATTAAGAGGACAAAACCACATACAGTAAAATGCCTATTTTTTGGTACTACATAACAAATTTAACATTCCTTGTACCTACTACCAAAAGAGCCGAAAAACAAAATTTTGAACTCACATACTTTTTCTCTATTGTCGTAATGCAACATTTGCCACGTTGTACCGACTACCGAAAAAGGGACTTTTTGGTCTCAACTGCGAAAAATTATAAGAAATGGTAAAGTTTGAATGGACATATCTTTGTCAATTTTGAACAAACATTCCTCTTTGAACATGCCATATTAAAGCCTTTAGTTTACTTTTTTATTTTGTCTATGCATGTCTTGACCCTATCTTTGCTTCAAAAAAAGTTATGCACAATTTATTAAAAAATTTAATAATCTTTGATTTTGCGATTTTTTTAAGGTTTGTTTAAGGTTAGTCAATTGACAATTTCAGCTAAGTTTCCGAGAGGGAGAGTAGACTAGAGAGACAGCATAAGATGATTTTTCTGAATAATAAGGCTACGGTTACAGTGGGATCCGTATTCTGATGAACAACCCTTCCGACGTATTCATCAGAACTGTTCGTCAGAAGTTTGTGGTAACAGTTGATGTATATTTTGACGAACAATCGTTCTGACTGTATTCGTCAGACCTGTTCGTCAGAAGTTTGAGGTAACAGTTGATGCGTATTTTGACGAACAATAAATAGTTTTGACGTATTCGTTACAAGAAACAAAACTATATGGCATTATGTAACTGGTTACAGTGCAAGCCTCATGTTCATCCGAAGCAGCACGATTTCGTCAGAACCATCGATCGTTCAAATAAAATGCCAATATGGCTACACTCTCAGAAGGACAGGACAATGGTTTCTACCTACCAGTTTAAATTCCGAAATGTTGCTTATAAATCGAAAACCAGGGGTCAGACGATGACCCGAGAACTGCCGTCCGTTGAATTCAACACCCTTGAAACCATAGAACCAAATTATTGATTTTCTCCCATCCCTCCCCTTGCACGATGGGGGTGGAAAAAGGCCGTTTTGGGAAAGAAAATTAACAAAGCTGAGAAAAGTTAGAAAATATTAATAAAATTGAAAGATTGGTGTCGACGCAGAATTTTACAATCTACTACATTTCATCCAAATTAGTCAAAATGAACCCCATACAGCCTTAAAAAATGTAATAGTCTTTTCATAAATTATGACTGAAGTTTTTTTATTGAAACAAGGAAACGGCGTATACAGCTTCACTCCTTGGGGGGGGGGGGGGTCATACCAACAAAAAATTACCCAAATCAGTATTAATTAAAAGATTTTTCTCATCCGATTTTGAACTTTTGTTGCAATTAAAATCTGCTGGTCCCACAAATGTTACAATTTTTTTTAAATTTTAAAGTTTTGGGGTAGAAATTTTGGCAACGTCAAAATTCGTTTTGCAAAATATTACTTTTGAAATTCCGCTTCAAAAAATTTTGATTTTCCAAATTCTGTTTACATAATTCAGACAATAATAAAAAAAAAAGTTTGGAAAATGTTAAAAGGGCGTTCTTGTTTTTTCTTTTTTCAATTACCTGTACCTAGTCTTAAAATTAAAATATGAAATAATTTTATTTGTTAACCGAGTTGGAAAATCATTCATTTGCGTTTATAAATAGCTATAAATAATTATTTGAGAAAAAAAACTGAATAAACAGGATTTTATTGTTTATAATTTTGAATTACAAAGAATTTTGAAAGCAGAATTTTAACAGAAAGAACTGAAAAAAGTAGATTTCCAAAAGACATAAATTCTTAAAACAAAATTGAAGAGCTGAATTTTGAAACCCAGAATTTTATCCACTCCTGATTTTAAATACGAAATTGCGGTCGTGCCTCGTATGCGCCAAAAATATTTCGCATGGATTTTTAGTGCACGTATATGTTTTCGACGATATTTTTCGACGTTCGAAGACAGCTTTTACTTTTTTTCTTATCTGATGTTTCAAAATAATCAATAAAAAATAAGAGAAGATTATTTTTTCTTAATCGATCAAAAATTGTGGTATAGTTGGAATTGGAACTAGCTTTGCTCTAATTTTAGACAAAAATTCATAACTTCCAAAAATTGTTTTTATTTTGTTTTTTTTTTTTATTGAAGCCCGAAACGTAAACAGTATTGACCACATGTCAACGAAATTTATGCAGACCAAAGAAGGTTTTCGATCGTTCAAAAATATGTTTAGTGTGTGTTAATTTAAGATTACCTTCTTCATGGAGTTTTAGTTTGTGTAAAATAAATATTTTTGAAAAGGGGCAACATTCTTCCGTAAAGTTTTCAAAGTTGGTCAAAAAATAAATGAATAATTGAAACTCATTGAGAATTAAAAAAAAATCAATATTATTGTTATTTTTTATTTCTTAAAATATTTGTTTTCTTGGATCTATTTTAGAAAAAACTCATACAATAATTTTTTCTGATTAGTTATAAAAAAAAAAGTTTTCTCCTGATAATTTTAACATAAAAATAAATTGGGAAAACCTGTACCAATGAATAAGTACCTCTGTGATAAGTAGTAGCCGTATTTACATGAAATGAAAAGCATTCTACAGCTTTATGTTTCTTGTTTTGATACTTGTTGGTTTTTTTTAAGATTCCGTCATTGTGCAAGCATAAGGACCCAGCCCATAGAATCCGTTGCGTCCGTTGTGGCGACGGAGCCATTGATGTTGCCGGATGCGACGGATTCAGGTAACCCAATGAATGCGTTGACGTTCACATAATAACCAGTTGAAATTCAAACACACACACACACAACCACTTGAAATTCAAACACACACACACATGACAGCCACTTGAAATTCAAACACACACACATAACAACCACTTAAAATTCAAACACACCCAAAAAAAGTTCCTGTCAACCCATCTGCCGGAGAGAAAAAGTTAAAAGTTCGGCTACTCTGTCCGTTGCGTCCGACGCTTGCGTTGCTAATGGGCCACTTCCCATAAGAAAACATGTATTTTATCGAGCTATCAGTTGAATGCGTCGCCACAACGGGCGCAACGGATTCTATGGGTCGGGGCCTTAAGAAATGAAAAGCATTACGGCACAAACATTTTATATATTTTTTTTTTTTCAAATGGTGTCACCTTTTTCGAAATTTTTCTTTGTATGTCAATCAAAATTATTGGTGTTATAACTTGTTTATTAATGACTTTTATTGAAAAAAAAAATGTACTCTTTGAGCACCAATACAGACGGATTACAAAATTCAAGGATAATTTTGAAAACTTGTATGAAGTGCCTTTATCAATAAAAAGATGCATTTTCACTACAATTTTTTTTAGTTAAAGTGAAACAAAAAATTAAAAATTAAATATAAATATTAAAAATATAAATAAAAACAATTTTTGTTTTCAAAAAAAAGTTAAATTATTATCAAATCACCGACAAAATTCTAAATAGGAACAAAATGACATTTTAGTTTCATAAGAAGGTACAAAGAATTTTATACGAAACAAACATAATATCAGTCCATCACATCGTCTTGGTTCTTGAAATCATACATTTGGGTGGTTCTTAAATAAGATAAAGTCTTTGATATCTGTCATTTGATTCAAAACATTGAAAAATGATTTCCCTTCGTCTCCCTCTTTTCACATTATGTAACTAATTACGGCCTTAGCCTATTCTCAGCTTTGTCTTATTTAATTAATGGATACAAAAATCGTTTCAATAGTTGGCGAGGATGCGGTAAGAATAAAATATGATATAACTACCAATTTTTCAAGAAAAGGAAACAAACAACAAACAGTTTTCAAATGTATTCCAAATTTCATTCCACTTACTTGAAGTGGAAGCAGGAATTATTTTAAAGAATGATAGATAAATTGTTCGGAAAATGGAGAGAGTCTTAAGAAGGAAACACAAACGTACATTATAATTCTTTTAGACCTAGATTTTTTAAGAACCTTTAAAAATATAAAGTCAGAATGTTGAATTAAAAAAATAAAATTATTTGAAATAAAATCAGATACTTTTTTGAAAAAAAAAACAAGCTTTAAGGCCTCATCTAGTAAAATAAAGCCTAAAATGCTTGAGAAAGCCTCAGTTGGCATCGCTGACTAGATGTTAAGTTTCTTATCAAACAATTACATGTGAGTGATCTGAAATCTAATACAGAAAGAGAGCTGGTTTTATCAGCTATTTCACCGGGAATTTAATAAAGAAACTTTACCTTACACTCTCCTCTCAATTAAACTTCCTTGTAATAAAAATAATAATTATTCATTAGGTATTGCAACAAACTTATAATGTACATTTTTAATAAGAGCATTTGTGAACAAAAAATTTAGTTGCAAACATTATTGTGCTCTTATAGTAAAATGGAATATATTAAAACGCTTAAGACAATAGTGCACCGTATCGGACATGCAAGACATCGACTAATTTATTCCGGTTGCGCTTCGTTTACTCGACTGAACTGACAGACACGGAAAAATATATGTTATCTCACAGCGCGTAGGTACATAGCTATTGTCTTCTTCGAGCAGAACACTAGTTGCTGGTTGATGATGATGGTATAGTTGCTTTCCCGCGAAATTGTAAAGTTTGTTCTTTATTTTCAATTCACATGAGTGAATTTATCTATACTATGTTAACTTACCATCAGTTCTCTGTTGGTGTAAACTTTAACCATATAATAAACTTCTTTATATGGCTGGAGTTGATACAAAATCTAAGTTGTTCTACTTTATAACTTTACCGACTTAAATCACTGATGTATAAATAACTAATTTGAGCAGTTATTAGGATAATTATTATAAATAAAGGAATAAAGTAAAGATGCCACAGATTAAGGTTCGCCATTCGTTTGTTAAGTTGTGTACCTACCTACCTTAAATTTAAAATAATAAAAATAAAAACTCTAAATGCATTCCATGATATAGTATGAATGAAAAGAAAAGATCTTAAATATACATTTTATTAAAAATAAAGTCAGGAAACTCCTATTTTATCTTTTTAGTATTATACAAGCATACTCTATTATGATATTATGATATTTTGACATTTACGAGTGTTAAAAAAGGTGTTTTCGCTTGGTGTTTGGCTTGAACTGTCACTTTTTAGGTGTGTTCAGCTGCAGTTTAGCCTAGTTTACAGTTCCGTGTGCAAAAAAAAACCTATGCAAATATTCTCGCATGTGAAAAGTATTTGAGGTGAAATGCAAAATTAATTGTTTGCATGATTGGTTTACAGTTTCATGGCAGAAAACATTGCTGTCATGGAATGTCATGCACAACAATGGACCGGCATTTGTTTTGCATGCGAAAAAAAGTGTGGAGAATAAAATATTTTTTTTTGGGATGGTCGGTTTACTCTTAAAAAAAATATATATTCACCACAATGCATTATTAGCATGCAAATGGTTTTTGCATGCAAAAATAATTCTCTTACATTTTTAGGCCTATAGTTTATTAATTAAGGGTACATTAATGACTCAAAGGTTGACTTTTGCAAAGGCAAACGTTTTTCGCCTTGAATATTATTCAATTTGGTGCGCAGAATAGGTGGAAAATCGTGTTGGAACTATAAACTATGCTTTATTGAAAAAAGCCTTAGCACGATATTAGCAAGAAAGTGTTTCAAACTAATAAGAAATAAGGAAACCAAAACTAGGAAATTGTTAGATAGTGGGGCAAAATGTCATTATGCCTTTTTGGTAACGTGAAATTTCCACCAAGCTTCCCAAACTTGGGTTTTTTCTACTATGTCTCCTGTCAGCAAATTGTGAAAGCTTGCAAGAAATTTCACGTTACCGAACACACCTATTATTAGAATTGGCTGCCATTTTGATAGAAAAGAAAACATTAGGGTCTGTTCTCACGAAAAATTTGTAAAATTGATGACATTAAGTTGAAAAAATGATATCGGTCAAATAACTATCTCCTGATGAAAACATCCGGCTCCAAATTGGTGATTTATTCTTCAACTAATTCTCTATTTACTTCTGAGGTCCATAAATGTCAAAATAGATTCTTGTCACAGACAAGATCTGTTTCTCCAGAAAACTACACTGTCTTGTAAGCTAGACTGTAATTCCATCGACTTTATGCAACTAGTGAAGAAACTTTTCGCTTGGCTGCCTAAGGTGTTTTGCTTCTTTTTTTTGTATTATTTTTGTTTATTAATTCCTTTAAAATGGCCAAAGAGTTGTTGGTTGTTTCCCTCATGAATGGGTGGAGAAAAGAGCCGATTGAATGCCGCCTGCCTAGAAGACCATCCGCAGACAATCCGAGTGATAGTTGAAGCTTCTTCTATGTTTCATGTTTTTATTTTTTTGTTCAAAGCGCGTTCAGTTCGGTATAGCACGCTTTGCTGATTTCGTGTCGATTTTATTGTTTAATATGCAAAAGAAATTGTTGTAGTTGTCCTCTGCTGCTGTTGCTGTTGCTATTGCGCTGTTGCCTGTGGCGGCATTAAGATCAGCTTGGCTAGGCGGTATTTTGTTGTGCCATGGACACTTTAATGAGAGAATTCCCTCCTCCATAAAGGGAATGTTGTGTGTTGTCTATCTTGGAATATCTAACTTAGGTTTAAAACACACCACTGAAGCAGAAGAGGAACAACAGAGGATACAAACAAGAACAACAACAAAAAAATAATACAAAAAAAAAAAAAAACAAAACCAACTACCAGGTTTTTGAGTGAGGTTCACATCACACGTGTGAAATTGTATGAACCCTATGACGAAGTTAGTCGTTGGAATCACGGTGGCGGTGTTGGCATTCAGCTGATGTCTTATTACTCGATAATTATTCGTGAAGTCAAGTACGGCACGAGCTAAGACCGGAGAATCACCGTGACAGCTCCCTCAGTCTTAAAGTATCGTCTTTCATTAATCCAGAGTCCGAGTACTTGGTCAGTGCGATTGATTTTTGTTTCTTTTTTCTTTGTGTATTTTGTTTATAAACACGTCGTTCCAAATATGGTGTCCGGTTTGTGTCATCGATGTTTATTTAATATCCGGTGACAGTTACCATTAAGTTATCAGCAGAATTGCCACAAAATTGTACCTCAATCAATTAATAGAATTTATAAAAAAAATAACAAAGTGTTGTGTCCGAAAAGATACTTCTCAAGTCTTGAGCTTTTTTGTATCTTCTTTTTTTGTGCGATTACTTATTTTCATACCTGTCTGTCTCAGTGTCGCGCAAAGTGTGAAGGAGATTCAATGATGTTCTTTCGGAAATTGTGTCGCAACAAAGGTATGCAGCAACAGCAGCAGATGCCCACAGCAGGTCCATCAGCTTCATCAGGTAAGCAAGAAGAGGTGTTGCGGCTTTGGTCATAAAAATCACATTAAATTGACTTGTCAACGGTGCGGGTGGTGAGAAACTTATAAAAAAAGAAAAGATTATAAAACATAAACATCACCATCACATTGAATCTTAGTTCATGTACCATATTTGCTGAAAGTTTCTTATTGGGTAAATGGACCTATTAACATCAATTTTTGGATAATTGAGGTTAATATTTAAAAAAAAAAATTCAAAAAGAAAAAAGATGATTTCACTTCGCAGGTTTGTGTGGTTGAATATTAAATTGATTTCTGTTTATTTTTTACCCCTTCGAAGGCTTTAACTGTCAAAATTTGTGTTTAAACAGACCTGAATGGAAAAAAAGAAACAACCTTTGTTACCTCCCTTAGATTCAGTTTAGACGGATCTTAACGTGGCTCGTTTCCTCGATGTATCCACTCATTGATTGTGACAGAATAGGTAGGTTTCAGTGTAAAAACAGAAGATAGTATGTATTGAGTTTTTGAGTCATATGTACTGTTTCTACTACTGATATTTTTGCCACCGCTTTAATGCCTTTTTGAGGCTATCCAAATTCCTGTGGAAAGTCTAACAGACCATGCCCTATTATTCTCACCACAAGCAGTAATCCAAGAGGTTCAAATCTGGACTTCCTGAGGGCCATTCTTCTGCTGCTATAAAACCTGGAATTTCGATTTTAGCCAGGGGCAGAGATCTGTTGAAAAATCGACCTTTTCCACACCCACTAGCTTATAGTTTTGGTAAACTTCCACACAGCCATTTTTACACCATTTTCAGAAAAACGAAGTGTTGTAATACTTTGGTGTTAGAGTTGCCACCAAACCATTACTGGATAAACTCTTGGAACAACTGTTTTCACTTGTTTTAATAACGTGGCATTACCCTTACCATTTTGATGGTTAAAATTTCTTCCATACGGTCAAAATTTCAAAATTCAAAAATAAAATATTTCCATCCCCGTTTTTCGCGTGGCACTGCAAAAATCATTTCATTCCAGCCTTATTTTTTTCAGTCTAGGAATTTAGATATGACCCGGCGTTTATTGTCGATAGGCTTTCAAATGGAGGTCCTCCAAAATAAGTCGAGAAATGGATCTGGTGGATAGATCCATTTTCCTGGACATAACTTTCTGTTTGTTTCGGATAGGGTTTTCGTCGAAATCGTTCACGCACTACTTTTATTGCTTTACTATTCGCACGGGCAACGCACCTCGTGCACGAACTCTGATGATTCAGCGAACCAACCGATAGCCCGATTAACAAATATTATCGAGACCCCAAGTGGTTTAAGGTTAGGTTGGGTTAGGTTGAAGTGGCTGCAAGTTGTAAAGACTGACATGAATCTAGGAAACCCTTTTCCTTACTCAGTGAACCATTTTGAGCATCTTATAAAGCGTACCAGACCACGTACAATGTACCATCATGTATGTCTAAATGTTTATTAGATCACTAAGATCTTTGAAGTAGAAATCACCAAGGTTAAATCTTCGTCTACAAGATAGAGCAGGGCATGTGCATAGAAGTTGAGGGATCGATTCTATCTCTTCCTTGCAAATTCGTTAAAGAATATGGAAAGCCACGTTACGTCCTAGTCTATAAGACAGTGTCCGGTCATAGCACATGAAGCTGATGTGCAATCTTCTTGGAGATATCACTCAAACACAAATCAAATGTATTACTGGCCAGATTTGGTGATATTATTCCACCTTAGGCTTGTCCTCTCTAATGCAACTTGCTCCAGTATAAGTATATAGTATATATAAGTATATCTACCTTACAAGGTAGAAGAGGTCTAGTTGTTTCACTTCGGTCTTACAATTACCTGAGATTTCCCCGGTACCCGATGCAGATGAATGCTAAACTGCTTCGCCATCTCCAGCCGAAATAAATGGCAATTTAGGGCTATTCTAGAGATCAGAGACCGATTCCAGAGATTTGATAGCTGCTTGACTATTCGAATAGATGCAGATATCTGTGGTTGATATCACGTTTTCTTTTAGCTAAGATAAATGCTTCATTGATCGCCATAAGTTCCGCCTGAAACACGCTACAATGATTAGGAAGACAAAAGGAGAAACTTAATTTTAGTCTTTCTGAGAACACACCACCACCCACCCTGTCATCAGTTTTCGATTTGTTTGTGTACATATGAATCGATTCATATTCCAAGAAAGCCATATCTTCCCAGAGGGTTCTAGAAGGAATGGTGACTTGAAAGTTTTAACCGAATTGTGGTTTTGGGATGGTGTAGTAAATGTGACTAGGTAGTGATCCGAATGAATTCAGAATGATGGAATGGCCAATATTATTGTTGATCCATTGTGAGGAAGCTTTTTGGCGTATGGCTATATTAGCAGTCCCCTGTTTGCTAAAAATATCAAGGAGCGTTCAGATAGAGCAGAATGCTTAGAGCGGCAGAGGATGTCGTAGTAAGCGCACCGCTTATGCATAAACAAGCTGAGCGTTGTTCCTTTTCATGAAAAGTATACTCTTGAAGAATTTGTCAGTTCTTTGCAAGAGGCAGTACGTCGGATAAATCATTTCGGTTTTTACGCACTAACCATCATGTCAAGAGGTACTACTGAGGGATTTTATATTACCTTGAGAATAGAACAAGTTCTGTTTTACGAGAGTTGACACCCAGATCACATATGCAATAATTCTGAAACCCTCCACTTACAGGCATGTAAGCAGCTCATTTACCGCCAAGTCCCAGATAAGGGGAGATAGGACACCACCTTGCGGTGTACCTCTACTGACAGACCTTCTAGCAGAATATCCGCCCAGTATTGAGTCGATTAATCCTGCTTGTCAGCATTTGATTGATCAATTCACCGAGTGAACCATCTACCTTTAGGGATGTGAGTGCAGATGCCATTGCAGATGAGTCGACATTCTTAAAAGCACCTTTTATATCTAGGAAAGCAACCCATGGTGTGCTCTTTTTGATGGACATGGAGGGGATATTCGATTGTTCGTAATAGAGTATGTAAAGCAGGTTCCAGCGATTTCCCTTTGCAGAAGGCATATTGAGCAGTAGTCAAAAGTCACGTGTCTATGCTTGGTCGTAAATGGATATCGATCAATCGTACAAAGGTTTTAAGAAGGAATGATGATAGACTAATAGGTCTGAGATCTTTCGGGTTTACTTGGGAACACTTGCCAGCTTTGGGTATAAACACAACCTTGACTTCTCTCCAAAGCAAGGGGCACTTGCAACCCCCCACAATTAATCAGGGTTACATTTAATACATTAAGCAATTCTTCTTCTTTTGAAAGCATTTAAAAAAAGATTTCGGTACGAAAACTATATTTTTAATGAGTTTGTCCCCCCCTCCCCCTCCCCTTTATCAAAATCCTACATACGCCCTTGTCTACCCTTTTCTTTAAACGATTTTAACTTGGTTTAACTCGGTTTGTTTAGCTACAGCTTGGTAAAGAACGTTTTTTTAGTCATCACGCTATCTTTTCAATATCTTTTTCAAACTTAGTACAATTTCTTAAGTTATTCAACAGAAATTTTTCTCAAAAACAGCTCCAGAGATTTTCTTAAATTCACTAAATTAGTTTAAGGAAGAAATACTTATGTTAGATCATAAAGCTTTTTTTTTTGTAAGAACGGTATCTAATGGCAGGTACCTCCGATAGAACCATTTTCGGAATTTCAATTTTCTTGAGATAGCTTTTTGTATCCCGAAACTTTTTATTTGAATAATATTGTAAGCCAAAATTGGAATTGTCATGAAATTCAGGAAAGTCTTAGCAGGCATAATCCAGGCATTTTTAGGGTTCGTTGACTGGATGTCTAATCTTATGTTCGATATTTTTGTATGAATCCTTGATTTGCCCCTAAAAATATTCCGTAACACAACTTAAATTGTTTAAAAAAAATATTTATTGTTAATTCAGGTTTATTAAAAATTCCTAACAATTCCTGTTAGTCCTTTATTGTTTTCTACTCTTGTAATATCCATCCACTCATTGAAGCCTGAATTCTATACATTCTCTATCCTCCATCTCCGTATGGGTAAGTACATAAGTTCAAAACTGTGAACAACTTTTTTCTCCTTTTATAAACTGAGTTATAAAATCTATCGTTTGTTTTCTATTTTTCGTACAAAATATATACATAAATGCGAGTATACATACATAACACACTAAAGTATAGTCCCACAGCTAGTACCTAGTAATTGGACATGAGATAGAGGATAGAGGAGAGGCTCATAATCCTTCCGTGTTCCGCCGAGTTCCAGCGTCATTGTCAAACAAAAATTGCACACTTTCACTCAAGGATGCAAGCGTGCCTTTAAATTTAATATTACAATATTAATCTAATGGCTTTGTTCCCGTTTTCTGTATGTTCTTTCTGTGTTTTTTTTTTTGTTTGAACATAGTCGACCAGCGAGCGTGTGTTTGAGACGAAAAGAATATTCACAATAGGAATCAACTTTGTGCCAGGGCATAGAAGGCGAGCCAGAGAACCAGGACGATATGCATAGAATCTACGTAAAAAAAATAAACAACAAGGATTTCATCAACCCCTTCACACCATTCCAATTTCAAGTTAGAGTTTATTTTATGTTTTCTCTCGAAAACAAACGCAGTTTTGGAACTTTTGTTTTAGTTCGCGAAAGCAATTGTGATTCTGCCATCAGGAAGCGAGGCGGGTGGAAGGAACCATGCAAGGGCTTTATATTTCTCTCATCATAAAATCGTGCTGTGAATTAAATTTTTTATACAACATGTGAATTATTTTCTATTTTGGCGTGATATTTTTTTTAGGGCTTTGATGCTTCTGGCTTTCTGGTGCAAGCGGTCGCTTCAAAAGACTTTGCATTGAAAGTCAGATGGATAAGTTTGTATTTAATCGTTGAAGGGGGAAAAAAGATTTGTGAAGCGGTGCAATGGACGCACCAAAATAATTAAAACAAAAAAAAATATGCCGGGAAACAATTAATTTAAAGGAGAGTTTTTGTTGTTGTTTTTTGTGAAGAGATTTCGCTACCCAGCCTTGCGGAAGCATTCTTAGAAAAGAATGTGTAGTAGACCTAGTTAGATTTTTTTGTTGTTCAACAAGTAAAAATGAGGTCTTTAGTGGTTTATCTTACTTTAAGTGGAAGCTCAGAATTGTAGACTAGGAAGTTTTAATTGGGTGTTGTTTTTTTGTGTTTTAAGCTGATGTGTAGGACTTTTGTGAAAAAGAATAATACTGAAAGTAGGTAGCCCAATTTTCGTGTTTGACTTTTTAAGAATACCTAAAGTACCTAGAAGATTTCAAGTCTTTAATTTTGTTAATGGACATTTCTCTTTAAAATTTAGAAAAGAGTCTTAAATGGCGCCCAACAAAACGGATGAAATTTCTAAAGAGGGGTTTAAAGAAATATGAAGTGTAGGTGATTGTAGAATAGAAACAAAATAAGACAAGGGAGTGCTTTTTTAGTATTTCACTATACACGTAACTTTATATTATGTATTGAAAGTTTACTTGCAACCGGGGTTTTACTCTCGGGATTATTTTTAGAAGCCAAACATGAGTGTATCCCAGGGTGGTCCCTAAAAAGGCTATTGTTTAATTTAAGATGGTGCACCCCTAATTTCTTTCAAATAAATACAAAAATTCGGCCCCAAGATGAAACAAGTTTTTAAGGGAAAACACATGTATAATGTTCAGACAAAGTCTAAATTTTAATAACTTTTGTAATTATTGATAGAAAAATTTAAATTAAGGTACAAATGAAGTCACCTTTATGACTACCAAAATTGGCATACTAGAAAAAGTAACTAAAAGTGTGATACCTCCCAATCTATGCACACCAGGAAGTTATTGCTTGTCGAAAGTTTGGTATTACTAGTTGTTTTGAATAAATCTACGAAACGATTTTCATGTACCAATATGAATACCCAATTGAAGGTCTTGAAGACAGAGGGCCTATGCCCTATGCACGATGAAAAAGTGCAATATATTTACTCCATAGAGATTTTCAATCAAAAGCAAAATTGGTATGTAGCAGAGGTCGAAAATAAAACTCAATCTTTGAAAAGTCTTTAAAATATCGCTTACCTGATTTTTAAAAATGGTCACTTATGCTATGTTTCCACCTAAGGTTTATCTCAGTTTAGATTAAATAAATCTTTTTGGTGTTTCCACCGCACAAAAAGATTTAAAAAAGATTAAATCTGACAACACTTTCAAAAATGCAAATGGCGCTTCAATTTTTCTTATGAAGTGCGAAAGAGACAGAATGTTTTATTCGTGTCAAACAATGAAGAACTGAATCGAGTCTCGAATGAATCGTTCAGCACCATGTTAAAATAGATTAGTTCGATTTGTTAAACTATTTGTCCTAGGAAGATTTAATAAGACTAATTTCTAATCTCCAAGATTAACGAAATATATTTGTATGGTAAATCTTCAAGATTTAAAGAAGATTTGAGGTAAATCTTATTAAATCTCAGTTCTCAGATTAGCGTTAGGTGGAAATGTAGCATTAATAAACATTTAACTTAAAAAGAACTTACTTCGGTCTCTCTCAGTGAGAAACTTTTATTTTGATTTTTTGGGTTTCGGTTAACCACTGACCACTTATCGCTAAGAGAAAAAAAAAATTCATTTGGAGATTTTCATTTTGTTTTGTTGATTAAAAAGCTCTGCTTATGGATTTTCAAAGAATTGTTTGGTCATTAATTGTTTAATTCTCTTCAATAAAAGCTTAGTGGGAGTGCTATTGACTCTTTTTGGTCTTTGAGATGACATGCGTCTATGAGGGTTGTGGTCAAAATCTCGCACCTTAAATCGCACAAGTCGAAATACGTCATCGATGATGACGGACACAATAAAGAAAACGACGACTGCACGATGGTGAAAGTGACGATTTCTTGGCGTAATCTTGCCGATAGTGTTTACACGTAGTTTTGTGTATTGTTGTCCCATGGCATACGCCTCACCATGGCCGTATACAAGTTTTTTTCTCATTTGTAGCCATGGTGTTCATATCTTCTCCCCGTATGCATTTAGGTACACGTACACGAGGTCTTCTCACTTATGGTAATAATTTCATCTCGTAATGGTCTTTTTTGAAAAATTATCTTAAAGAGATCTTTAAAGGTTAGTCAACAGTTCTCTTGAACGTTTGTGCGTTGGCTGGCCATCGGGCTCTCATCTGGATTTTTACTCCTTTCGGGCCTCTGTGCGACTCACGCAACTCCGTTTATCCACTTATAGGGTTTGTATGTTCAGTCGGCAGCAAGGTGTCAATTGAATTTTTAGCCAAGATCATAGCTTATTGTAACCCATTTGAAAAGTAACCACGTGTAAATATCACGGCAAATACCAAAGCGAGGCCATAGCTAGCAAACCACGACACAGATAGCCATGTAAACAGTGACCATGAAACATAAAACCATTTTTGGAATTTTTAACCACGTTTTTAGCTTACCTATTGTAACCTTTTTGAAAAAAAAAATTGTTTTGAAAAAAAAGTTTTGGCGTGACTATAGCATAGTTTACAGTTCCGATGCGAAAAAAAAATCAAAATTTTCAAAACGATTTTCTACCTATTCTGCGCACCAAGTTGAATAATATTCAAGGCGAAAAACGTTTGCTTTGGCCTAAACCACCCATTGAGTCATTAATTTATTCTTAATTGACACGCTATAGGCCTAAAAATGGAAAATAATTATTTTTGGATGCGAAAACCATTTGCATGCAAATAATGCCTTGAGGTGAATATTTTTTTTTTTGGAAGTATAAACCGACCATCAAAAAAAAATATTTTATTCACCACACTTTTTTTCGCATGCAAATCAATTGCCGGTCCATTGTTTTGCATGACATTCCATGACAGCATAGTTTTTTTTTTTGCATGAAACTGTAAACCAATCATGCAAACAATTAATTTTACATTTCACCTCAATTATTTTTGACATGCGAGAATATTTGCATAGATTTTTTTTGCGCACGGGAACTCCAAACTAGGCTTATAGTGAGACCGAAGCGAGATGATGGAAAAATATTCTAAATGCCAAGCCCACCTGCAAATATCACAGCGAGACCATAGCGAGCAAACCACGACACAGATATCCATGCAAACGGGCCCGACGAGAAAAATGAAATGAAACAATGACCATGACACATAAAATTTTTTTTGGAATTTTTAGCCACGTTTTAAGCTTACCTATTGTAACCTTTTTGAAAAAAAAGTTTTGACGAGACTATAGCGAGACCAAAGCGAGATGATGGAAAAACATTCTTGATGATAAAAACCACATGTAAATATCATGGCGAGACCAAAGCGAGATCTTAACAAGAAAACCACGACACAGATAACCATGTAAGCAGGCACGGCGAGATAAAAGCAGGACTGACACAATGACCATGAAGCATAAAACCATGTTTAGAATTTTTAACCACGTCTTTAGCTTATTGTAACCTTTTTGAAAAAAATAATTTTGAAAAAAATGTTTTGGCGAGACTATAGCGAAACCAAAGCGAGATGATGGAAAAACAGTCTAGATTAACACAATGACCACAATGGCACTGAAAGCCACGTTTAGATGGTATCTGCGGTGTCGTTATTGTAATACCTCTTCTTTAGGTATACTAAATGTTGATGACGATTGGAGTCTACTGAGTTCTGAATTATCTGAAATATTTCAAACAACACAGATTTTATATCTGGGTCAATATTTCAAAACATTAATATTTTTCACTCTAAAGTGGACCCTCGCTCAAAAGAACCTATTTTGGTAGACGAACAATTATGTCTCTTTATAACCCTATAATAACCACTTTAAAACAAGGAGTCATAACATTTGATCAAATCTAACGGTTTTTTAAGTCAGGGAAATGATACTTGTATCAGGGGAATGACAAAAATTTATATTTACTCCGTTGATTAGATGGACATTTAATTTTGCGAATGGTTTCAGGAGTGTAAAGAAAAAGAAGAACAAATACTAACATGAAAAATAGCATCCACGACTATGTTGCACGAACTTGCTCTCATGATTGAAGAATTTTGCGAGACTAAACATTTTATAGTAATAATCGAATTTTTTATGATATTTTGACCGAGAAAATGTGAAAAAATTCAAAACTACTATAAATACTGTAAATATGTTTAAATGTAATATTATTGATTCTTCTAGAGTAACCAAAACGCAATCAATCATTATAATGAAAACTTGAAAGTCAGGGGAATGACACAAAAAATGGTGTTAGGGGAATGACTCCGAAGGGTGTTTTATGACAATTAAATGGAGGTTATTAGATAATTATATGTTTTATATTATTTTTCACGTAGGCTCTTGTAAAAGACACAGACGAGTAAAACTTTTTAATTTTTATACCACATGGTTTAGTAAAAAACACGCGTTAGAGGAATGACAATTTCGCTTGACGAAAAACAAAATCATTGCCTCAACTTGAATAAAAAAGACAACAAAGTTTTTTTGAAACCCTTACTTCAATTTTCATAAAGAGCAATTCTGTACCGTTAAACAACAAAAAAAATCAGTTTTCTATTTTGAGCCTATATACATATATTTTGTTTAAATTTCCATTGGTGGGATATAAATGATCAATTTATGGGGGACACTTACTTAATAGCTCCTATTTAAAAAAAATAACGCAACTAAAAATCATTTAACTATTTTTTAGTAAGGATGCATATACCTATTATTAAAAAGACTGCATCATTTGATTTTTTGTATCGTTTTTAGTTTCGTTGCTAAAATTCAGACAGTGTGGTAAGTAGGCCTGGGGACACGTCAGGGGAATGACATTTTGGGTGGTTAAATGGAGATAGCGGGTATGATATATTTTTTAACTTTATTTTTTCTAGAGCGAATATTAGAACCCGTTTGTTTCAAGCCATCCAATTAACAAACTTATAATGAAATTTTGTAATTCGGTTCAAAAATGAAGGAGACTGAAATATTAATATTTTGAAATATTGACCCATCTACTTTTTCTTAGAGGCAAAATACTATTTTTGATTTATTTTCGATGGAAACAGTTTTAAGTTGATCGTTTCCCTATTTCTTAGAAGAAAGTCAATATATAAGAGTTATTCTGGAGTTTAAATGATAAATCTCACCAAAAGACCTGCAAAATTAATTTTTAAAAATAAATCTCAGACCGAGACCAAAATGAAATTTGACGAATTAAATATCTCTCAGTGAAAAACCAGTTGAAAATAAAGGTCAACTGCTATTTTCGATCTCTGGTTTGTAGTTGCTGTGGGGTACTTGATAGATGCAACTAATTGACTGCTTGGGAGATCTTTTTTTGTGATTGGAATTCATTTCTTACACATTAAGGATGAAATTTAGCTTGGGATTTATTTTTTCATTCCTGTCACCTGAACGTCATTTTGAAAAATGGCACCCAATCTGTAGGCTAGTCAGGAAACCGAAATCCCGGCGCTTTTTGTTTTATTCTTATATTTGTAATCTATTTTTGACAGGCTAAGGATGAAATTTAGATAGGGAGTCATTGTTGTAATCTGTCGAAAATGGTAGAGTAAAAAGAAAACTCGTAAATAACTTCCAATATTTCCATTATCAAAATAACGAATGATGGAGGACAGTAGACGCAGTGTTGCCACTTTTCGGGAATGTACTTTTATATGTCAAGGGGTCGAAACTCCACTTTTTGATAAATTTCAATATTCTGAATATGAACAAATTTGCGGAAACGTCTCTCAACACGGGTTTGGCATCAGAAGGCCTTTTTGCATCTTTTTTCATGTTGAAAATATTTTAAATTACCAAAGAAATGGAATATATTCCCGGAAAGTGGCAGTACCTACTGACATTAAACCTACCCGAAGTTAAGTCTACTTGACACCTATCTTTTCAGACATCAACTGTTATTTTTCCAGCACGTTTGACTTCTAGAGGCGTTTTCGAAACATGTTAAATATTTTTAAAATTAAATAAAAAGAGGGAAGTTCCACCCTTTGAAATAAGAAAAGTGTGTTCCCGATAAGTCTATACTCTACACTTATTTTTTTTAGATATCTTTTACTATTTCCCAACATTTTTGGCATCCTGGAGGTATTTTCTCAACTTTTTTCATGTTCAAAGTATTATTTAAGACATCAATAAATATTTTGATCATGGAAATTTTCCAAGTAATTTACGAGTTTTTTTTAATTTTACTATTTATCACAGATTGGGCGCCATTTATGAAAATGGCCACATAATTACAAAAATGACTCTCGAGCTAAATTTCATTCTTAGTGAATTCCAATCATGGAAAAAAGGTCCACTCGTACGGCATTCGGTTGACAATAAGCACAGAAAAAAGAACTTTCTGAAAAAAAATCGTAGAGATTCGAAAGGGATGTAGTACTTTTTTGGATGCAGATGTATCAATTAATGTAAGCCTTGTGAAGGTTTTATACGATGAATACCTCTGCCATTCGTCTATTTTGTGAAGTACCTTTATAGTACATTGCAAAATAACTCTTTATTTATAATTTAAAGAAACAACTTAAAGGAAAACAATTTTCATGAATCAGTTCAGTGATTTAAATGACAGAAAAAAGAATAAAATACTTAGTACATGTTGTAACATTTATATATGTACTTTTACGGTTTCTACCTGAATAAGTATCATATTACATCATGAAAAAGGACACGTGTGTTGAAAGAGAAGTGTTACAACTGTAATGTTAAACTCTTCAAACAAACATTTTTGTCATCATAAATAATTAATGAAAAGGAGTAAGCTCCCTTTGAAAAGTACCTGATGTACATATTAAGGTAACCAGTACATAAATTTACTGTCGAAAATTATTTATATTTATGTGTATAGTGTACATATACATATATAGTAAGAATGCTAAACCTCAGCAACCACATTCTTAATAGCAGTGATAAAGCCATTTCCCTCTTTATAATCTTCTCCCTAAAAAATAACCTCCCTCCTATCCATATTTATTTATGTAAGTCGGAATCAGAAATTTCCCTAAAACAGAATGATATAGAGTTTCAAAAAAATGCAGTCCTTGTTTGCACTTTAGCCAAAAAAAAAAAAAAAATAATATCTGCCATAATTTTACATATACATACTTTCATTTTGCTTTCTATTTACTTAAGGGAGCGGTTATGGATATGGATTTAATTTTTAATAAATCCTGTATCCTATCACTGCTGCCGCTGCCTCTACACTGCGCTATAGAGGGATGAATTTGAAAATATGTATGTATGATCAAATAAATCAGGGAATGCATTCTCCAAATCCGAAGCACTGAATGTAATGAATGTGCGTTTTTGGCCGAGAAATACAATATTGATATTAAAACAATAAATCTGATTTTTCCTTTTATTTTGCCACAAAAAGTCATATAGTACACAAACGGTTTTTCATATCGATAAAACGAGATTAATTATACTAGATTGAGTGGTGCTCTCCATGAATTCATTTGGGGATAGGTAGGTAAGGTATATACTCTCTTCATAATACCGCCCCTCTTTTATGCAGAAAAAAAGGATTAATATCAATCCATTGTGTGGAATTGAATGGACTGTAGACAAATATATTTTTTTTTTTAATATTTCACCAGAATTTCATTTCATTGTTTCAAATGAATTAAGAATAAAAAGATATTGATTTAAAAAATAAAATATCAGGTGTTGTTTTGAGGGCGATTAATTAAGGAAATTGCTTTTTATCCTTAGGCATAGTGAGAGATCTTTTTTTAAAGTTTATCTCCATTATTGTCGATTTTTTACCATTTTTTAATTTAATTAAATCAGAAACTACCCTTTTAGTGTTGTATTTAAACATAATGCGAAAGTAAGAGAAAGGATTGAGTAGGAGTTGCGAGTTGCACATTTGCTTCAGTACGTTTGAATATTGAAATGGAAAAAATTGAGCTGAGATAGGAATTTAACATTCGCGTAGTACGACTGAAGAAAGAATCTCTGTTGTTAATGGTACATTCAAAGCTAAGCTCAGGGATATATGTACTGATAGCAATTCTAACTGAACGATTGGTAAACTGTTTTTTTTTGTCAGTTTCAGCACTTTTCTAAGTGCAGTATTACAATTTTTGCAAAAGTGCTAAACAAACAAAATTTTTAGCAAAAAAGTATAAAACTCACTTTTTCAACATTTAGTTTTATTAGTTATAAATTGTGAAATGTAGTACCTAAGAATGGAGGTTACATATATAGTTTTAGCTATTGATTTTTGGAATCTGGAAATTGAGAAAACCTTAAACATTTATTCAATATAGATTTTAATCGCCCTTTAAAGCCTATCACCTTAGGATACTGATGCGTATGGTGCCTTATAAATCCATTACAATTTATTAGACGTAATGTTTCATAGAAACAGAAATATCCTAGGACATTTCAAATGTTAGTTCATTTTTTGGTTTATAGAACCAACGATTGGGTGAACAGTAAGACATTATTTTTTATTGAAATCATAAAAACTAAAATTATTCCTTCAAGGCAGGTTATGTTATCTCTAGCAACTGGCCATTAAGTGGAAATAGCAAGGATTTTAGATAGAAAATGTGGAAAGAACGACTATATAATAAAAACTAATGAATTTAATTTCTACTGGCTACTCAGTATTCACAATCGATAGCACAACAGCATTGGAAAAATTGCAAAAGTTGTTGGACGTGTAGCAAAATTGGGAATTCCTTCAAAAAATATCAACGAGCTTTAAATTGTTTTTGATTAGGAGATGAAAAATAAGAATAATCGAGTCTAAGGAAAAAAATATTGTGAATGTTAAGAATGTATTTCTAATATGTTTACTAAGGTGGTCCTTAAATTGCACTTTGTCTTGGATAACTCTCATTCGATTCAAAAAATTGAAAAACAATTTCCCTATTTTTTCAGATTTTTATTTCTCCCTTTTTTCTCTTCAAAGTACAAATAATGGAGTTAGGCTGATTCTTATAACACGTAATAAAAGAAATAAAAATTTATAGATTAGATTCAGACGGAAAAAAATCGTATTGGATGGAGGGGGGTCTATTTCCTCCCGTTCAGGTGGGAGGAGTAATTTTCTAAAAATTTTACCCAAAAAAGAAAATAGCTGTTATATAAAGCTGTAGCTGTTTTTAAAGCCATGAATCCAGTCTCTAATATGTTTGTTAAATCAAGTTTTTATTGTAAAAAGTTTTTGAAAAAATAGTTTTCAAACTTAAAAATAAAAACAAAAATAATAATTTTTAAAGGTTGAAAATTATTTCTTTCAGAAGCTATTTACAATAAAAACTTGATTTAAAAAACATATAAGAGACTGGATTCATGGCTTTAAAAAAAGCTATAGCATGCTATTGTAAGTGGTCCCATTGTTTTTTTATTTTTTTTCTATTTTGGGTCAAATTGTTAGAAAATTATCCCTCCCACCTGAATGGGGGGAAATAGACCCCCCTCCAATACGATTTTTTTCATCTGAATCTAATCTATAAATTCTGATTTTTTTTTTCGCGTGTCATAAGAATCACCCTAACTCCAGTATTTGTATCTTGAAGTGAAAAAAGGGAGACAGGAGGGTGAAATGAAAATCTGAAAAAATTAGGAAATTTTTTTTCTCTATTTAGAGTCATTTGATGCCTATCCAAGTTGGAATTTCAATCAAAAAACAATATAAAGACCACCCTTATGTTCACTTATCATACAGTACAGGATGTTGCTAAATTAAATTAAAAACTGTATAACTAGTCTCCACCATATTTTAGAGAAGGAAAATTGTCTAAAGTATTGCCTTAGTCTGCAATATTAGGCTTCAATATATAGCTCTGTAGTTAACAGTGTCAACTCTTCAAAGGTTAATCTTAAAAAGTCTCTGACATCAAGATGATCTAATAAATGCTACCCTTTACCGGGTCATATTTTGTTATCCTCTACATAATGAAGTCTGCAAGCAACTAAGGTTTAAGCATGTTATTATTGATTATTTCCACCAAAGGCTTCAGCGTAGGGTTGCGGATATACGTATCATCGCTTAACTGACAACCAAAAGTTGTAAAAATGCGAATCGTAGTGTCGTTATAAGAAAGTAAGTATTCGCCACAGTACACAAATCTAAGGTATTGTTTAGGTTGTCAAAATTGAAAGCATCAGTAATTTAAAGGTCTGATCCTTTACTTTGGGTTTTCGTGATTTTTAGTCCAAACTTGTGTCAAAATATTTTTTTTTATATGAACTTTGACACAACTTTGGACTGAAATGCGCAGAAATGCACAGAAAATCACAGAAATTCAAAGTAAAGGAAACAAACCTTAAAATAGCTAATAGAAACTTTCGAATAGCAAAAAACGCAATAGCAAATATTGACATTTGACAAATAAGCAGACTTCTGGATCAACCATTTTCACCAATTATGATGCGCAGAATTGAATAAAAATTAACTGTACTGTGAGTATTTGCTACTATATGACCATTTTACCGTCTGTGTCTGAATTTTACCAAATTGCACTACAGTATGTAATTTAGATTGCTTTTGTGCTGTTTATTTAATACGTGTCAGTATGATGAGCCCAACTGTTGTACCTGGTGAAAGCACTTTTGTCTAAGCACCCACAGCAAATTTTTGGGTGTAATATCTACCTAAAAATAAAGCACATGAGTCGAAAGCTGTATTGAGGCTTATGAAAAAAGTTAAAGTTTTGAACTCCCTGGTAGCGGCTTTAATGAGTAATAGTACGTCAAAAATGCAAAAAAATTTACTTGGGAGATAATAGTTTGAACCCGAATTTTTGTTCACACATTCCTAGACAATGCTCCCCTGATGACAAAAAATGTGTGTCCAAGACCATTTGGTGGCAGCCGTAACTCTGACTTCTGGCTTTCCAAAAAGCTGCAAAACAATACTGTAAGTCTTGCCGATGTTTTTTAATTATTTTTTTTCTATTTTATGTAATTTTTTTTATAAAGTTGCCCCTCCTATCTAAGCGGGGGGATATATTACCCCTCCTCCCAACTAACAAATTGGTCCCACAGTTCGTAGAGTTAAAAAGGCGCACTTTTTAAGCTCCTATTGGACCTTTATGGAGTAAAGTCAGTAGCCCCGAAAAACACTTACTGGACGCAATTTAGAGGTCTTATAGAAGAAGGTGGAAAAATAAAAAAAAAAAAAATATTTCACAATTGATTTATACTTATTTATTTATATTTTTATTTTATATTATTTATTTGCTGATATTTGATTTGAAAGTTTTTATCTGAATAGCAATCGTAGAATTTATTTGATATTATTTAAGTTATAAAAATTACAAGGCTTCTGTGGGATTCAAACCATGGTCCTCTCCTACTGAAAGTCCACCACGCTAACGGCTCGGCAATGGAAGAATATATTTACGATGAAAAAGAGCTTATGGACTGTCTCCACACTGCTGGTTTGTGGCTATACTCTTTAGTATACCAGAAGTGGTTTGTGTTTTCATTGCTATAGGAGAAATGGTTTGTGACTGCAATCAAGCATACGAATTCAAGCAATATAGAAACGAGGTAACAGAAACTAACATAGAGATTGTATAATAATTTTACAGGATAACTTTAGAAGCGAAAACTCGGTTGTTATATTATTAAAGCATTATAGAGAGATTAAAGAAACATTGGTATATCACTTCTATCAAGCTGATATAATTTGCACCAGAAAATATTTAAGGAATCAGTAATGCTCCATTAAGGTATTTACTTCCCGTCAGAGGGGTAATAGGAGCGCTATAGAAACAAATAACACTTTAATCTCTGAAATGCGAAGCAATTTTGTTAGTTGCCTTGGGAATTTTTTCTTTTCTTCTCCCAACCTATGCCTTGAACTTTCTTGCAGATTTTATGCAAATAACCTAATATGCAAACAAATCAAAATAGGGAATTTAATTTACCCCTACAGTGACTAGAAGATTATAAAAATTGACCCGGTTATTTAGGTTGTAGCCAAACAGACACATACCAAATTGTGAAAACTAGGAAGCTCTTTTCCACAGTACATATATTAGAGGTAATATCATTCGAATTTTGACTTTTCTTCAGTCAATATTTGTTGTTGTACTTACGTGTATTTTTTCCTCACGTTCACATCCATTCTTTATGTATTTTTAACAGTTTCAATTTCAATTTTTTGTTGTGTTTACGTGTATTTTCGTTCTATCCGACAAAACCGTGATGTCAAGTTTGATTAAAATCTCGAATAACTAGGTTTTTAAAAAATGGACCAAAGTAGAATATTGAATTCGGTTTGATTTTTCCTTATAGAAATTATCTCTTTCTTTTATCTTGTTTTTAATTTGCATTTATTGTAAACATTTCACACAACGAAGCCCTGCTTAATGGTGATAAAGTATAAAACTTAATTGAAAAATCCTAATTTAGTATCAACTCATAGGTATTTATTTAATACAAATTACCAAACATCAATATAAGTTAAAGTTTTTATTCAAAATAGCTCTCAGAGGCCACTTAGAAGAATTTTTAATTTAATTGAAGCCTCTTTACTCAATACGTAACCCTTGAAAGTTGTTAAATAAAACCTAGCTCCTCAACATCACTGAATTCAACATTTACCTACGTTCAACTTTTTTGTAGATACTATGATGGCATTACAATCTCTCTTTCTCTCTACGAAACATAAATGCACTTACCATATAAGCCCAGTAATAAACATCACTATCAAGGGCTGGTCCAAATTAACACCAGGGATTTATGTTTTTCTCGGCACATAAACATATCCACCAAATGCATTTACTCCAACGATTTCGATGATGATGATGATGATGATGACGACGACGGCCATGAAGATACGACATACGCGATGCATGTAAAAAAAGGGAAAATCACATCAACCTGAAATACCTATGACCCTAGGGTCCTTCGCATGAAGTTAAGTCGACTTCGGAACAACTCGTATAACTATTGCATTTCTTCCACCATAACGCTTCGCCATATCACCACCGCCTCCTCCGCAGCCGCAACGCTTCCATCGTATGGGAACTCGACCCGCAAAGATAAATTATTTATGACTTTGCAGATCAACAAATTGACCAATAATTTCCATGATAAAAATTGGTTTAAGTATACTACAGCTCCAGAGTCACAACCAGATGCGTTTACAGACAGAGTGACGAGGGATAGGTGAGGCTGAGGCATCGTCGTGACCCATCGTTGTCTTATTTTTTTTTTCTGATGTTGGCTTTGAACAATATTTCACAAAAATTTCAACATTCCAATGGGAAATTTCTATAAAATCCAAAATTACGAGCAAAATGACTTTGTGCCGTCGCCGTCGCCATCGTCGACAACATCGACCATGATGAAGATGATGCCGTTTACCAGTATGGGAGTGATGCACACATATGCTATACGCTACGCATGCGGCATAGCAAGGTCCATATAGCACGGCTAACTAACACACAATACGATGCGAGCAGGCTCAGTTGTAATCCCCTGCGCTCCTCCAACAATAAATTACAAAGAAAAATTGTTAAATTTATTGCACGATTTCTGTATAGTATGATAGTTTTTTGATAACCCTCCGAAAAAAAAAGTCCAGACAAGGAGTGCTCGAGACTCCAAACGATGTATAGATGGATGGATGGATGGATGGATTCTCAAAATCTCTCAAAGGAATAAAAATTCACAAAATATTTCCAGCAAATCAAGCGAAAAACGTTTAAACTTAAAATGTTTATAGCCAACGGGCGTTAAGTGCCACTTTAGTGTTGGTTTATTGTTAAATTTATTATGACCGTTATTTAGTTGATGATTTATTGGTGAATATCTGTGGCTATGAGGTGAAAATGTTTTTTTAAACGTTGTTTATATGTATGTATGTACTACATGCATATCCGGATGTAGGGTAAGGGGAAATGAGGTAGTTATCCCCTTTTCAAGCTCAAATCAATAAATTAACTATTACACATTTTCGTGTAGAAAAACTAACGTAAGAATAAGAAGTCAATTTGGAAATTACTTACTGAGGCCCCAGCTCTAGATTAAAGTAAAATTTCATTTAGGGTTTGTTTCACAATGTTTGAATAAAGTTCTGATTAGATATCCGACACATAAATATTAACACAGGGTAATAAGTCCACAGAAGCAAAATTAACAATTATTGTCTTATGACCCATCTGATTAAGTTATAAATTCATAAGCAATTTTGTATTTGTGAACATATGACCCTGCCTCAGAATTTATGTGTCGAATAACTAATCAGAACTTTACTCAGAGAATTTGAAACAGGCCCTTAATTTATCAAAATAGAAAGATAAACTCGAGCTTAACTCCAAATTATTTTACACTAAAAAACTGGTCCATAAAAGCAAAACAGCTTCTGATTTCGAGGCTCCATCATCATCATCATCGTGTCTTGTAACCCCGGCTGGGGCATAGGGTGTCAAAGGAAGAATTTTTTGGCGTAAACTTGTTTAAACCAAGGACTGGAACCAACACTATGATTCGAAATAATAGTTAGAAAAATTACTAAGTCCTTGAAAAATAATTTCACGTAGATGATCTCAGCTGACTTCAAAAGTCGATAACGTTTTGCTGCAGATAAAAATCCCCCTCAACCTGCAACAAAAACCATAAATACGTATTAATACCTTGAACAAAATTTTTATTGATGAACAAAGTGCTTTATGAATATCTCCAAATTGTTTCTTATTTCTTTTGCGTTTTTGTAAGAATCTGTTTTTTTTTTTTAATATAAATTTTATCAAAAAAAAAAAAAATTCCACAAATACAGTTGGTTTTTCTTTTGTTACTTTTGAGGTCAAAACTCCGTCAAAAAGTGATTTTTTCCATGATTTCCAGTGCTGAGGCACAAATGATTTTCTTCGCTCATGGAACTGTCAAACATGTCAATCGGCCATACCTTTAGACATGTCTATTTTTCTTATGGATCCCATTCACGGTGTTTTCCCGTCTAACTATTTCTTGTTGAGAAAACTAAGTCATCGATGAATAGTCGGTTTTTAATCGTTTTAGCTACGCCCTCCATATGTGAAATATATTATCACAAAAAAACGACCAATCTAAAACTCTGGTTAATAAAAACGTAAACAAACACCATCTGATGTCCACAAGTATTCATTTCAATGAATTATTATTTATTGGTGGAATTTTGTTAAAGTTATTAATAAATTGATAAAAAAATAAAAGAAAATGTTCTTGTGACAAAAAGATAAGAAAAAAGTTCATTTACACTCATTTTGGTAAATTTCACGTGATGTCATGTCAAAATGACATTTAGGAACTAAAACAGCATTTCACCGGCTTAATACCTCAATTGAATCAGTTTAAGCTTACTCTGCCTCTATTCCTAGTCTATTTTTTCTAATAAATACACTTTTCAAGAAAAGAGGCGTTGTTAAGTCACGAGTTTATAAATAAGGTTGTTAAAGTTTAAATCCAAAGTAGCAAACAATGACATTAGATAACCTACTGTCTGTTGGTTGAAGGGAAGATATTAGGGGTATTCATGCAACTTCGTAAAACACTAGATAAGTCTACGATTTGGCTAAGTTTATCTTTTGGTTTATGAACTGTCAAATTTTGAATGGGAAATGGTTTCCACAATTTGGTTAATCTTATCCAAGGATTTTGCTGCGGAAAATTAACCAAATATTTGGTTAAACTTATCCAAACGTCATTGTGACCTTTAGAGATTTAATTAGGCATGTTTGTGACTTTTAGAATTAGGCATGTTTAGAAACATGATATAAATGGTATCTCAGAGGACTAAATAAGCTCTGAATGTGTTCTGTTACTATCGCATTGCCATTAGTTGGTGATAAAAGTTGTGAACTAAAACGTAGTTTATACAAAAAAAAATAATTAGAGCGTCTACATTTACTCAGTGATTAAGGCTCTGCCCAACCAACACGAAATTATAGCGAAGCATTCGCAAAGACAATTTTTTGTTGTTTTTTAGTATTGAGAACTTTCATATTTTGTATCGTTGCGAATGATTTGCTTTAATTTCGTGTTGGTTTGGGAGAGCCAATGCGAATCTTTAGTTGACGACGACGAAACTACACCAACAACGTGCTGTTTTCATTTCCAACAACGTGTTGTTATTAATGTTTTTGTTGTGATCAACGAATGATTTGCACTAGTTTGGAGGATTCAGATGTCATTAGCCAATGAAAATTATCTTTCTGAACTGTCAAAAACAGAACTTAGCCATAATTTACTCCTTCTCTTTTTTTCGTTCCTACCTCAACAAGTTTTAGTTTCATTTCCGTGAAGTGTAGTCGGGGGCACTTTATTCACTTCCGAAAGCAAAAGTTAACGAATATCAAGAAAAGGACATTATGGGCGTGACATATGATTTATTTGTATTCACTGATTTTTATCCGACCACTGCCGTGAGCTTGCGACTATTATAGTTCTACCTTACAATGCGACTATTGTCATGTATCTTTAGGTAGAACTATAATTGTCGATAGCTCACTGAAGTGTCCGGTTGAAAATGAGCGAATACATGAAAACCATACTCATCTCACGGGAGTGAAACTGACAGTTTCAACAACGTTGGAACGAAAAAAAGAGAGGGATGATTCATTTTACTTAAATGGAATATTCCTCATTTCTTCTTTTGACTGTTTGGAAAGCGACTTTTCGTGGGTTTTTAACATTAGCTTCCAACTATTAAGACTCTCCCAAAAAAACGCGAAACATTCGGAACGACAACGAAACTTTTTCATTGTACTTGATTTTGACAGGCAAAAGTTTCGTTGTCGTTCCGAACATTTCGCATTGGTTTGAGAAAGCCTTACTAGCTTTACATTTTGTTTTATCCTTCCGAGTTTCCGACTTCACGTTGGTTCGGGAGAGGTTATCTATTTAAAAATTACTACGTTTACTAGCAGGATCGGGAGCTCCAGGTTTTTTGTCAGTTGAGTTGAGCTGAAATGGTATTGAGACTCCAGAAAAATGAATGGCATTGATGAATTTATTTCAATTCAAAACAAATATAATTGAATTAACAGGAGTACTTACTACATGTATCTATTAAAACAAATATATATTTGTACATACACATGCAAATAAACAGACCATAATGCATTATCTGTAAAACCAACTCCTCGACCCGAGCCGAACGCGCCCAAATATTTGACGTTTAACGAACAGCTGATTCAATTACACAGCATTTAACCAATTTAATAAAAAGGTCGTTCATGCAAACTTTTGCGTAAACTTATCATTTTACACAATTTGTAAACTTACGACGTTGCATGAATACCCTTATTATTATATGTCATATAGAGGTACTACTTATGGTCTATGAGAGAGTCTATGAGAGTTGAAAGATATCTCTTTTGAAAATTCAACACTGAGGGAAATATAAAAATGTATTTACTCATCGCATAGATTTCATACACAATAAATAAGTTATGTACTGAATACATATTGAAATCAGTATTGATTACATACATTTTTAAGCTGTGTCATTTAGCCAATAAAGGTTTCTACAGACTCATTTCATAAATTTGGGGTGAGAACATAGGTACTGGGCCTATCACAATGTGTTTTTTAATAATGTAGTGGGTACATGTAGCCAATACAAATTTAGTAAACTAAATATAAAAATATGTAAGTACCCAAAAAGGAACATTATGGACTCCTAACATTAATACTAATGATTACATAGCCACTGTCCTCATCTAGGTGTGTTAATAATAAGTTGTATGTAATGCTTACAGCTTCTTGTACTCGATACAGTTTTTTGAGTCATGCCTCTTTCAACTTTGCTGCTTACTACCCAGCTGGTTTTTCCTTTATTCTGAATATACTTATACTTATTTATTTTATTCCAAACAAAAATCAGCTCTTACCTACTTGGAATTGAGCTTGGATCCTTCCAAGTACTGTTCGAGCAGTAGGCCATCAGTTCAGGTTGTGTGGACAATCAGTGTGTTGATTGACCATGTTGTGATCAAAACAGATTGCTTTGAGATGTGTTTTGGTATGTATTTTCTAATCAGATAGCGTATCATATAGTTATGTATTGAGTACATTAACGTCTGTATTCACTTCACATTCGAAATTTTCTGTAGACTGGCTACATTTTTTATAAGAATATTGAATTTTGCAGGCTTTTAGACTACAAAACTTAATGTTCTTAAAATATTAGAGAACTCACAATATTAAATAATCTAAAGTGTTTTAAATATTTAAAGCTTCATTTCATATGTCTTGAAAATCTATTTGAGAATTCAAGGCGTGTACGGTGTACTAATTCATACATAATTTATGTATTGAGTAAACGTCCATAAACTGAAGTGTAACCAGTACATATTAACTGTATTTAATAAAAAAAGCTCTCGTTGCAATCCTGAAACTTGTATTTCATAAATGTCGCACTTCAATTTCAATACATTTTTGGGACCCATCTGTCTGAAATATCTTTTCAATAATTGTAAACTCACAAAAATCAAAAGTATACATAAACAAATCTATTCAAAATATAATTCTAACCTTAATTTACCAGGACAAATTCAGTGACTTATAAAATATTATGCTATTTTTATTGGAAAAAGAAAACCCTCCTCTTAGTAAATTACTAGATCCGTGCCTGCTATACCTTGCTATAAACACTTGCCCATCGTTTAAACAACCACCACAACTTAACTTTAGAATCTGTGTGCAGTGCAATTTCTAGATCTTGCATCTGGAGTTGCTTATCTAGGTGAGTATGCGGCTATTACATAGGAGTTTATAGAAGGCCTCATCGATCGATAATAATCCTACAAACTTTCTGTGTGTGTGGTTAGTTTGATTAGTTTATTGGAATTTAATTGAGTTGAGACTTTTGAAAAATAGCCTGAATCAGTGCTATTTTGTTGTGGATAGAATTTATGGAGACTTGTTATATAAATCCAATTTACCGTTATGATGTTGATGATGTAATGGATATCAACTAAAAAAAAAATTTGCAGCCTAACAAGTAATGCTTATGTTATAATCTTAAGTTTCTTCTTTTTGTTTGTTTTCTTATGCTCATTATATTATATGGAATTCAGCGAGGCGCATAAAAAACAAAACGGAAATCACGCAAGCATTTCAAAGTGTGAAGATACTTGTTCCAAGGTGTCAGTTTCCTGTCTGACATTTATGATGGAAAGTATATAACAAAAGAATAAAATAGAAACAATGTGCTAAGGTGATATGAATGGGAATATATATGAAAACAAATTGATGTCAGACAGAGGATTGAATTTTTGTTTAATGTGGCAGTCACACATAATATTGAAGAGTTATTATAAATCACCTGCTATTAGTAATGTTTATTTTTATTATTGCAAAAGATACGTAAATACTTACATATGTGGTTTTTGTTATGCATGAAACGTTTTATTGTTAGAATGAACACTTTCATTGATATAACTTTGGAAGCATGACACATAACCAGTGACATCTCATAGAAAAACTCTGAAGTAAAGGGAAATACTTTGACATTTCCAGTCAATTGTCAATCCATATATCTTTTTTTTCGAAACAAAATTTGTGGAATGTAAAAGTTGATCATGTTTATACTCAAAAAAGGGAAATTTTAATGTGTTTATATACATTTTTGATATAACGTTGATCTACCAACTATATTTTTAGTTCCTCTCAGTAAAGAACTTTTTTATTTTCCTTTTTAGTCTTTCCCCATCACTTAAGACCTTGACCATTATAACCCAAACAACTCCCACTTAGCCTCGCCCACATAATAATTCATTTTCATACTCTCACCTTTAGCAAAATATCTACTCGTAGTTTCCCTGCCAATATACAACGTATTGGGTAGGTACCACTCTACACCCTCACAATATCATCGTCCGATACTGGATTAAAGTAGAAATATGTTCATTCCCAAACCTCTATAGTTCCATAGGTATATGTATATTGATACAAAAAAAAGAAAGAAGACTCTGAGGAAAACTCCATCATTATCATAAGAGAAGAACCAAACCAATCCAATTTAGCCCCTCAGAGTTCAAAATCTCTTGCTGTCTTTAAATAAGTTTGTGTGTTAAGACCGTTTGCCATAATATCCTTCTATGTTTTTTCCCCAACATAATATTGTTGGATGGCTTGACATTAGCCATATGGAATAGAGCGTAAATTTATTGCATTATTACGACGATAGCTTATTACATGAATGTATATCCGCTCTCGTTGGTTATATAGCCTCATGGGTTAGAAGTTAGATGATGATGGTCTTGAACTCATAATGGTTGTTATATCTTGGTATAAAATTGTATCATCACTACCTACGAATAAGCGTCTTTAATGTTTGCCTTCAATTCGAAATCAATGATTTTCGATTCTTTATCGCTTCCTTTTATTTTCGAATTCTCTACTCTTATACTTTAGCTTCTAATACAACAAGCGAAGCGCGTATATCTACCTATATGCTATTATTATTTTTGTTGTCTTTTTTTTGTTGTTGCACAGGATGTGCGGGGGATAAGTAAGTTATTTACCGCTGCAAGGAGTCTATCCATAAAGTTATCTATCTGTTAATGTGGCCCCTGTGCGTCGCTCACTCGATATACAATTGTATGGATTGTTCTTATAACATTTCGGTAAAGTGTTAATAAATATCTTAAATGGATAAAATTGGTTTGGGGGAAAATATTTCACCTATAAAGAAACTGATTTTTGCTCTCAAAGAAACTAATGGAAAAAAAAATTGGATAAATGAGATAAGAAGGTGAAATTGATACACACAATACGATTCAGTTGGTTAGAGGCACTTAAGAAAAATCTGTCTTGTACTTTTATGTACAATATTACATAGAGTAGATGTATTGCAATTTTGTTTGTTAACCAATTTGAAAAATAAGATTTCTTTTTATTTATAGGTAGGTTTGTTGCAAATAGGTAGATAAAATAAAAAAAAAAAATAAACATCAACTTTAAACCTTTAATCCCATCACAGCTTGGAACAAAGTTTATGCATTCTGAAGCTTAAAACATTGTAAGTAAGATGATGTGTGATTAAATGGCTCCAAGCAACCATAATCAGCTGATTATCGATTTCAACGATTAACAAAACTCATACTATGTATATGATAGGCTAAAATATTGATTAGCATGCAAGCACGTTGAAAAAATCAATCATTTGAAGATAATTAACTGTGAACAAACTGACCCTTAGGCTCAGTTTTTCAGTGCAGAGTTGGGTCAAAATATATTAATCCCGAGCTAGCTCAGAAATATTTTTTCAGTTGAGGATTAATTTTAACTTCTAGCTGTCCAAAATCTATTGGAATCGATGTATAGCACTATGGATATCACCCTTTTACACCTTTCACTATCCATATCTAGATGGTGCCACAAGGGAAATTGCACTGTCCAAAGATTTCAATAACTTTCTCTATCGAAATTAAGACGGGTGTGGAGGCACACACTGGGACCTGTTGTATGGAGAGCGTGCTCAAAATGCAATATTGAGATTAATGGTTTCTTCAAAAAAATAAAAATGTTTTGTTGCAAAGTTGACATAATTGTCTAGAAAATAAACGTGAAAATTGTGTTTTCGGCAAATAGGAAGATCTGTTGTGCGCGCAGTCGTTGATTAATTAAGGTCAGGAGATAAGGAAGAAGTGTTTATATCATCATAAAAAATAAAATTCACGGAAATAAAAATAAAATGCACGACTGGGTCGCACGTACTTGCTCTTATGTTCAAGACACTGAGGGTTTAAGAAAATTGTGTATAAAAACATGGAAATTATGAGAGAAAAATGTAGAGAAGCATGAAATACGACATTGTAATTGGATAAAACAACTCTTTTGACAGTTTGAGGTGGAACAAAAAGAATGCCATCTTAACTCTGATTGAATATGATTGTATGGGAAAAAAAATTAAAATCGTTGAAGCTGTTTTTGAAAAAATTTATTTTTTATATATAAAATTCTTGAAACATTTTTACATATTTATGTGTATATAAAAACAAAATTTGAAAAAAATGTCAACCTATTTTTAAGATATCGAATTTTCAAAAAAAAAATTTGAGACTTTTTTTAAAAATCCAAAAACTTTTTTTTGAAAATTTTGATATGCAATATTATGTGATCTTATCTGAATTTTGTATATAAAAAAAATCATCTAAATCTGTTTAGCCGATAACGAGAAAATTCAAAATAAGAAAATACATACGTTCTATGACAAGTACTATTAATAGTTGCTAAGTGTAAAATTTTATAATTTTTGGTAGTAGATCGTACTAATTTTAGTATATGAAAAAAGTTTAATCAAAATCGTAGGAGTCGTTTTTAAGCAAAAAAATATTTTCCTTTGCGGTTTTTTAACTTTTGTATGGAAGGTATTTTTTCATAAATCTAAAATTTTTTCTAAAAATATTTTAGAGAGTACTAAAAAAAACTCTTAAATATCGAGTTTCAAAAAAATCGATCGATATGTCGTTTTCGAAATATTTAATTTTCCAAAAAAAATTTTGAAACATTTTTTTAAAATCCAAAAAATATTTTTTTCAAAAATTTTGGTACACAAAACTATTTATATTTTTTGGGAGCTTCTGTATAGAAAAATAATTGAAAATAATTGTATCGTTTTGAAGAAAATCAAAAATTTAAAAATGGTTCTTTGGGAGGTACCATTATTTATTGAATTTTTTTTAAGAAAAGTTGTCGAGCCGTTTTTGAGAAAAATACGATTATGTAAAATTGCTAAAAAAATTGTATAACAGGTACCGTTATTTTAGGTTTAAGAAAAATGAAAAAAACGTATGGGCATAATCACCATAAACTACTTTGTACCAAGTTTGAAGAAAATCGATCTAGCCGTTTAGGCTGTAGACGAACAGACAGACAGACAAACAGAATTGTGCCACCCAATTTTTTGGTGTTCTCTATCCTCGTAATATCATGTTTGATTGTTATCTCAACATTGTTTTTTTGCACGAATCCAAAACTTGCCTTATAGTACCTATATCGCAAGGAAAAAATCGATAAGAACATTTACACTTTTTTTCCAAATTGCAACAGAGGCTTTTGAAGCTGAGTGCGTAGTCTTATAATATAGATGTTCTATAAATATAAACATAAGCTGGCAGTGAAAGCCTGTGATGCAATTTGAAAAAAAAAATTCTTACAGATTATTCACTTTTTTTTTTTTTTTCGTGAGTTTTATTTCTTATGGAGATGAAACGCTTTTCCCTTATTTATAAATGATTATGTCACACTCTGAGGAAACCAAACGATGAAATTGCAAAGCAGTCATTTGAGTGGAATTTGGCGCCCTATGCCCCAACCGGGGTTACAGGACTTGATGATGATGATGTCAACCTTAAAACAAAACATTTATTTTTGAAGAAACCGTTAATCTAATTTTTGTTTGCATTTTGAGCACGCTCTTCATATAACAGGCCCCAGTGTGTGGCGATACGCGGTGGCACAACGGAAAGGCCCCTGAGTCCCGGAGTTAGCTCACCAAATAATATGATTTAACTCGAGTTAACTTAGGATTGAAATTGACTGATAAACACATTTCTGGAGTTAACTCAAGTTTAAAACCGAGACTAGGATGATCTCATAGACACAGAAAAAGGGCTTGGTCAAACAGAGCGCAGTCCAAAGGGACGGTCAATAATTTACTGGGAAAGTAAGAACGCGACGGTCAAATTTTTACAAAGACCGCACTCTGTTTGACCAGGGTCCAATTCTGGTTCTGTGAAAAAGTTTTCATTCACAGAACCAGAATCGCTTATTTGTGCCAAATGAATCGAAAAAGTGAAAGTAATGCTTGGGTGTGAATGTGAAAACGATGTATTCGATTCACTTTTTCATAAAACCAGAATTGGCACCCTGGCCTTTAACCTGGTCTCAGTAGACTTTCTGCTGCTACATTTGACCATATGTCCCAATAAACACTTAAAAAAATTGGAAGATTAGATCTAACGATGTAAACTTGCTTCGCAGCTGAATTCCAACCCTAAATTCGGGCGATACTTTGCGAGTCTCGACACGCGTTGCACTGAATATCGAATAAACAATTTTTTCAAGTTACAGTCGACAGTAACTGATCTTCTTAAAAAACACTACTCAACAAAATTAAGGGAGCTTTTAAAAAAAGTGAACTAATGCTAAATAAACAGGCTATCCCAACTAACAAAATAGCTTCGCCTTTCAGACATTATAGTGGTCATTTGTTTCTATAGCGCTCCTATTACCCCTCTGATGGGAAGTAAATACCTTATTGGTGCATTAACGATTCCTTAAATAATTTCTGGTGCAAATTATATCAGCTTGATAGAAGCGATATACCAATGTTTCTTTAATCTCTCTATATTGCTCTTATGAAATGTAGACGGAGCTTTCGCTTCTATAGTCATCCTGTAAAATTATTATACAATCTCTTTGTTAGTTTCTGTTACTTGCTAAGTGCAGCCACAAACCATTTCTGCTATACTAGTGAAAACACACACCACTTCTGGTATACTAAAGGGCATAGCCACAAACCAGCTGTGTAGAGAAAGTGCATACGTTTTATTTTCATCGTAAATATATTCTTCCATGGCCGAGCGGTTAGTGTGGTGGACTTTCAGAGCGAGAAGACCATGGTTCGAATCCCGCAGAAACCTTGTAGTTTTTATAACTTAAATACTATCTTATAAATTCTAAGATTGCATTTCAGATAAAATATCAGCAAAAAAATAAAATAAAATAAAAATATAAATAAATAAACATAAATCAAGGGAGCTTAAAAAGTGCGCCTTTTTAATTCTATGGATTATTATATAATGCTTATATGATTGCAAGAAATGATTATGAGAAGCTTCCTTGGATGATTATAGGTGCAAAATTGTTAGTTGGGATGTGATCCATATGCCAGTCTAATTGAACAAATTTTTTTCGAGCCCGTGGACCAAGAAAAAAGCAAGGAATTTACAATATTATTTTTACAATATCATTTTTAAATCATAATTTTTACAATATCCACATCCGGATCAATTTCTAATTCGTAATTACAAAAACAACATGTGATCCTGCTTTTTATCTATTTCAATGATCCAAAAATTAGTTTTCACTCTGGTGGCTTGGAGGCTTTTTGCTATTGTGAATGTGTCTCAGTAGTGCAATGAAAGGAGGCAACAAGCACATGAAAAATAAAGAAATGTATGACGAAAAGAGATGGGTCTATATCATTCCTGTCACGAAGATCCTGTCTGTCTTATTTATAATGATTTGATCGGGATCAGGTCATGCGGATAGTAAAATGCGGCCATAGGATTGCATGAAAAGCCCCTTAAGAATTTTAGCCAAGAAATCTGAAAATTAGAATCTTAATTTTAAAAGCTTCAAAATGCTTTTACTTTAAAGATGCAATACGACCATTATTAACCAAAATACATCCTGTTAAAAATCACCCAAAAGTTTTGAATTTTTTTGTTCCTTTAATTTTTTTGATTAGTGTAGCTAATATCTTCTTACATTGATAGATAAGGCCAAGCCTACATTTCTGTTCTTTACTATCGAAGCTAGATACATTTTCACGGGCCCCCACTTGAACTGGTGAGCCCCCATTTTTTAGTTTATGCCAACGTAGACCCTCGTCGAGTCTTCCGTGATCCTGAGCTGCTGAAATTAGCTTCAATCCTCTCTCATTTTATTGCTTTTATACTTGGTTTGGTCGGTATTATTTTTGTTCAGGAAAATATTAGATGAGGTAAATACTATAAATCCATCTTTACTCCAAAATTTTTCAGCTTTTCGACAGAACCATTTTACTGAACATAGTTGCTAACAATGAACAAACGAACAAAATGGGATTTAAAACATTTTGCAAACCTAAATTCTTCGAAACAAATAGACAAAATGGCATAAATCTAGTAAAACGCTAAAAGCTCAGATAAGAGATTTACGCTAAAAGCTGAAATAAGATTTTTCTCTAAAGAGAAATTTGACTTAAATGTTGTGGATTTTGAATCCTCAAGTCGAAAAATTGTCCTACAAATTTTGTTTTAAATATTCTGGAATATTTTCAATAATTGTACACTCAGAGAAAAAAAAAACAAGCAGGTTTGGTAAACCTGGAAATTCTTAAAATGCAAACAAGTAAGAATTCTTGTTTTGGCACAGCTCTAAGATAGTTTTCAGAATGTGCAAGCTTAAAATAAGTCAAAAACAAACTTATTTCAAATAAACATAGAAAAGTAAATGACTTGCATTTGTAGTTTTTTTTTTAAATGTTATTTGCTAGTTTTATAGTATTTTATATTGATAGCATCTGCTTTCCTTGTCATTCTAAAATGTTAGTGTACATCGATTTTAACTGAAAACAACCTATTTGATTTTTGTATAAAGGGTGTTTTTTTTAGAGGTATATAACTTTAAGTTGGCAACACTATTCTAACTGGCGGCCATTTTGTCAGCTGTCAAGTGATTTATTTTGTCGAATTGAATTTTGTCTAGCGATGAAGCTCACTTTTGGTTGAATGGATACGTCAATGCCGGGATCACGGAAATCTTATAATTACGGCTGTTGATTAATAGCTTAAATTTTCTTGGGAGCTGCGTACTTTGTTCGAATCGTCGGCTTTTTGTCAAAACCTCGTAAATCCTTATATGACAATTTTTTCGCTCAAAAAATATCGCTGAATTCAAATATCAATGACCTGTAACTGTTTCATGGTTCCTTTTAAATCTATCAAAGTTTTTAAACCTTTTAGTATCTAAAAATCAATCAATTCATTTTTAAAGCGATTTTATGTGTCTCCTTATCGATTTTAATTTGAGCCTACGAGGTATTGACACAAAGCAGACGATACATTAAGGCCTAGAATAATATAAAATTGTAAGTGTGTCTAATCAATAAAACCGTACTGTGTAGTGTATATTTAGAAATACGACACAATATTAAAAGCAATTTCAAAAGAAAAAAGTAGCATAATTAATGAAATACATCAAACCAACAGGTGATAGCTTTTACTATACATTCTTGGTTTAAAAAAAAGCCGGAGACTTTCGAAAATAAAAAATTGAATTGAAAAAAACCGAGATAAAAATTTATAAATATCCAAAGAACCCATGTGCATTATCCTTTGCTAAAACAATTTAATTTTGGGGTCTACATTATCTTTTAATTTCCGGTTCACATTAAGTGTCCCTTTCTGCTTAGAGGTGATAACTTCTCTTGTATGGTGGGAGAAGGCTAAGTGGTGGTTAAAAAGATTCAACTTAGCTATTTAACCACAATTTTAAAACACATTCAATGAAAGAAGTATTAAATTAGTTTGTACTGTTTATTTTTTTTAATTTAATTTTTTCATTAAGGTCCTAGAAATAACAGGGTGGAATGAAGAAGTAAATTATTTTTAAAGCTTGAAGCCAGAGGAAAACTCACACAGCCTCCATGTACCAGTACCTTTATTCTTTTTGGTATGCCAATTGCTAACCCTCAAGATATTTAATTACAGAAATTCTATGGAAGTATGTAAACACGAGAGGGAGTTTGAGATGTGTGCGCCTTGTTTCCTTTTCCTTTAGGTATATGTATATAAATCTTCGACGAAGTTCAGCAAACCATCACCCTCGCCGCCCTAATGCTTTCTCTGTTACTTATACTCTTTGCTTTGCGTAGTATAATACCTACATTTTCTAGTGCCTTGTTTTAACGTTCGAAGCTTTTGTATCTCTTTGAATTCTTGTAAATTGTCTATACGAAAATTTGTTTCCCATAGATGTTATACATAGATTGAAGTTACATATACACAAGGTATAAAAGGCTTCAAACAGTGTAACAGTAACCAAACCCGTACTTGACATTCAACATACCTACAGAGGTTTCTGATGCAATATAAGGGTTTGTTATAATACCCCAGAATCATAAGAGATATACTCTAACCGGTATAAGGTATATCCAACAAATGATGATAATTGTGTCGTCACCCAAACTCCACGCAAAATTGTAAGACAATCCCAATGTGCACATATAAACTGTGTTGCCAACAATTTACAAATTAAGATTAATATCAAAATACTATTTCCACTGTTATATTAATTTTTTATTCAAACTAAAATTTGAAGTTTTGTAAAAATTGTCTAGGACATTACAGCAGTGTATAATACCTAGAAATTTTGATCAAAATCACAATTTTTGGTAAAATTAGAAAAAAAAAAACAAAACTTTTGTATGGCAACTACCCTTAATAAGTGAGCTAAAACATAATCTCGAATGTATCCTACAGAAATTCACATAAAAACGCCTTGTACCAAATTTGAAGAAAAATGCTCCACTCGTTTGGAACTGACGCATGTCAGATTAGACTGACGTCCGTCAGTCTCTATCTTCCTTATGTAAGATTTGATCAAAAACCACTAACAACTAAAGACTTTTTTGTTCATACTAAGCGCTATTTTATTAACCTAAGCATAGCTTACAGTTCCCATGCAAAAAAATTCAAATTTTTCAAAACGATTTTCCACCTATTCTGCGCCCCAAATTGCATAATGTTCAAGGCAAAATACGTTCTCCTTGGCCTAAGCCACTCATTGAGTCATTTATTTACCCTTAATTAATAAACAAACAAACAAACTTGCAAACAATTAATTTTGCATTTCACCTCTATTATTTATGACATGCGAAAATATTTGCATAGTTTTTTTTTTGCGCACAGGAACTGTAACTGTAGCCAAAGACCGTATAATACCAAGATATTGCATCTAGTGTAAAAATTCGCAGTCAAAGCGCTAGTACTGTGACGACCCCAGTGGTGACCCCATAGATGTGTGAGTGAGAACCCCGTCTATGTATAAGTTTTACAATCGTCGGTGGCGCGGTCGCTGAGTCGTGGGTCTGCGGCGAATAAAGGCTTGCATGTCTGCATGTGTTATGTGAGTTCGAATGTGATACAATACGTGAGAATGTTTCCCTTTCCCCCGACCGACCGCATCTAAAGCTGATTTTTGGTGGTTGGTTGAGATGCAGTATCTTGGTATTATACGGTCTTTGCTGTAGCATAGTTTACAGTTCCCATGCGAAAAAAATCAAATTAATAAACAATAGGCCTAAAAAAGGAAGATAAATATTTTTGGATGAAAAAACCATTTGCATGCTAATAATGCCTTAAAAAATATTTTATTCACCACACATTTTGCGCATGCAAAACAATTGCCAGTCCATTGTTTTGCATGAAATTCCGTGACAGCAATAGTTTTTTTTGCATGAAAATGTAAACTAATCACGCAAACAATAAATTTTACATATCGCCTCAATTATTTGTGACATGCAAGAATATTAGTATAGATTTTTTTTTCGCACGAGAACTGTAAGCTAGGCTTGTATTAACAACGTTTGCTATGCAAATATTGTCAACGTTGCAGATTTTTTTGTAAAACATAGTCTAAAATTCTCATGCGGACAAAATTATAATTTTCAAAACAATTGTTGGATGCAAAATCCATTTGCATGCAAATAATGCCTTGAGGTGAATATTTTTTGTTTCGTATGCAAAACAATTGCCGATCAATTGTTTAGCATGGCATTCCATGACAGCAATGGTTATTTTTTGCATGCAACTGTAAGCCAATCATTAATTTTTGGCATGCGAAAATATTTGCATGCAATTGTTTTCGCACGGGAACTGTAAACTAGGCTTAAATGTAAAATATATTTTAGTGCATTGATATTTTGTCAACTTCTGCATATGCCTGCAACGAAGTTGGCAATAATGAAAGCATAGTCTCTCATTCCGTGCCATCAGAGCATCCTGTTCCACAATGTGGGAAGCAGTAGCAGGTTGTGTACTTCTCATAGATTTTCAGTCCTGGATAAACAATTATCCTGGATACAGGTAAAATAAAAGTTGAAGCATGTATTTTTTTTTTTGTATTTATGTTTCCACCCCCACTGCATGCGCCGGTTCAGGGTTGACTACCTTTTGTTGTAGAAGGTTCCGTTTAAAGAAGCGATTGCTTGAAAGTTTACGTATATTTATGCGGGGGAGCATCACGACTTGTGTATATGATGATGGTATGTCGGGAACTCTGACATTTGGCACTGTTGCTTGTGCCATGATGTGTATAGACCTCATATTGTTGTTGTTGTTGTACTGAATCAGTGAAGAGAGGCTGAGTTACATTGTGTGAAATCTGACGTTCCTAATGATTACACGTAAGTCACTCGTAGGGTAGATTGTACTATATACACGTAGTCTATACAACTCTTCGTTAAATTTTACGGTTGCGTAGGTTTTTGTGCTGTGTGTGGATGGGTAAATCCTGAACCATGAACCCTTACACCCAGCCTTACAGTTTACAGATATTGCAGAAATAATTACTTTAAAATTCATGTTCAAGCAGCTATGAATTTTTATTTTATTATGTGTAAGAAAAAAATCCTAAAGGGGTTAAAAAATAATAAAAAAAAAACAGACTTGAGAATGTATTGTTCTAAGTCAAACAAGGGAATTCGATTAATTTTTTCCCCACAAAAAAAATAAAAATGAAAATATTATTTTTCAGCAACATTGCTACCTCAGGAACAAGTTTGGGGAGTGTTCCACTTAAAAAGTTACAATGTTTCCTTATTTTTTGTCATTTTTGTTTGGTTGGTTGGAATTAAAAAAAAATTCTACCATTGCTGAGTAGCAAAAACGTAAAAAAAAAAAAAAAAAAAATTGTTAAAACTATGCAAATGCAAGGTGCACCCATGAGGATGTATATTCTAGTAGAGATGCCTGCCAACTACATGTTAGTCTAAGAGGATACTCTAACAGACGAAGAACATTGAACTTTTAAGTGGATAAAAATAGAGTTCTAAAAAGTGTTTTAGGATTCTAGGCAGGTGTTTAGATCTATACCGAATGAAAGTGTTGGGTCAAATGCAAGTGGGAAAATGGTTGTTAAAAGAGCTTTTTTAAATCCATACATTAAGTTTTTAGGTGAGTATAGTTAGTTTTGAGAGTTTTAAACTTGCCCGAGGGTTATTTGACATTAAATGAACTGTAACAAGTAAATTGCACTAAACTACGACACTTGAATTGAATTTAGTTTTAAATAAGATTTTTTAATCCTGTAATTTGGAAACATTTTTTATTGGCTCTTTCAGTTTGGATGAATGTGACCAGTTCAGAAAAATTAGATTTTCCAAATCTTTGTGCGTCAGTAAGTGAGCAACTGAATCCTTACACGTTTTCCTCAATATTTGAAAATAAAGCTGAGAAATTTTCGTGAAGATAATGTTCAATGAACATGTGTAGGTGTACATGCTTCTAAGATTTCTGCTAGATTTCTTAACTTTGGTACCAATTTTTTATATGAATATTATAGGTTTTGTCGTTTGGGTTACTGTGGATGATTTTTTTTGTTTACTTTTGTGTAAATTGAGGTTGATTTCCTAGGAGTTTTGGGCTGAGAGGTTCTCTTCCCAAGAGACATGGTCCATTTTGGCAGAGTTGATTTTTTGCCAGTTTTCTGCTAGGGCTAGTAAAGTTAGAGTAGTGTTTTCATAGGTTTCGAATCCTCGGACAAGTGAAATTGGTGACAATGATTTGACTTGTACGTTAGAATCATCAGCAGACTGGAGATTTTGACACTTTTGATAATAGTGTGGTTTGCTGGATGAGTTTTTTCGTTTTTTTATTTTTTTTTTTATTAATTATTCACTAATTGAACTAAGTTTCTAGGGAATCACTCTAACAATTTGGTTGATACTTCCAGAATCTATTTTAATATTGACATACCTCTAGCTGCCACGTCCCCTTTTCTGTAATCTTTTTTTTTTTTTTTTTGGAAACGGCCTTAACGATTTTGATGAAATTTGTATTTAGTCTTATTCCTTATTAGCGGGAAGAACGAAAAGGGCCTAAGAAGTGGTTTAAGATAAGACCGCCAACTTCCACGACCACTTTCCATATGCTTTAATGATTTGGAAGGAATTATCTGTTTTTTTTTATAAGCAGGAAATAGGTTTTCGAATTGATTTAAGTGAGATCCACTTTAGTGCCTTTTATATGAGCTGTGAGTAGCGGACGGCGAATTCCGAATGGGCGTGAATTTGGCCTTTTTTACACAAGATGAATTTGTTTGATTGTCCTCCGACTGACGCCAATTTGCCATACAAAATAAACCAGTAAAATGGGTACAAAATAAATTTGTTAAATTCGAGCGAATTTCTTATTTGCAGATTTGTGGAATGCGTCCTGATGTTGTGGATTGAAAATAAGTGTTTGACAGTTCGCAGAAAATATCTTTTTGGTCGCGTAGAAAATATAAAAATGCTAAATTTGTATATTTAAACAAATTTCAGGTCGTACTTTTTTCCATTGCTTGTATGTTTATGACGCAAAAAAGTTACAATTGATAGTTTAACCCTTTTTTTGGGAGTTTTGGGGAAAAAAGTACCTTTCGGACTTTTCGTTTTTTTTTTGTGCAAAAACTAAAAGATTTTTACATTTGGTTTTCAGTAGTTGACTAGGAATTAGTAAGTCATGCCCGTATAATAAGGGCATTGAATAATTTTGAAAAATGTAAACTTAAAGAAAAATTCACATTGTTTTTTAAAAATGTTTGGCTTCGAAATTTAAATTTTAAAAAATTATTCTTTTAAGGGCTCTGGAGATGCTCGAACATGATGCGAGTCAACACAGTTCGAGTACTATGTTCGAAGCAATTTTACTTGTCTGATGCGGGCTGATTCGAGTACCGAATATTTGGTGTCACTAAAGGGCCCTGGAGACGCTCGAACTTGGTGCGAGTGAACATAGTTCGACTAAACTCCGCAGACACTGAAACCAAGCAGAAACCAAACTACTCGAACTTCATTATTCTTACGACTTATATGTCATTCACAATATTCACTGTCTCATTTATTTTATTTTTATTCAGTTATTTGACATTTTTTCTTTTTATTTTTAATATTGAAATCAAAATTAAACCCAAATGTTCGAGTAAACATATGAAACCGGTCCGCAAACAGTCGAATCTGGTACGACAAACGATTAGCCCCGCCCTCGAACATCGAAAAATATCAAACTCGTTTTGATTTTGTTTAGTGACACTAATAATTTATACTCGAACCAGCCCGCAGACACATAAAATCAACTCGAACATAGTACTGGAACCATGTTCACTCGCACCACGTTCGAGCGTCTCCAGAGCCCTTAAGGGCTCTGGAGACGCTCGAACATGGTGCGAGTGAACATGGTTCGAGTACTACGTTCGAGTTGATTTTACTTGTCTGTGGACTGGTTCGAGTACCAATTATTTGGTGTCACTAAACAAAAAATTTGTCTCACCAAAATCAAAAGAAGTTTGATATTTATTGATGTTCGAGGGCGGGGCTAATCGTTTGTCGTACCAGATTCGACTGTTTGCGAACCGGTTTCGTTCGTTTACTCGGACATTTCAGCGCGCGATGAACATTTCGAACCGAGTACGAATTTTGATAGTAAAATTCAATAATTTGCAAGCGTTGTTCATTTGTAAGACGATCCATGGTTAAATTGCAAACCAAACTGAAGCTGTTTGACAGTGACACAAGGTACTAAACACACGTCAGCTGTCAAAACCAGTGTTGCCAAAACCAAACCAGCTAAAAAATCACCCGTTATAATACTTGCTCTTACTTGTAGGTCATTATATCGATTCTGAAAGGTTTCTGAAACTGGGTTTTAGGATTTTGATTTTTAAATAGTGAAGACTAACACAGTAAACTCGTTGGATTTAGTTGAACCGTTAAAGAAAAAGGCTCTAAAATGTTTGTTATATTTGTAAACTTCTTGTCACTTATCACTTAAGGGGCTTCCAAAAAGTGTTCGTAATATCGACCATTCTTTAAATTTGCATTCTTAACTGACATAGGTTGTCACAATCATCTCAATGAAACGTCTGTATTTCAGGGGCCCTTTATCTCCCTAAGCATTGATACAGCTGATACTACGGTAGCTACACCCCTGCCTTTTGACCTGGTATCTAAGAAATTTTATTGATATTATCTAATGTTAACAAGTGTTAAGCTACTACCTGCTCCAACAATGAATCAATCTCCCCGAATATCTGTGATATGGATAATCCTCCTTTCATAGAGACTCGTTCCCTTTCTAGACTTGTTTATATTCTTGTTGGCACAGGTAGCTTCATAGTGTTTTTTCTATTAAAGTCTGATGGAAATATGTACATATTTAGTGAATATTGAAACTGGCTTTAATGTGATTGGATGTGTTTTCACTCCTATAAATGTACCTGCTGATGTTATAGGAGTTAATATCAAATCATTCTTAAAGCCTTAAAAAATAATTTCGGGGGAGGTCTTTTGTACTTATACAAGAAAATATCTCTCTGTCAATCAAAATAACCTTCAACCATGATCCATATATGGACATACCTACCTGAAGTTGAAACAGACATTTCAACCAGGTTATATATTTGTTTCCAAAACCCCCTAGGATACTTTCAGCAAATGTCCAAGTGTGTCAAAATGTTATTTTAAAATAAAAATGAATTTCTTAAAATTAAAACCCTCCTCAATTTCATGCTCCATTCAATCAAACTCTCTAAAAAGCAAGAAAAAAATATCAAGTCCTTTCTGGGGGAAAAAAAGAAAATACCCAAAGGGCCTACGCAACAGTCGTTTTCCTTCTCTTAAATGACGACGATTTCTTTTGCCAACAACATGCCAATAAAAATTAATACCAAAACCAAAATTTATATTCATTATCCTTTCAAATCTCGAGACTCTTATACAGCATCGATGAAGTGGCGGGTGACGACGGACAAAAGAGGTGGTGGACAGTATATGCATGTTGCCATCGTCATCTTCATGTTTCTCCTCCACCTCCTCCTACACCTTATCCTGTGTAGAAACACCTGCTGCCGCGCTATCCAAGGCAAAAAATGTTGTATAACTTAAACCATCGCATCGATTGTATAAGTTTGATTTGACACAGCTTGCGAAAACTTAAGGCGGTTACGGCAAATTAACCGAAAACGAAGTTCTTCTTTTCCAAACCAGCTATAGCTCGTCTCGGGTTCTTAAAAAGACCCAACGACCTATGACCGAGTTTTATGATAATTATCTGCGGCAAGGGACGTGCTTTATGGTCGTTGCTGGATCAACAGGGATTTCATCCGCGGAATGCGTGGCGAAACTAATTAAATAAGATACCGAGAACGATGGTGGAAGCGAATTTGGTCAAAAAATATATCTGGGCGTTTCCAATACATTACTGATGGGATGATTTTTTTTTGTTCTTAAAGATTCTTACACAGGATACTCTGGCCATGGTGTCAGAAATGGGTCACTTAGGTCTGAGGGTTCCTTTTTCTATTGGGAGTTTGGTCGTGTAGAACATATAAAGCTATACTAATCCAAAGGCACGCAAAAACATCCACACTTGTATGTAGCTATGTACGACCAACCGACCGATCGACGAGACGCCTTGCCAATTATGCACGCCAGCTAATAACCGTTCCGAAGACGCCAATCATGACGGAATTCGTTGTAATCCTCCGCGAGTCCTTTATAATCCTCTTAAGGAGTTATACCTGCGAGAGAATAGTCTATCCCGCACAATTGAACCAAAGTCAATTCACCGAGAGGAGAAATCACAAGGCGAGGGAAAACCATCAACCACATAACCCATCCATCTATGCATCCATAAGTCGCGGATGGATCTACTCTACACACAGAGCATTGCAGCATTGGAATCAAGTACGGAAACACTACTGCCATTAAGGTTTAAGGTGCTCTTTCGCATTTAAGAGGTGGGAATTTAATAGTTTGATCGTGAGATGCGTGACTTTGAACTGCGGTGGTTGTTAAATGAGTTTATACTCCTATAGGTTGGTACATATCCTTTGCGCTCTCTGGGCTGGCTGGAATGGGATGAAGTGCACTTTGGAAACTTTTAGTTGTGTCTTCGTTAGTGTCTGAAAATTTGATATAGCGAAGACATACATAGAGAGTTGGTATTGTTTTAAATTTAAAATTGTTTCATTCTTTTATTTTTTTTGTGTTCCTTGGGTCTAAGGGAAGAACATAAGGTTTTTAGGTTTAAATTTTCCCACATAGTTTGAGGGATCAGTCTGATGTTATATTGGTTGGTCAGGACAAGCGAAGCAATCAAACTTTTTTGTGGCTTACGATTGTTAAAAATCGTGTAGCTTAATTTTTTGGAAAGAATTTTTAACTTTTTTTTTAACTGGCCTGATTTTATGAGAGAGACAGTGGATATAGTAGAAGAAAATAAAGATTTCTTGAGACCAATTAGTCCTCAAACTATAGGTTTTAACCTGCTATTCGGATTGATGGATATAAATTATATCTACTTTTTCTCGTATGAACAAAAATTTTGTGTTATTAAAATAAATTCTGGCATTGATTCATGGTACTTTTAAACTCTTTCATTTGTAGGGGTGGAAATCTGGGCCATTATGAGTCCATTCCATAATCATAGTCCGGTCAGGAAACCAAACCGAAAATTTAGCTTGTGATGAGTCATATTTGTAATTCTGTTGCTTGGACGTCATTTTGAGAAATGGCGCCCAATCTGTAGTCCAGCAAGGAAACTGAAATCCCTGTGAGTTTTGTGGGTGGATGCCTTATTTTTATATTTTAAATTTATTTTGACATGCTAAGGATGAAATTTAGATTAGAAGTCATTGTTGAAATTCAGTCACTTGAAAGCCATTTTCAAAAATGCCAAATGCAAAATGGTATAATAAAAAAAAACTAGTAAACTACTTGGAAAAATTCCATGGTTAAAATAATGTTTGATTTGTCAGTGTTTTCACTTTTCGGAAACATACTTTTTTTGATGTCCATTCTCAACGCGTTTTTTCCCAATACGCATTTGGCATCTGAAGGTGTTTCTTCCTTACTTACTTTAGACGGCGATTACAGTCCAGCCCCTTCAGCCAGCTCGGTCCCTAGCTGAGATCGCCTCCAGTTACGCAATCCAAGTTGGTTGAGGTCGTTCTCCACTTGTGTGCGCCACCTCTGCTGCGTAGACCACCAGGGGTAGATTCTAAGACTCGTCGGGCTGGTGCGTCGGTGGCCATACGCTCCACGTATCCCAGCCATCTCAGCTGCTGTATTTTCAGCTTTTTGACCAGGTCGACATCGCTGAAAAGCCCGTAAAGCTCACTGTTTCTGTGACCTTTTTTTTAAACTACCAGAAAAGTGGAGTTCCCACTGTTCCTGGAAAGTGTCAACACACCTCTCTATTAAGACATCAACTGTTATTTTAGCCATGGAAATGTTCCGAATGTTCGAAAACCAAGATCTCGAAAGACAAGATCTCAAAAATCTGTCAAAATCTCGAAAAAAAAATCTGGAACCAAAAGAATCTCCAAGACCAACATTTTTTTTGCATTTAAAGAATCTGAACTATGAATTTAAAACAGAAAATAACCAAAAACGTTCCACTGTCACACCATAACACTGTAAACATGTAAGAAAGTTAAAACCTCATATTTATTTAAACTTAGAAGTCTTAAAATAATCTCGAAAATTCTTGATACATTTTTCTTAATTTTCGAGATTTTGTCCTTTTTAATTTAATATATCTTTCGAGACTTTCTCCATTCAATATGAGATAATGTCATGATCCCTTACTATCATAGCGTCCTTACTCTATGAGATGTGACTTTTTGAGACACTGTGGCTTTTCATCTTCTACTGTACCGAGCACAATACTTTTTTTTATTCAGACCAAGTGCTAGTGCAAGCATCTACGTTCGCTTGGTCCTTTAACCTTAGATTCAGTCTTTCTTGTTACCTCTAACCAGTGGTCTGATGGAATTCGAAGACTACCTTTGCTCGAGCATTTTCGTTTACTCGCTTTATGTGGTTACACCAAGGTTTTCGATATTTTTGGTACTTTCTGGTGTAGCTAGCTATATCTATGTACATCTTGCACAGCTTGGTACAGCTCAAAGAGCTTTCATCAACTTCTTCGTTTGCCCTTAGTGCCCACAGAACCTAAGCCCTGTATTAGGATTCCTTTTTTGTTTATACCGTACACGCTACTCCCTTTCATTCAGACCAAGTGCTAGAGTACCTGCGATGGTTCGGTCCCTAAACTTAAGGTTCAGTCTTCCTTGTATGAGTGTCAAGTTAGCAAAGCAACTTTAACAAATGAAAAAGTGAGTAGGTGGATAGTTTGTCGTTGGTTAGTTGTGACTGTTACGAATTTGTTATTAAATGTTTTCTATGTTTTTGGGTGCTTTATCAAGTTAGTAAAGTAACTCTTACGGATTGAAAAATGTTTTCTATGTTTTTTTGTTGAAAATGGTAAAAACTTCTAAAACTCAATATTTTATTGCTTAACAATTTGTCGTTAATTAGTTGTGACAAATTCAAATTTGTCATGCGATGTTTCCTATGTATTTTTGATTGATTTGTTTTCTACGAATGTCAAGGTAGAAAATCCCTGCTCTATGTTTTTTTTGGTGAAAAGTGGTAAAAACTTCAAAAGCTCAATATTTTATTGCTTAACAATTTGTCGTTAATTAGTTGTGAAAAATTCAAATTTGTCGTGTGATGTTTTCTACGTATTTTTGATTGATTTGTTTTCTACAAGTGTCAAGGTAGAAAAACCATAGGTAAGCCATCAATTAGCCGTAAATTGATTGAGACAAGAACTTGTTGTTCAATGTTTTCTATGTTTTTTTGGGTGCTTTATCAAGTGAATAAAGTAATTATCACGGTTCAAAAAATGGGAAGTATTTTGAAAATTTCGAATTTGTTATTCTATGTTTTCTATGTTTTTTTTTTAAAGTGCTAAAAACTATTAAAACTCAGTACTTTACAGCAAACTAATTTTTCTTCAAATAGTTGTGACAAATTCAAATTTGTCGTGCGATGTTTTCTATGTATTTTCGATTGATTTGTTTTCTACAAGTGTCAAGGTAGAAAAGCCATAGGTTAGCCATCAATTAGCCGTTAATTGATTGAGACAATTTTGAATTTGTCACTCTATGTTTTCTTTTTGTAAAAGTGGTAAAAACTATTAAAACTCAGTACTTTACTGCTTAATAATTTTTCTTTAATAAGTTGTGACAGATTCAAATTTGTCATTCGATGTTTTATATGTATTTTTGGGTGATTTATTTTCTACGAGTGTCAAGGGAGAAAAGCTACTCTCACGAATGGATGAATAATTAGCCATCAATTAGCCGTTAATTAATTGAGACAATCTTGAATTTGTTGTTCAATGTTTCCTATGTTTTTTTTGGGTGCTTTGCTAAATCCAACGAACGGAACTGAGAAAGCGGTAAAAACCTCTTAATGTTTCAATGTTTTCTGGCTTAGAAATTTACGGTTAATTAGTTATTCAATCGTACAATGTTTTCTATGTTTTGTTTTAGTTTTTCATTTCCTTGATATGAAGTTAGCAAAGCACCACCTCAAAAAGGGGTTAAAACTGCTAGTACCAAATTGTTTATGGCTTAATAATTTGCCGTTAACTAGTCTTCAATAAATGGTGAAAATTTTGAATTTGTCGTGCAATGTTTTCTGTTCTTTGGGCTCTAAAGCCTAGTTTACAGTTCCCGTGTGCAAAAAAAAACCTACGCAAATATTCTCGCATGTCAAAAATAATTGAGGTGAAAGGCAAAATTAATTTTTGCATGACTAGTTTACAGTTTCATGCAAAAAAATAAAACATTGCTGTCATGGAATGTCATGCAAAACAATGGCCCGGCAATTGTTTTGCATGCGAAAAAAGTGTGGTGAATAAAATAAATTTTTTTTTTGGATGGTCGGTTTACACTTCCAAAAAAAAATTTTTTTTCACCTCAAGGCTTTATTATCATGCAAATAGTTTTTGCATCCAAAAATAATTATTTTCCATTTTTAGGCCTATAGTTTATTAATTAAAGGTAAATTAATGACTCAATGGGTGGCTTAGGCCAAGGCAAACGTTTTTTGCCTTGAATATTATTCAATTTGGTGCACAGAATAGATGGAAAATCGTTTTGAAAATTTTAACATTTTTTTCGCATGGGAACTGTAAACTATGCTTAAGCTACGACATCAAGTTAGCATAGCATCAATGGAGTAAAAACTACATATACCGGATTGTTTATAACTTTATAATTTACCATTTACTAGTCGTTAATTACATAGTTGTGACAGGCTCGAGTTTGTCATTCTAGTTTTTCTATGTTTTTTTCAAAAAGTTATAAAAACTTTTAAAACTTAATATTTTATTGACATAATAGATAATTATTTTATTTTATTGTTTAAAAAATTGCCATTAACTAGTCGTTAATTTGTTGTAAAAAAATCAATTTTGTCATGCTATGTTTTATATGTTTTTTTTGGGTGATTTGTTTTCAACCAGCATCAAGTTACCAAAGCAACTTTCACGAATTGAAAAATTGGTGGGTGGATAATTTTCCATTAATAAGTTGTTAATTAGTTATGACAATTTCGAATTTGTTGTTCAGTGTTTTCTTTGTTTTTTTGGCTTGCTTTGCTAACTTGACACATTTCAAAAAGTGGTAAAAACTCTTATACTTAATGTCTTATGACTCAATAATTTGCCGTTGATTAGTCGTTAATTAGTTTCAGAAAATTGAATTGAATGGTGCAATGTTTTCTATGTTTTTTGTTTAGTTCTTTGTTAACTTGATATCAAGTAAGCAAAACACCCAAAAAATATAGAAAACATTGAATGACAAAATCGAAATTATCACAGTTAATAAGAGACTAATTAACAACAAATTATCCGGTGGGATGACATAACGTCCGCGGCCATTATGTCCATGGACCTTAAGTCCGTACAAACGGACATAAAGTCCATGGACATTATATCAAAAAATTATGTCCAATATCAAACGGTCATTAGGTCCATGGACATTATGACCGGATCAAAGTGCAGATAGACTTTATGTCCGTTTGAAGAAGACATACCGTCCATTTGGACAATATATCCGTTCAAAAAAGACATAATGTTCATTTGGACATATTTTCTTTTTAAAAATGACGTAATGTCCATTTGGACAATATTTCCGTTTAAAATAGACTTATAGTCCATTTGAAACAGACATAAAGTTTATATGGACATAATGTCTGTTTTGGAAAAAACAAAGAGACATATTGTCCAAACTGCAAAGAATGGACTTTATGTCCGTTTGGTTTTTCAAACTGACCGTTAAAACAGACATAATGTCCACCATTTTAAAGTGGGGAAAAGTTTTATGCGGGAACAATAATTGAAAAAAAGTTTTCATATACAGTATTCGTTTCACCCACCATATCAAAACTCATAACGACTTCTCCTCAAATGACAGAAAGGAACTATGTGCTCGATGGTACCTTCTCCGTTGTGCCTGCTTGTGGATATAAGCAGCTTTTGATTATATACATCCAATATCAAGATCATGTAAGTATCTTATCATAAAAATTCAGTTTCATAGCTGCATTTGTTACTCGCGATTTGAAGTAGATACATAGAAATAAAGTATAAATTTGATAGACAATTTAGTGATGCGTGATAGCCGCGGGGGGGGGGGGGGGGTGGCGGCGGCGGCGCGGTGGCGAGCACGACAGCGAACGCGGCGCGGTGGAGTTTGGCGCCGCATCGCGCCGGCCGCACCGCGCTACGTTCGCGAACCCGCGGGGCGGTGCGACGCGAGGCCGCCGCGCTGCGCCAAACTCCACCGCGCCGCGCCGCGTTCGCTGTCGTGCCATGGACATTATGTCTGTAAGAAGCAGTCATTAAGTTCATGAACATAAAGTCCGAGGAGTTTTGTGTAATTTTTTTTCTTTTTAGAAAGATATAAAGTCCATGGACTTTATGGAGAAGACATAATGTCCATGGACCTTGAGTCCGTTTGTGCAGACTTAAGGTCCATGGACATTATGGCCGCGGACGTTATGTCATCCCACCAAATTATCCACCTACTGAATTTTCGATTCGTGAAAATTTCCTTGCTAATTTGACACTCATCTTCCTTGTCAGTTCGAACCGGGGGCTGATGATGGAATTCGAAACTCTGTTGGCTGGAGCTTTATTGTTCATTCGCTTGATGTGATTAAGCCAGGAGGAGCATTGTGTCTACGTGTTTCGCCAAAAGTAACAGTATTTTGTAAGATAATTCTCCCGATGTTGCTCGAAGCTCCACTAAGGGGCGTTCGTGGAGTTGTTGCTATAGATAATGATGTTTTTATTTTTAATCGGTACACAGAACTATTTGGTTTGCTGATAGCATGTATTTTGGTCCTGTCTTTGTACATATTATGAGCAACAAGTTTCAACGTTCTTCAATCACTTTAAAAGAATCTATTACAAAACGTTGGGAGTGACTGATAATGTCTATATCGTCCCCATGCCCTAATAGTCAAAGAGCTAACAACATAAAAAGTCAAGCCATTTGCGTAACGTTGTAAATCATATCAAAGAAAATCCTTTGGCTTTCTGAACAAAAATTACGTTTAAGAACATTTTTAAAAATCTATTCACATTCAGGCGATTTTATTGTATCACCGATTGCTTTGAAAATGTTGGCTCTATAGTTTTCTAACCTCATATTAAATTTAATTTTGAGATTATATCGTTTCATTAGCACATGTTTTTTAACTGTATATTTTGTCAAATACCTATAAATACATATGTTTTGGGGTAATGGAGGCTTGATTCATATCTTTTTTTATCATCTTTTAAAATGTTTTAAAGATATACAAGCATCGCAATAAAAAAATTCAAACTATATCATTTTCCATCATATAAAGTAACAAAATTTAATTTTTGACTATGACATAATCTACCCGCGGGTAAGATTGTGGTATTATTTCAAATTCATCCTGAGGCATCCCCTTTTGTGGTATTCAACATTCCATAAACAGCCGCAAGTTATGTAAATAATTATGCAAACATTTTCCCTATTAAAATCTTCAAAGTCAATTTATACTATGAAGTCGTGCATAGGTATGTATAATGTAGGTGGTAGGTGTGTGTCGTATAATATGTTAACATAATCCTCAAACCATTAAATTACAAGGTTACCGAGACCAAAATATCAAAAACCTACTTACATAAACATTGAGTGCACCCATTTTCTAAACCTTTCATTACAAAACTTTCTACCCCGATCTACACATTCATATACATACTACGTTACGTGGTGTTTGTTTTATTATAATTTTTATTTTATATTTTATATTTTATATTTTGTTTTTGATTTTATTTCTTTTTTTTTCAAGGTAACATTCCCACATTAATCTTTATTTAAATTTACCCATCCAGACCTGTAAACCAAAGTTTTATCCGTTCCACTGAGTGCTATTTCAACCCTAAATGGGAGTTAAGTTTAAAAATACAAGAAAAAAAAAGGAAAACAAAACAGAATTTTCCAGTTGCAAGTTCAATTCCTCTCATAACAAGCCAGGACTCATCTCACATTGGATTTTTATAGTTGGTTCATGGTATATGGGTAGAATTTTTGTTTTTTTAAATTTAATATAAACAACCCTTATATTTATTTATTTCTTTTATTTTTTGTATAAAACAAAAATTGAACTTATAGATCAAGGAAGTCTTTAAAAGAATAAAAACATATAATCATAAAATTTAAGGTCTGCATTTCATACCACTTTTGGGAGTTAACCTTTCAACAAACATTATTTTGCTGCAAGTTTTTGGGAATGGGGTGGCAATGTCTGGATAAAATTTCATTAAAAGTGGACGGAATCAAAGCAAAAATGATATCAATGTGATATGTTTAAGAGTTTCATTCCTCACGTTAGGATATGACCACATGACTGCGATTTCGACCGCATGAGAATGAACGCACATGAAAATGTAACCAAGAAATCGCAACGGTTAAGGCTAGGAACGCACTTGCGACTTCCTGCCGTGCGATTTTTCAGTCACGGAAAATAGAATAGAACACATGAGCTTAAATGTGAATGAACGCACATGAAAACAAAAATTCTACTAAGCTGTGATCACTTTTTTAGTTGCTGCGACAGAAAATCGCAAGTGCGTTCCAAACTTTAAAGTCGAAAATTTGTAACATTTTTCTGGTGATGCGATTATCGAAAGTTTAATTGAAATAAATGTAGGTACATAACATAAGATGTTTGTGTTTATGTCATATGCTATCAATTATCCGCAAAAAAATGAGACACATGGTTTCAAACGTCAATCAACACAAATACGATTTATCGCAGCGATTAAAGAAATGAAACTAGTTCTATGTTTTGAGCGTTTAGTCTGCCGCAAAATAAATTAGATCAAATAAAATTTAATGAATCTGAATGCACTTGCGACAGTTTGTAGTTGTTTGCGATTATATAACCGTGCAAAAGATAACCGCAAGTGAGTGCATGGGAGAAAGCTATCTCTTTATCGCAATGACTTAAAATCACACGGTCATTCCTAGAATAATCGTTAGCAAGGTATGAATAAGGCTGGAAGCACACTTGCGATTTTCTGTCACCGCGACTAAAAAAACGGTCGCAACTCACGTTGTGGCTCATGTGTTCTACTTTTTGCGACTTAATAATCGGGCGATTAAAATCGCAAGTACGTTCCTAGCTAAAAGCTGTATGTTGTATTTCTTGTGAGCTATTAAAGAATCGTGCGATAGATAATCGCAAGTAAGTAATTTCTAACTACACGGATTTTTAAATCGCACCAACTAAAAACCGCAAGTGCGATGCTAGCCTAAATTCTGTTTTTTCTTATTCTAAAACTGCTTTAATAGGTTTTCATTGCGTGTGATGCGTTCTCTATTTCCAGAAATTCTAAAAAATCACTACAATGGTCACACTACTTTTTCCTTAAAGTTCAACTAATTTGAGATGATGGGTTACAAGCCTTACACAACAAAAAAATAAACATTGGGATATTTGTAGAGTTGGTTGGTTATACTGTTGATGAGGTGGTTGTTTTTTTTGTTTGCACTGGGGAGCAGTTAACTTCAACTTTTATATGAACCGAATTCTGATGTTTGGGGAATAGTTTTTGGGTAGGTTATATATTGTTATCAAACACAGATTGGCTCTCCGTCTCTCTTGTCTTCCGGAAAAATAAATTCCAAACCATTATGAACGTGAGTTTACAAAACCTCTAACGTATAACCATGGTTGGAAGATATAATATACCAAAGAACGGACACCTTCCTTAAATCAATAGAAACCACAACAAAAACCTCCTTCATCAGAGATTATGGGGAAAGTCTTCTTTCTGCATCAGGAGTTGAAAACATATTTCTTCCCTTAAAAACACGAACAGACAAAACAGAAAAAAAAAAAAAACAAAAACACAAAAACATTTACCAAACGGACCTTTCCTCAAGCGAATCAGCCAACAACGTCAAATAAGATAGAAATACATCCATCTATTCATTCATCCGATAAACCAACGATCCGCAACACTATGCGAAAAAATATAGACGAAAACAACCAACACACCATCAGACCACAAATTCTACAAATGTCCAGTCCACTCGTTCGTCTATTTATAAACATATAGGTAGGTATAGCGAAAATGTTAAGGTTCTCTTCGTCTAACTCTATCCATCCAAGTCTTCCCCAATCCCACCCGTCAACAACGCCTTCCGAACTGAGAGTATACAATATGTATATGTAGATGGGTTGTGTCTGTGCAGAACCGTGATTCCTCCATTTGTTTGGTGGTTTTGGGATAACTCAATGATTTTTTTTTAATTTTTTTTTCGCACTCGGAAAGTCTGAACTTCTGTGCGGTAGGGGTGGATACGTGGATAAATGTGAATATAACTCAATAGGAAAAGAGTTCAAACCTCAGTTTTGTGTTGCGATTATTATCATTCTTTGGGCTATTGAAACGCATCATTACATCAGAAATATGTGCAGTGAGTTGGGCAAAATCTTTTAATCTAAAAAAATGTTACTTTAATTCGTTACTTTAATTTATCTCTTTCATTCATTACTTTAATTCGTTATTTTAGTTTAGTTTAGCTTAGTTTAGTTTAGTTTAGTTTAGTTTAGTTTAGTTTAGTTTAGTTTAGTTTAGTTTAGTTTAGTTTAGTTTAGTTTAGTTTAGTTTAGTTTAGTTTAGTTTAGTTTAGTTTAGTTTAGTTTAGTTTAGTTTAGTTTAGTTTAGTTTAGTTTAGTTTAGTTTAGTTTAGTTTAGTTTAGTTTAGCTTAGATTAGTTTAGTTTAGTTTAGTTTAGTTTAGTTTAGTTTAGTTTAGTTTAGTTTAGTTTAGTTTAGTTTAGTTTAGTTTAGTTTAGTTTAGTTTAGTTTAGTTTAGTTTAGTTTAGTTTAGTTTAGTTTAGTTTAGTTTAGTTTAGTTTAGTTTAGTTAAGTTTAGTTTAGTTTAGTTTAGTTTAGTTTAGTTTAGTTAAGTTTAGTTTAGTTTAGTTTAGTTTAGTTTAGTTTAGTTTAGTTTAGTTTAGTTTAGTTTAGTTTAGTTTAGTTTAGATTAGTTTAGTTTAGTTTAGTTTAGTTTAGTTTAGTTTAGTTTAGTTTAGTTTAGTTTAGTTTAGTTTAGTTTAGCTTAGTTTAGTTTAGTTTAGTTTAGTTTAGTTTAGTTAAGTTTAGTTTAGTTTAGTTTAGTTTAGTTTAGTTTAGTTTAGTTTAGTTTAGTTTAGTTTAGTTTAGTTTAGTTTAGATTAGTTTAGTTTAGTTTAGTTTAGTTTAGTTTAGTTTAGTTTAGTTTAGTTTAGTTTAGTTTAGTTTAGTTTAGTTTAGTTTAGTTTAGTTTAGTTTAGTTTAGTTTAGTTTAGTTTAGTTTAGTTTAGTTTAGTTTAGTTTAGTTTAGTTTAGTTTAGTTTAGTTTAGTTTAGTTTAGTTTAGTTTAGTTAAGTTTAGTTTAGTTTAGTTTAGTTTAGTTTAGTTTAGTTTAGTTTAGTTTAGTTTAGTTTAGTTTAGTTTAGTTTAGCTTAGTTTAGTTTCGTTTAGTTTAAATTAGTTTAGTTTGAAATTTCATTAAGAAGTGCTTTTTATATCCAAGACAACAATGAAAACTAGACTAGCTAGAGAAGTGTTGCATCACCATATCTGAGTTCCACATGATACGTTAAGGTTGTAATTACTCTTTGATTCAACTCGGTATCTATAAAGGTACCATTGAAATAAATATAGTCGGTCTCGGTTCGCTTCCTAGCTGCAAATCATCCAAAAGGCACGCTGTCCACTTTGCACCCTTGATTAGGGGACAGTTCTTGGTTGGTTCATGGTTCCTATAGTTCTTGAAAATGGCTCACAATTCAGGTGTCCCAGAGTCATTAGATCAGATGAATCTTTTAAACTTAAATCCACGTCCAGATCAAAAAAAAATTTGCGTTGTGCACCGTGTTCGGCGCAAATATTTGTGTGAATGCAAAAAAATACGTCAATGTGGAGGTGGACGTCCGGACGCAATTTTTTGTGTCACATTCAACGCATCCTATCCGAGGCGCAGGGACATAAGGCCCATTTTTGTTCTGGGGTTTATGTCCCCCTTAAGGCCGAAATAAATGTAGGGCTTAAGTCCCACCCTAGTGAGACCCAAGCCCCAAATACTTTTGCAAAAAATGGGACATAAGCCCACAATTTTTTAGACCCACAGAAGAGTACCTAAAGAGTTTTTGATAATTTTAGTTTTTTTCAAAAATTTTTAAAATTTTGTTTTCAATTCAGACTCACAGTTTATTCAACATAATGCTGGGTGCTAGCACTGATCTTATTTACACTTGGCTCGCCTTACATAAATACAGTACTTTCACCCAGGATTACGGCGAATAAACAGTAAGATAAATATGGGGGCATCCTGCACCCCTGCAACCCCGTTGCTGGGCACACTATAGGATTTGGGGTGGGTGCGAGGTTGGGTGTACGCAAAGATTCTTTTGCATTTCAAGAATCTGGATTTAAGGAAACTTTGAATTTATCCTACATGTCTACATACCTATCCATTTTATTGAATGGGGCTTCTGTCCATTTGGTGATTGTTATTTAGTGAGACATTACCTCATTTTCATTTTGGGCTTGAGTCTCACTTGGGTGGGGCATAATCCCCAAATTAAATTTCGGCCTTATGACCCACTCAAGTCGGACATAAGCCCAAAATAAAAAATTGGGCGTTATGTCCCTGGGTCCTATGTGCCTGCGCCGCTATCCGATGAATTTTCGACCCACATGAAAAAATTTACGGCACACAAGTCCTTTGATGTGGACGATATAAAACATTTTAATGCAAATTGAGCCCTCACGCACGGTATACTACGCAAAAATTAATTTCGAAATTAATTTGAGTTTTCGGCGAAAATATTTGTGGCGCACAGCGTAAATTTGGCGCAGGAACATAAGTCCCGAATTTCTTTTTCGGGACTTATGTCCTACCCTGCTGAGACTTATGTCCCTGCGCCGGCCGTTAATTTTTACTGATATGGACGTGGCTTAAGCCTTCGCACCAAGGTGACTACCCCACGAAATATTTCCTTTTCGCGAGAAAGAGACAAACAAAGATTAAAACAATAAATCGGTACTTTTGGGTCAAATTTAGTTCTCTGACTCACTGTAGATGTCTTATCAAAAACTCCACAGAGTGCAACTAACTAACAATACACTTGTATAAAGAAAATCTGCTTCAATTCCATTTAAACTCCACAGGCAGCCCACAGACCAACAGCACTTGCAAATTTATTCTACATTATTTAATTTACAAGAGTTTCTCTTGTGGATCTTATGTGTGGAACGTAAGTTAAAACCTCAGTTTCCCGCTTTAATGCTCCCCTAACAGACACTATGGACTTGTAAGTTCCTAATCCTATGAATGGATTGCAGCACACTATGCAACATCAAACCAAACAAATCTCGGATGCTGTGTATGAAACGGTTTGATGCTCCACAGCAGGTTGTTATATTTCAACAAACTCAGTGCAAAGATAGATTTTCGCAAAACCTTGCCTCGAATCGTTCGTCGTCGCTTCGTATGGTCTTGTCGTCGTCATTGATGTTGATGTTGATTTCAGCCTCATAGCCTTGTGGGGGATGTGATGAAAATTCAGTATCAACGAGTATCTGAACGCGGGTGGTTTGCTCTTTGCTATATTTGAAAAAAAGCTCCTTGCATCAGGTTGTTGTGTACCTATACCTAATTTGATGGTAATTTTCGGTGTCAATCTTAACGGAAAGATATAATAATAATTCATAACACGAGTGATAGCATAAAGTGAGGTGAAAATTGGTGAATAATAATAATAAGGCGAATCACTGAAGCGATTTTGTCGTGGCGGGGGGTGTGCGAGAGAGCGCGTTTGAAGTGAATCAAAGAATTAACTTTGATTTTGTGAAATTGATCTGAATTGATTACTCTATCATCTGGAGGTTGTTTAGTAATTTTCTATCAAGGTTGGTGAATATAAATTTTTATAAGACACCACTCAATTGCCTCCTCTTCCTCCAGTTTGAAATTATGTGTACAAACAAATAACGGTATAGACAGACAACATGATTCGTTGACTTTTGAATGGCGACAACAACTACAACTGGCAATGTCAATATCAGTTTATTCATGAACAAAAACAAAAAATCAACGTTACCTTGGCATTAGGGTGAGTATTGTTTTACATTAATAGACAAACACACACCTTCCTGCCCGCTTGGCACTGGCTGCACCACAATTACAGAAAGTCTCTATTACAGTTTTCCGCTTTGAATCTCAATCAATATTAACGAACTTTGATTGGAAAATGCAATGACGTGAGATAAAAAATAAAATAAAATAATACAAAATCTACGGCAATCGTTGTTGTAAAAAACAAAATATAAAATAACGGTATGAGGGTGTTTATTTATTGATGCCGAGTAAATCCTCGGTAATTGGGGGATTTTTTATTTGCTTGTTTGTAGGTAGGACTTTTTTGTGTATATGATTTATACGTGATTAACATATATTATTCTGAGGATCGCAATCGGAATTTCGAACCCTCCAAATCAAATCCTCAGAGCTCAGAGGAGGACGAGAAACAGAGAGAGATGTTGTTGGAACTCATTAAATTTAAATATGTTGCCATATGAATGGTTATTATTATATCCTTGCAGTTCGAGGGTTCGTTTGTGATTTATGGTGAAAATGACGAAGTGTAAGTAATTAAAAGAAAATGAAGAAGTATTTAATTAAATTCATCATGTGGATATTTGCGTTAAGTTGAAATTCAGTTTACTGTTTTTTTTTTGAAAGTTGATAGAGTCAGCTGCTAGTTAATTTATGATTGCATTTTCTGTAAGTAGTTTATATTAATATACACTTTTAAATAATAAACACTTTAACGTGTTTTTAAAGGTCTGTAGAATTTGTTTTAAAATATAATAAATACAGACATTCAATTTGAATATCTGCATTCATTACGAAGGATGTATCGAATTAACAGACATGATTTTCCATGGCATCTTTTCACGAATCGTATCGTGTTGTTTGAATTTCTGGCCACATTTTTGACCCTTTAATCACACCTAGTAGTTGCGTTAGAAAAGTAGTATAAATTTGTTGATATTTCGAAGGGAAGTTCTTTTTGAAACCATTTCAATCAAATTTTTCAAAAAAAAAATATTTTCTTAATTTTGTTTTGTGTGCATGTTGAGATGTTAAGATTTGGATTATGATCATTAAAGGAAATGCCATGATTCTTGATGAGAATGGCCAAATTAAAAAAAAACTTATACTTTTTGAGAACAAGAAAGGTTTCAAAATGGGATCTTTACTTATTTACAAAAAAAACATTATTTTATACAAAATAAAAAAATAAATTGAAAGTTAAAAAAAAAAATATTTCCTTTTTTATTTAGATGCATGGGTGTAAGTCCGCGGGAACTAAGTCCCCGAGAACTAAGTCCACTGAGGTATTGAGTTTTTATTTGATGTCGTACCTCGTGGCATGATGGTTAGTGCGTAGGACTGTCATGCCGAAGGTGTGGGTTCGATTCCCAGCTGTGCCACCTAAAAACAGAAATGTTTTATCCGAGGTTATGCCTCTTTCGAGGAACTGACAAATCCTCCAAGTGTATACTTGTCATGAAAAAGTGCATCTCATCTAGCCGTTCGGACTTGGCAAAAAACTGTAGGTCCCTCCATTCCTGCCAACAACACGCACACAGGAATGGTTGAGAGTTGTAAATCACTAGGCCCTGGTTCTCCACGAGCTACTGCGCCACCCAATTTATTTTATTTATTTTTATTTAATGGGAGCTTAATCCACTTTAGCGAAGTGGACTTAGTCCCCCCGTAAGGTGAGAAAGTAGTCCACATTTTTATGAGAACAAGACTCTGAAAAATCGCGTGATTTTTTGACACTTTCGCTTATTAAAAATTGGATAAAGCTTTTCAGGAAAAAAGTATTTCCAGTTGGTGCAGGGAAATAACTCACTGGAAAATAACTTCACATGAGAAAAAACTTCACCACTAGTGGGAAATAATTTCACTTTTTTGGAGTGAAGTTATTTCCCACTGAAACGATAGTTTCACTTTTTTGTGGGAATGAATTTCACTTTCATTTACGTTTCTTTAGATCCAGATTCTTTAAAAAGAAATTTTGCACACACCCAGCCTCGCATCTAGCCCAAATCCTATAGTGTGTCCAAGCAGAGGGGTTGCTGTTTATTCGCCGTAATGCTTTGCCTTACATAAATATAGTGCTAGTACCCAGCATTACGGGGAATAAACAGTTTGGTATGCATGGGGGGCATGCTACTCCCTGCAGCCCCCCTGCTTGGGCACACTATAGGATTTGGGGTAGGTGTGAGGTTGGCTGTATGCAAAGTTTCTTTTGCATTTAAAGAGTCTTAATTTAAAGAAACGCAATTTTACATTAATTTGTGTAGTTTTTACCATATCACAGGTGGGAAATAACTTCACACAATTTTTTGATGAAATTATTACTCACCTTCAGTGGGAAATAACTTCACCAAAAAAGAGTTAAATTATTTCCCACTAGTGGTGAAATTAATTCCCATGTGAAGTTATTTCCCGTGGAAGTAATTTCCCTGCACCCACATTTCACTAATAAAGGTGAATGTCCATTTGAGAGTACTCTCACTACAAAACACTCGATAGAGTCTCTCGGATAGCTGTCAACCTCTCTTCGAGCTAATTTTATGACTGTGTCCACTTACGAGTTTTACTCTCGAGAGCTGCTTGGGATTTGCTCGAAGTCTTTTTACTCTCAAATGAATACGCACCTTACGATTGAACAATGGCTTTTATTTCACTTTTTTTTAAGTTGGAAGTGGGAACTTGTTCCACATTTGAAGGGAATTAAAACCACTCAATTTTTGGAGAATATTATTCCCACCTTCTATGGAAAGTAAGTCCACTGCGCTAAAGTGGATTTAATTCCCATTTATTGAGGACAAAGTTCCTCCAAGTTCTCGGGGAATTAGTTCCCTATACTTTCTATTTATTATGGTTGTTTAGAAAAGCTCTGGGATGAGGTTTTAATTAACACAAAAAACCAACCAAATCAGAGGTAAGGAAAAAATACAAATTATCTGCTTAGTCATTCGCAAGCTTCAGTGGAAAGAGCCCACTTTTTATACAAAATAGCCAAATCTATTGACATGCTTGCCTAACAAAACATAACTTGAGTTATAATGGTCAGATCTTCAAGATGCACATCTTTGAATAAGTAATGAAATAAATTTGTTTCGTAAAGGGTGTTTGAAGCAACTATCAATGGTACAGTCGGAAATGGAAATTGATATGGCGGAAAGTTGGATTTTGGTACAAAGCCTCCCCATGACATCGATATGAGTGCCACTGACAAATTTACGGGTGTTAAAGGCCCCCAAACGGTTTTTAAGAATATCTCCCGAACGGTTCCGATTTCTGTCATCGGTGGTGTTGAACGGGACACCACCGCACCGATGCCAGACGGGCTCTCTAGAATGAATTGCTCCTGGGTGCACTTGTAGCATTTCGTTTCGTGGGAGCCAAAGTGTGCCATTCCCGAGATTTCAAATTCAAATTGGACGACGATGTCCTGGGGACCGCAAGCTCATCCCTGTCAAACGCTGGTAATGGGTATTTGACTATCTGCACCGTAAAATTAATCCTTTTCTCTTTGCTGTCCATATTTGGTTTAATTTAAATATTTTTTCACATATACGTTGCTTTTTGGTCCAGGGGTGGTATTTTATTACAAATATTTCTGTAAGTGAAGAAGATACTCACAAAATTTATGTTTCGGTGCTTTTGACACCCTCCCCCCCCCCGTTCACTTGCTCATAAGGATGGGAAATATTTTCAGTTGTTTCAAACACCATTAGAAGGTCGCTATACATTAAAATATAGTGCACATTTAGTATAAAAGCAATTTACACCTCTCTATCGATTGAATTATCTCGAAAACGGTAGAAAAAAGTTCCTAAAGTTTTTTGTAGAAAATTTTCTCCTTGATATTTTGTTACCGTTCGGAAGATAATCCTTAAAAACTGTTTGAAATTGTTAGCAACGGTCATATTAAAGGGGACTTTTTACAGTTTCCTTAGAATGCCATGCGGAGGCTATGTATGGTATATGTATGGATGGTCTTAGATTGCAGCAGGAGAAAACATCTTCCTTGGTGTCCATTGTGACTTTTTGTGTTCCTTATTTAGTGTTTCCATCGCTCTGGTCAAACTGTATACTCTGGTCCAAATTCTGAATATTTTGCTTTCAAACATTTGAAAGCTCCTTCATAGTGGTCTTGGATATTGAGAACTAGACCGGGAAGCTGTTTTCTACTTCTAAGGGCAGTAAAAGATATTGATGCAATTATTAAAGATGATTGTGCGGAGGATCATCAATCTGCATGTGGAATACTTTTCAGAACGGTTTTAGTTTAAGACTCCTTCCGATTATGTTGAATTCGATGAGGTCTTTCCACCCCCAGCCGTCTGCAGCTGGTGGTGATCTCTGGTGGTTTTATTATTAGTACATGTAAAATAGTACGAAAAGTCTTAAGAATAAAAAAAATTAATACCATCATGAAACTTGGTGAAAACGTTAAATGTATTATGAGAATGAAAAATCAAAAGAGTCTATAAAAATATTTCACACTGAAGGGTGTTTTTTTGAGGGGGAGAGGGGGGGAGGTTGTGGTGTATCAAACAGAAAAATTAACTTTGGTGCGACATTAGCTTATGACACATGTTCTTATGGCAGTTTTAAATGCTGAATCAAATGACACCAAAAAGCTTTGTTAAGTAAAGCCGATACGGCCTCCGTGAAAAAAGTTATTGTCATTTTTATGTAAGAATGACTATATGTTCAGAATAAAAGTAAAATACATATTACTGGAAACCAGTTGAAAATAATGGTCCGTCGATGAAACTTGGCATCAACGGTTCATTTGTCATAAAAATCAATAATAAGTAGAGCCTATAAATATATCTGTGGTGAAAAGATATTTTTTTTTGGTGAGTTGTGGTAGAGGTGGGAATATTACCATAAATCCTGTGAAAAAAATGGTACCCCCAAAAGATTTTGTAAAAATGTGCTATTAACTTACAGAATGAAGATTCAAAAGAGTCTATTGAAATATTTTGCATGGAAGTGTGTGTTTTTTGAAGATAAGGGGAAGTGTGTATTCATTTTTCAAAAAAATGGAAAAGGATGGTAACCCTCAAGAAACTTGGTGAAAGTGTTTCATTTACTAACGAAAATGAAGAATTTACGGAGTTTACAAAAATATCAAGGAAGAAAGGGTGTTTTTGTGGGCTTGGGTAAAGGTGTTATTTGTTTTTGAACAGTTTTTTTTTTGGAAAGAGATTTATACATTCCTTCACCCATAGAAAACATCCTTCCACCATATAGATATTTTTATAGACTCTTTTGATTCTTCATTCTGGTAGTTCATACCACATTTTTGTAAAGTTTCATAAGGGTACCATTTTTGTCACAAGTTTTAATGTAATAATTCCACCATAACCCCAACCCAACCCATATTTTTTTAGGCTCTTCTTATTATTGCTTTTCATGACAAATTAACCATTGATGCCAAGTTTCATCGACAGACCATTATTTTCAACTGGTTTCCGGTAATATTTTACTTTTATACTGAACATAAAGTCATCCTTACATAAAAATGACAATAACTTTTTTCACGGAGGCCGTATCGACTTGGTTTTGGTGTCATTTGATTCAGCATTTAAAACTACATTAAGAACATGTGTTATATGCTAATGTCACACCAAAGTTAATTTTTCTGTTTGATACGCCACAACTTCCCCCCCTCTCCCCCTCAAAAAAACACCCTTCCATGTGAAAAATTTTTATAGACTCTTTTGATTTTTCATTCTCATAGTACATGAAATGTTTTCAGCAAGTTTCATGATGGTACTAATTTTTTTGTTTTATTTATCCTATTTTACCTGTACTAGGAGTATGTGTTTGTTAAGGTTGATTAATTTAGTTGAACTGCTCCATAGCCAGAGTCACTGAGTGCTTTTGTGCAGATCAAGTTCCAGATTTTCGAAAGAATATGCAGAAGCTCCGAAGATGTTAGGAGAAAGGCCAACGTCAATTGTTGATGTTCTAGGAAAGGTAGATTCAGGTTGGTAGTTATAGCCAATCACTCTTGAAATTTAGCTTCTGTCCTGTTTGGTATTGCCTTTGTTGTTATGTTGGTTGGGTTCTTCACTTTTAGGGCTTTTGTTAATACTGATGGTGTTCCTGTTAAGTTTCCTTCTACCATTGTTGCAAAACTGAATATGGGATAGGCTATGCTATGGTTCACTCAACAGGAGAGAGGTTAGGGTTGATCTAAATAATTTTTTCACCAGATACTTTTAAAAAGCTGCTATTATAAACCCTCCGATTTTGTATGTGTAGGTTTTATTTTACCGTGAACTGGTATTTAATATTTCCTTACTACAAATCTTCGTCAAGAATTCTTCTTAATTCAACTGCAATCATCATCAATCAAATCGATAAACTTCCCATTCATTTCACAATAGTTTATTTCCATTTGTTTTTTCTCTCTGTTTCATTTTTGAAAAATCACCTTCTGCTCTGTGTTCCTCACGGATGGTATCGTATTGATCCCATGGCTGTATATAGTAAAAATAAACACAGAAACAGCGGAACCAACCAAACACTTATAATTCCAAACAAGTGAATTCATTTGCACACCTAACCATGATCCTTGTGTTCAAAAGAAGTCGTCTTCTCCAACATCCCAGGAGGATGATAAATCCCTAACCAACACATCATCTTCCTTGTTTTTTGTGTATCTATCCAAGCCATTGATGAAGATAAACACCACTGAAGGTGGTGCTGTTGAGCTCAATTTTTTCTTTTCCTGCACCTGCAACTCACTTAATCCATCCATCTATGTTTATAGATTTATAAAAAAAACAACAGAAAATAAAATGCTAGCTAGTGTATCCATGGAAAACATCACAAAATGAATAAAAATAAAAAGGACGATATGGGACCTCCAGCATTGCACTATAGAGCAATAGCAATCCACTTAAGTACCTTCTTCCGTTTTACACGAATTTTCTATAACATGACGCCCGTGTCATCATTTGCGTGGTGGAGTAGAATGCGGAGAGGAACGATACTATCTTCTTTACTCTACTGCTCTACTGTTCCTTTCTCGGGCACTACTTTGCAGTGCCATTGTCTTTATCGAGGAAGACGAGGATATGCATTTAAAGAGTCCTGCTTATTATTATCCAACATTCTACTACCTACCGCATACAGCATTGCCATTTAACATGAACTTCAAAATTTTGTCTATACACCCACCGGTTATTATCATGTTGTCATGACTCATACTCATACATAATATGTACATTGTACAAACATAGATTGGGAAGGCTGACACCGGTCTCACGGCGATTGTAGTCGTGACTTTCCAGGTTTCCCACGCAAATAACAGCTCGGATTTGACATTTGATTTAAGAAGATAAAGAGATTTGACAATGGATTCCCAAATTTGGGACAGAGAGAGAAGACGTACCAACTGATAATACGGCCACCACCATCACCGCGCCACTCCGACAGTACGCAACCCAACACCAACCTGTGACTTTCTGTGGATGCATTTCCACTTCTTGCAAATCGTCCCAAATCCGGCAATTTCTGTTCTTGACGTATCCATTTATCCGAAAGTCAGCCTCATAACTGAAATCAGGGTCCGCTTTAAACTGATCGAGAACCCAATCGGCGAACACCCGGTGGGTTGCTGTCACTTGCCATGGCTGCCATGAACTGTCAAAATCTACTTGTCTCTGTTAGAAAATCATTTACAACAGGTGTGATCCTTTACTTCTTGCGTAGAAAACAACAAACTGTCAAATTCCAAAGATAGAGAAAAAAAACTCTCAAGAATTTCCAACCTGCAGAATGTAGGGAAAAGCAAATTCACACAAATTCATAGTATTCCGTAGTACCTTAACGCGATAATACTGATTCACAATGCGACGAGGAAACGACCCGTCAACGTGACGAGATCTTCTTGCAGTTGTTCTATCTTAAAAAAAAGAATTTTAAATAAGAAAATAAGCATTTTTCGTCATCTCGTCACGACATATGTACATATTTTTGAAAAATTGGAAAAAAGATGCAACGTTACGACGAAAAATGCTTTATTTTGTATTATTTCCTTATTTTGAATTCGTTTTTAAGAGAGAACAACTGCAAAGAGATCTCATCACATCGACGATGCACTTCTCGTTTCTTCCTTTGCATTGTGAATCAGATTACCCTGTGTTTAGCTATTATAGGGATTTTTACGAAACACCTTCTAAATGTCAATTTTAAGACATTGGCACTCATGACGTTTAGGTAACACCCATTTTTTTTTGTTTATTTCGGAGGCAAATACACTCGACTTCAACTGAATGAGTACATGGATTTTCAAAGTTGGTTTGTCAATTTTTGTTCAAACATTTTGCATTGTCCGAGAATTAATAGGTCTGATCCTTGACTTCGAGTTTCTGTGATTTTTAGTCCAAACTTGTGTCAAAAAACTTTTTTATATGAACTTTGACAGAACTTTGGACTAAAACGCGCAGAAATGCACAGAAATTCAAGATAAAGGAACAGACCTAATATAAACAATAAAAACTATTTCAAATTTTTTTTTACTTCCAACCATTAAGTTTTATCACTAGTTTCAATGTTTGTGCTTATTCAGTTGAGACAAAAAAATGCATTTTTGCGTATGGAGAAAAAAAGCAGTGCCTTTTTGAATTAATTTTTCTGTTTTCTTTTCCCAACATCATAAACAAACAATAAGGATAATTAAATGATTCATTAATGCACAATGTTTAGAAAAAATGGACAAGTACCTTTGAAAATTTGCTGCCCTATTCAGTTGAACCGGAGTGTAAATATTTGGATTTTTTTTTGTAGTTGCGTCTGTCAAAATACCGACACTTTGACTCTGACAATTTTGTAGAGATCCTCATTCTTTCGTTGGTGGGACGGGGATGAACGAGCGTTAGCCGCCATCTTGGAAAACGCATTTTATCAAATATTTTGTGAACCGTGCATCGTACGACAAACATTTTTTTTCTTTTTAACGCTAATATACCATTCGTCCAATTGTTCTTAAAATCAAGCTGTTTTAGTGAAGTTTTTGAGAAATAAAATTTTAAAGTCAATTTTTTTGAAAAAAATTGTGAATTTTTATTTCAGTTGATTTTTTTTCAAAATTCTGCGTGATTAAGCACCACTTATCAGTTTTCTTATCAATGATGAAAACCAGATGTAAAAATCTTAGTTTTTTAAAATAAAGAAAGGTACTTTTCCCAAAAACACTCGAAAAAGGGCTTAATTTTTTATTATTTGATTAAAAATTGAAAAGAACATTGAAAATTAAAAGGAACAGTGGTGCAAAATCTCACAAAATTTTGAAAAAAAGTAACTTGACAAAAAAATCATATTTTTTTAGAAAAATATGTATTGACTTTAACATTTGATTTCTCAAAAACTTTTCCCTAAAACAACTTGATTTAAATTTTTTTGTCGTATTCGATGCACAACTCACGAGATATTTGATAAAACGTGTTTCGATTTTCGAAGTCTTCAAGATCAGAACGCATTCCACAAATCTGCGTATGAAAAATTCGTTCGAGTTTAACCTCAAATTTTTGGTAGCACCCAGTAGTTTATTTTTTGTGAGCACTTATGTGAAAGAAATGTTAAAACTCGTGACCATTCGCAATTCGCAGTTCGCTATTCGCAGCTGATATGAAAGACAATTTGGTCAATTTTAGTTTACGACGTTTAAAAGTTGGCACACATTTTTTTGCAACCCATTCCAGACTTTTTGTGCAGTTTACTTCTTTCTGCGAGAATTTCATACCCACTCCTTAAATTTGACAGACTGTCAATTTCTGTACCCTAACGTCTGGAACAAACCTAATAGGTAGATACGAACTTAAATCAAAGGCATGATTCGGAGAAACCTTTATCAATATAACTACCGATTTCTTCATTTTTAAAACTACTATACATTCAAAATGAGAAAACATTTTTCACCTGGCATTTCTGTTACCACCAATTCAAACCAACAAACTAGCTTGATGCTTTTGTAGCCAATCATTTAAGTTTGCTCAGAGGATCTCGTGGTTTATTTCATAGTTCCTGATGCTGCTGCTGAAACAGCATGAATGCTGGCCATTCTGGCACTGCTGCCAGGGATGTTTCTCTTCTCGACATCATTGCGATGAATAAGAAATGTGTATAGAGAGCTCCATGTGGACAGAAGATGCATTCAATTGAATTCAATGGAACTGAATTTGCGACACCCCTCTCAACTTGAATTGGTTTAGGTTGTATGTACCTCTACGTGTATTCATGAGATCCCATCCCAATGATGCAAATTGCACACTTCTCTTTATCTCCCGCTCTCTCTTCCATTGTATATGGAACTCTTTGCATAGTTTTTAGCATAGTAGAGACTTTTAATCTGATGTAGTGACGCGTGTGAATAGGTCCTAAGGGTACAACATCATCATCATATAGATTTATCATCACCCAACGAGTAGGTATCATCATCAGCGTCATCATCTCACCATCTGTGTTTGTTCATTATTCATTCTTTTCGATTAGTCCATTATCCGTTCTGTGAACCGTAATGGTTGGGCGTTGTTTATTGAACATTGTGGATCCTTTTGGGAAAAGCCAGAATCACCAGCGCCAGCACCATTATCAGCACCCAAGCTCCATCATGGAGGAGGCCTAGGCAAACAAGGCCCAATAAACGACAGAAGGTGAAAGAACTCGCGAATGAAAGATAACTAACTATTAAAAGCTTTCACTGCTTTGAGAAAGTCTTCTAATATTCTGTGGGCATAAAAATATATGTAGTAAAGGTTAAGGGAGGCGTGTGTTTTTTGTTTTGTTGTTGGTTTGTTTTATAAGACATGCAGCAGTAACTTCTCATTATCTTGGAAGTATGGTTTTTACGAGGAGTAAGATTTAGACCCCAAAGGCAATAGATTATGGAGATGAAAAGAGATTTAACACCGTTTTCAAAGTGGTTCAAAAGAAAGAACATACTAGTTCAATGTTGAAGTGCATGATTCTGGGAAAGAAAGAATTCTTAATATTCAGCAAAGGTTGGAGATAGCCACATGTAGGCCCTAAGGCAATCCAGCTCTGGGGCCGAAGTCCTATATTTTGTTTTTTGCTGATGCATAATTTTTTCTATCGATTGAAAGCTTATTAATAAAAGCAATTAGTAGAAGTCTTTCCTTACAAACGTATTAAGCCATTTTCGATCAATACCAATACAAAAACAAGTTCGAGGCCAAAGTGTTGCTTATTTAATGATATTTCTAAAATTCATATTCAAATTGAACAAATGTAAAAATTTAACAAGAGAAAATCATGCAAATAATTTCGAAACAAAAAATAAATTCATAATTATCATTAATTTAAAAAAATACTGCTCATTAAATTCCAATTTCCCAGCTCCATTACTTTTAGGCTTGGATTTAATTTTTTCGACTGGTTGTTTCAGCTTGATTACAGTTCCATTGGACTTCGGAGGTTTTGTAGTGGTTATGACATCAGACTCAACAGCTTTTAAGGAAATTTTTGTTGAAACCTCAGACATGTCCTTGGGCTCTTCAGTATTTTTAGCTGAAATTGTTGAATTAATCAAAGCGGTTCCGACTTCCGTGGTGGGAGTATCAGCAATAACATGTTTTTCATCTTCTGTTGGGATCGAAACCGGAATAGAATTTGTAGTTGTATTAGTTTCTAAAACAGCAGTTTCAGTTTCTGTTATTGTTGTAGTTTCTAATGCTTGTCGTTTATAAATTTTGTGCCCATAAACTGCACTTACAGCAAACATACAAACAATAAAAGAAATTTCCGTTATCCTCTATAAAAAATTCATAATATTATTAATATGGCATGCTGCAGTTGACTAAAAGAACTTACCATTTTTGCTAAAGAAAATTATTAATTTTTAAAAATTCGAAGTTTCTTTGTTCTCTTGAAGAAAAATTCTGATTTATTCAAACAATATTTTTCAAACTCTAAATTTTTTGTGATTGATAATTCCGATTTGAAAATAAATTAAACAGGTGTACTGTGCGAAACAGGCAGGTATTTTAAGATACTTGAGCTTTTGATAGTTTGAAGAATTTTTGTTGGTTTTAAATGCCAGCAATTATTTAGAAAAAAATAAAATGAAAGCCTAGAATGCGGGTTAGGTTCGAAATCTTTCAAATTCAAATCTTGCCCTCAAAATCCTGCTTTATGAATTCTTTCAACGACAAAACCTCACTTTTTTAATCTCGCAATTAGAAAATTCCGCAATTACATTTCCCCCAAACTTTAAACTCATAAATTAAAATTTAATTGCATTGCAATATATAAATTTTGCGAGATTCCTTTAATTCTGAAAATGCCTTGCCTTTCTACTTTTAGAGCTTTATGTATTTATAATTTGTATTATGCATTTATGTTTCAATTTTTTTAACAAATCAAGAAGGAGAACAAGGAAATAATATCATGCATTATGTATATATTATGTACATTTGAGTTTTAAGGTCAGGTAATTTTTTTTAATTGTTAAAAATATGTTTTGGTGGTAAACAAAAAGAAAAAGCTTTTCGTTTTCAAGTTTCTTTTTTTGGATGGCTGAGATTTGAATTCGCGAAATTTATATTTGCAAGATTTTTAATTGTGAGATTTTGGTTGCTGTTTGCGAGATTTTTGGTGCGAGATGTAGATGGGAAATTTTTAAATGCGAAATTTTGTTATTGCGAAATTATGAAAACCAGGAATATTAATTTGCGAATTTAAAAAATACAACGCAAGATACCGTTATTCGAGATTTTGATTTGTGGGATTTTGTACCGCTCTCCTGTAATGCGTTATATTAATTGCTCCTATGCCACAACGCATACATTTTACGCTATCATCGAGAAGGTTTTTAGTAGTGTTTTACCATTTTTCATTCGTAAAACCTTCTTCAGCATAACGCAAAAATTGAGTATAATTTTCATGTGGTCATGTCATGTCATAATGTGTAGATGAATCTATAGTATCTTTCAGCTCTAGTGCCTGCGATGCAAGGGAGTAGGGTTTTAGTATTGCTTTTATGATTTCGTAAAATATATAAAATATAAATAATATTTTCGTGCTTCTGCTTGTGCGCTTGCATTTACAAAATGTCTATGTATGCGTTCATGGGTTGATTTGATTCATTAGGAAATGTTTGCATGAATAAGGAAAAAATGTAGTTGATTTTTTGATATCCCCCCACAGCCAAGTCCACTTCAATGATGTCTTTGTATTCATCTAGAATTCTAGATTATATAAGAGCTGTTTCCGAGGCTCAAACGAACTTTTTAAAAATATTATCTTGAAATCCGCTTACTGTAACGCTCACTTTTTGTATTTTGATTTTTTCTAAAGTTTTTCTTGTTCACACGAATAAATTTTGAAAACTTTAACCAAATTGTAAGAGCTGTTTCCGGGACACAAAAACATGATAAAAGTGTAAAAGTGAACGTGGCTGTGGGTGGATTTAAAAAAATTACCTTAATTTTTTTCTTTTTGTTTATACAAACAAATTTCTCATACCTACAATAGCCATTCGAGTTATTTTTGAGTAACCAAAATAAAAAAAAGGTGGGCACTGTTAGAGCCGTTTTTGAGAAAAGATTTAAAAAGTGGGCGTGTCAGTGGGTGGTTTTTAATGAAATCAATTTCTATTTTTTACGCATAAAATTCAACCCTGAAAATGTCATCCAATTCGCTAAAGCCATTTCTGAAATACCAAGAAATAATAACAATGATTGTGACTATGGGCGGTAACATAGTAATTTACAACCCCATCTGCTTGGATTTGTGTTGAAGCAAAATGGGGTTTCCAGATAAAACAAAATATTTAAACAATTGAAACCATCCTCCGTTTCAGCGCATTATGAGCAGTATTTGATTTGATTTGTCGCAAAAACCTTCCTCGAGCACAGCGCAAAAATTAAGTAGTGCTAATGCGTACATTTGAATATTTTCCTATAAAAAACCCTCCTCGGCGATACCCAACATGTGCGCAGAGCCATAGAAGCAATACATACATAACACGCCCCTGGGACGCTTTATAGAAGTTGCTTAGAACTTTTAAAGTTTTATAAATATGAAGAAGTTATTGCAAAATGTATGTATATGAGGGTGGTCGATACATAGGTTTTTTTTGAGTGTTTTATGTAAAAGGTTAATATTTCCCCCGCTTGGAGAGAAGGCTAATTTTATAAAAAAATTACTTAAAATAGAAAAATATTAAAAAACAACGGCAACACTAACAGTATTGTTTTGTAGCTTTTTGGAAACCCAGAAGTCCATTCTTATGGTTTATTTGGTTTGATTGGCTGAAAATCAAAATAGATCAACAGCTGATGGTTCACTTCACACACGATGGATTTTGATTTTGAATCAGCACGGGACCATTTGGCTCTTTGGCTCTGTCATGTATGACCAGCTTTATAGATCAAGAGACCACAGCAGATTTTGGGTGTGAGTGATAGCAAAAAAAGAAGCATACTTATATTTGTACTAAGGTGTCGAAAGCTTAAGTAAAGGTAGAATAGCCAAAAGTCTTGCAGTCAATAACAGGGGCTTTAGTTATTAAACAGTGCATCCAAAACAAAATATGAATGCTACTTCGAGGGTTACCTATCGTGTTAGCCGAAATTGGTTTTCACCCCTACCAAGATAATGCTCACATATCACGGAATGTGACCATCTGAGTGTATAGTTCGTCCTGCCAGACCGTTTAAAAAAAATCATAGTACAAAGTAAAAAACGAGTAGCAGTTTAAAGCTCCAAATTTTGTTTTCGGCGCACTGTTTAATCACTAAAGCCCCTGTTATGGACTATAAGGCTTTGATTTCTTGAATTAATTCTACTTAAGCTGTCAACTCATATATACTTTTTCTTTTGCTATCATTCACGCACCCAAAATCTGCTGTGGACTTTCGGCCTAAAAGTAAAATCCCTGTTAGAGATAAAATAGGAAAATAACATTAAGAAACTCTTTTCATTAAGAACCCAATTCAGTTATCTTCAATCAAGATTAACAAAATCACCAAAGATCTATATGTAATTAATACTAGCCTTGTTAATAGAACTCTAGAAAAAAAAAATTCCATTAATTCTTTGATACAAAAGCTTCTTAATTATCTTACTTCGACGTGTCTGTCTATCTTTATTGATGAAAGCCACCCACCACCACATGCTCCAAACATTAAAAGTCTTATTTATCTTCAAAGGTGGTTGCAACTTACTGACTACTTAAGTACCCCGCATTGATTCGTCCTGTGTGAACAGAGAAAAACTCCTTACTTATAAGCCCTCATTGTAATCAGCAACAATAACAACAACGAAAATCTACCCTTCTCGCTTCGATACTCCATAACTTAAACCAAACTAACTAGCAAATAATTAAAGATTAACTCTAAATAATTGAGTATTTTTCTTTTGGCCACAAAGTACCTACCAAAGTTCCTTGGATGATGGTGAGGCATCCTTGAAATATATTTTCTTTAACTAATTAATCATTACCTATAAGAACCGTCACCTCTCGCCTTGCCACCCAAAGCACTATTCAATGTTCTTTGAATCTCGAAACTTTGTGGCATATTTGCTCTGCTCCTCTTCATGATGCTCTTGCTTTTAGGGAACGACCAACTTATATTCTCCATTTGTGTTTTTTGTGTACATCTTATAAGCAGCTGAAACTTTGTTACTCGCTACATTAAGTTCTTTAAGTTTAAGCATCTTAATACTGTATTAAAAAAAAAAAAAAAATAGGTAAGACTTAAAGAAAAAGTTTTTTGTTCTGTTTGTGCTTCGTAATATGTCCGCTTTATTTAAAATTTTGCTAAAAAACTTCCTTTTCCCGTTTGGGTATCCCCTCTTGTAAGTTGTGTCAAATTAATATATAGAAATAGAAAACTTTTTTCCACACACACAAACAAGAAAATAATCTTTTAAGCATAAATATGATGATATGAAGCTCAGTGAACTGTATCTCTATTTTGTAGCCTAGGAACCTCCTATACCCATAATAAGAACTATACTATACAAAACTTCCTTTTTTATTCCTAAACACCCTAGATCTTAAAGAAGAGGTCATAACTTCTGTGCTCTTGTGTTCTAAGGGAAAATCCTTCCGCACTTTTCTCTCGGTTTTTTTTCCTCTTCTGGGTTTATGTTTTTTTTCTTTCTCAGCTTCTTTACTGATTCTTGTCAAACTACATTGAAACTTTGTTGCATCATCATCATCTTTATTCTTACTACTGTCGTCGTTTTGTTGTCTTGTTATAGTTGTTGTTGTTGATGTCATCATCTTAACTTAACCCACCTTTACCTTATCCACCAAAACATAACAAGGTAGCCAACTGGTAGACATGATGAGATACATATAGCTGAAAACAAAATAAAACACAGGTGGTGGCTTTTGTTGGTGGTCATGGGCTTAGTCGCTGGTATTTTTAGTTCCGAATATGCCTGTGAGAAATATATCAATGAACAGTGGAGTAAATAAGGGGAAGAATAGAGGAAGATTATTAAAAGTTTTTGAATTTGTCTGTCAGCAGTGTAACCGGCATTCTTTGAACTTTGACCTCTCTTAAGCTGCGGTTAGATAGTCAGCTAAAATGTTCAACGTATTCCTCACGTTTGGGCATCTATCCTCTAGGCTAGGCTATCCAAAAGGCTCTGGACCTCTGGCACCTCCTGTATGGGAAAGTGAAACAAAAAATCTAATTGGTCAGAAAAGGTCAACTAGTACTTGAAATTGGTCAGCCCTAGATAACTTATAGTCAAGGCTCAAAGTATCGCAAGGTGAACTATTTTCATTAATTGGTCAGCCATAGATTTTTTTCTTTGAGTTTTTAAAGCTCGTGTCAAGGTCACAAAAAAACTTTTGGCACCTCATTTTGGTCATTTAAAAAAGTATACCATTTGCAAGGCCACTTCACGGTTGGCTATTTTCAGTAATTGGTTACCCATAAATATTTTTTTGAATTTAGGTATAATGAATAAAAAATAAGCAAGGTCACAGCGATTCCTCATTTTGGAGGAATTTGCAAAAAAAATAATACCACCTGAAAGGCCCTAATATCTATATAAAAAGAAAGCTAGTTTCAGTAATTGGTGAGTTATAGATTCTTTTTTGCAATTTGTTTCCATGTTTTTCCCAAACTGCCAAAAATCGCGCACCTTACGTGACCTAGAGAAATTTTAAGGCTTGATTACAAGTTATTCAGGGCTGACCAATTTCTAGGACTAGTTAAGTTTTTCTGACCAATTACCGACCAAATAGATGGCATTTTTTTTTTCAAATTTCCAATATATGAGGTGCCAAAGTTCCAGAGCATATTCAAGGTCCAAACAAATTGCAGATACGTTGAGTTGTTTTTGCATCAATTGACATCAGCTGTTTTTTCTCAAGGGATTATAACAACACAAACAAATCCAGATCGCTTTTGTTACGCAGCTGAACGCGCCCATTTATTACTTGTCGTCATCAAAAAAATATCGTCAAAAAACCTGAAAATGTACACTGTTTCAACGCATGAAACATTGACGATGATATCAATGATGACAGTTGGTCAATATTGTCCTAAAATGGGTCCCAAAAACTGTGAACTGACGCGGGAGAACAAAAAACAATTGTGGATCACATGACATTAGCCACATTTAAAATTTGCAATTGTTGAGCTTTCGGATGACTTTTTTCTCTGTAAACGTCAAAATATATCTGTCAAGTTATAAACTAAATGGTGGCTACCGCATTGATGGATAAAAATACTCAGCTTTTGAGAGTAGGCAGGCACCTATAGTTTTTGATGCGGGAAAGAGCGATTTAAAGAATTTTGGTCACAATCAATTGAAATATTCAATTTGACAAGTGTCAAGCTATCTGTTAAGCTATTCACTGTTAAACTCCATTGAAGTTTTATTACGATGTCGATGGATTAAAGGCCCTTCCAAACCAACGTGAGATATTCACCGATATGAAAGATACACAAATTTAAACAACAACAAAAAACTAACTTTGCGAATGATTCGCTATGATTTCGTGTTGGTTTGTTAGAGCCTTAAAAATCTCTGAAAATCCGAATCAAATTGAGATTTTAATTTTTGGTCCGGAAAAAGGCAATCTTTGGGGTTTTGGTTGACATTTGAAACTTAATATTTTGTTTAAGTCAAAACAAAGTTTGTTTCGTATCTGTCAAGCCATAAACTATGAAATGCCGTTGATTGATGGCTACGATTTTAGTGCATTAAAAAATCTCTAAGAAATCAAAAATTTTCGAGAATGAGATTAACGTCAACGCACGCTACAACGTTATAGAATACAGTCAAAGTGCTGGTACGCAGTCTGTTGATGTGTCATAAGCATAGTTTACAGTTCCGATGCGAAAAAAAAATCAAAATTTTCAAAACGATTTTCTACCTATTCTGCGCACCAAGTTGAATAATATTCAAGGCGAAAAACGTTTGCTTTGGCCTAAACCACCCATTGAGTCATTAATTTAGCCTTAATTGACAAGCTATAGGCCTAAAAATGGAAAATAATTATTTTTGGATGCGAAAACCATTTGCATGCAAAAAATGCCTTGAGGTGAATATATTTTTTTTTTCGGAAGTATAAACCGACCATCAAAAAAAAAATATTTTATTCACCACACTTTTTCTCGCATGCAAATCAATTGCCGGTGCATTGTTTTGCATGACATTCCATGACAGCATAGTTTTTTTTTTTGCATGAAACTGTAAACCAATCATGCAAACAATTAATTTTACATTTCACCTCAATTATTTTTGACATGCGAGAATATTTGCATAGATTTTTTTTTGCGCATGGGAACTGTAAACTAGGCTATAACTGCATTGATTATACAGCCAACAAAAAAATCTCGTGTCAACGAAAGTGTGAACGAAGTCCTCAAAGCATAAATAGAACTATGCATTGACGCTCACATGACAAGTTAACATTGAGACAGAGTCTCAACGCGTTGCATATTTGCACTGTGCATCTAAACGTAGCTTAAGACTTTAAAAGAAAGTTGCTTATAAACCTTTAAAACCAAGACATGGCTCCTTTAAAATAAAAATTAATAAATTGGGTGGCGCAACAGCTAATGGAGAACCAGGGCCTAGTGACTTACAACTCTCAACCATTCCTGTGTGCGCGTTGTTGGCAGGAATGGAGGGGACCTACAATTTTATGCCGAGTCCGAACGGCTAGATGAGATGCACTTTTCCATGACAGGTATACTCTTGTAGGATTTATCAGTTCCTCGCAAGAGGCATAACCTCGGATAAAACATTTCTGTTTTTAGGTGGCACGGCTGGGAATCGAAGTCACACCTTCGGCATGACAGTTCTACGCACTAACCATCACACCACGAGCTACTACTCCTCCTTTATTGTGAGTTACTACTGTCAATTGGTAGTTGACAAATATTGAAATTAAATAGTTGTTAATCGCCCCTATTACGATTTAAAATGATACGATTAACAATTATCACTTGATGATTGATAATTATTGAATTTTGATGTTTAGCAATGGGATTGATAAATCTTTTGATCATTGAAAATGATGTAGATCGTTAGGAGTTGCAATAAATTTTCAATGAATAGTTGGTCAGTTTTTTAATAATAATTGACTATTGAAATACCATATTTTAATGTTTTTCAATTATCAAATTGATAATTGACAATCATAATAAGGGTGAATAGTTTGATAATTGAAAATGAAGCGAATTGTTTTGAATTACAAAAACTGACTTTTTACAATGGAGAGATGAGCAGTTTTTTTTAATAAATTGAGTTTTAAAATACAAAATGTCAATATTTTTCAACTATCAATTGATTGTTGTATGTCACAATATGGATGATTTTTTTTGCATATAAGAAGTAGTCCCGGTGAAGGCGATAACGAAAAAGTTCGTCTGCTAGTACCTAGTGGTGTTGTACTGCTTACGAGAAAAAGTCCTTCAAAAGTACTCAAAACTGCCAAAATTGTATTAGTGAGAAAAATCACTGCAAAAGCAATACACTTTCACGCACTGGACTCACTGATTACAAATATGGTCACGACAGACGTATAAGTAGCCTCAAAACCCTCAACAGACGTCCCCAAAAATGCAGCTTTTGTTCGCCTTTTTGGAATAGTAGGAAACAATGGAAATGTATCTCAAATGAAAGGTCTAGAAGGCCTCCCTAAGTAGGAATATGTACATGACAGACGTCTAAGGGCCAGTTTTTCAGTTCAGGGTTAGCTCCGAGTTAAATCAGAGTTAGCAAATCCTGAAAATAAGTTAGCCTCGAGTTAGCTCAAGGACAGTTTTTCAGTTTAGAATTACTTTTATCTTTCAGTTGTCAAAAATCGATTGTCATCGATGTGCGACATACTATGGATATCACTCTTTTACGCCTTTCACCTATCAAAATAGAGATGGCACCACTACTCAATTGCACTGTGAGTAGCTTCCACTATCAAAATCGAAATGGCACCATTGCTGAAAACGGCCTCAATTTGGTCCCTGAGTTAACTCGAAGTTGACCCAGGAATTCAATTGACTGAAAAACACGTTTATGAAGTTAACTCAGGTTTAACCCCGAGGCTAGGATGATCTCGGACTGAAAAACTGGCTCTAAGTGGCCCAAAGATCCCTGACAGCCGCGATATAAGTTGCGGTGCTTTTATAAATTTCTTAGGGCCAGTTTTTCAGTGCGGTATCATCCTAGTCTCGGGGTTAAACCTGAGTTAACTCCATAATCGTGTTTTTCAGTCAAATGAAAACCTAAGTTAACTCCGAGTTAACTCGTCTACTTTGGTGAATTAACTCAGGGGACCAAATTGAGGGCCTTTTCAGTTGTGGCGCTATCTCGATTTCGATATGGACAGTTATTGTCAGTGCAATTTCGTTGTGGCGCCATCTCTACTCCGATGCGTGAAAAGCGTAGAAGGGTAACATCCATAGTGTCGCACATCGTTGGCCATAGATTTTTGACAACTGAAAGATAGAGTTAGTCCTCTACTGAAAAACTGTTCCTGAGTTAAATCGAGGTTAATTTATTTTCAGGATTAGCTAACTCTGAACTGATCTAACTCAGAGCTAACCCTGAACTGAAAAACTGGCCCTTAGATAACTGATGTTATCCCGAGAAATATATCGGAATTGATAGCTCTTGACTACCAGAGCATTAATATGAAAATATAAACGTTTTGAGGTTTAATATTATTGTTTCTCGTGGAATCTAAGAAAAATCCTAAGAGAACTGTAAGGCACCACTGGCAATTCCAGAAAATTATTTGGTATTTATTTTCAAGCTGAACGAATAAATGTGACCAGGTGAAAAGAGAGTCTTCAAGTTTCCTTTTGTAAACCTTGATACCTAGTCCATTTTTAGGCCAACACAAACATCCATTACTATATGCTATAGGTCGTAGTTGTCGGAAGGTATCTATCCTCTGCTTTAACTTTTTTTTTTCTCAGAGTATAGATCTCCATTCTGTTTTTTTTATTAGGTTTGGTGGCCTGAACTATTTGGGAGCATCTTATTCCTGAGTTCCAATGTCATGTCATGTATGAACAAACTTTATTTGGTTTCGTTAAAGATTATATCAACTTGCAACCTTCTTCAGCTAGTAACTGTGTAGCTTTTGTGTGCTATGTCTATACATGAAGCCAACATTTTGTGGACTTCTTGCTATTTTATATATTTTGCCCTTTGGTTTTTTTTTTTGGTGCGTGTATTTGTTGTGGAAGTAGTAGGTACATAAAATTACTTTAATCAAGATGTTTCCTTATGGCTTTCGGGTATATGTAGAGACGAAGTATAAGAACGTTTCAATTTATATTTGCAATTTGGGGTTAGTTCAATGGGGAACCCTCTCTTGCACAACAATGTTTCTAATTGAGTGAACTATAATAGTTGCCATAAGGATCAAAAGATATGTGTATAGACTTTTTTTAAATATTTTTTATTAATTTTTAATCAAACAATAATTGAATTAGAAGCTTAAATAACCTTTAACGGAGGTGAAGAGTTTGAAGTTTAGCATGATTCTTATTGAGCTATAAACTATGTAGATGATTGAGCTGTGGAAAGAAGAAAAAGCTGGCTGACTTAAAGCTGGTCCTAATATGGAATTTGAAATTTTTGTGTTGGGGCGCTGTAGTCATAACCATGATGTGGTGCAGCTTGAGGAAAATTCTGCTGAGCTGTTAAAGAAGATTGAATCGGAATTAGTTGAGCTGGTTGAATGTAGCTAGCCTGTGAAATACCTAAGATTTGTGAACTGATAGCACCGGGAACACTTTGGATCTGTGACAACAGTTGATTTACGATCGGAGCTTGCGAAGCTGATGGAAGCTGCGCTGCTTCAACAAATGCAGAACTAGGTGTGTTATATGAATAGCCATTATTAGATTCATCTACTATTTGAGGTGATGCAGGAACAACAGGAGCTTCGGGAAGAGCTGGAATCTCGGTAACTTTTGGCAGCTCAATTCCTACATTTGATTCAGGTTTTGGCAGAATTCCAGAAACTGGAAGCAAAAACGGTGATAAACTTGGATTTTTCTTTTCAACCAAGATAATAGAAAAAGGCTTTTCAATGTCAAATGGGATGATTGGAGCTTCGGTAGGTTGTAGAAGAGGAAGCTGTGGTTGCGTTGCAGCTTGAGCAGGTTGTTCAATGGCGATATTTAGTGGTACTTTCGGAGCTTCTGGTAGAGATGGAAGTCCAGGTTGAAGAAGAGGAAGTTCTGGTTTTGGTGGTGAGTAGTCGTTGGATAGTTCAGCATGAGCTTGAATGGGTTGTTCAACGATGAGTGGTACTTTTGGAGCCTCTGGCAAAGATGGAAGCCCAGGTTGAAGAAGAGGAAGTTCTGGTTTCGGTGGTAAGTAGGTGTTGGATAGATCAGCATGAGCTTGAATGGGTTGTTCAGTAGCGATAGTTAGTGGAACTTTTGGAGCTTCTGGTAAAGCTGGCAGTCCTGGTTGTAAAAGAGGCAATTCTGGTTGAGGTGGTTGAATAGGTTGTTCTTGAACTTTTGGAGCTTCTGGCAGGGATGGAAGTCCTGGTTGAAGGAGTGGAAGTTGTGGTTGTGGTGGCAAATAGCTATTGGATAATTCAGCGTGAGCTTGAATAGGTTGTTCAACGATGAGTGGTACTTTTGGAGCCTCTGGCAAAGAAGGAAGTCCAGGTTGAAGAAGAGGAAGTTGTGGTTGCGGTGGCAAGTATTCATTTGAAGGTTGTTGAGCAATCTGAATTGGTTGAGAAATAGGTAGCGGAACCAATGAAGCAGCTGGTTGAATAGGTCCAACGTTTATTGGTGGAGGAAAGCTAACGAATCCTTGATAATTCAATCCAATTGGCACGATGGGGACAATCACAGGAGCTGCTTGCAAAATTGGAATTCCAGGTTGAATGAGTGGAAGTTCTGGTTTTGGAGGCAAGACGCTGTTAGAAAGTTGCTGAGTCACTACAATAGGTCGTTCAGCATTGACTGGAACAATTGGTGCATTTGGCAAAGATGGAAGTCCTGGTTGAAGTAAAAGAATTTCTGGTTTTTGTGTTACAGGTTCATTGAGACTTGCTGATGGTTTTCCTGAAGGATATCCAAAGTTCACAGCACTATCAATCAAAGGTAAATGGTCAATAAATGGCTTCGAAGTTATTGGTTGATCTTGTTTTGGCAATTCTATGGGGATGGCAATTTCTGGTTTGATTTCTTCAGTCTGAATTGGAGGACTGAGCAACGGAACACCATATTGCTCATGAGGAGTTATAACGGAAAGTCCACGAAGACTACCTCCTTGGGCTTGCCCAACAAGTGCAATGCACAAGAATGATGCGGCAATGAGGAATTTCTATAAATTGAAAAAAAAACATAAAAGTATTTACAAATAAGAAATGTCTTTGAAGGAAATTCGATTGATTTCTATGACTTACCATCTTGGAGTTTTCGTTGTGTTTGATACTCTTTCGAATAATGTTTGACCTATTTATACAAAAAAATATCGGATATGATTTTAGGGACAGCTATTACCTGGCTACCTAAGATATAATAAGTGTAGGGGAAGCTATACAGGTTTACATTCTTGTCCAATGCTAATTGCTCAAGTTGTAAATCAAAGACTACCTAATGACAATTGAATTGCAATTCAATGGAATGTCTGTAATATGAGTTTTATCTGCGAAAGGTATCTTCTTTTCCATTAGTAAAGTTAGTTAAGTGGAAAGTGAAGATAGGAAGTGATTCATTGCACTTATCAATATCATGATTTTTGGCACAGGCAATATTTTCTTAATGATTTTAATTGTAATTGGTTGCGTGTTTTTGAATGGAAATAATTTCTTTTGGTGATTGTTAATGAAATCTTTCTTTGGTAGAAAATTGAGTGGTAAATCCTTATTCATATGCAGGCAAGAATGCCACTGTAAGTAAGGACTGAGAAGATATAATATGGGTTAACAATTTCAAGTTATTCCTGTTACAAAAGGGGCTTTATTTCCAATTTGTTATAGAGCATTTTTAAGTGATTCTCAAAAGAACAAATTTGAATATTTTCTTAGATCATCTAGAGCCGTTCACTCCAACCAAGGATATTGTTTTTGTTGCTTAAATCCTTTTTTTCCTACTTTTTAGACTTCGATTAAACCTTGTGTCTGTTAAAATAATTATTTAGAGACAACAATTCAGGTTTTTCCTTGCGTAAGTTTTCAGAACGAAAGTGAGAGTTTTAAAACTTGATTAATTTTGGGTTTCCACAACTATTTATTAAACGGCTTCATCGATTTTGTTCAATTTTTTTTAAACAAGTACTTTCAACGAATTCAAATAAAGTTGCATTCATTAATTATGCAAAATAAATTTAAGGATGAAATCAATTCTGGTAGTATTTTTGATGCTTTTAACACTTTACTAGATTGTCTTTAAAATTTTTCGAAGGATTTTGGATAAACTTTGTTTATGAAATGTTTGAAGTACATAAGGGTAGTAAAATTAAATTAAATAATTATTGGGACAACAGTTAGTGGAGACGCCCTGCTTTGAGTTGTTTTTTTTTTTTTTTTTGAAAACTAGTTTACAAAATTTTGGGTTCTAAGAAAAAACATATGTTCTTGACTAATTAGGCTAGAAATAAAAGATTATTTTAATTTTTAAAGGTCTCAGATAAAATATAATCTGTTAAACAAATATGAGCCATCGCCATTCACTCTAGGTGACCCAGCCTCCTCAGTCGTTGGCCATTCACTTTTGTGGCTAGGTCAGTGTCGTTGTACAGCCCGACAAGTCCGTTGTATCTTTTTCTCACCATATATGCAGATGGGACCAAAAATAACCCGGAGAATTTTCCTCTCAAAACAGCCTAAGGCGTTCTCATCTACCGTTAAAAGTGTCCATGCCTCTGCGTCATGCATCAGGACCGGTATGATAAGTGCCTTGTACTGCAACACCTAAGTGGTTCGAGAGAGGGGTTTGCTCTCTCATTTCCTTCTTTTCCCAAAAAAGCGTGCGTTCGTGATTGTCAAGAGTAATTTTTTGTTTGATCTCAGCGCTGGTATTGTTCACTGAGTTGATAGCGGAGCCTAGGTACACAAAATCTTTGACCACCTTGGAATTATAGCTATCTATGGTAAAGTTGTGTCCGAGACGTCGCGTCGGTGTTGAGTGTCCTTTCTTGTTGACAGAATATATTTTGTTTTGCTTTCATTCACCATTAAACCTTCTTTTTGGCTTCCTTCTCAATACTCACGAAAGCACCACTGACATAACGCTTTGTTCCTCCGATTATGTCAATATCGTCGCCGTTAGCGAGTCATTGGACGAACTTTTGAAGGATTGTGCGCTCCATCATCATTTGTTGAAGCTGAATGTCCTTTTTGACGGTTTACACCTGACAAGCTTCATGTGAGGTGCCTGATTTTGACGTGTACTTTTTTGACACTCCTATTTGTTTGTAAGTTAGAGATGGCGAGTTGGGACTGGAATTTTCAAAAAAATTAAAACTTCTGCCTGACTTAGCCATCTTTCTCTTTCCAATAGATGAGAGTGAGACAATATACATAATCAAAATGAGTCGTGTTTCTTGTTCTTTGTAAACAGCGTATAATTTGTACGTGGACGATGTTATAAAATTAAAGATGTGTTCGTTGATAAGGTTGCAAAAATTTTGCTACGATTACCCGTTCAATGGAAACTTCAACATTTGGACTCCTTGAGTCCACAAAAAAAATACAAATACGACCAATGTTGGGTTTGTTCGTGTATTTCTGGGCTAAATTTGGTAGTCTGTCAAATTTTGAGGATTGGAGATGCAATTCCCTCAGAGAGATGTAATGCCGTGCAAAAGTACACGAACGCAAAGAACCAAAATTTCTACCACTTTTTGAACGTACAATAAGTAAACAAAAAACCTCCTAAGAAATCAAAAAGTCAAGGCCACATCATTAGAATTTCAATTTTCACTTTATATTCTTAAAAAAAATTGGTGTTTTTGTGCTAATTTATTAATCAAAAACTTAGCATTCCAGAAATAAAAAATTTAAATACACTTTAAAACAAAATTTCTTTATTACTAAAAAATTGTTTTTTGTAATGAATTATCAGTTTTTTTTAACCAAAAAGCACTTTACAATAAACAAAAACAAGAAAGTCACAATTTAGTCACATTTTCTACCTAAAAAATAAATCAACAAATGAGAAATAACAGCACTTTTACCAAAAAACAAATCTTTTTAGTAAGCAACTGCCATTTGGCTTTTATGTTGTTTGGGAACAGGGCAAAATTCTGGTTTCAAAATTCTATTTTTCCAAATTCTGTTTTTTGTTAGAAAAACTAGCTTTGCAAAATTCTGCTTTTTTTAGTTCTGTCTGACAAAACTCTGCTTTTCAAAGATATGTTTTTCAAAACTTTGCCCATTGGTTTTAAGAAAAAGAAAATTCTGCCAACACTGGTTTTTATATTTAATGTGTTACGAAAATCTTATAGATAATGTTCTATTTAACATTTCGGCTAAACAAAGTGTTTTTTTCATAGTTTTTGTGGGTTTTATGATTTTTATGGGAAAGGTCATAATATTTTTTAAGGGTAATATTGACGCTTAGAACCGGGGCAGTTGACATAAAACAAATTGTCGCCTTACAGTGAAAAGCAGTTACCTCCTTTTTTCATATTGTCCAAAAAATACTCGTTATGTATGTAAAAATCACGAATGTGCTGCGCTAATGAAAAACTCGTTGTTACTTCAGTGAAATTATGATTTCCTATATTTTTGAATTTCTATAATCATCCACATCGATCATAACAAATGTGGATTTAGCAGTTTTTGGTTCTAAGCATCTAAGCCAACGAAATGTGCAGGCCATTAGGCCTATGTTTAGGTTAGGTACATAAGAACTTGGCTGTTTTGTGTGAGTAAACGAACAGACCTGTTATTTTCAGATGCATAAACTTGAAGAACTGACATTTCTAAAACTTTCTATCTCACTTGCACTTCATAAGAAAGTTAAAGTTAATTTTCATTTTAATGTTTTCAAGCGGTGGAAACACCACTTACCTGCGCCTTTAACCCCGAATTATCTTTGGGAGGAAACGTAGCATAAGAGTGTGAAATCGAACCGAAGGATGACTGTAATGCCAATGAATAAGAAAAGAATAATAAAACAAATAACATTTTATTTTAAGACAGCAACGCAAAACAATTTAAATGTTAAATAAAATCACATTTATGTCCATAGAGTTAGCTATGTCCAGATAATTAACTGGAGTTAACTTTTGTCCCGATAATAACGAAAATGCCAAACTATGATTGTCGTTGTGTTATCGATAACTTATATAGAAATGTCAAATGTTTGTTGGTTAGAAAATTCAATACAAAATGGCAGACCAAGGCAAAAGGTAAACAATCAAAATCAAACTCCATATGGACATGCAAAAAAAAAACGCATATTTGATTATAAAAAAAAGAATACTTTTCCAAAACATCCCTTCTTATTATTAGCCGTTTTCCTTTGGAGGTGGCAAAGTACTTATGAGTAGATGAAAACCCTAATCTAGTACTACCAACTGCATATGCTCTCATGCGCGAGTAGATACATTTTACATGGAAAAGCAGTTTCATGTGTTCCAGTGAAAAAAGCTGGCAAAGTACTTGCAAGTACTTCGCCACCTCCAAAGGAAAACGCCTATTATTCAAAAGTTATTTGGTTATCTTATGATATGAATTTCATTTATATTAGATTTCCTTTATATGTAGCTAGTTTTATAAATGCATTTCAATATTTAAATAAGCATGACCTCATTTATTATGACGTGCTATACATACCTATATTCATTCATTCTCGAAAGAATATTAGGCGTTTTCCTTTGGAGGTGGCGAAGTACTTGCAAGTACTTTGCCAGCTTTTTTCAATGGAATACATCAAACTGCTTTCCCATGTAAAATGTATCTACTCGCACATGAGAGCATGTGCAGTTGGTAGTACTAGATTAGGGTTTTCATCTACTCATAAGTACTTTGCCACCTCCAAAGGAAAACGGCTATTAATGAATTTGAGTGAACTTTTGGGTATGTTCAATAAATTTTCATTTATATCAAGACAAAATTAGTCAATTAGTGCCTGTCTACATTGTCTTCTTACTGAAAGGTGGATCCAGTGAGATAGGTAGATTTTATGTGCGAAAAAAAGAGAAAGAAGATTTCACCCAAAATCCACCGATGCGCCACTTTTGAAAATAATTCTTGGCTTCAAGAAGACGGATTTTTTTGTGCGAGTGAGAGACTTAATTGCGTGAAATAAAGAAGGGTTATTGAACTGAAAGGATTTTCTTTGCATAATGTAGACACGCTGTTCATCAAAATTACTTTCAGTAAGAAGACAATGCAGACAGGCACAAACTAGGGATTTTTTCACCCTGAGGCTATGTATGTAGTTGGCTATTACTGGCTCCTTACTAGTTTCACAACTGGCTATGAAAAAAAGCAAGCCAGCTCGCGAGGCACTTGCTCAGGTTTGTATCTATTAGTAAATAAGCTAGAAAGTACTGGCTCGTGTAGGGAAGGGGGTACAAAATCTTGAATAGCAAAAAAAGAGAATGCCATAATCTCGAGTGGCCAAAATTCCGAATGCCAAAATCCCGAATTGACAAATCCTGAATGGACATAGAAATACCGAATGCCAAAATCCTGTATGGACAGAATCCCGAATACTTTCGAGATTAAATTCCAAATTTTAATACTTTTTTAGTACTATTTCAGTACTTGCAAAGAAACCAAACTGCTTTGTTTGGATTGACTTCTGCTCATTTTGGAAACTCGAAAAGAATCTCTAAATACATAAAATAAAAAAAAAATATCAAATACCAACATTTTGAAAAATCTAGAATGCAAAAAAAAAAATCACAAATTATATAATATAATACCAACAAAAAAATTGCCTTCACCCAAAACCATTTTGAATATCGAAATCAAGTAATCTAAAATCGCACATTTTGGCATTCGGAGTTCTCCCATTCCGGATTCTGGCATTCGGTTTTAAGCCATTCGGAATGTTGTCCATTCGTGATTTTTTTCATTCGGGATTCTAGCATTTGGGATTTTTGCCATTTTGGAACTTTGGCATCCGTGATTTCGTACCCAACCCCTCAGGGTTACCTAAAGTTTTCATCGAATATATTTGCGTAAAAAAATATTTAAACACCCAATTTCGGTGTTTAATCGATTAAAAAAATGTTTATAAAGGGTGTTTTTTTAGACGTGTGCTTTTCAAGAAGAAATAAGACGCATATTATTTAATGTTATGGCAAAGAATTTAGCTTTATTATAAAGACAAGGGTTTGCCATTATGTTTTATAAAATGATTCGGATAAGTGGCCGCCGTGGCTGGCTCGAATAAATTCCAGCCGAGAGACTCAATTTTCAACCACTTTTTGCAGCATTTGGGGCCGTATGTCAACGATAATGCGTTGTTGATTGTATTGACGACTAGAAAAGTCAAAATGCGATACCTGGTGGCGAATAAAACAACTGGATAACTACATTATGAAGAAGTTTTACTTTATTATTTAAGTAAAAATATAGTTTTTATATTTATTAGAATAGTTTTTCTTCTTTTAATAAATAATTTCGGAAAAACACTTCACAAATCACATACGATTTACAACAAATTTTGACATCTTATGTAGTTATTCTGTTGCATTTTTTGCCCGGTAGCCCGTTGGCTGTATGGCATGTGGCGCCATCTTGTTGGAACCTTAGGTCATCAATATCAACATCCATTTCAGGCACGAACAAGTCATTAATCATGGCTCTATAGCGTTGACTCTTGGCCGGCTTCATTTTTCATCGCAGCGTGCGAATCGAACCATTATGTTGGTAATAAATTTGCACGATTTGCAAACGTTGTTCGGGAGTAAGTCTATTCATTATGAAATGGCAAACCAAACTGAGCATAAATCAAGTGACAGCTGTCAAAAGAATCAACTCCGAAAAAAGTATTGCCAGATTGAAAACCACACATCTAAAAAACGCCCTTTAAATAGGTTTTTGCAGTTGGGCAGCTGTATAAAGTTTGATAACTTTGGATTGGGTTTCAGGGTTGCCAGAACGTTCTCTTTATCGCCAATTGGGCTACTCAAACTTTTTACTCGCTCCTTTAAATTGTGATTTGCAATAAATCAAAATTTGGGCTATTTAGTTTTAAAATTGCGTGATTTTAGGCTTCTTAAAAATTTTAACTGAAAATTATTTTTTTTTATTTTCCATAAATAGATGAGAACTTAAAACTTTTGAAAAACTATTGTGAATGAACATGAACATGTCAATATTCGCTTGCAACCACACTCTCAACTCTAAAAGTTGATTCAATTAGCACACTGTGCACTTACAAAAATAATTGATAATTTGGGACCCTTTTGAAGCAATATTTTGAGTTTGAACCAGACTGGAAAATGCTGTAATAACTTTGAAGTGACTAAAAATATGTACATATGTACTCAACTCACAGCTTGTTTAATAAAAACATTTATGCAAATTTGACTTCGAAAATGACAGAAGAATTATCTTCTGGTATGGAAGATATTTTGGAAGCAGTTTCGATTGAATTTTGTAAATTATGAACATTAGGGTGGTTCTACAAAGTACGAAACATCATTGATTTATTTAAATTGACGTTTGTCCCAAAAAATAGAATCCTGTAAAATGTTACGTCATTATTTTACCGTTTACCCAGCCCCCAAGGCGAAAGAAATTGGTTTTCACTCCTCCCTAGATAAGCTCCTCGGATCACATATCACGGAATCTGAGACCATTTGAGTGTATAGTTCGCTCTACCGGACCGTTTAAAAAATTCAAAATTCTAAGTGAAAAACGGTTTTTTTAACAGTCTGGTAGGGCGAATTAAATACTCAAATGATCTCAGATTCCGTGATATGGGATCCGCGGAGCTTATCTAGGGAGGGGTGAAAGCCAATTTCGGCTAACACGATTATCCTCGAAGTTGCATTCATATTTTTTTTCCATGCACTATTTCTCGCAAAGGCCCCAGTTGTGGACTGCAAGACTTTGATTTTTCAAATAACCTTTAATGAAGCTTGCGACCCCTATACTTCTTTTTTTTGCTATCAATCACACCCAAAATCTGCTGTGGGCTCTTAGTCTATAAGATATTCATTCAAATGAATTGTAACATTTACACACATGCTATATTAAATATTTGTGTTAAACATATGTAGGAGCACCTCTGCCCAATAATATAAATACTGTTTGTTGGTAGCACTGTTGCACTGCACAGCTTTTGGTCTATAAATGATTTGTTGATTTTGCATTCCAAATATTTGCAATTTTGTGTCTATATTTTGCAGAGCATATTTGTGAAGGCCTTAATAATTATCATCAACAAATATCTTAACTCTTAGTCATAATATTTAAAGTCCTTAAAGAAACCACATTCTTGGATTGGAAATTACTATGAATTTACATTTTGAGTGTCACATTAAAAAGAAAAAAAAAATACAATTTTCCTTGTCAAAGATGGTCCATGCCATAGGGTAGTTTTTTTTAAAGGAGTTTGCTTTCCTTCATTGCGCATTGCATGCCTTCCTTGCCTTGACATAAGTTGATAATTTTCACAATTCAATTACAAGGTCCATAAAATGGAACAAAGTCCAAGCACCCATCTTATGTATATAGGGTTCCGTCTTCTATCGAGATATGAGACCAAAGTCAGCATTCAACTCACGTAATTCCCTTCATAACCCACTTAAGAGAATAATGCCACGTTCCATACGATGGAAATCTTCTGAATTTTTACAACCCAAAAGAATAGTCCTTTGAGGACTTAAAAAAAAAATTAAAATAGAAAAAAAGTGACAGTAAAATAAAAAAAAAAGTATATACATATATGTATATAAGGAAATGGTCTATCTTCTTCTTGGATGTATATGTGTTTCCGTTGACTTGATTCCAGATAAAATCGTAGGAAGGTACTTATAATAGATCTTTAATAGTACGTGCCATTGCGAATGTCCATATAGCGCTCTCTGTGGACATAGTGTTTCACAAACGAGATTCATGTTTCCTGTCCTTGTCCTTGTCCGGTGTCGGATGACCATCCTTGGCAAAGTGTATAGTCGCCTTCATATTTGCGTTCGTGGAAAACCTATTTTTTTTGGTACTGCAAGTATTAACAATTTAATTGGAAGCAAGTCTCCTCGTTCAATTTCTTTTTCTCTCTGAAGTTGGATGTCCAGCCACAACTCAATTTGGCACAATCGGTGATTGAATCGTTGACCTGAAGTGCCATTATGGGGGACGAAAACGATGGAAAATGGAATCTATCTTAATAAAATCATAAAAAGCACGTAATTGCCATGAAGCATGCTCGCATTTATGAAGGAATTCTTTAAAGGGCCATTTGGCAAGAAAATTATGGACTTGATGTTTTTTTTTTTCGCGGCATAAATAGCAGATCTAAGGTGCCATTTATGATTTCTATTTCAGTTTTTCAAAGCATGGCTTTTGTTTTTGTCTAAAATTCCCCCCAAGCCGATAGCGGCGGCGCGGCGCTGCGCTGGGGTGTCTCAAATCATATCATACCTCGGCATGGACTCATGAATTATCATGTCTTGATGCTCATCAAGATCATCTCGCATCATCATAAACCATCATAAGGCGTCAGGTATAATGCAAACAAAAAGCTGGTATCTTATTCTCTGAATCAAAGTCTGGAAATCTGGACGAAGAATGAAGAGGAAGCGAATCAGAATTTGAGTTGGGATGGGAATATGGCCAGATGGATGAATGTGTGTGGACATGGAGCTGTGGAGAGTGCCGTTGTATGCCATCATCATCGTAGTCTATGATGCGTAAGGCTTGTGTATGACAGACGAACGCATGCTTGTGGTTGAATTATGGCTTATCTGAGGAATTCGATATGTGATGATGTTCATGATGATTATGGAAGATTCAGAGCTGATGGGGATAGTATACGCAAGCTCTGTATTTACGACGAAACGTTTATTTTGATCTGAAATGAATTTGACGGATGCACATGCAATATGCAAACAGGAATTCGAATCTTCAATCTGGATGATGATGGCTGATGGCTGATGATAGTTGTGCAGAGTGATTTGGTGCTGGTTGTGTTTGGCTGGCAATTACAGGCTTTAAGAGAATTTGTTTGCAATTGATTGAAAATATACGAGTATATGGTGGAAGCAAAGTTAAATGCGAATATTGGAACTTTTCTATGGAGAGATAGAGAGATGATGATGATGGCCTTAGGTAGTGACCATATAAAAGCATAGAAATATAAGCCTTGACCAAATAGTATTATATGCGTATACTCTGATTATTGTGATGCTCGCAATTGATTGAATTTGACTTCCAATCTGAGATCCCGTAAGTAAAAGCTGATTTAAATTTTACCACATTTCTTCTTAATCAAATATGGATAAGTACCTATACATTTTATTTGATTTGAACCACTATATGGACGTTATTCTTACTAATTGGAATTAAATTAATTAACACTAAGCCATTGAAAAGAAATCAGAAGTAGCTCGTCTTTATAAATAATCTCGTAATAGCCTTGAAGTCGTTGAGAAGACATTATGTATCAATTCGATATTTTTTCAACTTTTACTGTGTCTGGTACTACGCCAAAATTTATTGGATCATATATTTATCAGATCTACAAGGATTGTAGGCCTTTTGAAATATTTCATTCTTATTGAAAAATTTGGTCACATTTCAAGGATACTTCTATTAGACCGAGAGCCCACAGCAGATTTTGGGTGTGAACGATAGCAAAAAAAGAAGTATAGGCGTCGAAAGCTTCATTAAAGACTATTACAAAAATCAAAGTCTTGCAGTCCACAGCTGGGGCCTTTGCGAGAAACAGTGCATCGAAAAAAAAATATGAATGCAACTTCGAGGAAAATCGTGTTAGCCGATCCGAGGAGCTTCTCAAGGAAGGAGTGAAAACCAATTTCGGCTAACCCAATTATCCTCAAAGTTGCATTCATATTTTTTTTTCTATGCACTGTTTCTCGCAAAGGACCCAGTTGTGGACTGCAAGACTTTGATTTTTTTAATAGTCTTTAATGAAGCTTTCGACGCCTATACTTCTTTTTTTGCTATCGTTCACACCCAAAATCTGCTGTGGGCTCTTAGTCTATATTTGCTTGTGGGAAATTCGGTAGTTATTTCCACCAGAAATAAATAAATAGCTAAGAGCTCAAATTTTTAAGCTACAAAAACTTTTTTTCCAAAGTTTTGATGATCACTTGAGCCATTTTTAAGCATTTTCTGGTGGTCTACCAACGGAGCTCTACGAGCAAGGAGTTAATGTGTTGAAAGAGTACATGCATCAACTCAGCAACCGAGTTTGGGTGTAAGGAGGGGATATCCAGACAAATCTGGCCCGCTAATATTAAATCCCTAACAATTGATCTGATGTGTACACCCAGGCATAAGACATAGCCAGGGCCGTTCCAAATTGTACTGGACACTGGCCAGTAGGAGAACATGCGGTGAGGCTGGGTATTTCTTACAATACTCACTGTCGAAGCTGTTAAGAAAAGGAAACAGGCATTCACTTCCTTTGAAATTGTCCTGCTCTGGCCAGACTGCGAGCACAATCGTTTGGAGTGGCTGGCTCCAAAATGAAGATCAAGGATTTTATCTATTTTCTTAGCGCGAATAAATAGATCTTAGACGAAAACCAGTTGCTTCTGTGTCATGTTCCTGTGCAGACTCGGATACGGGTTTCTGCAAGATTACGTGGTGCTCAAAGACCTTAGGACTACACAGTTTGCGTTTAATCGTTTGTGTTTCGGTACCATTCTGCTACCTGCCTAGTTTGGCATAATGTAGTTGACTAAGGGATGGGATGCGACCCAATTGCTTGAAGGTCTTTTGACCCACCTCTTGTCGTTTTGTGCTGGCTCACAACATACCCTAATCACATCTGGTTTCATGAGTGGTTGGTGGCCTTCACTGAGAACTTCACGTAATGCGGAGTGAGAAAACGGAGGTTCACGGTGATGTCGCATCCAGCCATGCAACTTGATGACCCTCTGGGGGTATAGTTATTCGCACTTTGAACAAACCAACAAACTGCCTTGCCTGGTTCTTTGCTGTCAAAGTCGGGTCGTGGAAGATGACCCTCAGAGGGTGTTTATCCACAAACTCTTACCATAATCCACTTTCATCCACAGGTCAAACGAGTTATGGTATCAGAGGCGTACTCCAGCGCTAGTGCAATGCGTTGCCGCCACTCCTACCTATCAAAATTGGGTGTAAGAAAGCATGCCTGAGGACGGGTCTATCAGCTTATTATGTGCCATCTACCAAAAAAAGGATCCCATGTCCCACAAGAACTATCGAGACAAATCTGTGTGAGTGTCTTAAGCCTTTCTGCAACACCCACAAGAACTATCGAGACAAATCTGTGTGAGTGTCTTAACTCTTAAGCCTTTCTGCAACACTATAATGAAAGAACCAGTGTGGCTTCCAGCCAAGCTGATCGAGCATATAAAACTCTCAAACTAATCCTGAATATACTAAAAAATTACAAGTTGAGAGAAGAACGGTGAATCTTCAAGAGCTCTATATAGCGATAGCTGAACTTCGGATCCCGGGAAAATGGATCCAGTTGCGTCGCGTGATAATGGAAAATACACGATGCGATGTGCAACTACGGAAAAGCTCTTCCAAACTTTTTCAAACATGCATAGGGTTTCAGCAAGTAGATGTGATATAATTTGATTTCTTCAATCTCGGTCTAGAGCAAGTCTTCAAGTTAACGAGGGCAAAACCAAATACATGCTATCAACAAACAATGAAAGATCTGTCAACATACCTGTTACGTCCGTGAGGTTCCCCTTGTGGAGCATAGGGCCTCTACTACTCCTACGTGATATTGTGTATGGTTTTTGGAGATGTAGCTCAGCTCTCTCCAACTCTTTCTATTCGACCGTTCTTCGCGAAGTGCTTGTTCTAGTCGGCTCACTTGTCTGTCTCGCTGCGTGAGAGGTTAATTGCATCGCTTGACTTGCAATGTACTCGTGACCTTTTCGAAGCGTATGTCCAATCCACTTACGTTTTCGTATTATAGAGTCGATGGTTTCCCGACCTCTCTTCGCATGAAGTTCATCATTGAAGATACGGTTAGGCCCGAAAATCTTCACAGTGTTTCGCCAAAATCTATTCACGAACGTTTGCTTTGCAGCTGTCTTGTGACAGCAAGTGTTGCTTTCCAAGTTCTGCCCATAAAGAAGCACGGATTCAACATTGGAGCAGAACAATCATAGCTTGGTCTTAGGCCTAATAGATTGTTTTCCTCATATTTTGGACATCATTACGAAAACAGCCTTTGCTTTCTTGGCTGATTACATCTAGACATTGAAAACTCTCTACCATCTCTACTGGTTGTCCAGATCTTTGCTGATCTTTGTTGGTTTTGCTGTATTGATCTTAAGCCCAACATTTTATCCACACTTCTTTTAATTTGATGGAGATTCATGAACTCATATAAGAGAGTAAGCCTATGTCGTCTGCGTATTCCAGATGTTTGAGGTATAATTGCAGATTCCACGGAATTCCTCCATTTGCATTCGACAAAGCTGCAGCACATCACTTATCACCAACAGGAACAGTATTGGTGACAGTATACGATCCTGTCTAACCTCACTTTGCAAAGCAAGCCAGATAAATTCTTTATTGACATTGTCAAACACCTTATCGAAGTAGATGAATAGCAGGTGAAGTGCTGATCGATATTCAACGCACTGTTCAATGATGATCCGCAAGGTGTTGATGTGTTCACACGGAAAGATCCAGTGCAGAATCCTGCTTGTTTGGTGGAAAGCGTGTCTTCGGGGTGGTTTCTTATTCACACTTTGGCTACAGCAGGTAGCACTCAAATTCGTCTCCAGTTTTTGCACAGCGTTAGGTCTCCATTCCTTGGGAGCTTGACAATCATTACCTTTTTCAACTCCTCAGGAAAACTCTCTGTTTCCCAGGCTCTCTCAATGAGTGGGTGCAAGAGCTCACTCGATGTTGTTGGCGCAGCTCGTAAGAGCTCTGCGGGAATACCGTCAAGTCCAACAGCTTCGTTGTGCTTCAGTGCAAAGGAGTTCATCTACTTCGAAGTAAACATTAATCCCACGAACGACATCTTAGTGGATATCCAACAAAGAATTACTTGAATTACTTATTTGCAGCAGATGATTTCAAAGCTCTTAACACGAAAGACGAAGTGTACGCTCTATAAAACCCTAGCTACCAGTCTTGCTTTATTGTGCTTAGTGTTGGGCAGCAAGCAGAAAGGGGGAGCTGATACTGGGTTCTTCCGCAGGAGAAAATTTCTTCCATGGATATTTGGTCCCGTGTGCGATGAGGGTGAATGGAGGAGGAGATACTAGCGCGAACTCTATGAGCTGTATCAAACTGTGGATATAGTCCAGAAAATCAAAACACGTCCACTACATTGGCTCGGGCACATCGGGCGAATATAGATGCTCCAGCCAAGAGAGTCTTTGAATTACAGCCCTAAGTTCGAGAGAATGAAGAAGACTGAATGGATTAAGCCATCGTGGATGCCAGGAAGCTTGGTCGAGATGACTGAAAGCAGCGTACTCGGGATTGTAGATGATGCCATGCCTCAGGCTGCATCTTTCATGGATTTGGAGCCGGATAAGTAAATAAGTTGAAGCAATCTAGGACCTTCAATAAAAATAGTTCAGCTGCACGTGGCATAACCTAATATTCCACACACAGATCTGAAGTTTGATGATTTTACTAGGTTTGTCAACAGTTAATCCGTCCGTATTTGGGGCATCATGTTATTGCTTCGCAACTTAATAAGGATACTTGTAGGCCTCAGCACCGAATATGTATCATTCAGACTGACTATTATTATGGACACCGCCGTTGATACCATCTGATGGGGAATTCTTTCGCTGGTACCTGCATAAAATGAGAAGTTCTTTACTATGGAAACACTCCTCTTCAAGCAAAAGTTTGACTTAACCTACAAAATTTCCCTGGCAGCCCTGGTTTGACTTATCATACAGAATACACTACCTCTTAAAACTTCAAAACATTAAAAAGCTTAAAACTTTTCCATTTTTAATTTATTTATCCTTAAAAGCCTGTTAGTTTCTAATTGTTTGTTCGTGGCACATTTAACAAAATAAATAACAATGTTTCTGTCAGTATTCCCATATTAATCTCTCTTTTAAAAGGAAAATACAAATTATTTCCCTTAATTTATTGCTACAACAGGTAACAGCAGAAATTAATTATGCCACCATTAGGAAGCTTAAAATGCTTTTAGTAATAAATGTAGCAAAAATGTTTCCATTTAAATTCTTATGCGTAGTATTTCTAATTCTACAGTCAAGTCGCCCTTATCATAAGAAACTAGGTGTGTTGTAAGTTTATTCTTAAGAAGCTTAGGCTGTTTTAAACTCACTATAATACTCTTTATCTAATCCAAAGTGAGTTTCTCTTCGAAGACTTGAGAAAATTCCACTTGTCACTTTAAGTTTTTTTTTATTTTAATTCGCTGATAAGCCTTCCGTATAATATCTCAATGACTTCGCACCACATTCTATTAAGTCAACATTAACATTCCCTTACGCACCCATAGCTAAAAGTTTTTCCAATTAAAAGAAAATTTCTTAATTACGCTTACGCAAGGCTTCCCCTTTGGAACTTTTCTCACCATTCTATACTGATGGCTACTCTCTTTCTCACTAATCCCGAGGACATTCCCGGAAGCCATTTACTACGGTTTATTTTATTCGCACCCCAAAGATGAAGACAAAACAACAACAGCAATCCAGCCATGTTTGTGTGTGTAGTTTGGAAAGCAAGTGAATATTTATGTTCTAAGGTCTACAAATTCTTTAAAGAGAATCCTTGTCGAACATCGACACCAAGATCCAAGAGGCAGAAAAATTGTAATTACTGTTTAACTGGTGCCCTTAATGTTGTTTCTTTGCACAACCATCAAGACAACGCGATGCTATGCAAGAAGACAGAAGTTACATCTAATTAAAATACCATCAAGTCAAAGCAGCTAAACTAACTGAACCGAACCGAGGCCGAACGCAGAACCCAAGATGAAAAGACCGGCAAAAAGGATAGAAGCCATATTCACCTGGAGTGACACACGAATACGTGAGCTTTACACCAGAGCGGAGTCATGTGTGTCATGTTCAACTTGTTTATTTGCTCGGATGTCTGTGATCCGTCTCTAGGTGGAATATTGATTTTCCATATAAGCTCTTTGGACTTGACTCCTCTAAAGGTTGATGACTGTCCTCATTTTGAAATAACTGCTGCTGAGTTATTTTGAGGAACAAATTTCCCTTCTAGCGACCTTTATTGGCATATTTCTATGGAGTCGAGTCGACAAGGAATTCAATAAATCTTCACCTCCCTCCCCCCTCCCCACATCCAAATTTTCAAACAGGTAGCTTTTGTTCGATGGATTTATCCAGTGAACACCGATGTACAAATATTGATACAATCTTACCAATTTTGTGGCTGATTGTTTACACTCCTGTCTGCTTATGCATTTCAATTTGTCTGGAGCAGCCCCGACTGCTGTCTGATCCAGAAGAAAGGGATAACAGAGCGGTCATCATTTGGTCAGCCAAACGAGAGTGATTTGCGTTAAGTAAGTATCATAAACCCCTTCATCTCATAAAATAAGAAACAGGCTCACAACAGAAAAGATATACGGACTCGAAGTGTTTGTCCACTCAATAAAAGAGTAATTTTTGGCAACAATGTTGCTTCCAATGTAACTCTACACCGAGAATCTGTTTATATTATACTTTGTTGTTGTTGCTCCAGTCGTCTGGTTGGACGATAATTTGTGATTACTTTTTTTTTTTGGTTTGGATTCGTTTTCCTTCCTTTGGCAGCAACTTTGTATCTTGTGCTCGAAATAACGACACTCAAGGTGTCTGGGAATGATGGTATCTTTATAGGAAGTCATCGCAGTTGTGCGATATCATTGTCAAATGGATAAAACTTAAAGGGTTTTCAACTTACGCATATAAAAGGAGAACAAATTGCGAGACTTTGATAGCTTTGGGTTTATTTTTGATAAATGTCATGGTAAAAAGGCTGGAAGTTTATGTGTTTCAAGGTAATTTATGAGAAGCACATCGAGTGGAACATGTATGATGGGGATGTACTAAAGGTATTGGTATAAGTTGGGGCAAAAAGGACGGTCTAAATTCTTTATATGTTTTTAACGAAAAATGTATACATGTGTTTGTGTATGTATGTAGTATATAAATTATAAATTGTTAGAGAGAATTGTTTTGACTTAAACTGACAAATGAAGACCGTTTAAGGTTGCAATGATTGTCCTTAACTTGTTGTTAGTTAAGTACCTATAACCTCAATGCTATAGCCCAAATATTGTATGGGACCGTACGTCCACACTGATTTTAGTATGCCTGCCTCCTTTTGTATTCCTTTTGCACTATTTCTATTTCAAATATATAATAGGTTAGTTTTTATAGTGCACGTATATGCGCTTAAATAAATAATTTTCAAGTAAAATACAAAAACAGTTCCACTTTTTAGGCGAGGATAAATTTATTTTTAATATGTTAACATCTCCGCTTATGATCTAAGTGAATATACAAACAGAATTATAACTACTATAACTGTTATACAGAGTGTAATGTTAGCGGTGATGCCACTTTTAGTGCTTTTTTATATTGAGCGAAGAATGTGGGCATAAAAAACACACCTTAAACTCTATGGGGTATATTCATAGATGCTGTCTGAGCTTTTGCTAGGTAAATCTGGAGCTTATCATATTGAAACTTGCGGGTAAACTCCAGTTTTGTCTAGCAACAGCTTGAAGCTAAGCTAATTTTTCTGTTTGATACACCTCAATTCCCCCCCCCCCCTCTCCCCCTCAAAAACACCTCTATCCATGTGAAATATTTTTATAGACTCTTTTGATTTTTCATTCTCATAATAAATGAAACGTTTTCACCAAGTTTCACGATGGTACTAATTTTTTTTTATTCGAAAAACTTTTCGTACTATTTTACCTGTACTATCTGGATACATTTTTGTTCTCGAAATGGATTAATAATTATTACATTCAATTCCAAATTCAATTCAGTTCAAAATCTTTTATTTCGATTAGAATGGTGCATCAGGTGCATTTTCGGTGGCTTTTATAGTAACGCCCTAGGGATAATGATTAAATCGAGGACTGCTTATAATATACTTATTGACCAATTATTATAATAGTATGAGCGTTAGTGCACGATATGAGGGCCTTTCATTTCAACCTGACGGGTTGAGCTTTAGTACACTAATAGTTCATGTCCTAACTTTTCTTTTAAGAAGTGTTGCCAAGGTGGCAACACTGTCGGAATGAAAATAGAAGGGCTGCCACTTACCAGTTTAAATCCCGAAATGTTGTTTATAAATCGAAACCAAGAGTCGGACGATGACCCGAGAACTCCCGTTGGCTTCAGTACCCTTGAAACCATAGGACTACATTACTGATTTTCTCCCACCTCTCCCCTTGCGCGAAGAGGTGGAAAAAAGTCGTTTTGAGAAAGAAAATTTGAAAAGCCAAGAAAAGTTAGACAAATATTTTTATTAATAAAATTTAAAGATCGTATCGACGCAGAATTTCATAATCTACTATATTTCATCCAAAGTTGATTGAAAACCAATTTTGTTTTAAAGCCACTTTCAAAGTGCTGGGGAGGGGGGATATGAAAGATTAATAAACTTAAATATATATCTTGGTATGATATAAGCATATGACACATGTTTTAAAGTTATTTTTTGATGCCACATCTTACTACACCAAAATGAGCTCAATACAACCACCTTCAAAAAAGTTATAGCCTTTTTCATAAATGATGACTGAATTTTTAGTGAAACAAGTAAAATATTACCAAATTCCAACAGCATTGAAATGAAACTTGGTCCACATATTTCATTTGTCATAAGCACCAAGAATCAAAGGAGAAGTCTACAAAAATATTTATAGTTAAAGGGTGTTTTTTTTTTCAGTGAAAGGGAAAAATTTTGAACTTCTACCATTAGTCCCCTCCCGAAACTGGAACGTTGATGAAAATTGGTGAAAATCTTAGATAATTCATCGAAACCTGTTTGATACACCACAATTTCCTACCCTCTCCCCCTCAAAAAAACACCCTTCCATGTGAAATATTCTTAGAGACTCTTTTGATTTTTCATTCCCATAATACATGAAACGTTTTCACAAAGTTTCTTGATTGTACTAATTTTTTTGTTTTATTTATCTTATTTTACCTGTACTAAGACGGAACAAAATTAAATAAATTCGATTTTGCTTAAAATTTATAATTTTGAATTAAATTATTTTTGTAGTGAGAAATCAGAAGCTGTAATAGATTACGTTTTCATTTGATTTAATACATTCAACAATAGAAGACAGGATAAAATATAGGGCACTCGAAGTACTGCAGCCGACATGCGACGATAACAGCAAAAACGATTGCGATATAAATATACGAATAATTTGAGTGTTTGGATGAATATCTGCAAATAGGCAATGTATGTTCTGTTAAATCTAAAATTTGGTTAGGTATACAACAAGTTTATGAATCGTTTTATAATAGAATGACAATCATCAGCTGATTGTACATAAAACCGGATGGAAAACCTCGTTTGACATCGTGTTTTGTGCGTGGGATGTGAAACCGTATTTTTGTACTTGCACTTTTCACCACGTCAGCTGACGGTCTTAGTACCGCAATACAGCCAGCTGATTAGTCTTTTTGCGTAAATTAATGTATAAGCTATCATATAACCAAATTTCAGCTTTGGCGGAATCATTGAATTTCACACGTTTTTTTTACATGTTGACGTAAGCAGCTGACGTATTTAGTACCGCGCTTCAGCCAGCTGATTTGTTTTTTTTCGACTGCTTATAATAATGGCAAACAGTATGCAAAGTTTCAGCTTTGGCGGTTTGATTAAAATTTTCATTTTTTTACATCTTTGAAAGGCTGCTGTAGCCCAAGGTACCGCTCGCACCGCAGCTGATTACCACCATTCTTCATTGCAAACCCAAATTAACCAATTTACAAAAATCTAGCTTTGGCGCTATTGGTCACCAAAATCTGTCGCGAGCTCCCGGGCTATAACTACAATTTTAAAGCAAACACACGAAATATTAAAAGCTTATTCGCAATCCACAACATCAGGATGCATTCCGGAAATCTGCGAATGAGAAATTTGCTCGAATTTAACCTCAAATTGTCCAAGCACTCATTTTACTGGTTTATTTTGAATGACAATTCGCGTCTGTTGCTGACCACTCATGTTAAAGGAATGTCAAAATTCGCGATCATTCGCAATTCGCCGTTCGCTATTCGCAGCTCATATGGATGACACTTTAAGCATGTGTTCGTTTATATTTGATTTTATTTTGTGCTTTGTTTTCAATAGAGTTAAGATTTGATCGTGATCACCGTGGTCAACGTAAATATTTAATGCATGTTAATTAAAGTAAAATAATTCTCTTGAAAATTAAAAAATTCTGTCCCAGAAAAGAGATATTGGAACGTCTTACTAAAATTGTCGGAAGGGCACTGAAGTTTATGTCTTAAGCCAACGAAAAGCAGCTTTGCGTACCATCAAAAGGGAAACACCCCATACTGTACTTATCATTTATCTCTTATTTTTAGTATTATTCTTTAAACAAATTTCAGCTTCACTTTAGTGCACTTCTGAAAGCAAAATTGAACGAAATTAAACGAAATATCCCGGTGCACCTCAATTTCGAAAGTAAAAGTGAACGAAACTAAACGAAACATTCCATTTGACAATTATAATATGCAAAGTTTTTTTTGCATTTAAGGAATCGGGATTTAAAGAATTTTTAAAAAACACAAAAATTTATCAAAAACTCTTTATTCTTCTGTGGCTCTAAGAAAAAATTTGGAATTTATGTCCCATTTTTAGTAAAAATATTTGGGGCTTGGGTCTCACTTGGGTGGGACTTAAGCCCCAAATTCAATCTCTGCTTTATGAACCACTAAAGTGGGACATAAGCCCCAGAAATAAAAATTGGGCGTTATGTCCCTGGGCCTTATGTCCCTGTACCGTCCGTGCATTCGCTTGCTTTCTTCCGACCACTCAAGTGGCCCGCCGAGAAATAAAGTTCTACTTTCAAAAAAAATATATTCAACTCAGATAAAAATTAGGGTGTTCATCAAAATAATAGCCTCATTTTTCTATCCACAGTTTAACACGTAGTTACAAAGAGAACATGGGACCCTGTTTTTTATCTGATTCATTTCAATGATCCTAAAAATAGTTTTCACTCTAGCGGCTTGGAGGCTATTTTCTATTGTGAATTATCTCAGTAGTGCAATAGGCAACAGACACATGAAAAATAATCAAACGTATAAGGCAAAAACAGACGGGTACATGACAATCCTGTCACTAAAGGTTCATATCTGTTTGAGAGTTCTTTCACTTAAAAACTTTCAAATGTGACCCTTGGTTAGCTTTCTATACCTCCGTGAGCTAATTTCATAATTGTGTCTGCTTGCGAATTTAAGTCTCGAGAAGTGCTTGAGAGTATAGCTCGTAGTTTTTTAATCTCAAATGGATATGCACCTTAAGATTCCTTCTGTTCTGATCCGAAGATCTGCATGTGGATAATAAAATGCGGCTAATTTGTAATAGGCTGGAATTTGCATATTATTGTTTCCCTAAGTCTAAAGCAAAACAGACAAAGTTATGACGTGTTCTCTCTTCCAGCGCTTCTTCTCAATTTGCAATTTTTATTTAAATCTACTTAATTCAATCCCTATTGGTCGAAAAAAGGGCGTATCCAAGAAATATTCAGTTGGCAATTTTGAACAAACCAACGCAGAACATTCGGAACGACAACGAAGCTTTTGACGGTGTTTAGATTGGGAAGATTGAGACCGGTCTCACGCCAGTTTCTGGACAAGAGAAGTGGGGGGATCTCTGACCCCTAACTAAATTGCTGTGAGACCAGTCTCAATCTTCCCAATCTAAACAGGTTCTTTGTCTGTCAAAATCAATTCACATGGGTATAAATGGGAGAAATCGTTGCCGTTGCAAACATTTCGCATTAGTTTGGCAGAGCCTTTATTATTTTAGAATAGATGCTTAAAAAGATAGAGACAAAGAGCATTTTGAATGACGAATTCATTTTGTTTAGCTTTTTTTAAATAATGTTGACGATTAAAATGATGGTGTTCAGGCGAGCTTAATGTGACATTTTGACAATTACTTTTTTCTCATTCTTATTTCTTAATGAGAAAGAGATAACCAGGTGTGGCAGGAATTTTCAAAAAGTTTGAAAAGGTCTGTCTCATTTGGCCATCTCTCTATTATTGCAAAAAATAAAATACAAAATACAGAAATGCCAAAATGAGTCACCTCACGTGAAGCTTGTCTGAACACCGTGTTTTAAAATAATTTTGAAGTGTTGAAATTGTTTTTTTTTTTCTTTTTTTAAGTTCAATCGTTTTTTTTAGGCTCTGAGTTTTGAATCTTGAACACGCATACAAAGTCAGAAAAGCATTCAGAATTGAAACATTTAACACATTAATTAACAAAGACTTTAAGACATTGCTCTAGTCTTTTAAAATAATCGACGGGACCACTGAACTGTTTCCATTTGTATAGACAGTAAAGAATTGCTTGAATTATATGTGTACAATGTACATGCTTACCTATTGATGCGAAAGTAAAATTTGTTTTTATCTATCTGTGATATTTCTACAGTTATAGCCTAGTTTACATTTACGTACCAAAAAAAATTTGTGCAAATATTTTCGCATGCAAAAAAAAAACATTGCTGTTATGCAAAACAATGGACCGGCAATAGTGTGTTTAATAAGAAAATGTTTCGTGTGTAGGTTTTTCAGAAAAAAAACATATTTACCTCACAGAAAATATTATTTTTGTTTATTGAATAATTGCATGCAAATGATTTTTGCATCCAAAAAACTAGTTTTTCATTTTTTGCCTGATTAAGTAAGGGTAAATTATTGACTTCAGCCAAGGAAAATATTTTTCGCCTTGAATATTATACAATATCATGCACAGAATAGTTAGACATTTTTTTTTAATTTTTCAATTTTTTTCGCTTGTGGACTGTAAGCTATGCTTAAAATTGACAATATTTTCCAACAGATTATGGATTATCTGGTCTGATCATAAATCTATTTCAAGCACTGACAGTTTGTTAAACGACAGCACTGACAATCACTGTCATCATAATGCGCCAGTATCAACACTTTTTCTTCTGCTGTTTTTTATGATTTTTTTTTTGTTTTAATTTCCCTCGTGGATTCCATAGATTAGTTCTTCCCATAATTGGCGCAAAAGAATTATTGTTAAATAATTATGAGTTCAATAGATAAAACAGACGCAATAATTCCGCATCTGGTTCACGCCACGATTCCGTCAGTCAGCCGCATCCAGAATCCATGCATTGATGATCGGTTCATATGTGCGCATTACAACTTATTCTTCTCGATGGAGGCATCTTGCCTCGGCATTGAAGCACATCATCAATCTTGGCACGTATGGGCAAGGGAATGTGCACGGATGCTGTAAGAAATCTACACACAAACTTCTCTCATCTGCGTTTTGGCCTTCTTTTTTGCTGGAATCAGATTTCTAGCTTCTCTCTGTGGTATTCCCCATTATTGGTCTAGATTGTGGACCGGAATGTGCTCTGCTCGGCAACGTGCGCGTGCGTTTGCCGGTGCAGTGGTTCATCATCAGGGTCTTTGGTGTTGTTGTGAGTGAGCTGAGGCTGGGGATCGAATGAATCTGACTGGCTATTATCTGGCTATTACCAATAAATGAACGCGCATTGTGGTTTTCGCCTTCGGACAGGTAGGTAAACAAGGAAATACCTCTCAATATACATGAAGAACAGCACAATGCGGTGGAAGTTGAAGAGACGCACAATGGACCGAGAAGCTCATGAGATGATCTAGCAGGGTCTTCCATTGTTGTTGTATATTTTTTGTTGTTGTTGTTGCTGCTGCATCTATATAGAGGGAATTGTTGTTTTCTTGAAATTTCCATGTAGACACCATGTTGATCATGTCTGCTTTTGTGGTTTTAAGTGTGAAATTGGTTTTCTTTTTCTTTCGATTGAATTGCTTGCACTTTTTACTTAAAATAAATGTACTGTAAGGGGTAGGTTGAAGATTCATGAATTAAAACTGTGCGTTTATAAGTTATATGAGGTGCAGGGAACTAAGTCCCCGGGAACCAAGTCCACCGAGGGAATTAGTTCTCATTTAATGGGAACTAAGTCCACTTCAGCGAAGTGCACTTGGTTCTCATAGAAGGTGGGAACAAAATTCCTCAAAAACTGATTGGTTTTACTTCCCTTTAAATGTGTATTTAATTCCCACTTCCAAATAAAAAATCAATCTTATAAATAAAATAGAAATACTTTTCACAATTGTTGGCTATATAGGATAAATTCAAAGATTCCTTAAATGCCAAAAAAACTTTGTATACACCCAGCCTCGCACCTACCCCAAATCCTATAATGAGCCCAAGCAGGGGGGTTGCAGGGGGGCAGCATGCCCCCCCATACATACCTCACTGTTTATTCGCCGTAATGCTTTGTCTTACATAAATACAGTGCTAGCACCCAGCATAACGGCGAACAAACAGTGAGGTATGTATGGGGGGGCATGCTGCCCCCCTGCAACCCCCCTGCTTGGGCTCACTATAGGATTTGGGGTAGGTGCGGGGTTGGGTGTATGCAAAGTTTTCGCGAAATTTTGAATTTTTGTAATTTTTATCGTTGGAAGTTAGTTCCCTCTCCATATTTCAAAATGTGTACTAAGTTCTCATAAAGAAGTGGACTACTTGCTCACCTTGCCTGGGAACTAAGTCCACTTCGTTAAAGTGGATATAGTTCCCATTAAATGAGAACTAAGGCCCTCGGTGGACTTGGTTCCCGGGGACTTAGTTCCTTGCACCGTTATATGATCGGGGAGTTTTTACAAAAAGGTACGATGGGAAGATTTTTCGAGAGCCCTATTATACAAACCATACCAAAAAGTTTAGATTTTTCAAAATTTGGTGGAATTCTTCAAGCAATGACAGAATGACGTATACATTCTTCCTGCTCATTCCATATTTTATACATCTGAGCAATGCTGAAAGGAATAGAGACAATTTTAAGAATTTTTAAATTAAAGTTGCGTGTATACATTTTTCAGACAAGAGCGTACAACACAGCAACGCACTTCATTCATTTAATGTTGCTTTTCTTCTGTTGTTGGTTAAATAAGATGTTTCAGCAGTTATAACGTCTGATCAAAGTGATTAAACATTAAAAGACAGACGTTATTGAGGCGCATACAACTCCAGATACAAGTAACTCAGGGTAATAAGTGTGAGGGTTTGCTTGAGGAAATTTGTTGACAGTATCGCAACAAGTTTAAAAAAAACATTAACTGAATATCCCGCCCAAGTTAAGAAAAAAGAGTTAAAATATGTGATGCCATGGTTTTACCGAAAAACTTAGATGAAAATGCGGTTAATGTAAATATTAAGTAGATGATGTGTTAAAAACAAGACACCACAGCTTGGAAAAAACACATGAATAATCACACATTTTGCATTGGAGAATTGACACCTTATAGCATCGCGAAGTAAAAGTATCGTCTGATTGAAGTGATTTAACATAATAAAAGTAACACTGGGAAATTAGATTTGAACACTCAGGTGAAATTTATAAATTTGTTCAAACCTTGTCATGTGTCATGTTTATGCATCATTTACTTTTGGTTTTATAAATGTTTAAGTATTAATAACTCGCGAGTGTTCAGTGAATGTAAAGATATGATATGCGGATGTACAGTGACTGCCATTAATATTCGGTTTTCTATTTAATATTTTATGAAAATTCTTTGGGTGTCCTTAAACGCATATATTTACCAACTTTCTTAGCTGAAATTGTTCACTGTATTTTAGTATAGCATTAAATCTACACGTTATGGCCAAGAAAAATTTAGAAACCTTACCAAAAACCGTTATAACACAAAGAAAGTTAAGAAATAAGCAAACAGAAATAGAAATAAACCCTCCATTAATATTCGTTTTTTTTTGTTGAGTTCTGATTTAAGTGGTTAAAAAGTGCATTACTATTTAATTGCGCATCTTCTGCTCACAAGAATATCAGATGAACGCTCTGGCGTGCTTGCTGCATTTTTTTTCATGTACTCTGGGTTTATTTTCTGTCATTCCTTGTGCAACTTTACTTAAAATGCATTTTTGGGCGAAGCACGACTCTCCCGCACTTGTTGGCCACGCCATCCCACAGGTTTCTTATGGGATGAAGACAGGACAATCTGAAGAAGTTGCGATTATTTTTGGGCAGTTGTACGAAAGCGTTTAGGGGATAGTATAGGCTTACAGTTAAGGATCATTATATGTTGATAAAACGTGAAGACCCGCGAAATACGCAATGGACCAGCATTCTGTTTAAGATTTTCACTCAGGGGTCCTCAAATAATATTCTTGGTTCACTATCCCATCAAAAAACACCTGATTGCCAACATCTTTGGTCGATATGCAACCCCACATCATAATACAACCTTCTCCATGCCTAACTGGCAGCTTGAAATTATGGTTTTTTAGCTCTTTAATTTTGTTTTGCGTCATAACACTACCCAGCCATCGAATCCGATACGATTGAATTTGCTTTTAATTTTAACCGTTATGGCAGGGTCATCATATTGCGTAAGGAAAAATCGCTAAAAACCAAAAATTTGAAACCAACAGTTAAGCATGATGGAGGTCGCGTTATGATGTGAGGTTGCATATTGACCAAAGATGTTGGCAATCAGGTGTTTTTTGATGGGATAATGAACCAAGAATATTGTTTGAGGACCCCTGAGTGAAAATCTTAAACAGAATGCTGGTCCATTGGGTATTTCGCGGGTCTTCACGTTTTATCAACATAATGATCCTAAACTGTAAGCCTATACTATCCCCTAATAGCTTTCGTACAACTGCCCAAAAATAATCGCAACTTCTTCAGATTGTCTTGTCTTCATCCCATAAGAAATCTGTGGGATGGCGTGGCCAACAAGTGCGGGAGAGTCGTGCTTCGCCCAAAAATGCATTTTAAGTAAAGTTGCACAAGGAATGACAGAAAATAAAACCAGAGTACATGAAAAAAAATGCAGCAAGCACGCCAGAGCGTTCATCTGATATTCTTGTGAGCAGAAGATGCGCAATTAAATAGTAATGCACTTTTTAACCACTTAAATCAGAACTCAACAAAAAAAACCGAATATTAATGGAGGGTTTATTTCTATTTCTGTTTGCTTATTTCTTAACTTTCTTTGTGTTATAACGGTTTTTGGTAAGGTTTCTAAATTTTTCTTGGCCATAACGTGTAAATTTAATGCTATACTAAAATACAGTGAACAATTTCAGCTAAGAAAGTTGGTAAATATATGCGTTTAAGGACACCCAAAGAATTTTCATAAAATATGTATTAAATAGAAAACCGAATATTAATGGCAGTCACTGTATTCTCCTTTTTGGTTGTGTTCATCTTTTTTTTGTTTATTAATCTCTATAAGATTATAACCATTTTTCAAAGTTTTTCTGGTCTACAAAGCTACAAACCTGGCTTTAAAAAGAATTTTTAGTTCTATTAGTCCAGTTTCCAGTAAAGATGAGTAGTCAAATTGCTATGAGCTTTTTTTGCAATTAATAGTGTAGGAAAGATTTAAATTGAATTTTGAAAAACAGAAAAGATGAACGACTTTATGCCACCAACTTCCTTTATAGGCTTTAAGGTCTAGGCATTGTAAAAACAAATTATTGGTTTTTAATGGGTACAGTTCCCTTTTAAACAATTTTAAAAAGCTTTTATTTACTGAAGGATTGAACTTTTGTGAGAACCAAAATAATTTGTTTATTATTTATTAGTTCCCACGTTCACGTGATAAATTCAGGATCGAAGCATATTTTACGGATCGCAGGAAATTTTGATTCAATCATCATAACGAATTTTATTTTAAAATATCCGATGAAGAATCAAATCAAAAAATTCATAAGAGATGAACCATCATAGATGCCAAGTTTAATCAATGATGAATTATTTTCATTTTTAAATGTTCACTATGGCGTATTTGTCCTCCAAAAGTACTTGAGAGTGCTAGGACGCCATATGGCCCTAGGCTCAATGATAGGAAAATCCCTATGCACACCTCCGCGTGGTGGAGGGTGGGTAACGCTAACGTGCAGGGGGACCGAATGGATGCCGGGATAAGCAGACAACCCAGCTTTGCTGGTCAGGGCACAAACTTGTCCTTGGGATGGTTAAAAGCCCCCTTAAGACGGATGAACTGCAGGTGGCGGTCAACGGCATGATAGTCTGGTGGCGGAGGAGCGTTTTTGTTAAAAGGCCAACGGCAGCAGCAGGTAGCGTCTGTAACCCATATTGGGCGGCTACAAAAGGCGTCTGTTTTTCCATAGTGGGCGGCCTCGAGCAGTTATGTGTTTGACCATACAAAAGGCGGGTGTGCCTGTCAAATCTGAGCTTTATTAATCGTATCTCGGAAAACACCATGGTGGAAGGATATATGCTACTACATGAAATATGACAACAATTGGAAATGAGTCCCCAAGAGGTAACCATTTTATGGAGAATCCTTCTGCAGCTTCGGCTGCTGTAAACCGCACATCGGATTTGGGGGTGCAGCATCTTTCGTGTACCAGCGTCAATCAAGACGCCATAACAATAAATGAATCGTTAACAAATAGAAGAAGTCTTTTAAGAAGAGCAAATGATACTTTTGGCTACCGCATACGTACGAAAATCGGAGCATGGAACGTTCGATCCTTGTACGGCGAAGGTAGATACGAGCAGGTTGAGCGTGAAATGCTTCACCTTAAGATCAGTATCCTGGGCATCAGTGAAACTAGGTGGAGAGGAAGAGCCGAATACAGAGCTGACTCTGGGCAAACGAGAATGCTGTATTCCGGGGAGGATGAAAGAGAGGGTGGCCAAAGGCTGCATGGTGTTGGAATTATGTTGAACGAAGAAGCAAGGCGTAGTCTTATATCCTGGGCGCCCATTTCTGCAAGAATAATGACAGCAAGGTTCCGTTCAAAAATTCGCAACGTCACAATAATTCAGTGCTACGCCCCCACAAATGAAGCGACCGAGGAAGACAAAACCGCTTTCTACACTCATCTTAACTCAGTTTACAGTGGTGTTCCAAGAGCCGACATCATAATTGTCATGGGAGATCTCAATGCCCAAGTCGGATCAGACAACTACGGTCTGGAACGCGTCATGGGGAAAAATGGCTTGGGGTCACGAAATGAAAATGGCGATTTGCTGGTCGATTTTTGTAACGCTAATCGTCTTGTACTGGGTGGAACTGTGTTTAAACATAAGACTTGCAACAAAATCACCTGGGTACATCCGGATGGCCAAACTGAAAACCAAATTGACCACATCATGATTCAGCAGCGATGGAGGAAGTCAATGTGCGATGTTCGGAGCATAAGAAATGCCGACATTGGAAGCGACCATCATTTGGTTCTCATGAGTCTCAAGCTACGAAAGGCAGCTGTACAACGTCAATCACAGGGTGCAGCAAGGAATTCGAAGTTCAATACAAATGCTTTAAGTGATCCCAACATATGTCGTAACTATGTCACCAACCTTAACGACAGAGCTTCGTCATTAAATGGAATACAACATTCAACAATTGATGAGATGTGGGGTGATATAAAAAGTGTTTTTATGGATGCTGGATCCGAAACTGTACCCAAGCAGTCGAGAGTTAGAGACTCTTGGATATCCCAAGACACCTGGGATAAAATCGAGCTTCGCAAATCGTTGAAGATGCAAATAAATGCCGAAGCAGATGCTCAACGAAAGGCTGAATTGCGAAGAGAGTATCGCTTAGCACATAAGATGGTCTATCGCTGTGTGAGACGAGACAAGAGGGTGAGGTTAGACGGTCTCGCAGAAAATGCGGAAAACGCTGCAAGAAGAGGAGACATGAGGGAATTGTACCAAATATCCAAGGAAGTTGTCGGGAAGAAAACCAACACCAATCATCCTGTAATGGATGTGGATGGTACACTTTTGGTATCAATCGAGGATCAGCTGCGCAGGTGGAAGGAGCACTTTTGTGCCCTGCTTAATGAGGATTCTGTCGAGCAGAGTGCTGAAGTGCCCCAGCTTAACGAGATGCGTAGATCATATAGGGGTATTGACATCGAGCCCCCTACAGTACTGGAAATTCAATCTTCGATAAATCTTCTCAAAAACAACAAAGCAGCTGGACTTGATGGTATACCAGCCGAGTTCCTGAAAGCTGACCCTGTCAGAACGGCTAGTATTATACACCCGTTGATACAAGCTGTGTGGGAAAATGAAATCTATCCCAGCGACTGGAAGGATGGTGTAATTGTTAAGTTGCCAAAGAAAGGTGATCTTAAGAATTGCAACAATTGGCGAGGTATTACAGTTTTGTCCGTTTTTCCAAAATTAATGGCAACCATCATTCTGGAGCGGATAAAGGTTAGAATCGAGTCTACACTCAAGAGGCATCAAGCTGGTTTCCGGAGTGGGCGGTCTTGTGTCGACCATATCAACACTCTGCGTATCGTTCTTGAGCAGTCTGCGGAGTTTCAATCACCGCTTTACCTCATGTTCGTGGATTTTGAGAAGGCCTTTGACCGAGTCAACCGTGAATGTATATGGAGATCACTTCTTGGTAGAGGAATTCCCCCAAAAATTGTTGCCATTATAAGAGAGTCCTATAACAACGCAAGATGCTTTGTTTTACACAATGGGCAGCTATCCGACTCTTTCGAAGTGCGGCAGGGTGTGAGACAGGGAGATGTTCTATCGCCAATTCTCTTTCTACTGGCGATTGACGATGTCTTGACGGTCAGCGTTGGAACATCAGAGAGGCAGGGCATTCAATGGAGACCGTTTGAAAGGCTTAGTCACTTAGACTATGCCGATGATATATGTCTCTTGGCAAATAACATCAGCGGGCTGAACGGGATGTGTCAAGCTCTGGAGGTAAAAGGAGAGTCGAGTGGTCTAAAAATAAATAGCAAAAAGACAAAAATAATGCTCACAGGCCACTCCACACATCAGCGTATTTTAATACAGGAGACGCCAGTTGAAGAGGTTGAACAATTTAACTACCTTGGAAGTATTGTTTCAGCAAATGGTGGTACTGATCTGGACGTTCAAAGTAGAATAAATAAAGCTCGCGCAGCCTTCGGTTCTCTCTCCCAAATTTGGAAATCATGTCAAATCTCCTTGCGCACAAAGTTGAGATTCTTCGAATCCAATGTCAAATCCGTGCTGTTATATGCTTGCGAAACCTGGGAAGTCACGACTACCATCTCAAAGAAATTGCAGGCTTTTGTGAACCGTTGTCTACGCCATATTCTAAAAATTCGCTGGCCACAAATTATATCAAACGAGGAATTGTGGCGCAGGACAAGCCAGGAGCGGCTGGACGTTGACATAAGAAAGCGTAAATGGCAATGGATTGGTCACACACTGAGGAAACCAAACGATGAAATTGCAAAGCAGTCATTTGAATGGAATCCTCAGGGTGCACGGCGGGTTGGAAGACCAAGAACAACATGGAAATCAACAGTTCTAGCAGAAGCAGACTCCCAGAGAAAGACGTGGCCACAGTTAAAATATCTATCTGCAGACCGAGAAGGATAGAAACGATTTGTTGGCGCCCTATGCCCCAACCGGGGTTACAGGACTTGATGATGATGATGATGATGGCGTATTTGGAATATTTGACCATTTTCAAAATGAATGCAACTTCGAGGGCAATCGTGTTAGCCGAAATTGGTTTTCACCCTTCTCTTGATAAGCTCCCCGGATCAATTATCACGGAATCTGAAATTATTTGAATTTATAGTTCTCTGTGGCAGACTGTTAAAAAAAAACTCTTTTTCTATTTTTTAAATGGTTTTGCAGGATGAATTATACAGTCAAATGGTCTAAGACTCATTGATAAGTGATCCCAGAAGCATTATCTATAGAAGGGGTGAAAACCAATTCTCACTAAAACGATTAAGTTAAGTTGCATTCATATTTTGTTTTCGATGCAAGCAAGATTTTGATTTTTAATAGCCTTTATCAAGCTTTCGAGCCTATATTTTTGCTACCACTCACTCTTAAAATCTGCTATGGGCTCTCCGTCTATTTCAGTGAGGACCAGCAGTTGAAAATTTGATCTTTCAACATTTAAACGCAGACAAAGTCACGGGCATCAGCTACTCTTAAATAGACCCTGTAGAAAACTTATTCAAATTTCCAAAACTCTCCTTGAATTTTATGTGTCGTCATTATTATCTGAGATATTGGTGATCAAAACCAAATGTATCTTTTTTCATTTAAAATCAGACAAAACAAAATTGTACAACAACAAGAAATAAAATGCACGACTGAAGCCTGATTCACAACGCGACGAGGAAACGAGACGTGAGCGTGACGAGATCCCATCGTTGATGTCAAACGAATTTCAAACAATGAAAGTATATGAGGGAGGATATACATACACAATGGTATGTACATATAAAAATAAAATTTCAGAAAAAAATGTCTGCCCGCATTTGAGATGTGGGTGATTCCCTGCCAATTGTGATTCTTTTTTTAATTTCTAAAATTAAAACTTTTTGGAAACAATTTTTGTTTTGTTTTTATGGCTTCATTTAGTCAGAGTATCAAAGTTGTAAAAGCATTTTGCTACAACTTTTAAAAAACAACGAATATGGTGACTTGTACTAAAACTGGAATAGACGAAAATGAAGCTCTTTTACTTTTTTTATTTGTATTTTGTTTTCTCTCTTTTTGACCATATTTTTGTTGAGATTCTAAATTAACTTTTATGTTTAGACCTCTTGACATTTCTACTTCCCTTATTTTCTATAAATATGTATGTATGTACAACTTTTTCGTTTTTGTAGTCTATTCTTCTGAAAGGCAACCCTTTTCATTGGGTGATATGCATAAAACGAAAGTATTTACTACAAGTAAAAGATAATAGTAAATACTTTAAGCAAATGGTTAAATTTAAAGTATTTACTTCATTCCATATGCATAAAGTTTAGTACTTACTAACTGGCAAATACTTTCAGTATATACTAAATTCATCCAAGTAAATACTAGAATTCATCGGAAATTGATAGTAAATACTTTTTTTTTCTTATCCGGTTAGTAAGCAAATTATTTTTTTCAATTCAAAAATATTAAAATTGGAATCGAAGCAGAATTGCAACCTCTATAACATATCCAAAGTCCCCGAAATCCCCGCATTGGCTTTTTGTGTAGATGCAGTTGAAGAGGTAAAGACGAGAGAATTTGGAGGTCTATTAAACTAAAACATTTGTCTTGGTAGAACCTAGTCATATGATACATGCTTTAAGGGTTGTTTTTAACGCTGAATCTAATGAAACCAAATTAAAAATGATACAACTACCAACAAAAAAGTCATAGTCCTTTTTATGTAATGAAGAATTTTTTTTAGGTACAACAGGTAAAATATTACCGAAAACCCTTTGAAAATAAAGGTATGTTAATGAAACTTGGAATAAATGTTCCATTTGTCATACGAACTAAGAATCAAGAGAGTCCTTTAAAATATCCATTGTGAAAGGGTGTTTTTTTAAGGGGGAGGGGCAAGTGTAGAATTTTAACCATACCAAAAAAAAAAAACGATTTCAAAAATAAATTTTTGCTTGAAAAGAATCATAACTTTGTTAATTTTATTCAGCGTTAAAAAATATCCTTAATTCATATACCATACTTTGGGTACCATATACCTCAATTACACCAAATCGGAATTTAGGCTCAAATCTCCCAACTTCTTCCCAGATTTTCCCTCTCTTTAATAAACAAACCCCCAGAACAAATATATTTATGTGAACTATTTTGGCGAGTTTCATGAGTGTAGGAGTTTTTTCGTGGGCGAACTAACGCGTACAAATTCCGCCATTTCAGTACTGTCAACACTAACTTAATTTTAATTTATATCAGCGACGTGAATCTCTTGAGAATAGAGTTAAGACTGTAAGTCCAGTGGCGTAGCGTGAGTTTCTGACGCCCAGGAAGTTGGAAAATTTTGCCGCCCCCTTCCCCCCACAAATTTGTAAATATTCAAATCCCAAAAACTTTGAACTACATAAACAAACAAATTCTATAAAATTTGTGTTCATTTGTTTATTCATTCTATCGACTGCAATACGCTGTTCAATGAATATTTTCCGCTTTGCTTTCATAAATATTTCGTTTTCTTGTTAGAGACCAACTAAAAATTTCGTTTCGCATCAGCTTTATTTTTAGGCTTTATTCATTTCCACTTCTTTCAAACTCAGTCAACTCGCTTGCGTCAACGTGTAATAGCGGGCATAACAGAGTTGTAGATCTTACGATTTTCTACAAAAACGCTTAAGATGATACTTTTTTCTAAACCTGCATCATTTCCCGAATGAATTTTTAATAATAATAAATAATAGTAATAATTTTCTGTTTCCGAAATTTCAGAAAAATCAACAGAAGAAACTACTTTTTTCAGCATTACCTACATTTTCTTTGAAAACATTTTAGTGGGAATTAGTATTTCCTTTTTATTAAAAGGTTATTCTGTTATAACGACAAAACTTTTGGTTTCAGTACCGCCTCGGACAGAATATAATAGGGACGCCAAAATTTAATTAATATATAAACTGCTGAGCACTTTCGATAATCAGCAAGGTAGTTTTGCGTATTAATATATTTCAATTCATGGATTCGTGGATTCGGTCATTGAAATTCAATGCGTAGCCTTTCTGATCACGTATACTCCCACCTAAATTGCAAAACCAGTAATTCGCATGAATACATTTGCTGAGGGCGTTAAAATTTTACAGTTGATACCTATTGGTTATTAAATTTCTCCGCTCCGTAAATAGTGCGCAAAGGTTGCCGCCCCCTCATAAAGTGCCGCCTGGGGCGGAACGCCCTCTCCACCCCCCCTACGCTACGCCACTGTGTAGGTCCTTATGTTTTCGAGGCTACATAGTTATATGCTTAAAGCAAAAAAAGTATAGGTACTTTGAAATTTTCATGTTGCTTTTCTTTGACTTTGAAAAAAAGAAGTAATTCCTACAGAAAAAAAGTACTTGCTAGTTTTTATACATATACAGAATAAAGTATTCGCTCAAAAAGTTCATCCGAAAACAGTAAGCACTGTGACCAAAAGTAAATACTTTATTTTCAGCATTTACTGCATTTTTATGCATATCAAAAAAAGTAAATACTTAGAAATTCTCAAGTAAAAGCATTTACTATCTTTTATGCATATCACCCATTGTGTTGGGTTTTTATTTAGTTTTTATTGCACGGAATAGTTTCTGTTTGGTTCTTTCGAGGTAGTGCTACCGTTTAAATAAAGAAAATTGGTAGAAAGTAATTATTATTGCAAGAAGTTATTTAATTAAAGTTCACGGTACGACGGTACTGACATCCACAGAACTGACATTAAGACAGTTTATGTGACCTAACTTCTCTATGCTAATGAGAAAAATAATTTCCAGGACAATTTTAACATATTTCGTTAAAAGGAATGAAAAATTCTGATAATCAACCAAAAACATGTTATAACATGCTTAAAAAATACTGACAAACTTTCTTCGAATGAAAATATATCACTCTTAAAGTACAACAACGTTAAAAAAATTAAATGACTGCTGTTATCTATACATAAATAGTGCCTCTTTTAGAAAACCACCATACAAGCGTCTTGAAACTAAAACAAATTGGCGGTTTAGCGAGAAATTTTTTGAGTTCAAAAATAAAACTAAATCCTCGGACAATATTCATTCATGATTATTTTATTCAGCAATAAGTATTTTGACTTAATTTTTGCATAATTTTGTCAACCAAGTATTGCACTCAAACTTTTCTAAGGACAGCATTTCTAATCAATGAAGTATTTTATTAGAAAAAAGTAGATTTAATCGGAAAAACAAGGAACGGAAATGCTACGGTACTGACATTTTTACTACACTTTTCCAAGCCATGTGGAAGAAATAGCAAATTTGGTCATGACATCGAATGTAGATTGTAGTAAATAGCCATTTACACCATTACATCAATTAACAAAAAAAACGCACTGGACAGTTGGGGCGGAATCACCCATATATTCAATAATGTGCGATACAAAAGAATCTTATTGAAAATACTTTTTCAGATGATTCATTAATTTTTCAAACTGATTGTTTGTTTGGCGAACTGTCTTTACTGAAAAAATGCAACAACAACACTAATGGGAAATGTATGTGTAAAAAATCCCATTTAATTCAAATGACAAAGCAAAAACCTTAAATTTTGTTCACCCCTATTAACTGGGAACAAATTTAACCAAATTCTAAACGCAATTGACACATGGCCTAAAAAAAGTATGACAATGTAAATGTTGCCGTTGTTTTTTAATAATTTCTTCTATTTAAAGTCCATTTTAATAGAAAATTGCCCCTCCCGTCAAAACGGGGGAGATAATCCCTCCTCTCGTTTATTTTTTACTTTTCTCAGTCCAACCTTTTGTCGCACCTACCAAAAATACCAAGTATGTCATACATATTATTTATATGTTCTTCGGGGTCCATATAACCAACACTTTGAAAAATCCCTGTTACCATTTATCGTTCAATATTATATCTCTTAGGATGATGCATTTAACCAGCAAGGGGATTTTTAAGAATGTACATACCTACAAAAAAATAAATCCTTTGATGCTCTATCCAAATTGAATGATTGATACCTACTTTGAAACAAATACAAAAGAAAACAACCGATATGCATATTTGATTCCAGATAAGCAAAATTCTTCTCCAAAGTTGAGCACGTTTTTGAAAAACGTAGGTAATTTGCCAATACAATGTATATTCTTAATAATTTTCTTCCACGAAAACATGTCTAACCTATTTGGATGTCTACATCATAAAAGCCTGCTGTATTGGCAATATCTAATAATTCCATATTGATGATGAACCTCCGACAAGTTCAAAGCTATTTACACCTTTAACAGCAGCACATCAGTTTATTCGTTGTCGTCGTCGTCGTCTACGCTGCAACATTGTAACAAAATTCACAACACCAGTCTTCAACACACTGGATTATAAAGATATACAGACTGTGAATGTTGCGCTTTGAGGGTAATTTATACGCGTTCTCTGATGAGCACGATTTTCCAATCACAATTTACTCAGCGATTTCTTCGGAGAAATATATCCTCATTCACTTCACTTCAATGTTGAATCCTCTTCTCAAGAAGGACGACAATGATCTGACTTGAGAATCTATCGATATACATATGAAGGCATTCGATTTTATACGTAAATATTTTGAAAATAAAAAAAAAATCATATCGTGCATTGGCGCAACGTTAATAATACCAATAAATTCCAACTCCTTAATTGAATAAGGAATGATTTTCAGTTTCCAGGATGCGTTTTCTCCGTCGTTATCTTTCTTTCTTGAGGGTTTTTTTTTCTGCTGTGTTTATATGATTTGAATCTTGGCTTCTCTAAACGCGGTTGCAGAGGAATATATTTCAATAATGCGATTCTCTTTGCGGTAGCCTTCATAATTCTAGCTTCCTGTTTGGGTGGTCTATGAGAGTGCTTATAGTTTAAATTTTTTTTAAAAGCCAAAGCCTTTAAACTCAGTCCAGATAAGATGCAAAATGATGTTGGAATATTAAATAAAGTAGCAAAATATATGTATATAGCCCATGTGCAACATTCTCTAAAATGGGAGTTACCAAGATGCAGATTCAATGATTTGGCAAGGTGCATCAAAGAATATTGCACAAGGCACAAAAGAAGGTTATAATATTTTTTTTCATTTTTATTACTGTCTCAAGGCTATATTATCATCAATAAGGTACCAATAATAAATTATAAATTCGTAAATATTTTGTTAAATATTTAATGATTCAAGTATTAGTATTAGTTTTTTTCTGAAGCGGAACTGTTTTCCTAGTTGTTGATGCTTTGAGTTTGAATAAGATCTCAAAAATGTTTCAATTGTTTGGAAATTTTTTATAGTTGGGGATGTAATCCATCTTGGACTGTAAACGTTATCTAAAGGGAAAACGCAACAGAGAAGAATAATTTGTTTTCAATACTTATGTACGTACTTAAGCTGGTGTTACAGTCTGGGGTGGATCAGGGCCTGAATCGATAAGCTTCTTCCAGCTGGCTCAGTCTCTAGCTAGCTGTCTACAGTTCCTCATGCCAAGTTGTTTGAGGTTCTCTTCCACATGCATGCGCCACCTATGACGCTGTCCTTCTCAACTACGCGCCATCCCACGGGGTTGGATTCAAAACTTAATGGGCTGCAGCACTGATGTCCATTCACTCTAAGTGATTCAGCCACGTCGGTCGTTGGCCTTTCACTTTTGTGGCTATGTCGGTGTTACTGTACAGCCCGTAGAGTTCGTTGTTGTATCTTCTTCTCCATTCTCTATCTATGGAGACTGCACCGCTAATAATGTCCATGCATTTGTACCATACATCAGAAATGGGATTATAGGTGTCTCTATTCAGGAACACTTTAGTTTCTCGAGTGAGGGCTTTGCTTCTCAATTGCCTTCTTAGTTCAAAGAAGTATTTCTTCGCAAGGGTAATTCTTCGTTTGATCTAAGGGCTGGTATTATTCACTGAGGTGATAAAGCGAGGCTTAAGTCCACAAAAATCTTTGGCTACCTCGGAATTATAGCTGTCTTTAGTGACATCCTGCCCGAGACATCGGTGTAAGTTATCCTTTCTTGTTTCCTTCATCACCGTCAAACCCATTCTTTCCTTCTCAATACCCACTAAAGCACCACTGACAACACACTTTGTTCATCCGATTATGTCAATATCGTCGGTGGTAAGCGAAAAATTGGACGGACTTTTGCAAAATTGTGCATCTAGTGTTGACGTGAAAGTCTTGCACTATTCTTTCAAGAACGATGTTGAAGAAGTCAAGAAGTCGCATGACAGTGCGTTAAAACCTTCGTTGACATCAAAGATATCGGTGAGGTCTTTGCCGACCTTGATGGAGATCAGCGTGCATTCTCCATCCTTTATCCATACTGCACAAACGGACCAGTTTGGTAGGGATGCCAAACCGGCTGCGTGAAATAACTCCCCAATGAAATAACTCAAAAAAAAAATGAAATAACTCCCCAAAATGTGTATGAAGCTGGGAAGTTCTTTCAAATGAAAGAAGTCCCCAAAATTGGGGATTTATTTCATCGATTTTTGGGGACTTCATTCATCTTCAAGTTGCGGTGTAATTTCACAATGAAATAAATCCTCAAAAGTATGCAATGAAATAAGTCCCCAATCGTGGAAACAGGCGTTATTTAATGGATGGAATTTTTAAAGTTGTGCCACAAGGTGCACAACTTTAAAAGTTCCAAGAACCAATATTTTTTACTCAGCAACTTTATTTATTACGTTTAATAAAAAAAATCATTACAGATCTTTGGGGACTTATTATATTTTTGGTTTGGGGACTTATTTCATTCGTTTTTGGGTATTTATTTCATCTTCGAATTTGGGGACTTATTTCGAAATTAAATAAGGCCCCAATTTGGGGAGTTATTTCATTTTCACTTTGGGGAGTCATTTCACGGAGCCTGCCAAACCTATACATTGCTTTATATAAAGCCCGTTTTGATGAAAACGTGGTGCGTATCGATTTGTAATTCCTGGGTTTTTTCAAAGAACTAAAAATAAATAAATTGGGTGCCACAACAGCTCGTGGAGCACCAGGCCCTAGTGACTTACAACTCTGAAGTCTCAACCATTCCAGTGTTCGTGTTGTTGGCAGGAATGGAGGGGACTTACAGTTTTTACCGAGTCCGAACGGCTAGATAAGAAGCACTTATTCATGAAAAGTATACTTTTGGAGCATTTATCAGTTCCTCGCAAGAGGCAGTACTTCGGATGAAACATTTCTGTTTTAATTTAAATTTGGTGGATGGTGGACTTTTCTGGCCTAAGCCCACACTAACATGGACCTATCAGGTTATTGACGAATACCTTCAGGCGTTCACAAAGTAAAGCTGGGAACATCTTGTATGTGATGTTAAGGAAAATGATTGCATAGTTGGTGCAGTTCAGGGGATCGCCTTTCCTGAGGATCGGACTAACAATGCTTTCCTCCGACCATATTTCGTAGATGAGCTGACCCCTACTCCTAACCATTTCATCGCCAGCCACTTTGAATAGCTCAGCCAACAGCTCTGGCAACTCTATTCGACTTAAATTTAGATACAGCTATCTTCCCTCTGTCGAGAAAGGCTGAACTGATTTGTTGTTCTACGTCATCCAGGTTGAATGGTGCCATCAATGAATTCAATTCGCCATGCGAGGCCCAGCATGTCAGAGGTGGCATCTCTCCAGCATATATACTTGGTGGTAAGTTGTTGTTGTTCATTCAAAATTATTCAACATAAATATATGTATGCACTACACTTGTATGGATTTCCATTTACACACAAAACCCCACATCACCCAAGACAATTTTAATGTCATAGCTAGGGCATTGCTAATATGTCTTGCCCAGGGGCCTATTTCTGCGCTACTACATCAATTACATCAACTACATTTTACAACTTCATCTTACAATCCCATCAGTTACATTTATAAATTTGTTAAACTTTTTTGTCTCTTATTTCATAACTCCAGTTGTATGTTTGAATCAGACAAATTTAACTGATGTAGTTGTAGGATTTAGATGTACGATGTAGTTGAAGTAGCTGATGTAGTTCTGTTGTAGTAGCGCTGAAATAGGCCCCGGGAGCTGTAGAACTCGTCCTTGGTGTCGTCATCCTTCTCCTATGTGGGGGCATGCGCGCATATGAGACTGATGCTGGCGAATTTAGCCTTGATGCGAATTGTCGTGAGGCGTTCGTGCACATTGTTGAAACTCAAGACTTTTTGCCTAAGTCTGCCTCTAACAACGAGTCAACATCCAAAAAGACGCTGCCCTTGCAGTCGGTAGCAGTCACCGTAGAAGATATCGCAGTCTTTCACTTTTCTTTTGCCCGGCATATCCCATCGCACTTCTTGGAAGGCGGTGATGTCTGCTTTGTATAGCAGTCTAGGGATTCAGTTAAATGTTCGGCTGCACGTGGTCTATTGAGAGACAGAACATTCCACGTGCAGATCCGAAGATCGTTGTCCTTATTTCGTTTGCTAGGTTTGTCAACAGTAAATCCATCCGTATCCGAGGCTTGTTGTTGCTTCGCAACTTAATAGCTTTACGTGGCCGGGAGGTCACCCTGACGGCATTACCCCCATTTCCAAGGCGGGAAGCAGGATTAACCGCTCCTAAAAGGCCTGAGCTCCGAATATGTCGTAGTAGCTCTTATAAGGTGTTCACTAAGTGGTTCAGTTTGACTGGAACTGTAGACGCCACTGTTTATTCCATCTGGGGAATTCTTCCGCTGCCGCCTTGATATAAGGAGAGGTGCCTTAGTGGGAACACTCCTCCCGATTTCTGTTTTCAAGACTGTTGATGGCACCGCTGATTCTTTATGCTGAATTCATCATGTTTTTGATAGGCTCCAAGACTTCAGCTGAATTATACAGTCGTTTCCGACAGAAGATTAAAGTGTTGCTATTTTTGTATTTTGTTCAACACTCTCGCTTATAAGTTTAGCAAGCCAAGTCCGGATCAACGAGACCAGTACCCGATGGCTACCACTTTGAGTAAAAATAAGCACAGTTGACGTGAATGCAATCATATGGAAATTCAGGAATTCTTTGCATTCGTTTGGATTCTTAAGCATTATTTTTAATTCTTTTTAATTTGTTTAAATTCTCTAACAATATTTCAATTCACATTAAATTTTTTCCTTTACCGAATTTATTTATCACCTTTTGAGTCAAAGGTGAATTTGAGAGTTGTTATTAAGTTCATATCATTTGGTTCGAACTTAATACTTACAACCCTCAATTTCACGTTTTACTTAAAAGGCAATCAACGAATATTCAAAAGAATTCAAATAATCAAATAAATTTAAAAAAAATAAAAGACTGCAAAAGAATGCAAGGAATGCCTGAACTCCCAAATGATTTTATTCAATAGATTGCTTTGAAGTGAATGGGAGAAAAAATTATTGCAATCATTTTCATGTCAAATTAATTGTGTTTACATTCACAAAAGATCGTATTCTTTCACAACCCTTTATCAAGAACAAGCTGAAATTTCTGCCTGAATTTTTGTGGTCGTCCAGAAAAATCATTATGAGTGTGGGAACTACTTTGTAAACAACGCGAAGTTTCTGCAAAGTGTAGAAAAAAAGTCATTCAATATTCAGTAAGAAAAGTTAATTGAAAACTTAAAAGATTCAGTGCAGACAATGCCTCTTCCTTGGCAGTTATGTAAGACGTTTCTTTATTGAAACACAAATACGAAAGCAAAATCGGCAAAAATGTATGGAAGTTGGTCTAGGACCCAAGACCGAAGACGGGAAAGATAATTTTATGTACTACAATTAATAGGTTAGGTTAGGTATAGAAGGGTCGGATCTTGTTACCGTCAAACTTAGATCTATGTAGATCCGTTTTGATGTCCTAGGAAGTTGTTCCCCACTTAATGTAAGAACCTATGTGTTCTGTTAGCAGTCAAGCCATGAACCATTAGTGTCAGCAAAGACAGTTATCGTGGATTCGTTACTGAAAGGTTGGTTATTTTCCCACTCCTCTCTATTAGGAAAAGAGGCAGTGAAGGTTCTGTTGAAGCTTAAATGGAGAGTTGTGTAGTCTGTGTAAATATTAATTCCCCCAGATCTCTGAAAAATCTGAGTACGGCCCGTTGCGCTTTGTTTCCTGCAGTTAGTCTGGCTTAGCCGCAAGGAACTGTATACTGCTGATTCTTTGTAGATCTAGTGGTCTCAGGTTGAGTATGTTGAGTATCGCCTCCAGTCCGGCTAAGGAGGTGGTTTTCAACTCCCCTGCTATACCTACGCAAATGCTTTGCTTACTTTGAACTATTGTCAAAGTTTTTAGGTTTTTTGCTTTCTCAGTCGCGTTCCACCAAGCTAGATTACCGTAGGTTAGTATCGGCCTTACTATTGCCGTGTACATGTACATCTATCTTAGAATTTTTGGGTTGGGTCCTCATGAAGATCCTCATTAATTTAATACTACTAACTTTTTATAGATTACAAAACCGATAATTTGTGACCAAAAATATTTGCGGACACTGTGGCGTATACGCATTTTTTCGTATTATAATTTTCGTTTTAATTTAGAGTCAAAACCGATGCCTTTAAGGAGATACCTACATTTTTGTGCACTGTCTGTTGCTTCATAAAACTTCAAAGGTCCACTATAGTTTTCGTAACAGCTATAATCACTGATTAATTCAGTCAAAGAACTCCCGCTAAAGTGGGACAAGATAAAATCACTATCTAACACCATAAAAGGATTAAAATATTTAAAAAAAAACAAAGATTTACTGCTGCTGGCATCTTACATTTAATACTTTTTTCATATGTATTATTTGATAAAGGAACCAAAAATATTTATTTTAATTTGTATCCTCAGAACAAGTCATACCTAAAGGTAACATTTGTCATTGGTCGTAAAGCAAGTTATGACCCTTTTTTGGAACTGATGATGCCATCCAACATAAAGACCACGTCCATCAGCATTGAAGATCTAATTGCGTATAAATACTAAGCAACACAACTTTTAAACTCAAACGACACATTATTTGTTCTTAGGTTTTATGGTCTTGATGGACTCAAATATGAAAAAAAAAAAATAGTGACGTCATCATATCAAAATACATTTTGTTGTTTTTTTTAAATTATTTTTGCTCCACTCGAATCTATTTTTAGTTTAAAAAAGTAAGCAATTTATAGACAAGTGTTATATGACAAGCCATAAGACAGCAAAACAATAGGCTGCCAAATAGTAAACCCAAGGCGCCTTACGTCAAATACAAAGCACATAAGAGCCTTTTTATCAAATGAATGTTAACTATTAAAGCCGTTTTACTACCACAATAAACCTCTTGGGAAATAAGCTCTCTATAAATTTCCGCCTTTAGCTTATAAAAGTATACTTCGTTGCAGCAATCAAACAACTTATCTCCTTGAAATCCACTTAATCCCGTTCTTTGAGCAGATGTTTTTCAAACAGATAATGAAGAAACAATCGTAAACGAAAATCGCTTTAGGTTAAAATTACTTGATTGACATTTGGTAGTAAAAGATATGTAATTCAAGAAAAACCACGTAGAAAAATTAATTTTTTTTCCCGACATTCATGAATTTTGATATCTGATAAAAAATACTACCCCCAAAAGACAAAGGCCGATATCTTTTTTCTTCAAAATGACGTAAAAGATGCTCTTTCTTAAATTAGATTTTTTTTTGTTTTATATTTTTGTGTAAATTCTAAGGCACTTGTCTTTTTATTGCTTTTTTTCTGTGTAAATATGGCTTTGTCTCAACTTAAACAAATGGCCATGGTTGAACAGAACGAAAAAATAAACTCCTAAACCTAGGAACCTAATAAAAAAGTCCTAAAAAGAACTAAAATACGACAATGTTCAAAGGACTTTCTTGTAAGTAAGTAAGTAAGTAAGCATGCCTTTACTGGAAGTGGAGTGTAAGCCAATATGGCAAAGCCCCTACTACATCTGATACCACTTATGTGCTATGCGTTTTACTACACCGACCAGCCGCCACCACCATCACCATCACCACCGACCGTTACCATCGTCGCTGACTGTCATTGAAGACGCGATTGTATTAGGGGTTTCTTACATTCCATATAGCTTTTGTAATAAAACAATGCCCCAAAGGGACATTTTTGTATTCAAGGAATTCTTATATTAGGTTTGTGTAGATATAGACTTCATTTTATATATTTTTTTTTTAATTTCATATGCGACTTAAGTCGTTTCTTTTTCAGCGTTGCACGAGTAGGGTAATTTGCTTCTTCGGTCCTTTTATTTACATATTTAATTTTCAGATACAAGAGATGTCGAAAACATTCACTTTCCTTTGATGTGTTATATACACAGCCATACTCTTTGTATGTCATGCAAAAAAAAGGATGTTGTTGATGTACCTACCTACTTATAATTGCCTTCATAAGAAAATGATGAAGGCTAAAAGATTAAGAAAAATATGTATTTCATTTCATTTCTTTTTTTTTCAATATTATATTTCAATGTAGGTAAAACGAGATGATGATGGCTTTGCGATTAATTATGTAAAGGAAATGGAGGGGCATTTAAAAGGATTTGTAATATTACATTGCGTATTTGAATAGAACATCATTTATTCAAGAATAACAAGAGTGCTCTCTGAGCCTTTTCAAATATGTATTAACAGTATGTAAGTTTGATTGTGCTCAATTTCATGTTTTGGAAAGTAACCCTCCAGAATGGAATGGATTTGTTTATTTGAAATACTTATTGACTTCGGGCTTGGACTTTTTGTGTTGAGGATTTTTTTGAAGTATACAAAACGAAGATGTTTTTTGAATAATTCAAATATTTTATTTACGAATTGTAAGAAGAGTCTAGAGGGAAGAATCGAGTGGAGTAGATTGTTTACGAAATGTTTCCCTCTTTTTATTAAATAGAATACTTTTTAAGATGCGGATTCAAGGGCCTCAGTGCGTGTTTCAATTTCTTTGAGGATCCTCAGTGGAGTTTTCATACTGCTGCTAATAGTGATTACTGAATAATACATGAAAACATTTGGAAAATTCCCAATTTGAAATTTTTGGGTGGTAATTGGTATTTTAATCTTGTAATACATATGTTTTTGTTTTTAAATATCTTTTTCTGCAATGTTTTTCAATGTTTACAGGCTTACTGAAAAACGATGACTCCTTGTCACTTATATTAATATTTTGTTATTGAAACAAACGGTTCCTGTCAGACTGAAACACTTGGTGAAAATCTTATACGGGCTTCTTCGACATATTCAAAGCTCAGGTCTATAAGAAGCGGTTAATCCGGCTCCTTGCCCTTGGAGTTGTATGATCAGGGTCTGGTGCTCCAGGTTGGGGCTCGTGCCGTCATCGGGGTGACTTTCAGCCCACGTTAGGTTATTTAGTTGAGAAGCAATAATAAGCCTCGGATATACGAAGCCGAAGCCTCATTGAAGCTAGAGTTATGCTGCGTGTATGCAAAACAATGCCAAAATAAGGAAATATTGTGAAAAAATTCTACTGCATTGGACGGCTACAGTCACAAGAAATCACTAGATTTTTTGTCCGATCAAGTTTCGCGGACCTTCTTAAGTAGTCATATTCATATGCCAATAACTTCCAACGTCGAGAACCAGTGCGGAAGAATGTGGGGAAACCGTCCGAGCCATATATCTATTTCACGAGAGCCACATCGATCATCAGACTCCTTTTAGTTGTGCATAGTCTGGTTATGGTCGTATTAACTGAAAAACTGTTTGCCGTCATCTGGGAGCGAACCATATGAACCTGGCGATTCAGAGGCCGATGCACTTCACACCATATGGCAACCTCTATCCCGATGGTGATTTTAATGCCAAACTAAGAAGACAAGACGTCTTTGGTGGCACAATCGGAAGATATAGGCTGCACGACACCACCTCCGGACGGACTCGACTTTGCTGTGGGGCGAAACGTTTTGGTAGCTAGTACGCAGTTCCCGCATCTCGATATACATACGGGGACATGACGAATTTCTGGTCAATCAACCGCCCACCAGATTGACCACACTGCGATCGACGCAAGGCACTATTCCAGTATCAAAGATGTTCCGAGGAGTCAACGTTGACTCGGACCACTACCTCGTTGTAGCCAATGTAATGCTATACGGATATCCAGACCAAAGCCAAAACAGAGGGAAATACTGTGAGGAAGTTTGACGTCGGAGGGCTACTGCCCAGTCCTCAAGAAAGGCGATCCTCTGGACTGCACCAACTACAGAAGCATCAGTCTTCTTAATATCACCTTCAAGATCTTCTCTGCCGTAATGTGAAAGCCTGAAGCCATTTGTCAACAGCCTGATAGGTCCATATCAGTGTGGCCTTAGGCCAGGGAAGTCCACTATCGACCAAATATTCGCATTACCCAGGAGTTTAATATCGATACCCACCACCTTTTCATCAATTTCAAGGTTGCGTATGACAGCATCTATAGAGGCGAGCGCTCTTGAAAGAATAGTGCAAAACGCTCACGTCAACACTAGAGGCACAATCTTTCAAAAGTCCGTTCAATTACTCGCTTACGCTGATGACATTGACATAATCGGACGAACAAAGCGTGATGTCAGTGGTGCTTTTGTGAGCATTGAGAAGGAAGCCAAGAAGATGGGTCTAACGGTGAATGAAAGCAAAACAAAATATATGCTGTCAACAAGAAAGGACACCCAACACCGACGTCTCGGACAGAAGGTCACTATAGACAGCTATAATTTTGAGGTGGTCAGAGACTTTGTCTACCTAGGATCCGCTATAAACTCAGCGAACGACACCAGCGCTGAGATCAAACGAAGAATTACTCTGGCCAATCGCTGTTTCTTTGGGCTAAGAAGGCAATTGAGAAGCAAAGCTCTCTCTCGAGCTAATAAACTGTGCTGGTATAAGACGCATATCACCCCGGTCCTAATGCATGGTGCAGAGGCATGGACGCACTGTTAACGGTGGATTAGAACGCGTTAGGCTGTTTTGAGAGGAAAATTCTCCGGCTGATTTTTGGTCCCGTCTGCATAAATGGGGAATGGAGAAGAATGTACAAAAACGTACAGCGACACCAACCTAGCCACAAAAGTGAAAAGCCAACGGCTGAGATGGCTGGATCACCTAGAACAAATGGACATCTTTGCTCTGGCCCGGAAAGTCTTTGAATCCAACCCCGTGGACAGCGCAGTAGGGGTAAATAAATAAAATAAAAAATAAATAAATTGGGTGGCGCAACAGCTCGTGGAGAACCAGGGCCTAGTGACTTACAACTCACAACCATTCCTGCGTGTGCGTGTTTGTTGGCAGGAATGGAGGGGACCTACAGTTTTTTGCCGAGTCCGAACGGCTTAATGAGAAGCACTTTTTCATGACAAGTATACTCTTGGAGGAATAAAACATTTCTGTTTTTTAGGTGGCACGGCTGGGAATCAAACCCACACCTTCGGCATGACAGTCGTACGCACTAACCATCAAGCCACTGACTGTAGCGCCACCTTCATTTAGTAAGTATGATTGTATTCAAATTCAATTGATTGCTGTAAATGCGTTTTTTTCGGGACAAAATGATTCCAATCATTTCAATTTCAAATGAATGGTGATTGCAGAATTTGAAATCGCAGTTTCAAAGTGAATTCAATTAATGAAATCTTCTAATTGAATTGAATTAAATGATTTTTAATAATTTCATTCACAAAAGAATGCATTCTGTCACAACCCTTCTTTATTCTTGGGCAAAAGTAATGAGATCCAAACGTACGCTTAGAACTTGGCTTGGGTTTAGTTGGTTAATATCAAATATTTGAAAGTAGATTCATATCGAAATAGCAACATAAATATGAAGTCAGTGAAAATGACATACCTGCACAGCTGTCCATTAACTGAATGACAGAGTAACAGAGCTCACAAGCTCAAGTTGAGGAAACGATATGATAGCGATTCACAATAAATTAGGCGGGCCATTCACGTTGAGACGGCTATAGGCACGGTCACAAAGTTTTTAGAGATTTAAAAGGAAAAATGTAAAATTCTATTGTGAGTGAACCTTAACAGATCTCAAGTCCATTGAAAATTTCTACGAACCTAGCGAATGTCTTCATGGCCGTCTCACTGTGAATGGTCCATATTACTTTTAATTCACAATTACTCAAGTTCTTGTTGATTAAGTTGCATAATAGTGATTCTCGAAACGATGATGACGATTCAAAATGTGACAAATGATCGGCAAGTCGCACAATACTTGTATGTAGAACACACATACATACATATATGTTTATGTTCATAAGTTCTCTATGAAAGCATTTTATTCACATATTCATTGTCATCGTTTATTTCAAACAAATTCCTTCCTTCACATGTTCCGCTGCAAACCAATTAAATTTTCTCATCAACTAATGTGACTTCACTTAAAGCAACCAAATCACAGCAATAAAATGCTTCCCAACTATCCCCGAACTCGCCATACATGTCTAGCTGTGGATAAACCGCATCCTAATAGCATCCACAATAACCATACTAACTCAAATTAGCAATAAAACTGCTCTTTCCTAATCAAATTATCTCTGAACCAGATTGACCACGATCAGGGCGTAATTGAATTGAGAATAACGCTTAGAGTGCGACAGCAACTTAAGTGCTGGCACGCTAATCCTTTATCATTGCCCATAATGAGTAGTGAGCATGGAAGCAAATATAACAACCAAAACCAAACCGACTCATAGGACACACTCGTGCTCTTCGGGTGCAAATAAAAATTCAAAAATTATGTTGCCTATAAATTCACTGACTTAAGTGGAAGACTGCTGCGGGACCGGTGCGTTGGTGTCACCGCGGAGCTCCAAATCCAAGACTGTTCCGGATTTTACGACCATGTTCGCAAAGATTTCTCAAAGCCTTTATTGATTCGGATATATGAGAGAAGCCCGAAATGTGTGTGTGGTCTTGTGAGCATGAGCCCCGATTCTAAGGTGATTGCGGATTCGAAATCATTATTGTTAGTTAATAGCAAGCTTAATGGCAATTTACTATCGTTTTAAGTGCTCTTCCTGCAGCATGATGATGATGATGATTTCCAACTTGGTTGGGAGTGGCGTTCTTTGAGTTTAACTGCCGAAGCTCTTTATAACTGATTCAGCTGCTGCTTATTTTCTCAGTTGGTGTGAATTTATATTTGTGTCCACCCAGCCGAGCACAGCCATACACACATAGTTGCGTGTGGGGTTTTATGATGAACCGCACATTCAAGACTGTCGTAGAGTGGATTATTAAAATTGTGGTTTATTGGATATGGCAGTTGTATTTGGACTATATAGCAGGCAAAGCAGAATTGTGGTCTCTCCTTGCCAGCAGTGTCGTCATTGTAAATTCAATACTACTTGACAGTTGGCATAAGGTTCATAGTTTATTGATGAAAATATTTTAGAGCACGAACTGTCTAGATTAATGGAATGCATAGCTTTTGACTTTTATCATAAAAATCAAGTTGGAATTTTACATTTAAATGGGTTGATGCTTAGAAAGTTACTTGCTGTAGGATCCCTTCTGTGCATTTTAGTTCACTTTAAAGAGCGCTTATTTTAGTTTAACTGCACATGGCAAAAAATTCTGATCATCGACATAAGTCAACGCGTTGGTCAACGTGTCCTTACTTCGTTGATAGAGTTATTAGACGACTAACAAAAATAATCCGTGCAGATGAGAGTGTTAACGCAGCCGTCAACGCTTCGACAGTATTCATAACAAGACAACTTTGGGACTAAATTTCACGTCAGTTTGACGTCAAAGAGTCATTGTGTTGACCATTTGCGTTGACCATTTAATCGTAGCTTCATGAACATCTCACAAATACAGTACACAAATCTAAGGTATTATACTGCGGACATTGTCAAAACTAATATTAATGGCTGTGAACGTGATGACAAAAACACACGTAAAACAACAACATATATTGACATTTGACAAACATTTTGATATATGCGCAGAACTGAACAAAAATCAAAACTCTAAAGATATTATCTTTAATATGTGTACTGTGTCTCACAAGTACATATGTATATTTCCCTTCGTTCTCTCTTTAGTTCATTCATGAACATGAAATTAAACTACATAATTCGCTTAGTTCGTTTGGGAACTTGTAAACTAAACTGAACTCCTAAGTTCACTTCTATAGTTCTGTAGTTTGATAGCTCTTTAGTTCATAGGCTCTTTAGTTCATTTGGTAATTATTAAACTACTTGCTACTGTTGTAGCAATGCAGTAATTTATGCAGTGTCAACTCAACCCTTGCCGATTTTTTTTTTCAAAAAAAAATGACTTTTTCGAAAAATTTAATGAAAGGTCTATTCAAAACCTATCGAAATATCCAAGCCAAATTTTTTTTCATAGCCTGGTTAAAAAAAAACTGATTTGCTGTCCCAAAATTACCTACCTTAATACTACTACACTAGTGGAGTGGAGTGGAGTGGAGTGGAAAAGTACTTTTTACTTCTACTACTTACTACTTTTGCGCAAACTACTTTTGTGCTTACAACTTTTGTACTAACTACAAAGTGGAGTGGAGTGGAGTGGAGTGGAGTGGAGTGGAGTGGAGTGGAGTGGAGTGGAGTGGAGTGGAGTGGAGTGGAGTGGAGTGGAGTGGAGTGGAGTGGAGTGGAGTGGAGTGGAGTGGAGTGGAGTGGAGTGGAGTGGAGTGGAGTGGAGTGGAGTGGAGTGGAGTGGAGTGGAGTGGAGTGGAGTGGAGTGGAGTGGAGTGGAGTGGAGTGGAGTGGAGTGGAGTGGAGTGGAGTGGAGTGGAGTGGAGTGGAGTGGAGTGGAGTGGAGTGGAGTGGAGTGGAGTGGAGTGGAGTGGAGTGGAGTGGAGTGGAGTGGAGTGGAGTGGAGTGGAGTGGAGTGGAGTGGAGTGGAGTGGAGTGGAGTGGAGTGGAGTGGAGTGGAGTGGAGTGGAGTGGAGTGGAGTGGAGTGGAGTGGAGTGGAGTGGAGTGGAGTGGAGTGGAGTGGATTGGAGTGGAGTGGAGTGGAGTGGAGTGGAGTGGAGTGGAGTGGAGTGGAGTGGAGTGGAGTGGAGTGGAGTGGAGTGGAGTGGGAGTGGAGTGGAGTGGAGTGGAGTGGAGTGGAGTGGAGTGGAGTGGAGTGGAGTGGAGTGGAGTGGAGTGGAGTGGAGTGGAGTGGAGTGGAGTGGAGTGGAGTGGAGTGGAGTGGAGTGGAGTGGAGTGGAGTGGAGTGGAGTGGAGTGGAGTGGAGTGGAGTGGAGTGGAGTGGAGTGGAGTGGAGTGGAGTGGAGTGGAGTGGAGTGGAGTGGAGTGGAGTGGAGTGGAGTGGAGTGGAGTGGAGTGGAGTGGAGTGGAGTGGAGTGGAGTGGAGTGGAGTGGAGTGGAGTGGAGTGGAGTGGAGTGGAGTGGAGTGGAGTGGAGTGGAGTGGAGTGGAGTGGAGTGGAGTGGAGTGGAGTGGAGTGGAGTGGAGTGGAGTGGAGTGGAGTGGAGTGGAGTGGAGTGGAGTGGAGTGGAGTGGAGTGGAGTGGAGTGGAGTGGAGTGGAGTGGAGTGGAGTGGAGTGGAGTGGAGTGGAGTGGAGTGGAGTGGAGTGGAGTGGAGTGGAGTGGAGTGGAGTGGAGTGGAGTGGAGTGGAGTGGAGTGGAGTGGAGTGGAGTGGAGTGGAGTGGAGTGGAGTGGAGTGGAGTGGAGTGGAGTGGAGTGGAGTGGAGTGGAGTGGAGTGGAGTGGAGTGGAGTGGAGTGGAGTGGAGTGGAGTGGAGTGGAGTGGAGTGGAGTGGAGTGGAGTGGAGTGGAGTGGAGTGGGAGTGGAGTGGAGTGGAGTGGAGTGGAGTGGAGTGGAGTGGAGTGGAGTGGAGTGGAGTGGAGTGGAGTGGAGTGGAGTGGAGTGGAGTGGAGTGGAGTGGAGTGGAGTGGAGTGGAGTGGAGTGGAGTGGAGTGGAGTGGAGTGGAGTGGAGTGGAGTGGAGTGGAGTGCAGTGGAGTGAGTGGAGTGGAGTGGAGTGGAGTGGAGTGGAGTGGAGTGGAGTGGAGTGGAGTGGAGTGGAGTGGAGTGGAGTGGAGTGGAGTGGAGTGGAGTGGAGTGGAGTGGAGTGGAGTGGAGTGGAGTGGAGTGGAGTGGAGTGGAGTGGAGTGGAGTGGAGTGGAGTGGAGTGGAGTGGAGTGGAGTGGAGTGGAGTGGAGTGGAGTGGAGTGGAGTGGAGTGGAGTGGAGTGGAGTGGAGTGGAGTGGAGTGGAGTGGAGTGGAGTGGAGTGGAGTGGAGTGGAGTGGAGTGGAGTGGAGTACAAAAAAGTACAAAAGTAATAGTAGTAGTTACTCCGATAGTAGTAACTCCAATAGTAGTAACTCCGAAAGTAGTAACTCCGATAGTAGTAACTCCGAAAGTAGTAACTCCGATAGTAGTAACTCTGATAGTAGTAACTCCGAAAGTAGTAACTCCGATAGTAGTAACTCCGATAGTAGTTACTCCGAAAGTAGTAACTCCGATAGTAGTGACTCCGATAGTAGTAACTCCAATAGTAGTAACTCCGAAAGTAGTAACTCCGATAGTAGTAACTCCGATAGTAGTAACTCCGATAGTAGTAACTCCGATAGTAGTGACTCCGATAGTAGTAACTCCGAAAGTAGTAACTCCGAAAGTAGTAACTCCGATAGTAGTAACTCCGAAAGTAGTAACTCCGAAAGTAGTAACTCCGATAGTAGTTACTCCGATAGTAGTAACTCCGATAGTAGTAACTCCGAAAGTAGTAACTCCGAAAGTAGTAACTCCGAAAGTAGTAACTCCGATAGTAGTAACTCCGATAGTAGTAACTCCGAAAGTAGTTACTCCGATAGTAGTAACTCCGATAGTAGTAACTCCGATAGTAGTAACTCCGATAGTAGTAACTCCGAAAGTAGTAACTCCGAAAGTAGTAACTCCGATAGTAGTAACTCCGAAAGTAGTAACTCCGAAAGTAGTAAGTCCGAAAGTAGTAACTCCGATAGTAGTTACTCCGTGTTAGTACTTTTCCACTCCACTCCACTCCACTCCACTCCACTCCACTCCACTCCACTCCACTCCACTCCACTCCACTCCACTCCACTCACTCCACTCCACTCCACTCCACTCCACTCCACTCCACTCCACTCCACTCCACTCCACTCCACTCCACTCCACTCACTCCACTCCACTCCACTCCACTCCACTCCACTCCACTCCACTCCACTCCACTCCACTCCACTCCACTCCACTCCACTCCACTCCACTCCACTCCACTCCACTCCACTCCACTCCACTCCACTCCACTCCACTCCACTCCACTCCACTCCACTCCACTCCACTCCACTCCACTCCACTCCACTCCCACTCCACTCCACTCCACTCCACTCCACTCCACTCCACTCCACTCCACTCCACTCCACTCCACTCCACTCCACTCCACTCCACTCCACTCCACTCCACTCCACTCCACTCCACTCCACTCCACTCCACTCCACTCCACTCCACTCCACTCCACTCCACTCCACTCCACTCCACTCCACTCCACTCCACTCCACTCCACTCCACTCCACTCCACTCCACTCCACTCCACTCCACTCCACTCCACTCCACTCCACTCCACTCCACTCCACTCCACTCCACTCCACTCCACTCCACTCCACTCCACTCCACTCCACTCCACTCCACTCCACTCCACTCCACTCCACTCCACTCCACTCCACTCCACTCCACTCCACTCCACTCCACTCCACTCCACTCCACTCCACTCCACTCCACTCCACTCCACTCCACTCCACTCCACTCCACTCCACTCCACTCCACTCCACTCCACTCCACTCCACTCCACTCCACTCCACTCCACTCCACTCCACTCCACTCCACTCCACTCCACTCCACTCCACTCCACTCCACTCCACTCCACTCCACTCCACTCCACTCCACTCCACTCCACTCCACTCCACTCCACTCCACTCCACTCCACTCCACTCCACTCCACTCCACTCCACTCCACTCCACTCCACTCCACTCCACTCCACTCCACTCCACTCCACTCCACTCCACTCCACTCCACTCCACCACTCCACTCCACTCCACTCCACTCCACTCCACTCCACTCCACTCCACTCCACTCCACTCCACTCCACTCCACTCCACTCCACTCCACTCCACTCCACTCCACTCCACTCCACTCCACTCCACTCCACTCCACTCCACTCCACTCCACTCCACTCCACTCCACTCCACTCCACTCCACTCCACTCCACTCCACTCCACTCCACTCCACTCCACTCCACTCCACTCCACTCCACTCCACTCCACTCCACTCCACTCCACTCCACTCCACTCCACTCCACTCCACTCCACTCCACTCCACTCCACTCCACTCCACTCCACTCCACTCCACTCCACTCCACTCCACTCCACTCCACTCCACTCCACTCCACTCCACTCCACTCCACTCCACTCACTCCACTCCACTCCACTCCACTCCACTCCACTCCACTCCACTCCACTCCACTCCACTCCACTCCACTCCACTCCACTCCACTCCACTCCACTCCACTCCACTCCACTCCACTCCACTCCACTCCACTCCACTCCACTCCACTCCACTCCACTCCACTCCACTCCACCACTCCACTCCACTCCACTCCACTCCACTCCACTCCACTCCACTCCACTCCACTCCACTCCACTCCACTCCACTCCACTCCACTCCACTCCACTCCACTCCACTCCACTCCACTCCACTCCACTCCACTCCACTCCACTCCACTCCACTCCACTCCACTCCACTCCACTCCACTCCACTCCACTAATGTGGTAGTAATAGTAGTAGTAGTGAGTGTATTAAGGTAGGTTGTTTTGGGGCAAAAAATCAGTCAAATCACTTTGGATGCGAATTTTTTCTTAGCCAGGCTATGAACAAAAATTTGGCTTGGATATTTCGATAGGGTTTGAATAGACTTTTCCCAAAAGGTAATTCGTGATTTATTTTATTAACTTTTTAGAAAAAGTCATTTTTTTTGTGTTGGTTGTCGGCATACATAAAATGTTGATCATAAAAAAAAGTAATTTTCAAATCAAATCCACCCACCTAGGTTAGCAACCTTTTCCTTGTCATTTCTCCCAAACATTACAAATCAAGCAATATTATTTCTCCTCCTCACGTAAATATCATTAAATTGTTAAAAACAAAGCGAAAAATTTTCTCTGCCTCCTTCTTTCGGGTTGGTTCTTGAGATAGGCAGCATCCTAGCAAGACGTCTATTCTACAATGTAGGAAAGGTTTCACTCTCCCATCTAATAGAAGTTACAACTCTCTATATTGAACTCTATTGCTTTTACCAATGATGAACCAACATCTAACAATCGAGGAATACACTTTTAAAAGGACCAAACTATAAGAACCTCTTGCGGGAAAATATGTTTGTATGTTGCTTGCGATTAGGTGATCATCATGTAAGAAGAGATCACATCGCGTTACATGACGTATGCACTTATGTAATACGTGAGGGATCACTAAATTGCTCAGCTAACATATATACGCCTGCACTATGGCTCTGATGATACCTTTGCTTTGGATTTCCAATGAGAGAATATGGGCGCACGCCCAAGCCTTAATGCTTCTGTCATAGCTGAGACACAATCCACAACAACATATAGCACAAAACAACACTCGCAAAGTCAGAAGTTAATCCGCAAAGAAGAACAAAACGTACACAGAGACTCTGAGACTGAGACAGACAGACGGAATGATTATTGGTGGCAGGAGTTGGTGGGTCTATCTGGCTGTCTACCTGATGTGTTCGATCAAACTGAAATGACGGCTAACGAATTTGAAATACCGTCACGTTTTCATGCATGTCGGCTGGGGCTGCTATTTGGTAGGTGGGATGTGGGTTTGAGATGATAGGTTCAATATAAGAGGTGGCGGTCTCATAGTAGTGTTTTGAACAGTGGCAATGAAAATTAAACCTACTATTTTTCATTGAAGTTGATGCTTTGTTTGTAGCAGGAACGTTATAAAATTACTAAATTTGACCTTTAAAACACAGCACCTATAAGCAATAATGCAAAAGACCTATCAAATTTCGAAGTAACATTTCACGCCGTTGCCAGTGCCGTCGAAACAATATTAAGGTATCTAATAATGTTTTAAAATTTGCACTAGGTTTGATCTTTAAAAAAAAGCATTTACAAACAATAATAAAAAAAATTATCATTTTCAATTTCGAACTCCTGTACAGACTGACACATACGCTGTACTCCATTACCAGTGCTGTCGATGCAATATTAAAGTGATAATGTTTTAAAATGTATGCCAGTGCTTTGGAAATTTTTCTTTAAAGAATGTTCAATTTGGATTGTGAATTATAAACTTTCGCCTAAATTTTTAATTAAACATCCCTAATTTGTTATTTGCTTAAGGGTAGATCAATTTTGGATATGAAAATTAAAAATTCACCTGAAAATTGATCTTCTTTTTGTCAAACTATTTTTCAACTATTAGAAATATAATAAGAAAATATAGTCTACTTTTCACCTCTAACTGTATATTTTACGTTAAGTTATATTTCATTCGTGATAAATGGAGAGCAAGTTCTTTCTAGGTGGGTGGCTCTGGCTGTATCCTAAAATTTTATGTTTATTCCAAGATCGAGCAAATTCCATATTTTTTTTTAGCAAAATTGTATATTTCCAAAGCCCATGCATGTTTATTATGCTATTTTTTTTTTAAACATACGGAGGTGTGTGCTTAAGCACCGATTTCCAATTTAGGTCAATTAAACAGAGAAGCACACCGGAGCCAAAACCAATTTCTAATCATGAGCACAACGCTTCAAGCGCTGTTTTCATTTGATCTCGATCTATGGGAATGGCTGGGCAGAGAGTATAGTGTGTAGTATACACTGCAGGAAACATACATATCAGCAGCATAGCAGAGAAAACCTAATCTTTGGAACGCGAATTATAAAATGTACGCTCATAAAAGATTCAGCCGTGCATCAGGCAAACAGATTGCAATTAAGATTAGGTCATCCAAATTCATATCTCCCACCCAGACGCTATTTTATTTTATTTTTATTTTTATATTCTAAGATCAAAAATTCCTCAGACCAGGAAAAAAACTCTAAAACCGCATCTAAGACGAAATGATGATGATGAAGATGAAGACTATACCATGATGATGAAGCCGCTGGATTTATCTAACCGAAAAAAAAACAACAAAAAACCTAAAGGATAGAAATTTAGCAGATGTTCTTCCTTCAACACATCTATGGATGATAAAAACAAAAGACTCTCTGCCCTACACGAAATCCTTTCCTCCTCCCTGATGGGTTTTTATATAACAAAAAGCACCTTTCACATAATCTGACTAATTCTTTCCACAATTCCCACCACACCACCCGCCCCTATGTACCCAGGAGGACGGAAGGGACGTCAACACAGAGGGGAGAGACAGAAAGAAATCTCGAACGAATTGAAATTAAGTATCTTTTATGGGTGGACGGTTTGGATTAGGGTTTAATTTTCACATTGTCCTCAGATTAGCTAGATTGGTAGACGATGAACGTTTTTATTCTTTATCTTTGTGGCTTTTGTGTTTAGGTTTCGTTAATTGACGGATATATACCCACATATAGAACCATCAAAGCTATATAAGACAAGCTACGTATCAGAGGACGACGACGATTCCAATGTTCGTATATCCTCAAAAGCAATGCAATGGATTTTCGAATTTTTAAAAGCAATTTAAACACAGGGTGGTCTCAGTTTTATCTGAAAAATAAATTCAAGAGTTGGGGGTGCAAGCACCATTTAAAATAAGTTTGATACAGATTTGTTGTGCTTAGTTTTCTTTACGTTGCGGAAAGGATTATCAGGTTTAAAAAATTGGAATCGCCAAACGATCGGCAGGTTTAAAAAATTGGAATCGTCAAACGATAAATGTAAATCGCCAAAAAGTTGCCAAATTTAAAATTTTAAACTTCCATATTCAAAAATCATAAAAATTGGGAAAGAAAATGATTTTCAGACTTGTGTTCATTCATCAGGATCTCTATGGCTCAACAGCAGTACAAAGATCTAAGGTTTAAGTGAAAATCAGAAAAAAATAATATTAGAAATTCGGTTAAAAAAATAAAAATCGCGAAAAACTAAAAATATCGATTTTTTTGAGGGTACATCGCCAAACCGATTTTCATGTCACCCAATGAAGTTTCAATTCGCCACATTTGACAAGCCTGATTGTGAACTCTGTTTACTTCTTTTACTTTTTTCTGTTTTAAGTCTAAAAGTCTCAGATATTTTGCTAGAGTATCTATCAAAATACGGAAGTTGTACTTAAAGTAGGACTAGCCACGATAGCAGAAAAGTCTGGATTTGGTTTGGTATCGATATTTGAAAACAAAACGATACCATGATGATAACAGGGGCCAAATCGTGTAAAATTAAAATGATCTCAAAATATCGTTTCTACCATTGCAATATCTAATAAAGACAGCTATCTTCAAAACGATATCGTCCGATCGTTTTCGTTTAACGTGATTAGGCCCCAGCTCCAAAGCATCTGAAACTATACTGAGACGATACCAAGCCGATATCGTTGTTTTGTACCGAAATTTACCGAGATCGATTGGTATTGGCAGAAATTTGAATATTATTCAGCCTTAGGTATTATGAGTTTCAAATGGAAAATATTTCGGGCGAAAAATTTTTGTTCACCCGGAATTTTAATTATTATTATTTATTATGAGTTTCGCCTGAACTTCTCTTGGCCTAAAATAAATAAAAAAAGCTTGCGCAAAGGGCACCAGTACCGAGTACCCTGTTTTTTTTCTTTCTTGCACCCTCAAAAAATAAGTGACAATTTAAGGTGCTAAATACAAAACATTTGCCCTAAATCAGTACTCACAAAAAGGAGAATTTTCGTTTTTTCGGGTAAAATTCACAATAGGCGAAGAGTGAAATGTCAATTTTTCCACTTGGAATTTTGTTCACGTGAAACTCATAATAAGTTTGATGGTTAAATATTACACTGAAATAATTTTTGTATTTGGGTAACGATTTGGATGAAATAATTGAATATGAAGAAAATTCGAAACGCAATCATGGAGTTGAGCTCACTTGAACTTTTAACTTTGAATTATAGATTTGGATGAAATTTTCACAATTTTGTCTCCTTAGCAGAGAAAAGTTTTAAATAATTTAAATAAAACCACCGATTGCCACGCCCATTTTTTGTTGATATGCTTGGTTTTTCACAATCCTTGAAAATTGGCCATAAAACAGTTTTTTGAACTATTTTCCTGTGAACGTATGACCAAGTGGCAATACCAATGTATTGGATACTTAATCGTAGCTTTTGTTAGAAACAAGTTCTCAGAAATTGTTTAGTCATAAAAAAAAAAAAAAATAGTTAAAAAGAGTGCCATATAACTTCTTAAAAACACCAAGCGAATTCAACCAAGAACGTGTAAGTAAGTCATGCATTTTATTTTTTTACTGAGACCAGACCGAAATAAGACTACCCAGTACCGATACCAATACCGATGCTGAGGCGAGACTTTGTTTTACGTCCCCGAGACTGAGACGAGTCTTAGTTATACGAGACCAATACCGAGACGATACGGAAATGTTGCGATTTAAACGGTACCGAGACGATAATTACCTACAAAAGTATTTTGGTTTGGTATCGTGGCCAGCCCTCTGCTAAAGCTTTTGATGAATTTACGCCTTATTGAACATAGTCAAATCAGAAGAGTAAGTTAATTTCTTGCATCATCGATCGACGAGAAAAACCTAAGGACTTAACAGCGTTTTTTGAGTTTGGACCTAGGCAATAAGACGGGAATATGTGGTCATTCTATAGAAGATGGTCTGTGATTTACATTTCTAAAACTGAAACTATTTTAGTGTCTAAAATTATGTAAATGCAACTCATGGATATAAGCATAATGGCTGAAATTGGCTCCTTGAGGAGCCAGGATTCCATAAGGGAGTTCGCTGAGAAGTGGCTACGGCACGCTAATGGTTTCACGGCTCAGTACCTCATGCTCGACTAAACACTATTTAAAATCGTGCCTTAGGTTTACGCGATGTGAATGTGACACAGATCTTACGATATCTTAGAGAAACGTTAGTTTTGGTGCTGGTGCTTCGAATTTTAATAAAAAAGTATATAAAAGTGAAAAAAGTATAAGAAAAACCTAACCTAACTAAATACCTTTAACCAAAACCCTTCACCCAAAGAAAATAATAACCTTATCCTAAAACCTGAATCTTAAGCACATCCTTTTGTTCTAAGATACCGTCACACCAAATTCCAAACGTTCTGTTCTCAGTCTGATCTGTGAGTATTGACGAAGGTCTGGTCAACCCACCCAAGTATTGCACAGATACTTTCTTCACTATTTTCATGGCCGAGTGTTATTGGAAATAGCCCCTTAGTTGACCCAACCAGTCACGCGTTAGTGCGAAGTGAAAAGTCTGTCTGTCACGTGCTCAAACCGAAATCACATCAGGACGGCTTTAACAAGCCTCCACACACCTTCAGGTATGAAATAAGGAAACCATTTTTCTTGGTTCAAAGCTTCATGGTAAAATTTTAATGAGAGCGGCACGAAATCCGCAAACAAAAATCTTGCATAGAGGAATCTCGCATATTTTTTTTTTCAAAAATCTCAAAAAATGAAATCTTGCAAATTAATAATCCTGCTTTTCATTATCTCGCAATTACAAAATATTTTACAGCAGTTTGAAAATCTCACAAAATTGCAATTGCAACAAATATCTCGCGCAAGATTTAAATTTGCGAGGTATTGATTGAACAAATGTATTTGTTGCAGTGCAATTATATATTGCGAGATTTTAATTTGCCAGTTTTATTTGCGGGATTTTGTAATTGCGAGATTGTTATAAGCGGAATTTTATAATTGCGCGATTATGAAAAGCGAAATTTTGTAATTGCGAGTAATTGCGTTGATCATAGGTATGCTGCCGCTGCCGTTCAACATCGATAAGACAATAAGGATGTGAATTTTAATATGAAAAGCTGAGTGAATGTCGCATATTTATTTAAAATTTCTAGTTTAATACAATTTCATTTATATAAACGTACATAGATACATACATATTAGGTCTTTTCGCGTTCTTTCTAAAACTACAAATACCTACGAATTAAGCCCAAAGGTCTGTCAGAGTTCATATACAAAATATTAAATTGCGCTGAGACTCGTAGAAATTCGTAGTTTGGGGAAAGTACCTATAATATTATGTTAATGAATAAAAGTTGTTTTACATATTGTGCCCCCAGTTAAGGATCTTGAAAAAATCATTGAGACCGTCCCAATTGGCCTTCCCGTATTTCCAAAACAGTTTTTTTTTTTTTAGGTTTCTTCAAGCTAAAAAACACATTTTAAATAAATTTTAAGATGTCTCCAGACCAAAAAAAGCATTTTGAAATCCTTTAAGAAACATTTCAGACACAAAAAAAAAAATATAAATCATTTAAGAAACAGTTCAGCCCTATTATTGACACTATTCAAAACTAGTTTTAATGTAAAACTAGTTCTATAGGGGTTTCGAGTTTCAGGTTTTGAACATATTGGTACTTTTCAAACAAAAATTTACATCTAAAACTCTGATTTCGAGTTTTAGATGTCGATTTTTGTTTGAATAATACCAATATGTTCAAAACCTGAAATTCAAAACCCCTATAAAACTAGTTTTATATTAAAACTAGTTTTGAATCGTGTCAATAATAGGGCTGTTAATATTTCAGAAATATTTCATCGGTGTTGACTTAAATTTTCAGGTGCTTAATCCAACATTATGGAAGCATTTAAGAAACAAATAAACATTTCTGAAATGCTTTTTAATGTTCCGAAAATATTTTTTTTATTTTTTTGGCTGACTGACAAGAGAGAAAATATTAATATAATTGAATTTTTTAACCATATTATAATAATTTTTGTCGGAAAAAAACTAGAATCATCCTGTTTGGTCCTGGGTACGGTGTATGACAGCATAAATTATATCATAAAACTTTTTAATTTTTCATTTACATGGACTTTTTATTTGTCCATCGAATTACATTTTATAGATAAGGTAATAAAAAAATATTCATCGATAAATACAACAATAAAAACAACTATTAATGGAATATATTTTACCATATAGGCTCTATAAACTGCAAAAAGGATTTTATTATTTTTTTATTTTACTGTCATACTTTAAAGTTTTATTTTTATTGCTTTTAGGCAGACATTTTAGCTCAAACGCATATGAGCCTGGCGTTTATTACAAGAAAAAACATTCTTTTTTAATGGATTGTTTATGTACCTCTAAATATTGATAAGTAATTCAATTTGGAAGTTTTTAATGGTAGTTATTATATTTTTAGTTTTTAATACACATATGTCATGTGTGTGTGAAAGGAAAGCGAAAAAAACAAATTTCAAAAGTTTAATGGGATTTTTTTGGGTGTAATAATTAAATTTAAATTAAAAACAAATGTGGAGATGTACATACATACATACATTGGGTATATGTCATGTGTAAAGTATAAATGTTCATTATGTGAAAATATATTAATAAAACCAACGGATTAAGAGATATGTGTAAATTAAAATTGCATTATAAATAGAAAATGTGTTTGTTGCTTGAGTCCAAGATCTCCTTACACATAATAATTTATAGAATATTGTAACAAATTTAACTTTAAGCTATGTACATTAGGGTATCCGTTATTCCTCCCCCCCCTCCCCCCTCCCAAAAAAAAAACGTGAATTGAGTGGAAATACCATACAAACTTGCATGGGAAAGCCACGTGTAAATGACCTAGTACAAATTTTTTTTGTAAAATATTATTTTGCATGGCAAAAACTTTTGATTTAGGGAATGCCTGCTATTAAAAAACGATTTTGGGAAATAACAGACACCCCAATGTGCATATACCGTTTCGTACTTCATTTTAATGTTTTTTTCTTTTCTTATTTGACATTTTTGCTGTTTGCTATTTATATTTCATTCGAAGTTTTAAGGCAGGTAATGTAATAAAGAAGAAATAAAACGCATATAATTTAATGTTATGGCCAAAAATTTAGCTTTATTATAAAGATAAGGGTTTGCCATTATGTTTTAAAAATGATTTCGGGCAAGTGGCCACCGCGGCTGGCTCGAATAAATTCCAGCCGAGAGGCCTAATTTTCGACCACTTTTGCAGCAATAACGCGTTGTTGATTATTTGATTGGCTGTATGGCATGTAGCACCGTCTTGTTGGAACCAAAGGTCGTCAACAAAAACATCCTCCTATTCAGGCATGAAAAAGTCATTAAACATGGCTCTATAGCGTTCCTTCATTGACTGTAACATTATGGCCGGCTTCATTTTACATCGCAGCGCGCGAACCGAACCATTATTTTGATTACAAATTTGCACGATTTGCAAACGTTGCCCAGGAGTAAGTCTATTCATTATGAAATGGCAAACCAAGCTGAGCATAAATCAAGTTAAACCTATCAAAAAGACCAACTCCGAAAAAAAGTATTGCCAGATTGAAAACCACACGTCTAAAAATAACACCCTTTATTATCATACTAGTTCCATGTTATTAAAAACAGTTCATCTGAACACGCCCAAACAGTGACAGTTCGTATAGAAAAAACCTTTTTTAATAATTATTGCAAATGTCAAAGTGACAACCTACAGTTTTCTTAAAAGCAAGACGTGGTCCGTTTTCTCTAAAATAGGTTTGTTTGTTAAGCCCTGAAGTCACCCTGGGGTCACTCTTAATAGTTTTTTGAAAAACCTGAACTCACCCTGACAAGCAAATTCTGTGTTTTTTGAGACCTGTGGTCGCCCTGGAGTAGAACTAGGTTTTTTGCTGGGGCGAGTTGAGGTAACGAATAAACTGTCTAAGTGACATGAGTTGTGAATCACTGGTTTTATTGCGGATTCACGTGCTACTTGTTATTGTTTGTTTTTGAAACGGAAAATAAAACAATACACATTTTACTTAAATAAGAACAAAAAGAATTAGAAAATGGAAACTTGCTTTTATACATTTGCAGCAATATTTTAAGTTTTAATTATCAGATTTCAAAAATTCTTGGTTTTTGTTAGTGTCAACATTGCAATTGAAAGCCCTTTGGTGTTTTTTGAAAATTAAAAATCACAGGTTTTTTAAACAAGTCTCCACGTTATCAAGAAAACCTGGGTCAACCTTGGGTAAACTTCAACGAACGAACCTTGCTAACTGTTTTTGATGTGTTAAAAAAAATTTTGAAATGTCGTTGTTCCACAAACAACGAACAACGAGTAAAGTTCATCCAAAATTCAAAACGGCTTTGAATGTCTTCGTTGTTCGTACTCGGTGTTATCATTTACACCTTTGTTGTTCCGCGTACGGGCAAAAAACGAACAACGTACACGGACGATAACAACGAAGGTGTAAATCCAGCTTTACACAATGTTGAAAATATTGTTGATCTGTCAAACGGCAAGGTTGGACAAAAAAATGAAATGCATTTATAATGAATAATCAAGAAAAATAGGTATTGCATTCAATTCATTAAAAAAAAAATATATAGTAATTTGAAAAATTACTACAAGCTCGGGCGAGATGCGATCCGATCGAGTGAGTTTCCTATGACCCCAATTCACAAGATACATTAACCATGCTCCACAGCCGTCCTATTTCAAAGCAAGGAACGCTTTTATCTACTTTCATACACAGGTCAAACGAGTTATGGTATCAAAACGGCGCAATCCAGTGCTAATTGGGCAACAGCGAGTGTTACGCTCTTGCCACCATTTTTACCTACCTACCTACCTTGAAAAATTAAATTTCTACTACCTTAAATAACTATGTGCTCAAATTTCTTTAACAAAAATCAACAAATTCGAAAAAAAGTAAAATTAAAAGTAAAAACGGTGCTAAATTCTAACACTACAACATTTAGTTTAGGAACAACTTTAGATTTGTTTGTTGAGCCCTGAAGTCACCCTGGAACCACCCTTAAGCGTTTTTCGAAAAACCTGAACTTAACCTGACGAGCCAATTCTGTGTTTTTTGAAACCTGGGGTCGCCCTGAACTTGCCCTGAAGTAGAACTAGGTTTTTTCCTTGGGCGAGTTGAGGTAAAGAATAAACTGTTTAAGTGGCATGAGCTCTGAAGCAATTTTTTGCTGTGGAATAACGCACTCGATGTTATTCTTTTGCTTTTGAAGCAGAAATAAAAGGAGTACACAAATTTACTTTAAAAATAACAAATAGAAGTAGAAAATGGAAACTATTGTGTTTTTATTAATTTTTAAAACAAATTTTATATCTTGGTTATATCAACAAAACAATTGAGAGCCCTTTTGTGTTTTTTGAGAACCGAAAAACCTAGTTTTTTATTGACAATTCTTGGTGTTGTAAAGAAAACCTGGGTCAACCCTGGGTAAACTTCAACGAACGAACCTTTTATGACATCTTCATGTTAGGTGCCAGGTATAGCTATCATTGAAACTCATCATTGAAAATTTTAATGATTGATTTTGAGTCGTTTAGGAAGTAAAATCATTTATTATTTTGATCAACAAATAAAGGTTAAGACTTAATTAATATTTCTAGCCTATTTGAAGGCCCAATTTTCCGCATAAAAAGACTTTTCTTATTTCAATGATTGAACTACCTTACCAATGATCAATGAAAAATTAAAAGTCATTTTTTGTGAAAAGTTGGGCCTATTTGAAATTTTTTTTTGACTAGAAGTATTAATTAAGTCTTGAGCTTTAACCATCTACCAAAATAATACTTGAATTTGCTTTCTAAACGTCTCAAAATCAATAATTAAAGTTTTCAATGATGAGTTTAAATGATAACTATAACTGGCGCCTTACACGATGTAACAATTTAAGAATTAAGAAACGATCAGAGTTAGCATCAATTGTAAACATTACAAAAAAGAAAGAACGCATCAAGTGAGTTTAAGTTTTTTGCATGACAATTTTTTTATTTTTTGTAAAAGTGTACTTTTTATTTCATTTTAAGTCAAAAAAGTATTTTACCAATGCAAAAAAGTGAAAAAAAAGTCAAAGGAATTGTTGTTTTAATATTCATTTTAATGACGGCTACACAATGTTCAGGAACAACACAATTCGTTCCTTAAATTGGTGTGTAAAACTTTGAAAATTTAGTGATGAAAAACGGTTCGGTGAATCAGATTGAAAATTTACAGGAATGTTGATGTTATAAAAGTCTACAAATTTGCATGCCAATGAAAGCCCTGCAATAAAAATTTGCAAAGAAACAAAAGATTTACCGAAAGATCACAAAAAGTAGTTTTTTAGTATTTTTTTCAAACTGACGGTAAAGAGCAAACAAAATTTCTATAAAACCTTAAAAAAATCTTATAAAACTTTTACTCAAATTTCCACACAGTGAATTTTTATGAAGTCATTGGTCATTGGAGATATTGGTAGTCAAAGTCAAAAGTATCTATTTTCATTAAAGCATAGTTTTACAGTTCCGATGCGAAAGAAAATCAAAATTTTCAAAACGATTTTTCACATATTCTGTGCACCGAGTTGAATAATATTCAAGGCGAAAAACGTTTGCCTTGGCCTAGGCCACCCATTGAGCCAATAATTAACCCTTAATTAATAAACTTTAGGCCTAAAAATGGAAAATAATTATTTTTGGATGCGAAAACCATTTGCATGCAAATAATGCCTTGAGGTGAATATATTTTTTTTTTTAATTGTAAACCGACCGTCCAAAAAAAAAATATTTTATTCACCACACTTTTTTTCGCATGCAAAACAATTGCCGGTCCATTGTCTTTCATGAAACTGTAAACCAATCGTGCGAACAATTAATTTTGCATTTCACCTCAATTATTTTTGACATGCGAGAATATTTGCATAGATTTTTTTTGCGCACGGGAACTGTTAACTAGGTTTAAAATTCAGATAAACCATGCAAATAAAATTGTACGACAGCAAAAAAAATTCATTTGGAACTAAATCAACAAGTTATCTGACATTACATTTGATTGATGCAACAAAAAAAAAAAAATTTTTTTTAATTTTTTTGTCTCGTGTCATTTTTTGATATGGTACTTCAAGAAAAAGTTACTGGAAGAAAATCTCAAAACAATAAAACATAAGGCTGTAGAATGCTTTTTGTTTCAACTCGATTCGACAAAGATACAGCTGTTCAAACAATACTAACAAGAATTGAAAAAAACGTGCTCCTTTCATTTTTTTGACTAGTGCACATAAGTACATACATACATATATTAAGTAAATTTAAATAAAGAAATTTAAGTGAGCTCTACTCCATGTATTGCGTTTCGCCTAGGTAAAACAGTTGGGCTCATCAGGTAGATGCTGTTGTACCGTTCTAAGACTCAAATTTTGATCGATGTTTAACCACTCATATAGAAGTTCACTGCATGAATACACTAAAACACAAGAATATTATTTTCTTCAAATTCATAAATATATTTAATAAAGATAAGTAAATTATAAATCCCTTTCAACGTCTTACTTTTGGAACCACAAGGAAACCAAGAAACACGTACATCTCAATCCAAAAGATTTTCTTACCACTGTCCTTAACCACTCTTCAAATCAAGTAATTTCGATATGTACTACTTTCGAACCTACCATACTTATCTTTAACTCTGATCGTTAATTTTTCATTCTTTTATTCCATTCCGATTAATTGGAGTAGAAACACTTTAGTGCTTTGATATTAAGTTTATTACTTCCTTCTTCACAATGATTGCTCCAATTTGCGAGAAAAACACCTATCCAACCCATACATATAGGAAAACGTAGTTACTAAATCTTTTATGCATTTTCTTTGTGCTTAGTGAACCAAAGAAAATAATTCAGAAAGGAAAAAGATAAAAAAAACCAAGAAAGCTCTTTTCAACACCAACTTCAACAAGTCATGCACGTTACTTCGGGACTTTATTTTTAAAAAATGGCAGAATACCCATCCTTTTTCGAAAAATGACTATATTGACATGTTTTTTTTTTTTTCTTTTTCTACAACTCAGACTCACGTAGTGTAACTTCTGTCGTGCCGCACGTTTTATTATTTTTACGCACCTTTGATTGAAGAAAAGTTCTAGGATTCCCTTTTTTTTATTTTCTTTTTTTTGTTTTATTATTTTGAATGGGAACTCTGGCAGCAATTTAAAGTTTTTCCTTGATTTATTTTTATTTTGTTTGTCTAACATCAGGATTCTGTGGGGGGTTGTATTCGTTCAACTACAACAACGATCCTGGGTGTCAAGTGCAGCTTTTACAAAAAGGGTTTCCTGTTCAACCAGCAGTTGGGCGGTTTATTTTTTTTTATTTTTTATTTAGAATTCAGCAAAAGGTGAAAATATTTTATTTCAATGTAAAATATTTTTATGACTTTTAAGGATTCTGGCTGGGAGTTTGAAATTTAAGTGCATCCTCGGATAGAACGTGAAATATATAGGAAAACACATAACAAATTGCCAAGTGGAACTTAGAAATGTGAAAAAGTACTTTAATGGTGAGTTAAGTTTGGGTTCATATTTCATATAGCCAGTGAAATAACTTTTATAAAGGGTTAGGTATTTTGGAAGGCATATTCTACTTTAATTTAATGAACAGCTGGATTAGGGGGGATTAGCTTCAGTATCTATCATACTTACTTGTAGAAATAAAAATAGAATTATGGGAATGGATTGGTGGGATGTGATGTTATTCAATGTTTTATGGTTCTCAAATTCGTTTGCTTTATAAATTCCTTACTGCAAAAATAATTATAAGGCAAATTGCAGATAATTCAGAAAAAGTATAAGTTATGTACACCAGTCGATGAATATGTACATATAGTTTGCTCTATGAAACGGTAGTCATTCAGGAAGATTTTAAGTAAAACTTCTACAAGTTTTGATAATAAAATCCGAAAAGAAGCAACATGGTGCACGAAGGCAAAATGCCTTTTTCTCAGGATACATTTTTAGTCTAACTGCAACTACAAATACAACTTCAACCTACCTTTTCTACTTATTATTAATAAGGATATTCATACAACAGCGTAAAGTCGTCGTAAACGTTGTAAACTTTTAAACCTCGTAATTCTGTCACAATTTGTATGGAAAATTTGACAGATTTACGAAGTTTAAAACTTTACGATGTTTACGACGAGTTTACGCTGTTGAATGAATACCCTTAATAATTAAATTATCAACTTCCACAAACATTTGAACAAACGTCCCTTTTTTGCAATTAAAAAGAGATAAATTTGACTTTTATTAAAATGGTACACTGTGGCGTATGAGTACTTTTTTTTGTTAATTATAATATTTGGTTTTATGTTATCAAAATGGTGATGAATGATGATGAAAAGAATGGAAATGGTAAGATACTCAAAAGTCTAAAAATGTACCTAAAATCGTCTAAAATTTATTTTTGATGAGAATTAACTTGAATAATTGCGGAATATTTTACAAAGATAAAGTTTGCAAAGTTTTCGAGTTTTATAAAAAAGTGTGAAAGCATAAATGTTGCAATTGTTTATGTTTTATTACTTATGTTTTTACTTAAAGGTTTTTGTGAATCAAATTTCCTTTTATGTGTTATACACTCCACTTCAATTGAAAAGACATAAAAATTTTAGGGATACGTCGTCAATTTTTTAAAAATATTTTGTATTGATGTACGATTTGATTGTGCTAGTTCTATTGCTGCAATTTGGGATTTTCCGTCCTTAAACTGAGAGTGAGACACGTAAACTCTTTCTTCGAACCATCCTAAAATAATAATTAATAAAGTTTGGTTGGATGCTAGGGCTCCTCTATCAAATCTTTGACGGTGCACACAGTGTGGGTGGGGGGGGGGGGGGGAGTTGTCCCTGCTGAAAAGTAGCGTATATGAGTCCAAAAATATCCGAAAATTTAGGAGAATTTATTTCCAAGACTTTTTTAAAAGTTATTTCAGTCATTTTCACGTTTGGAACTCAAACTTAAAAGTGCCATAGCATAGCTAACTGCTCCCCATTATTTCATAGCATCACCTTCTCGAATATGGTGCTAAACTAAAAGCGTTTTTTATTCTATCAGGGACTTTCAATATTAATTTGTTTTTCATCTGAAAAACCCTCATTTTCCAACTCATATAGAACAATGTCTAAAAGTTAATATTATTTGAGGAGTTCTACTAAGAATTTTTGAGTCTGAGTTCCAAACCCTAAAAATGACTGTAGTACGAGATGCAAAATGCAACATGCAACATGCAACATGCAACATGCAACATGCAACATGCAACATGCAACATGCAACATGCAACATGAAACATAAAACATGCAACATGCAACATGCAACATGCAACATGCAACATGCAACATGCAACATGCAACATGCAACATGCAACATGCAACATGCAACATGCAACATGCAACATGCAACATGCAACATGCACATGCAACATGCAACATGCAACATGCAACATGCAACATGACACATGCAATATGCAACATGCAACATGCAACATGCAACATGCAACATGCAACATGCAACATGCAACATGCAACATGCAACATGCAACATGCAACATGCAACATGCAACATGCAACATGCAACATGCAACATGCAACATGCAACATGCAACATGCAATATGCAACATGCAACATGCAACATGCAACATGCAGCATGCAACATGCAACATGCAACATGCAACATGCAACATGTAACATGCAACATGCAACATGCAACATGCAACATGCAACATGCAACATGCAACATGCAACATGCAACATGCAACATGCAACATGCAACATACAACATGCAACATGCAACATGCAACATGCAACATGCAACATGCAACATGCAACATGTAACATGCAACATGCAACATGCAACATGCAACATGCAACATGCAACATGCAACATGCAACATGCAACATGCAACATGCAACATGCAACATGCAACATGCAACATGCAACATGCAACATGCAACATGCAAAACGCAACATGCAACATGCAACATGCAACATGCAACATGCAACATGCAACATGCAACATGCAACATGCAACATGCAACATGCAACATGCAACATGCAACATGCAACATGCAACATGCAACATGCAACATGCAACATGCAACATGCAACATGCAACATGCAACATGCAACATGCAACATGCAACATGCAACATGCAACATGCAACATGCAACATGCAACATGCAACATGCAACATGCAACATGCAACATGCAACATGCAACATGCAACATGCAACATGCAACATGCAACATGCAACATGCAACATGCAACATGCAACATGCAACATGCAACATGCAACATGCAACATGCAACATGCAACATGCAACATGCAACATGCAAAATGCAACATGCAACATGCAACATGCAACATGCAACATGCAACATGCAACATGCAACATGCAACATGCAACATGCAACATGCAACATGCAACATGCAACATGCAACATGCAACATGCAACATGCAACATGCAACATGCAACATGCAACATGCAACATGCAACATGCAATATACAACATGCAACATGCATATGCAACATGCAACATGCAACATGCAACATGCAACATGCAACATGCAACATGCAACATGCAACATGCAACATGCTACATGCAACATGCAACATGCAACATGCAACATGCAACATGCAACATGCAACATGCAACATGCAACATGCAACATGCAACATGCAACATGCAACATGCAACATGCAACATGCAACATGCAACATGCAACATGCAACATGCAACATGCAACATGCAACATGCAACATGCAACATGCAACATGCAACATGCAACATGCAACATGCAACATGCAACATGCAACATGCAACATGCAACATGCAACATGCAACATGCAACATGCAACATGCAACATGCAACATGCAACATGCAACATGCAACATGCAACATGCAACATGCAACATGCAACATGCAACATGCAACATGCAACATGCAACATGCAACATGCAACATGCAACATGCAACATGCAACATGCAACATGCAACATGCAACATGCAACATGCAACATGCAACATGCAACATGCAACATGCAACATGCAACATGCAACATGCAACATGCAACATGCAACATGCAACATGCAACATGCAACATGCAACATGCAACATGCAACATGCAACATGCAACATGCAACATGCAACATGCAACATGCAACATGCAACATGCAACATGCAACATGCAACATGCAATCATGCAACATGCAACATGCAACATGCAACATGCAACATGCAACATGCAACATGCAACATGCAACATGCAACATGCAACATGCAACATGCAACATGCAACATGCAACATGCAACATGCAACATGCAACATGCAACATGCAACATGCAACATGCAACATGCAACATGCAACATGCAACATGCAACATGCAACATGCAACATGCAACATGCAACATGCAACATGCAACATGCAACATGCAACATGCAACATGCAACATGCAACATGCAACATGCAACATGCAACATGCAACATGCAACATGCAACATGCAACATGCAACATGCAACATGCAACATGCAACATGCAACATGCAACATGCAACATGCAACATGCAACATGCAACATGCAACATGCAACATGCAACATGCAACATGCAACATGCAACATGCAACATGCAACATGCAACATGCAACATGCAACATGCAACATGCAACATGCAACATGCAACATGCAACATGCAACATGCAACATGCAACATGCAACATGCAACATGCAACATGCAACATGCAACATGCAACATGCAACATGCAACATGCAACATGCAACATGCAACATGCAACATGCAACATGCAACATGCAACATGCAACATGCAACATGCAACATGCAACATGCAACATGCAACATGCAACATGCAACATGCAACATGCAACATGCAACATGCAACATGCAACATGCAACATGCAACATGCAACATGCAACATGCAACATGCAACATGCAACATGCAACATGCAACATGCAACATGCAACATGCAACATGCAACATGCAACATGCAACATGCAACATGCAACATGCAACATGCAACATGCAACATGCAACATGCAACATGCAACATGCAACATGCAACATGCAACATGCAACATGCAACATGCAATATGCAATATGCAACATGCAACATGCAACATGCAACATGCAACATGCAACAAGCAACATGCAACATGCAACATGCAACATGCAACATGCAACATGCAACATGCAACATGCAATATGCAACATGCAACATGCAACATGCAACATGCAACATGCAACATGCAACATGCAACATGCAACATGCAACATGCAACATGCAACATGCAGCATGCAACATGCGAACATGAAACATGCAACATGCAACATGCAACATGCAACATGCAACATGCAACATGTAACATGCAACATGCAACATGCAACATGCAACATGCAACATGCAACATGCAACATGCAACATGCAACATGCAACATGCAACATGCAACATGCAACATGCAACATGCAACATGAAACATAAAACATGCAACATGCAACATGCAACTTGCAACATGCAACATGCAACATGCAACATGCAACATGCAACATGCAACATGCAACATGCAACATGCAACATGCAACATGCAACATGCAACATGCAACATGCAACATGCAACATGCAACATGCAATATGCAATATGCAACTGCAGCATGCAACATGCAACATGCAACATGCAACATGCAACAAGCAACATGCAACATGCAACATGCAACATGCAACATGCAACATGCAACATGCAACATGCAACATGCAACATGCAACATGCAACATGCAACATGCAACATGCAACATGCAACATGCAACATGCAACATGCAACATGCAACATGCAACATGCAACATGCAACATGCAACATGCAACATGCAACAAGCAACATGCAACATGCAACATGCAACATGCAACATGCAACATGCAACATGCAACATGCAACATGCAACATGCAACATGCAACATGCAACATGCAACATGCAACATGCAACATGCAACATGCAACATGCAACATGCAACATGCAACATGCAACATGCAACATGCAACATGCAACATGCAACATGCAACATGCAACATGCAACATGCAACATGCAACATGCAACATGCAACATGCAACATGCAACATGCAACATGCAACATGCAACATGCAACATGCAACATGCAACATGCAACATGCAACATGCAACATGCAACATGCATCATGCAACATGCAACATGCAACATGCAACATGCAACATGCAACATGCAACATGCAAAATGCTAACATGCAACATGATAGTTTCTATCATGATAGTTTTCTATCATGATAGTTTTCTATCATAACAATTTTCTATCATGATAGTTTTCTATCATGATAGTTTTCTATCATGATAGTTTTCTATCATGACAGTTTTCTAACATGATAGTTTTCTATCATGATAGTTTTCTATCATGATAGTTTTCTATCATGATAGTTTTCTATCATGATAGTTTTCTATCATGACAGTTTTCTATGATGATAGTTGTCTATCATGATAGTTTTCTATCATGATAGTTTTCTATCATGATAGTTATCTATTATGATAGTTTTCTATCATGATAGTTTTCTATCATGATAGTTTTCTATCATGATAGTTTTCTATCATGACAGTTTTCTATCATGATAGTTTTCTATCATGATAGTTTTCTATCGCGATAGTTTTCTATCATGATAGTTTTCTATCATGATAGTTTTCTTTCATGATAGTTTTCTATCATGTTGGTTTTCTATCATGACAATTTTCTATCATGATAGTTTTCTATCGTGATAGTTTTCTATCATGATAGTTTTCTAACATGAAAATTGTCTATCATGACATTTTTCTATCATGATAGTTTTCTATCATGATAGTTTTCTATCATGATAGTTTTCTATCATGACAGTTTTCTATGATGATAGTTGTCTATCATGATAGTTTTCTATCATGATAGTTTTCTATCATGATAGTTATCTATTATGATAGTTTTCTATCATGATAGTTTTCTATCATGATAGTTTTCTATCATGATAGTTTTCTATCATGACAGTTTTCTATCATGATAGTTTTCTATCATGATAGTTTTCTATCGCGATAGTTTTCTATCATGATAGTTTTCTATCATGATAGTTTTCTTTCATGATAGTTTTCTATCATGATAGTTTTCTATCATGACAGTTTTCTATCATGATAGTTTTCTATCATGATAGATTTCTATCATGATAGTTTTCTATGATGAAAGTTTTCTATCGTGACAGTTTTCTTTCATGATAGTTTTCTATCATGATAGTTTTCTATCATGACAGTTTTCTATCATGATAGTTTCTATCATGATAGTTTTCTATCATGATAGTTTTCTATCATAACAATTTTCTATCATGATAGTTATCTATTATGATAGTTTTCTATCATGATAGTTTTCTTTCATGATAGTTTTCTATCATGTTGGTTTTCTATCATGACAATTTTCTATCATGATAGTTTTCTATCGTGATAGTTTTCTATCATGATAGTTTTCTAACATGAAAATTGTCTATCATGACATTTTTCTATCATGATAGTTTTCTATCATGATAGTTTTCTATCATGATAGTTTTCTATCATGATAGTTTTCTATCATGATAGTTTTCTATCATGATAGTTTTCTATCATGATAGTTTTCTATCATGATAGTTTTCTATCATGATAGTTGTCTATCATGGTAGTTTTCTATCGTGATAGTTTTCTATCATGCTAGTTTTCTATCATGATAGTTTTCTATCATGATAGTTTTCTATCATGATAATAGTTTTCTATCATGACAGCTTTCTATCATGATAGTTTTCAATCATGATAGTTTTCTATCGTGATAGTTTTCTATCATGATAGTTTTCTATCGTGATAGTTTTCTATCATGATAGTTTTCAATCATGATAGTTTTCTATCATGACAGTTTTCTATCATGATAGTTTTCTATCATGATAGATTTCTATCATGATAGTTTTCTATGATGAAAGTTTTCTATCGTGACAGTTTTCTATCATGTTAGTTTTCTATCATGACAGTTTTCTCACATGATAGCTTTATTACATTACAGTTTTCTATCATGATAGTTTTCTATCATGATGATAGTTTTCTAGCATGACAGTTTTCTATCATGATAGTTTTCTATCATGATAGTTTTCTATCATGGTAGTTTTCTATCATGATAGTTTTCTATCATGATGATAGTTTTCTAGCATGACAGTTTTCTATCATGTTAGTTTTCTATCATGATTTTCTATCATGATAGTTTTCTATCATGACAGTTTTCTATCATGACAGTTTTCTATCATGATAGTTTTCTATCATGATAGTTTTCTATCATGATAGTTTTCTATCATGATAGTTTTCTATCATGATAGTTTTCTATCATGATAGTTGTCTATCATGGTAGTTTTCTATCATGATAGTTTTCTATCATGATGATAGTTTTCTAGCATGACAGTTTTCTATCATGATAGTTTTCTATCATGATAGTTTTCTATCGTGATAGTTTTCTATCGTGATAGTTTTCTATCATGATAGTTTTCTATCGTGATAGTTTTCTATCATGATAGTTTTCAATCATGATAGTTTTCTATCATGACAGTTTTCTATCATGGTAGTTTTCTATCGTGATAGTTTTCTATCATGATAGTTTTCTATCATGATAGTTTTCTATCATGACAGTTTTCTATCATGATAGTTTTCTATCATGATAGTTTTCTATCGCGATAGTTTTCTATCATGATAGTTTTCTATCATGATAGTTTTCTATCATGATAGTTTTCTATCATCATAGTTTTCTATCATGACAGTTTTCTATCATGACAGTTTTCTATCATGATAGTTTTCTATCATGATAGTTTTCTATCATGACAGTTTTCTATCATGATAGTTTTCTATCATGATAGTTTTCTATCATGATAGTTTTCTATCATGATAGTTGTCTATCATGGTAGTTTTCTATCATGATAGTTCTCTATCATGATGATAGTTTTCTAGCATGACAGTTTTCTATCTTGATAGTTTTCTATCATGATAGTTTTCTATCGTGATAGTTTTCTATCATGATAGTTTTCTATCATGATAGATTTCTATCATGATAGTTTTCTATCATGACAGTTTTCTATCATGATAGTTTTCTATCATGATAGTTTTCTATCATGATAGTTTTCTATCATGATAGTTTTCTATCATGATAGTTTTCTATCATGATAGTTTTCTATCATGATAGTTTTCTATCATGATAGTTGTCTATCATGGTAGTTTTCTATCGTGATAGTTTTCTATCATGATAGTTTTCTATCATGATAGTTTTCTATCATGACAGTTTTCTATCATGATAGTTTTCTATCATGATAGTTTTCTATCGCGATAGTTTTCTATCATGATAGTTTTCTATCATGATAGTTTTCTATCATGATAGTTTTCTATCATGATAGTTTTCTATCATGACAGTTTTCTATCATGATAGTTTTCTATCATGATAGTTTTCTATCATGATAGTTTTCTATTATGATAGTTTTCTATCATGATAGTTTTCTATCATGATAGTTTTCTATCATGATAGTTTTCTATCATGATAGTTGTCTATCATGGTAGTTTTCTATCGTGATAGTTTTCTATCATGATAGTTTTCTATCATGATAGTTTTCTATCGTGATAGTTTTCTATCATGATAATAGTTTTCTATCATGACAGTTTTCTATCATGATAGTTTTCAATCATGATAGTTTTCTATCGTGATAGTTTTCTATCATGATAGTTTTCTATCGTGATAGTTTTCTATCATGATAGTTTTCAATCATGATAGTTTTCTATCATGACAGTTTTCTATCATGATAGTTTTCTATCATGACAGCTTTCTATCATGATAGTTTTCTATCATGATAGTTTTCTATCATGATAGTTTTCTATCATGACAGTTTTCTATCATGATAGTTTTTTATCATGATAGTTTTCTATCATGATAGTTTTCTATCATGATAGTTTTCTATCATGATAGTTTTCTATCATGACAGTTTTCTATCATGATAGTTTTCTATCATGATAGTTTTCTATCGTGATCAATTTCTATCATGACAGTTTTCTATCATGATAGTTTTCTATCATGATAGTTTTCTATCGTGATAGTTTTCTATCAGGATAGTTTTCTATCATGACAGTTTTCTATCATGGCAGTTTTCTATCATGATAGTTTTCTATCGTGATAGTTTTCTATCATGATAGTTTTCAATCATGATAGTTTTCTATCATGACAGTTTTCTATCATGATAGTTTTCTATCATGACAGTTTTCTATCATGATAGTTTTTTATCATGATAGTTTTCTATCATGATAGTTTTCTATCATGATAGTTTTCTATCATGATAGTTTTCTATCATGACAGTTTTCTATCATGATAGTTTTCTATCATGATAGTTTTCTATCGTGATCATTTTCTATCATGACAGTTTTCTATCATGATAGTTTTCTATCATGATAGTTTTCTATCGTGATAGTTTTCTATCAGGATAGTTTTCTATCGTGATAGTTTTCTATCATGACAGTTTTCTATTATGATAGTTTTCTATCATGATAGTTTTCTATCATGATAGTTTTCTAACATGATAGTTTTCTATCATGACAGTTTTCTATTATGATAGTTTTCTATCGTGATAGTTTTCTATCATGATAGTTTTCTATCATGATAGTTTTCTATCACGACAGTTTTCTATCATGATAGTTTTCTATCATGACAGTTTTCTATCATGATAGTTTTCTATCAGGATAGTTTTCTATCTTGATAGCTTTCTATCATGATAGTTTTCTATCATGATAGTTTTCTATCATGACAGTTTTCTATCATGATAGTTTTCTATCATGATAGTTTTCTATCATGATAGTTTTCTATCATGATTGTTTTCTATCATGGTAGTTTTCTATCATGACAGTTTTCTATCATGATAGTTTTCTATCATGACAGTTTTCTATTATGATAGTTTTCTATCATGATAGTTTTCTATCATGATAGTTTTCTATCATGATAGTTTTCTATCATGACAGTTTTCTATCATGATAGTTTTCTATCATGGCAATTTTCTATCATGATAGTTTTCTATCATGATAGTTTTCTATCTTGATAGCTTTCTTTCATGATAGTTTTCTATCATGATAGTTTTCTATCATGACAGTTTTCTATCATGATAGTTTTCTATCATGATAGTTTTCTATCATGATAGTTTTCTATCATGATAGTTTTCTATCATGACAGTTTTCTATCATGATAGTTTTCTATCATGACAGTTTTCTATTATGATAGTTTTCTATCATGATAGTTTTCTATCATGATAGTTTTCTATCATGATAGTTTTCTATCATGATAGTTTTTTATCATGACAGTTTTTTATCATGGTAGTTTTCTATCATGACAGTTTTCTATCATGATAGTTTTCTATCATGATAGTTTTCTATCTTGATAGCTTTCTATCATGATAGTTTTCTATCATGATAGTTTTCTATCATGACAGTTTTCTATCATGATAGTTTTCTATCATGATAGTTTTCTATCATGATAGTTTTCTATCATGATTGTTTTCTATCATGATAGTTTTCTATCACGACAGTTTTCTATCATAATAGTTTTCTATCATGATAGTTTTCTATAATGATAATTTTCTATCGTGATAATTTTCTATCATGACAGTTTTCTATCATGATAGTTTTCTATCATGATAGTTTTCTTTCTTGACAGTTTTCTATCCTGATAGTTTTCTATCATGATAGTTTTCAACTATCATGATAAGTTTCTATCATGATAGTTTGCTATCATTATAGTTTTCTATCATAATAGTTTTCTATCATGATAGTATTGTATCATAATAGTTTTCTATCATAATAGTTTTCTATCATGACAGTTTTCTATTATGATAGTTTTCTATCATGATGATAGTTTGCTATCATGATGATAGTTTTCTATCATGATAATAGTTTTCTATCATGATGATAGTTTTCTATCATGATTGTTTTCTATCATTATAGTTGTCTATCATGATAGTTTTCTATCTTGACAGTTTTATATCATGATAGTTTTCTATTATGACAGTTTTCTATCATGATAGTTTTCGTAGAATTACTTATATTTGCGTAGATCTGCGCAGAATTGCATATGTTTGCGTAGATATGCGTAGAATTGCGTATATTTGCGTAGATCTTCGTATAATAGCGTAGATCTTAGTATAATAGCGTAGATCTGCGTATATTTGCGTAGAACTGCGTACAATTGCGTAGATTTGCGTAGAACTGCGTAAAATTGCGAATATTTGCGTATGTTGTCGTAGATCTGCGAAGAATTGCGTTTATCTGCGTAGATTTGCGTTTATTTGCGTATATCTGCGTAGAATTGCGTATATTTACGTAGATATGCTTAGAATCGCGTTTATTTGCTTAAATATGCGTCTACGTACTTGCAAAGATTTGAGTAGATCTGCGTTAAACTGCGTATATTTGCGTAGAATTGCGTATGTTTTCGCAGATCTTTGTAGAATTGCGTATAATTGCGTAGATCTGCGTAGAATTGCGTAAATCTGCGTAGATTTGCGTAGATATGCATAGAACTGCGTACAATTGCGTAGATTTGCGTAAATTTTCGTAGAACGGCGTAGAATGTCGTATATTTGCGTTGATCTGCGTAGAATTGCGTATAGTTGCGTATAATTGCGTATATTTGCGTAGATATGCGTAGAACTGCGTACAATTGCATAGATTTTCGTATATTTGCGTAGTTTTGCGTATATTTGCATAGATCTGCGTAGAATTGCTATCATTTGCCTAGATATGCGAAGAACTGCGTTAAATTGCGTGGATTTGCTAAGAATTGCGTAGAAATGCGTAAAAATACGTACAATTGCGTAGATTTGCGTAGATCTGCGTAGAACGAGATTTTCCTAAATTTTTGAACCCATAAACTGGACTTTTATGCAGGACCCCCCCTGGTGAAGCCATAAAATTAGCCTGGGTGGAAATTAAGCTGGATTACATAAAGTTACTTAACGATTCCATGCTAGATTGAAGCTTTAATGAAAAAAGTGACAGTACAAGACAGTAAAATACAATTTCATGAAAAACTTGTTTTACTTCCTATCATTATTTTTACTACCAATCTCAATATTCGTGTCTATTCAGCTGAGTTTTTCGACATGGAATACTTTGCAAGAAGGTCGCAGAAAAAATATCAGTGTTTATTGAATTATTCTTTCTGGTTTATGTTCCCAACATCATAAGCAAACATTAAGCATGGTCAAATTAATGCTACATTAATGCACAATGTTTGGAAAAAGTGGACAAAGTACCTTTGAAAATTTGTGCGTCTATTTATTTGTGGAGTGGAGTGTAAATTTTTAGTTGAAGCAGTTAATCATATGAGACTCTGCAGCTCATATTCAGAAGTTTTCTGTTTTGGACAATTTCAGCTGCAGAAAAAAGAGAAACAACAATACCTGTCCCCTTGGAACCTTCTGAAAGTCATCAGAAATTATACTGTATAAATGCCAATCATTTTAGTAAATTTTTATTAAAAATAATTTTTGGTTACATTAGCCGCGTTTTATTATCGCTCATAACCCATATGGTTCACCTCGTAAAATAAAACGATGTGGGTTAGTGCAAAAGCAGTGCAGTCTCTTTTTTTCTTATGTTTATTTGTTTTTCATGTAAGCACTTGTCTCTTTTCCTCTCTATTCCTAATACTGCTGACAAATCGCTGACATCCATTCGCAATGGTAAGTAGCCCACTGCCGGTCAGAGTGAAAACCTCTATCTGCGTTATTGAAATTAACCTCGATAGAAACCTAGATCCCATGTTATTTTTGTAATACATGTTAAAAGTCAACCTCGACCCAGAAACGGAGATAATAAAACGCAGCTATTTTTGAGTTTTATGACCCAAAAAACATATAAAATCAGACCCCATATTGGCATATTAACAGTTTTACACTAAATTGTCAAATAATGGGCGGCCATTTTGAATAATCGGCCATATTATCTAACCACGTCACGGTAGAGGAGTAGACCTTTTGCCATCGTGTTCTATGCTAAATTTCTAATAACACCCCACTCACAGATGTTCCTGTGCAATTTGTGTTAGGTTCCGCAACAATTTGACTAGACAAGACTATTGCGAATTTTCGAAAATGGGGGTAACTGAATTGAAGTCTTCACTGTCTGGCAATAGGCAAATCGTTGCAATGTCTAGATTAATTAATCTGACCATACAAAAAACTGACTACATACAAAATTACAGCATATTAGAATAGCTTGGAAGCTGTTTTAGGCATTAATGAAAAACACGATAAAGTTTTATCTAAAAACTTTAAAACAAACTTCGTTAACGTCGTTTTCGAGAAAGTTTTCTTCAGAAGTTCTAAAAATTAGATTTTTCTTTTTTATCCGTAAGATTTTGGAATACCGTTTAATTGCAATGGTTTACGTTCGAGTGACCAACAAAAAAATGTCGACTGGTTACAATTTCGATTTAATGAACTTTTTTGCTAATTTAAATATATAGTTTTTCACTGACTAATAAAATGTCGATATTTTGAAATCTCTACTTGATTCGACCTTAAAAAAGTGGAGAAAAATAACGAATTTTATCGACTTATCAATTTTTGCCCAAGTATCCCATTTATGAAAATTTCTACAAGGACTTAAAAAAATCTCGTAAATCAATTTTTCTTATCAAATTTTTTACATCGTGTTTTGTGACTTCCATTTAAATAAAATATGTTTACGATGAAACCTAGAGTAAGTACAAAAGTGCTTACCAAATTCACGGCTGGGTGAAAAGTTAAGTACCTACGTACTAATTTATCCCTCAAAAATTACCCATGTCACTAAAGGTCTTTAAACGCAATTACCTAACCCACCCAACTCTCCTATAATGCATCCATCATTTCTCATGAATTTTAAGTACATAATTGAAACATTTAATAAATAGAAGACACGTTTTTCCATCACAAGAATGGAAGTTCTATGTGGTTTAAACCCCACATCATCATTAAGTCGTTATACATTTTCCGTCTTGCAAAACCTTAAAAAAAAAAAAACCGGTGTTAATTTATCAACAAAGTGAAATTTGCTCCATCTAAACAGTAAACCTTTTTCCTATTTAACCCTCATAATGGTGACTAATTAGGCAATCAACTTTATATACTTAGATTTTTTGAAGGAATTTTTCAACCTTTAATACTTCCTTATAGAAAAGAGAAGGGTGAGAAATTAAGGAATTGTCTTTTAATTGGCAACAAACTGAAAATTATCTGTTGTTTTTTGTTTTGTGCAACCACCCTTATACAAGACTTTGTTGATTGAATCCTGGAATTCGGATTTTAAGGACGTCATTATAAGTCCTTCCAATTAGTTAGAAAAAAAGTCCTAATTTTGAAAGATTTTAACGGGACAAAAGACAATTAAAATGTTTTACTTGACTAATTTGGTTTTTGTTTCCTTTTTTCCTATTTTCAGGACGAAACTGTTCTCGCCAACCATCAAATCCTTTAGAAATCACAAGACGTCCACTTGCCGAGGAATCCGTTTCGGTCAATTTTAGTACAGTACCACCGTTTAGGGACTATAACCCATTACCATCAACACCTCCACCATCATATACTCCGAGAAAGCCAGAGCATCAGGACTTTAACCGGGCACGAGAAGTTCATAGTAATAATGGTTATAATGCTAGGACACTGCCACCGAGACCATCAGGAGTGAGGCGGACATCGACGCAACTAGCTGCAGCTGGAGGCAACAATCGATGCAGAAGACATAATGAGTCCGAAAGTAGTGACACCAGTAGGAGTAGTAGAAGCAGCACCAGCAGCAGTAGTAGCACAACCAACAACAACCACAACAATAACAACAGTAGCGATGAGGACGATGACATTAACAATGGACTCTCAAGGAGGAATGCTGCTCTTCGAGTAAATAATGGTAAGGACTTACAAAGAGAGTAGCATTATTATTTGTAGGGTATAAAAGATAAATCTACACAGATGATGATACTTAGAATGCAAATTGTAGGAATCTACTTTTGGACAAATTTTATTGTTTGTCGGATAAGAAGCTTTTGTCGTTGGGAAAAATAAATCCTTGTGCTTGTTGGCTTCAAGTGTTGCACCTGACTACTTGACACAGTTTAGTTTAGCTTCTTATGGAGTTTCCTCAATTATTTTTTAATAGAAGAGTCTTGGAAATTATTTGATGGTTTAAAGTGTTCCAAAGATGGACAAACAATTTGTGTTGTCGATGTCACTCCAAAGTCTTGTAGTAATCATAAAAGTAGTTTCAAGAGACCTTTCTTCGATTAAATTTATTAATTTGTTTTAATTTTGGAATTGGAAATTTGATATTGACATTGAATGGAGATTGTATGGAGGGAAGAAAGGAAATAGTCTACTTTTGTATTCCACTGTAACGCACCCCTACAGTTGTACAATGAAAAGTTTAAAATTTTTCGGCAGCTATATTATTTCCTTTTAAACGACTGAAACTATTTTGATGAAATCCCTTAGTGTAAAGTTATTTCTATTCAGTTATTTCAGTTCAAAAGCTTTTTTTTCAAATACCTAGTTAATAAAGGATCCCTTTTATTCCATAAACGAAACTTCAACTGATTCAATGGCTTCTGTTAATTTTTTTAAATGTTATCAACATGATTGTTTGAAAAGAAGTTTCACCTTCATATTTCTTCACGTAGGTACACCATTCTTATTAACTTCTTACAATTCTTTCATTTCAGGTGCTTATTGTCCAGATCTTTTATATGCTTGTTCATTGATACTCCCTTCCCAAGAGAGTGATTCATCACCTGATCGACAAAGTACAAATCAAGGAAGAATAAGAAGAAGAAGTCAATTCAAACGTCAAGTTCAACACCCTTCATCGTCCGCAGCAGCAGTAGCAGCATATTCATCTTCGGATTACGCTGAAATTGATGAAATTTCCAATACTATTAGCTACAGAGGTAATGTTCTTACATCCGCTAAAAGTACTCCCGCACTATATCACCAAAGAAGATCGATCAACGAAGGATGTGTAACGGACTCAAATACAGCACAACAGCTGAATCAAATGGGTCAGAATTTAAGCCTACGTAGGCCACGTATATCATTGACTTGGGTTCTCAGAGAGCAACAGAATCAACATCAACCACAACCAGATCAACAACAACAACAACAACAGCAACAAACTAACGAACAAGATGCCGAATATCAGAATAACAATAATCAGTCGACCATCAGACTCGATGGTAAACCGAATTTATCGGCCGGTCTGGATTTCAAAAAGAAACTCAAAGCAAAGCAGAATAATAAGGAACACGATAAAATCCTCCATGAGAAGTATGTTAGTAATCACAACCTGCAACAGCAATTGCAGGAAAAGCGAGAGCCTTCCAAGGATCTCATGTTTGTGTGTACCCCATCGAGGCAACCTGTTTCCCTCAAGTCTGGCGATACCACGACCGCACCGGACTCGACCTTACGACGGCGGTTCGTTATCGGTGAGACAAAGAAAGTTCTCGAGAAGAAATGCTTCAAAGTCAGCGATGGTAATGTTCTAGAGAAGTGTGAGAAAGAAGAAGCCAAGTCCCTAAAGGGCACCTACTCCGAGCCTAGTCTAATAGCTGCCAGTGAAGGCCACCACCGTCGACACAGACACCGAAAACGTCGTGACCGAAATCGAGTTCAGAAATTTGGATATGAAATTCGAAATGTAGACGAGTTTCTGTCCAAGTGTTCACTGGCGTCTCCAGGTAATATTCCTGTGGTGTTGTCATCTTCTAGCACGCTCTACCAAACCCGTCCCGGAGGTTATCAGATAGAGATTCCTCTTCCACTGGGAATGGTCGTTAATGCTGTTTTCAAGAACCAGAACTGGCTTTATGTACAAACTCCTCATGCCGAAGAGGGTTATGTAGGCTATAATGCTTGTCTGCCACTTGGCATTTTGCCTCCAGCAGCGAGAGGAAACTCCACATCAAAGCCGACTCCCTGTTGGGATACTAATGGTGATGTCTTCCCACGTCCCTGTGGCAACATGACAGATAGCGAAAAGGAGATACGTCTTCGCGGTGGCACAAGATCGGATGGAGCTCGAACCCCACGTCTCAAACGGATTCCACCAAGTGGAACTCTTGAACACCACGTAGATAAGTTATATCTTCGAGCTGCAAGTCAACCAAAGCTCACTGAAAAGGCTTACGCTCAATTAAAGTCAACGAATTTATATAAGAAACAAGCTGCCGCTGCCGCCGCAGCTACAGCTGCCGCTGGCAAAATGCCAGGAACAGCCCTAACCCCTACAGTCTCTCCAGCAATAGTCAATTCTTGTAATGCCACTGTCCGGACCTCCAACAATAACGAGTACCTACAACAACACAAGACAAAGTTGCTCCAAAAGCAACAGTGTTTGATGAGTCAAAAAGCTGTTTCGGCAGCTTCATCTGAAAATAGAAGCCTTCGACAAACTCTTGTCGCAATCATGATGGACTATGCAACGCAAAGTATCACGCTTCAAAAAGGTGAAATCGTTACACTTTGTGAATGCCGAGAATCAAAGGATCGTCGCCAGTGGTTCTATGTAAGAACTCGAGATGGACGTGAAGGTTATATTCCTGCTGAAGTCGCTGGACATGGATTTTTATAAACAAAAATATGTAGTTGAAGAACAATAACATTGAACTATATAATTATAAAATGTATAGTGTAGCTCAAAGCTTTTAACTGGCTTTTTTTTCCATAGGTATTGTAATTTTTTAAGGATGTTATATTTTATTATTATGGCTCATTATCTTAAACTTACCAAATGTTCGTAATTAAAACTGTAACAGATTACGAAAGACAAAAAACAAAATATGTTTTAAGTAATCGGGTATATTTGATAAGAAAAAATGTGTAATTATTATTATTATTGTATAAATAACAAAAAAAAAAAAACATACACACACAAATTAATAATAATGCTAATTTATTAAACATAAATATTATTAAAAATGTGTTTTAATTTTAGAGCTCTCTTTCCTTTGAGTTTTGAAAGTAACAAGGTAGAATCGGACATTGAGTTCAAAAGATTGCTCAACTAGTGAAGGGTGATTCATACAACACCAAAAAGCTTTGATATTTGTTAGGCAGTTTTTTAGGGTTCCCTTCCTCAGCTAATTTGGCCAGAGAAGAGATGAAGAGAAAAAATGTATCCAAACAATTTTTTGTATGGACACATTTTAAAAACAAAGCTTAAAGGCATCCTGCTGATATGATAGATCAAACAACAGAATGTAACGAACAAAATGAGAATGAGAACAACATCATGGGTAATTACAGGACGCTATTTAAATTTCGGGTGTCCCAATATATACGAACAATGAACATGCCCATCAGAAACTTACATAGACGTAAAAAAAGTGTTTTTTATTTAATTTTATGTAAATATGTTTTTATTTAAAAATATGAAGGTAAATATGAATTTTTAATCATTTCAATACAATCAAACTTTTGATTTCTTTTTTGTGTATAATTTAATCAATTACATTTTAAAAATATAATTTCAATTTTGAAAATAATTTTTGTTTTGTTTTAAAAATAATTTTTGCACAACTTCATTAGGTACCCTAAGGGTTTTAATTTTAAATTTTGTTTTTGTATATAAAATATATATATATACATGTATTTTTTAAATTAATTTCAAGTATGTAATGTACTTCTAATGGTTCTAAAATTTTGAACGTGTTGTTTTTAATTCAATTTAATTTTATTTAATTTCTTATGAGCTATGATTACCATGGAGTTTGATTTTAATTCAATATTTTCATTATTGCTTTATATGAGTAATAGCTTTATGCTATGGCTAGTAATGTCATATGAAAAATAAACTGATGAATATTAATGAATTTAAGCTATGTATATGAATCTACAAAAACTTCAATTATTGTTTAAAATATATTTGAAAATTTTGAAAATATCAGTAATATATTTATTTATTTTTTTTTGCATATTAATTACTGCTAACAATCTTACAAAATTGACTTTTTAAATAAAAAAAATAAAAATAACAATTCAAACAAAAGCAATATTTACAAATGAAGAACTAAACTAAACTATTTCAATTATTATTATATTTGTATGTTATTTTCGTATTATGTATTATTATAAACAACGGAAAGTTAAAATTGAACAAGAATCAATCTTTCAGTCATATAGTTTACATTCATTTTAACTTGAGCAAAGCGAATCACTAATCTAAACACAATTTTGGCCTCTTTATTTTTCTTTATAATAAGGATTCAGCAAAAAAACTTATAATTATTTATAGTTTCTTTTTCTTTTCTTTATTTTGTAATAATGAACTTCATACATAACTAGGTACTAAATAATTAAATTACTATCATACATTAATATTTTTTTTTAGTTCAACGTCGAATGCTAAACGTTCGGCCATCTAGAGTAGAACTCCAACTACAGTATTGAAGGAAGTTGGTTCAATATCAACCTTACTCGTGCCCTCTCGAACCGTTCAAATCTCGATGAAATACAAATGTTTTTCAATAAAGACTAACAACATTGAACCAACGCCAACAATGGACGATGAAATAGCTACGAATCCGGCCAAGTCTATATACTAGGTAGTAACACAGAGGTTGTGATATTGGTTCATTCAACATTTCAATGCTTAATTGTTTGATACCCTAGCTTAAACCAATTCAAACAGAATGCCATACAAAATTAAGAAAGTTCATTTTTAGAACTTAGTTTAAGGAACTAAATAATACGTAAAAAGTAGTAAGACAAAGAGAAGCATTGTTTGAATTATGTTAAATGTTCATGATCAAAAAATTGTTATATTTCAATTAATTAGTGTTACGATAGTTAGTACCCAACTCCCCCTCGTGAACAAACACAATTTTGGGCAAGGATTTCAAGAAATTGATGCTGCTTTTTTTATAGATTTGAGATAAATCAAAAATCCCTACCTTTAAACCAATATGTACTTAGAAACGTTTTTTCGTAAACAAATACCTTTCCTTATAAGTTGACACAAAGTGTATTGGAAACACTGCTGGTGTTAAAAGAAGTTTAGAAATATTTTGACAATAATATCAGTTTTGAACTTATGATAGGGCCTCCTAGGTTTTGAAACTATCCCACTACTATTATTTGTCATTGTGTGCCACAAGGGATGGCAATGACCGTTTGGCTTTTTTGGACAAGAAGAAACTTTGACGTATGGATTTAAAATAGAACTTTTAAAAATCTCAATAAAAAAAATACAAAAAAAAGAGATTTTTTAACTACATTTTTTATATTTTGTGGTCTAAAAGCCGACAAAATTTTTAACCGTTAACCAATATCTTGTATGTATTTATGTATGTACTCAATATATTGTTATTGAATTGCTTACACGCAATAACATATACAGCAACATCAATATGATTTTTGATTTTTTTTTAAACTTTGGAACAATCTACATTTTTCTGAAACATCCTAGACACAAAAGTTATTTACTTTTCAAATACATAAATATTTTTATGAACGCAAGTTCAATTTGTTTTTTAAGTTTAAGCTTAAAGTTGGCACTATTTCTCCATCTTTTGTTAACGTTGAAGTGAATTACTTCGTAGAAGATGATTTGGCATGCGAAAAGCTTGATGTTTAAATATTAATTTCCGGAAAAATTCAGACGCAAGTATACCTATATATGAAATGATGGTTTGATTCAATGTTATGATCGTTAAAAAGTTAAATCTATACTAACCAAACCTAAAGCCTGTTATAAAAACTTCGATTTGTATAGTAAAACAAAAAAATATCATTTACGTGTAAAAAATGTAAAAACAATGTGGAACTTTACTTTAAAAACAAAAACAAAAATGTACAACATGCTGGACAACATTCGACAAATGATTACAATTACATAAATATTAATTTAAATTTAAATAATTTTCAAAATTAGCAACACAATATTTAACTTGTTCTCTTTGCCAATACATCAATGAATAAATTAAAATTTCTTTGCTCTTCTCTTTCCGTTAAACTACTATTACATTATACATATTGAATGATATATATAAAAAAATAATATTTAAACATACATACATACTTTAATTTTAGTATTCGACTTATTTAGCGCGTATACACTAAAATCTAAAATACTTTTCAAAAACAAAATAAAAATATGTTGCTTTCACTCTTTTTTTCAATTTCTAAAAATGGATATGCATTTCCCATCTTCCTCACAGATCGTTGTTTTAGAATTTCGCTAAATTTACTTTTTTGGAGAAATACTTGAACTTGCTGACGCTGTTGATACATCCATGTTGTCACAAATGCTCTCATTACAAGCAGCCTCTTCACTATCGGTATCGGTTGGTTTCTCCAAGAGAACTGACATAGCTTTTAAATTGCTCGGTTTCTCCTCATCACTGTTAATATTTAGAATGGTGTTGTCGTTCATGCGATGATAATGTGGTTTAAATGAAGTACTTGGCCGTGAGTAGTCCAAGTGATCGTATTCATCTGGAGGAAAAATATGAATGCCTGATTTAAACAAATTATCAAACAGAAATCGAGATGAAAGAAATAAAAATAGAATAAACTTAAAATGTTTCAGATTTACATCTTACCGTCAGGGAATAGTTTCTTTCGATATTCCTTAACTGAAGGTGCATTAAATAAAAGAGGGAGATAGGAATAAAGGTTAAAATAAATGTTCATGCAAATAGATACGCATAGGCACACGATTAAAAAAACAATACAAAAATAAACCGCATAAAAAGCCAATAAAAAAAATAAAGGGTAATCATGCAACATAATAAAACCATCGTAAACGCCGGAAAGTAAAAGCTTTTTCATGTCTCCCTTTGAAACTTTCCGACGTTTACAACATTTATGATAGTTTTACTACGTCCCAAAAGTGAGGAGTGAATACGAAACAAAATATTTTGGGAATCCTTTTTTGACATTTTTGACACACATTCAAAAATTAATATAAGAGTGGTAAGGGAAGGGTATAAGAGAAAATTTTTTTTTAATCTGGGAAGTGTTCAAAATTTCACGAAACAAAAATTAAAATGCGAATTATATAAATTTAATTTAGAGCTTTATCATCACGCCAGTATGACGCTTTGGTCGAACTAAATTTTAAAAAGCGAAATCCTTATTTATAACAAAAAATCAATATAAAAAAAATTATTATTTTATCGATTTTTACTAGTATCACATGGACCGAGAGTCCACAGCAGATTTTAGGTGTGAAAGATATAAAAAATAAAATGCACGACTGGATCGCACGTACTTGCTCTTATGTTCAAGTTGTGTGGAACTTAAGAACTTTAAAAAATATTCAAGTAATTACAGAAAAAGTATAAAAAAGCATTTAAATCGTTCTTTTAATTGTTTAAACAGCCTGAAAGTATGCCATTTGATTACTTAAAAAAATATCAATATATGCAAAAAAAAAAATTTTAAATCGTTGGAGCCGTTTTCTTAAAAATTAATTTTTTATATATAAAATTTTTGTAACATTTTTCAAAAAAAAAATTGGTATGCCAATTTTGAGTATATATTAATATACATTTAAAACTGAAATTTCAAAATAATTCATCAACCCGTTTTTGAAATATTGAATTTTCAAAAAAAAATTTTGAATCTTTTTTTAAAAATCCAAAATTTATTTTTTCAAAAATTTTGGTATGCAGTAATATTTATATTCTAACAAAGCTTTTGTGCAAAAAAATTCATTGAAATCGGATGAGCGGTTAATGAGAAAATCAAAAATAAAAAAAACCGTTATATGACAGGTACCGTTAATAAATGTTTTTGGTGATTTTTTTTCTTACTTAAAGGTATATCATATCTACAATAATACACTGATTTTTTTTTATCAAAATCGTTGGAGCCGTTTTTGAGATAAATAAGCTTTTCCTTAACGGTTGTATGGCAAGTACCGTTATTTTTTGAGCTAAAAAAAAAATTCAATTTCCCCTCTGGAGAGTTACAAAAAAACCATAAGTTCAAAATTTGAAGAAAATCGCTTCAGTGGTTTAGGCTGTAGGCTGAGGTACGGACAGACAGACAGACAGACAGACAGACAGACAGACAGACAGACAGACAGAATTGTGCCACCCACTTTTTTCGTGTTCTCTATCATCGTAATGTCATGTTTGATTGTTATCTCGAAATTTTTTTTTTGCACGAATCCAAAACTTGCCCTATAGTACCTATATCGCAAGTAAAAAGAAGTATAGTGGTCGAAAGCTTGAGTAAAGGCTATTCAAAAAAACCAAGTCTTGCAGTCCATAACCGTGGCTTTTGTGATTGAATTACCCTCCAAGTTGCATTCATACTTTTTTTTTCGATGCACTATTCAATCAAAAAAGCCCCGGTTATCGACTGAAAGACTTTGATTTTTTGAATAGTCTTTACTCAAGCTTTCGACGTCTATACTTCTATTTTTGCTTTCACTCACACCCAAAATCTGCTGTGGGCTTTTAGATATATTGTATTTTTTACTTGCGATATAGGTACTATAGGGCAAGTTTTGGATTCGTGCAAAAAAAAATTCGAGATAACAATCAAACATGACATTACGATGATAGAGAACACGAAAAAAGTGTGTGGCACAATTCTGTCTGTCTGTCTGTCCGTACATCAACCTACAGCCTAAGCCACTGAAGCGATTTTCTTCTAATTTTGAACTTAAGGTTTTTTTGTAATTCTCCAGAGGGGAAATTGATTTTTTTTTTTTTAGCTCAAAAAATAACGGTACTTGCCATACAACCGTTAAGGAAAAGCATATTTATCTCAAAAACGGCTCCAACGATTTTGATAAAAAAAAAATCAGTGTATTAATGTAGATATGATATACCTTTTAGTAAGAAAAAAAATCACCAAAAACATTTGTTAACGGTACCTGTCATATAACGGTTTTTTTGATTTTAGGTTTTTTCATTAACCGCTCATCCGATTTCAATAAAATTTTTTGCACAAAAGCTTTGTTAGAATATAAATAATACTGCATACCAAAATTTTTGAAAAAATAGATTTTGGATTTTTAAAAAAAGGTTCAAAATTTTATTTTGAAAATTCAATATGTATTTCAAAAACGGGTTGATGAATTGTTTTGAAATTTCAGTTTTAAATGTATATTAATATATACTCAAAATTGGCATACCAAATTTTTTTTTGAAAAATGCTGCAAAAATTTTATATATAAAATATTAATTTTTAAGAAAACGGCTCCAACGATTAAAAATTTTTTTTTGCATATATTGATATTTTTTTAAGTGATCAAATGGCATACTTTTTTTTGCGCTCTAAGTTATTTATCAGGCTGTTTAAACAATTAAAAGAACGATTTAAATGCTTTTTTATACTTTTTCTATAATTACTTGAATATTTTTTAAAGTTCTTAAGTTCCACACAACTTGAACATAAGAGCAAGTACGTGCGATCTAGTCGTGCATTTTATTATAAAAATATTTGTATCTTACTCTGAGGCCACACGACTGCTGGCAACTCGCTGCTATACTCACTTCTCAACTTGCTTCGTAAAGGGAAGGCAGTTGACGACAGTATAACTAACTAGCGAGTACTCGCTCGTGTGGCCCCTTTTAGCTGGATTTTAGAAACTGCTAAAAGCTTATAAGAAAAACAAAACAACATTTGAAATTATTGAAATAGGCGCGAGATTTGAAATACAATACAAAAATGTACTATTTCTTGTGTGTGTATGCATGTGTTAGTTTAAGCTACAACAGAAAACTATACCTACATATAACTTTATGCCTTCTTACCAGGATCTTTATATCCTTCCTTTTGTTTAATCTCGTCATAAACATGCTCTTCTTTGAGTGGATCTTCAATGCTATTATAAACATTAGGATTAGTGAGATCAGCATTAAGATTTTTCTGCAACATATCGCTGTTATAGTTGATCGAATAAGTGCCAGCTGAAAAGTATATATTATAAATTTATCAAGGTTTTAAAATAATTAGACTAAGAAAAACACACTTACCCCTGCTGCTTGCATTGGAATCATCTCCATATTCCGAATTGGTGCGATCTAAATTATTCATTTTGGGACGTAAATTATTAAGCAATCTAGTGTCAGGACCTTGGAATCCATAAACGGGATTATCAAAATTATGACGATCTGGATATGATCCATGAGGATCGGTTATATACTGAACATGTTGGATTTCAGTTTTAAGATTTGATACCCGACGACGGTAATAGAAAACAATTGCCACAACAATTCCAACAAATAGAATTGCCAAAACAAGACCCCAAGCCAGACCGGCACGACTAGCTGTTGAGGGAAAAAAGACATGTACAAAAAAAACTTCTGAAAAATGTTTAAGAGTGCAAGCTTACATTCAATAACAACTTCTTGAACTCTCTGTTCAGCTGCTGGAATATCACAGTTTTCACCCTTATATCCTCGTCGACAAACACATCCTTGTGTAATGTGACACTGGAAGTTTTGACTAGGACAGTCACACACGTGTTTGCAATGTTCTCCATAGAAACCTTCAGGACACACTGAAATTCAAAGGAAATTATATTGTAGACGAAGTTTTCTTTTCAAAACTTAAAGATGCAAACCTTCATCACATCTAGTTCCTGTGTAGCCTGGAAGGCAAATGCAATAACCGTCATTTTTCCTACACTTTTCTGCAAAGGCGCATTGGCATCGATGAGCACAATTCAAGCCATAGAAGCCTTCTGGGCAGGATTCATTGCAATTGGCGCCAGTCCATCCGGGCAAACATTGACAATGTCCATTAATGTGATTACATTCGCTTCCATACTTGCAGTTACATTTGAGACCACATCCTGGTCCATACAAGCCTAATGGACAGGGATGTTCACAAGTCATTCCAACGTATCCAGGTCGGCAAACGTATTCTCCGGTGATGTGATCACAACTTTTGTTACCTTCAAAAGATTATATTCATTAGATATTGAAAATTAGACTTGTGGTTGAAGCAATCTCACCATGAATAATTTCTGGGCATTTTTCCTTGCAACCAGCTCCATAGAAACCCTTTGCACAGGGCTTTGAACAATCATCGCCAGTCCAACCCTTGGAGCAAATACATTTTCCAGTTTCAGCATCACACGATGAATTATTCATACATCTGCAAGCTTGTTCACAATTTTCGCCATAATAGCCAGGTGGACATTGTGTTTCACAATGGACTCCTACACAACGTCCGTGTTTGTACGTAGTTGTTAAGGGAACCCCACCAACATTAATACGACCAACAAAACATTAACAAAAAAAACACAAAAAAAAAAAACGAAAAACAATGCAAATAAAAATATTAATTTTAATGTTAAATAAATTCAATTATAGTTTGAATGTTGTGATAAAAATGAAAGTATGTATGTATGTTTAAAGTGGCAAGTGTTTGTGAGTAAGTCATGATCATCATGCATGTGGTTAATTAAATCTAAGGCTTACTTCTTTAAGTCAAGATATACGAATTTTTTCAAACTGAAATCTTAGAATAATTCTGGAAAAAAGTTTGTTAATATTTAACATGCTTATGTTTAAAATGAAATATTTATTTGCCTCGGCAAAGTTAGCAAGCAGAGTAAGCAATATAGTTCAAGCTTAAATGCAAAAGGGTAGGCACCAAAGATACCTTAAATTCGCATGCATATGAAACTGGAATTCTTAATTCGAAAACAGCTTTATTAGCCAGATAGACCGACGACGATGAGAAGAAATGTTTTTGAAGAATTGTGTTTTCTATTTAAAAATCAATTTTGTACCCAACTATTTGCCAGGAAGTTAAAGTAGCTTATAGTAGTCTGCTCACCATTTCTTGAAAAACAAAATCTAAATCGAATTTAGAAGGAGATATACACACGCATAAGCTTGGAGAAATTCTTTCAAAACTCAAATGCCAACAGACCTGTTAGTATTAACCAATTTGTTTTTAATCAAAGGCACCATTTAAAATTCTTGCCTATTTCTGAATTCCTTTTAACTCATTCCGAGCAATTGGTAATGCATTTGGAAGAACTAAGGTCTCAGAAGCACATTATGGAGGTGAGTTGGATTCAGGCTAGTCAAAATATGTACAAGCAAACTATAATGTACTTTAAATTTAAAGAAACCATTAATTTCCTAAATAACCTTTTACCTTTAACATCCCTATTATTGAGTCTAAAGAGGAAGGAAAAGTTAAGCACTCAACTATTATTTCGCATTCAGAATGATAGCTGATATAATATATCATATTATGTAGCTATTTTGCGTTCATCACCTGTCTCTCAAAAAAATAATACCAATCACCAATAGTGACTAATCAAAGTGTTATGTGTGTTGTAATAAATAGTAAATGAGCTTAATAATGATTTAAATGAATGTAAATGACAATGCTACTAAGTATGCTGTGTTATGTGTATTATGGAATATGATTGTATTTTATGTTCGAATGAGTTATGTGGTATTTCAGGTATGCAATGCACGTACCTCCCCATTCAGATTTACAAATACAGCGCCCATCAACGGCATCACATGCAATTGTATTATTGAAATCACAATCGCAATTTTGTTCACAGCCATGTCCAAAGGTTCCAAAATCACATTTACGTTCACATTTTTTCCCAGTGAAGCCAGCCGCACAAGTACATGCTCCTTTTCATTATGAATTATGATTTGGATTAAAATTAATTCCATTACCTAAACTATCTAAGAAATAAATACCATTTTCTGGATTGCAAGAAGCATTATTTTTACAGTCGCACACTCCACGGCAGTCTTTTCCATAGTGATTTTCCTCACAGGGCCGATCACATTTGATATTTTTCCAGCCAGGAGTGCAGAAACACTGGCCAGTTTCGGGGGAGCATTTGGCTCCGTTTTGACAATCACAGGTTTGGGAGCAGTCTTGGCCGTACTTGCCCTCCTCACAAGTCTCTTCACATTTTGGTCCACGATAACCAGGCGAGCATAGACAGGTTCCATTTATTGGGGAGCACTTGGCGTTGTTTTTGCACTCGCATGCTAGCTCACAGTTTTTACCATATTTTAGGAAAGTACAAGGACGGTTACATTCATAACTACTCCATCCAACGGCGCAATCACATTTTCCAGTCCATGGATGGCACATTTCGGTGTGTTCCATTTCACAATCACATGTGGCATTGCAATTAAGGCCAAATTTGTCATCAGGACAAGTTCGGTTGCTACAGTCTGGGCCAGTCCAACCCAGTTGACAGTTACATTCCCCAGTTGCTGAATTGCAAATAGCGTCATTCTGACATGCACAATCTTCAGTGCAATTGAGACCAAATTTGTTGTTTGGACATTGATCGAAGCACTTTTCACCCATATAACCAGGTGGGCATTCACACTTGCCAGTGATATGATGACACGATGCATCACCAAAGCACTCACAATTGAGCTCGCAATTTTGACCATAAGTCCCTTTGGGACACCGATTGGCACACACCAAGCCCATCCAACCCGCCGTACATTGGCATTCTCCACTGTGGGGATCACATCTGCCATCATTTTGGCAGCGACAATCTTGTTTACATTGAGCACCATGTTTGCCATCTGGACACTGGTCTTGACATCTTCGTTTAAAAAAAAAACGTGAACGTGTAGTTTCGAAGAAACAAAACAACAAAAACAAAAGTACTGAAGAAACTTACAATGGTCCAGAGTAGCCAGGTGCACATGTGCATTCACCAGATACATGGTGACAACTGCCACCATTTTCGCAGCGACACTCTTCCAAGCAATTAGCACCATATTTATCAGGCGGACAGAATTCTTCACATTTTGTACCCACATAACCCTTAGCGCACTCACATGCACCCGTGTAGGCTTCGCAGGTGCCTTTGTTCATGCATTCACATTTATTTTCGCAGTTTTGACCCCAACGACCAGGAGGACAGTCTATAAATTTGATTTGAAAATGGGAGGAATTGAGTTTTTTGTTTAGTTCAAAGGTCATAAATCTATTTTGAAAAACAAGAAATCACAAGGTTAGGTGACAAAAAAAAAACTACCCAAAAGCCGGTTTTATCACAAGTGAACTATCTTATTCTTTTCTTTTTTTTTTGTTAATTGGGATTAGTGCAAACATCAATGGGGACACACGGTGAATGGTTAGTTTCAGGGTAAGGACGATAAATTAGTGTAAAGCCGATATATCCTAAGGGTGTACTATAAGACTTTTTGTATATAATTATGAATATGATTTTCTATAAAACTAGAAACCGTTAATTATCTTCCTGAAATATATTTCTTAGCGTTCTCTGATCAAATTTGAGAATTAGACTTGTTTTGTTTGGACGACTATCGCAAGACAATCAAAAGAAAATTTAACTTGTTCTACAAAAACAAAAACTAACTGGCAAATGAACTTCTACTTCCTCAGTCAATTGTGAGTTGCAACAAATTGTTTGGAAATATTGAACACAAATAAAAATAATCGAGCTTAATGACTGGCTTAGGATCGGTTTGGTGAGCTTTTTGCTTTGCTTTACATGAAGCTCAACAAACATTAAGTTTTTGAAAATAATATTGAAGTCTCTTCATTATTCACACTTTGTCTGTTAAGAGCAGTTAATACCAATAAAAAGACAAACGTTTGAGTTGTTTGTCAGCTAGATTGCGCCACTTAAAACGCTGAATAGTGCAAAAGCGCATAGTCAGTTTTCTTGACTGTTTATACTAGTCACACAAATAAGAAAGCAAATACCGACTACAGTCAGACAAATTGTCTAGCCAAAGTTTCGCAACAGATATAAAGCCAACTCACGTTTCTAACATGTCTCACGAAGTCTCATTCTTGACTTCGATGGAATAGAAAAAACCTGACTAGGATTTATCAACAAAAAATCAACCAGTGACGAGAGATGTAAATTGATTTGGGGAATCATTAAATTTCAGTCTCAGTTTTTGAATAGCGAGAATGCAACGTTTTAGGGTGGAATTGTATTCGAATTTTAAAGAATACTGAGAGAACTTATATCTAAAAAAAAATTGAATTGAATAATTTATTGAAACAAAATTCAAAACTATTGAAAAAAGGTTGAAAACAGGAAAGGTCTTCATAATAAGAGACTAGGTTTTAAAGTATACCTATGCCATGTATTGGAATACGATCTCAATATTTGTTATAAATCTATTAAAGGACGATTGCCCAAAAATCTTTTATTTAATTTAAATCCTGAACTTCGAAGCTTAATATTCTTAAGAATCAAAATTTGAATTTCAAGCTACATACTTTAAGGGCATACTGGGATCTAGGTTTATGATGAGAGAAATGGTTTCTACTTTAATGGTTGAAACTAAATAAGAATCGTTACTTTAAAAAAGCAATTTACGAAAAAGCATTTTAATAATTTTGGATTGTTTTTCATAAAAAAAAATAAATCTCACGGAAATTGTTTCTTATTTTTTAATGATGATTGTGCAAAAAGCTGTGTGTAACATAAAAATAAAGCATAAGACAAAACTTAAAGAACTAAGAAGCAACGAAATGAACTCTTTAACAAATTAAACAAAACCCACACACATATTAGTTACAGTGTACATTGATAGGTTTTTTTTTTAAAGACATCCCATGTGTACAATACACGAACATTGGGTTGGAGAGAAAACCATTAACTATTTTTTTGTAGATACTTACTTATATCACATGAGGGTCCACCAAAACCATGTTCACATTTGCACTTATTTGGGGCAACACATGAACCATGTTCACATTTTAATTTGCATACAGGTATGCAACTATTTCCTTCTGGGTTTAGTGCGTAGCCATCTAACAAAAGAAAGAAAAATCAATTAGAGATTTTGATAGTTGGAAAAATGTAAAACAATCTAATTCTAACCACAACAGTCCTTAACAATTCGTGATTTGGATAAAATTTGAGTTTTGTTGACTTTTTTTGTTTTAAGTCTGTAGGTAGAACAACGGGGTGGCACATTCCAACACCAAATTGATACTCGTTCCTGAAACGATTGCATTTCTGTTGTCGTAACTTCAACATTGTAACTAAAAAAAGAGAAAGTTTGTTTTAGTAAAGAAATATTTTAAAGTTATTTAAAGCGCACTTACTTTTCAGTTTTCTTGCAAACATGTGGCCCTTCTAATTCAGAATCTTCAGAGTCCAATACTTCAGCATTTACACTTAATATCGCAGTGCATACACCTAGTGCCAGCACTAGGTAAATAAGTTTCAATATTTTTGCATTCATTATTTCATTAAATGTTTCTATGATTCGGAATGAATAATGGTATTTGAATCCCCTTGATAGATAGATTCTTTGTTGGGGGATAGGAGGGATATCTCAAATGCACGTAATTTCGATTGAATTTTGAATTCCACAATGGCAGTGTTGAATGTTTACTTTAAATATTATTCGATTAACATTCTTGCCTTGAAAGTGAGCTTTTGCTTTTTTAAGCAAGTTATGGCAATTTTAAAGCTGCATGTATTTATCTGAAAGGAAAAGATTATTTTTGATAAATGAGATGTTTTGAATACATGGTGATTGTATTATATTTTTTGCAGTTAAAAAGGTAATTTTGATTTAAAACTAAATTGTTTGTTTTAAAAAGGTTTTTTGTTTTTCTAAAAGAATGATAGAGAATGATGGCAAATAGAGGACTAGAGTAGGGCTAGATATTCTGGCAGTATTTTGGAGCGTTTTTTTCTTCGCACTATGGAGTGGGTATGCGGTAATTGTCATTTTGTGAAGATACAGTTATTAAGTACAGTTATTATTATTACAAACGTATTTCTGAACTTGATCAAGGCAAACAATTTCAAATTCAATGAAAATATAAGCAGAAAAATTATGATTCACTGAAAAGTGATGCTTATTTTGCGAATGGAGCTTTAGCGTAAGCACAAAGTGATGGGTATTCTTCAATTGAGCATAGTGCAAAGCAAATACAAGAGAGAAGGTTTTTGTTATTGCAAAGGAAACAATAGCTAAGCTCATGCAACAATAAAACGGAATACTAACCCATAATTTCCAGTCAGAACACCGCCATATTAAACGAACCATACAAAATGTAAAATATCCACTTAACATAAGCATATCAACACGCAACAGTTGTTGCTCTTTCAAACTTGACAAAGTCTGCCTGTCTGGAGTCCAAAATTCACCGAAATGGAAATAAAATAAAATAACAATTCCAAGGTTGGCAGAGGTAATTGCTTTCTAATTATTTTTATTTTCCATACAAAAAAAAAAAAACACTGCACAAACTTAACTCATTAAACTGACAATTTCATAGGAACTTCGAAAGCAAATATAATAACAATATCCAAATATAAAACTTAAAACTAAAGAACCAGAAATTGGAGCTAAATTACGACAAATATAATTAGCCCACCAATAAAGAAGATATCGTTTTCGTATAAAAAATCTCACTACTCGCCCCATTATATCGAAAGAAGACATAATTATTAAAGCAGTTAGGTAAATAATAATTGTGTTGAGTTGAATTAGTTTTTGAATAAAAACATTTTTTAAAATAACATTTGAAAAATTTGGCGATAGTTCATAGAGAAATAATCGATTTCTTAACGTTTCTAGGGTATTTTCTCTTTCATCGAAATATGTAAGATGGTTTATGTGTTCTTCATCGGAATCAGAACGATTATTGAAGGAGGAAATACGATTTGTTTTTCTTGGTAATGTAGTAGCTTGAAACATTGTTAAATCACCTTCATAATTTCCAGAATAATTCGATGCAGCAGTAAATGTACTAAAAAATATACAAAAATATGTATAAAACGACATTTAGATTTTTTTTAATGTTAACCTGTTCAAGATTCTTGAAGGAAATCTTCGTTGGTAAGGCGATGGGTTGCGATATGAGCGCATATTGGTTACAAACTATTTTTTCTGCTAAATATGTACGAATTTGACTTCACAATTCAAGACAAATAAAAGTGTTGATTTTGAATTATTTGTTTTTTTTTTTTTTAATTTTACAGAAAAACAAAATACGATTTTTTTTTGACAAGGTATTTGATGATAAAAAGTATCATGGTCACTTTTTTTCAACTAGATAGATAATGAATCCGTTCCTTGGTTCTAAAAGGGCCAATGTACATTTTTTTAAATATTGACTTTATACACTTTTTAACTCAGCAGAAGATGTTCTACGACAGTAATAAGGGATGTATTAATATCCAAAAATAGTATTAGCATTTTAAGAAATTAAAAAACAAAATTTTCGATTTCTCAAAAATTTACAAATTTGAAATTGGCCCTTTAAGAACTAAGGTAGAGAACTATACAATATTCATACCTATATTAAACTTAGTTAAAAGTGATTAAGAGCAAGTTGTGCACTAAAAAAAAAAAATCGTGGTTCTAATTAAAAATTACAATATGATAAGAAGAGATATAAGGTAAGTTACTTAATAATTGAATATGAATTAGTTAGTTACTTAATGTATTTTTGCTAAAAAGGTTTCAGACCTTATAATAAAGTATAACCGACAAGAGGTTTATTTTCAAATGCCTTAAACATAATTTATCTAACTGGATTTGTCTGGATCCGGGTATCCGACATTATCCGGATAGCGTCGGATCTTAAATATATGATTTAAATTTTCGGAAATCCGACACTATCTAGATATTTCAGATATTAGATTTTGGATCAGGATCAATTGTGTATGTTTGGATACTTTGAAGCACTAGTGCAGACGCGGTTCTTGATTTATTTTTTTTAAGAAACAAGCTAGGTACTAATATTTACTACCAGCGCATTGTTACCCAAGGAACCAACTACGTAACTCGATTTCAACTCGCAAATTCTTTAGCAATAGCAAGCGCTGATTATCTGAGATAAAACAGTGGTAGTTGAAGAATGAAGATAATGTGGCAAAAGGTCGGAAGAACTAACATTTGATCCCACTTTCATTTATAATTATTGCAATACTCAAGCAAATAGGAACTATTTTTTAAAACATTCTTAATTGTTGCAGTTGTCTGAAGAAGAGTGGAACATTACAATTGAAATAATAATCCACAATCAATCATTGACCTTAAGCCTTCTCTTCGTTTTTATGTTTTTAACTTAACAAACTAATTTATCTGAGAAAATATGCGTGACGAAGTAATTCTTTTAATTTTTGTGTACATTTTAAATAGGCGCCGGCGCTTAGATCAGTTCAGATTAGTTCAGCACGGACGGCCTGGCGCACGTCTAACAAAAAAAATCTTATTATGTATAAAGGTATCCACACTCTTTCTTCAATATTTTAATTGTTTGTATTTTTTATATTAGAGATAAGGTTAAGTTTCTTTGCAAAGATTTTGTTTCAAGGCATTAGTCACCGCTTTAGATTAATGGCCTTTTCGATTGGCAATCCGGAACAGCGATTCGATACGTGTGAACGCTTCTCATTTCGATTCTGAAATCAAATTCAGAACAATTTTCTGTTCTTTTCAGAACTAGAACTGTCATTCTGTCCCCAATCGAAAAGGCCATAAGTAAAATTTGCCGTTTTGTTTTGTTTATATGTATGTTTGAAAAAATTAGCATGTAAGATACATCAACTACGATATCTAATATCTGTCTTTTAAGCGGCGATAAACATCTTCGCTTAAAGCCTAGTACGGTGCTGAAGCTTATACGAAACAAAAAATTTCATATACCTACAAAAAAAAGTCACAACGAAATCTTGAATGAAAAATTTTGTCCTACTTTTCGTTCTTTTTTTCCTTCGAAATTGGTAAATGACTGTAAGATTATTTGTAGAATTCCTAACTATTTTTTGCACAGAATTAATTTTCAGGATTATTATTAATTGGACTGACATCTCACTTCACTGAAGCAGAGCGAGCGAAATGTGAATACTGAAACGTCAACAAAATCCAGTTTTTCAATCCAATGTGGACACCGTCATTGGTGTTACTGATGCTTAATGGAAATTCTGAATTATATGCAAAAATTATTAAGTATACGAACAATTCATTATAAGAACAATTTACCTACTTAAAAACTTTACCCACCAAAGCTCAAGTGTTTACATTATTGTGAATGGCCGCGTTTAAGTTTACTATAGGATAGCCCATCTATTGACACCTGGTAAGTTGCTTTCCACACCACCTGCATTTCAGCACATGAACCCTATCTGGGGGATAAAATTTTTCCCAATTTGACGTTCAATGTATTTCCCATAAGAGAAAAGCAAAAGAGAGTCATATTCATGTTACTTTTTCTAATAACTTTTATATGAACGGATACAACTTTTATGATTGCAACAGAATAACAAAACATGTAAGTTTACAAATCTAGCAAAAAATAAATCAAAACCGACGCCTCAAATGCTTTAAATTTAAGATGAAAAATGTAAACAAACTACCTCTACAACGAGAAACAACAACACCAATACTCGTTTGAGAAAAAAGCAGCGCAGAGACGTAGCCAAGATTATTTAAAACATGCAGTTTTTTTTTCTTTGTTAATTATGTTTGTATTGAAAATGAAGATTTTCAAATACATGTCATGTTTTTGTTTGGATTGAAAATTTCTTGCATATATATTTACCAATTTAATTACAAAAAGAAAAATGTTTAAGTATTTTTACCTACGTACAGAATTTTTTGGTTTAGAAGTATGTAAATATTTTAAATGCTTCTTCGTTATACCGAATTTACACAACTGGTGAAAAGCTGCCGGTATAATGACAAAAATAATCAATTTGTCCATTCTTCTGTTATTGTTTTGGTCATTATATTGCCAGTTCTCCAATCGTGTAAATGCGGCATTAACAAAAGAGGCAGGCACGATTGAAGTGTTATTATTTCCTGATATTTTTGGAGGGTACATATTTTGAAAATAAGAATTGTAAAAAATTAAACGCAAAATTTTATTTATTCAATAAAGGGTGTTATTGACCCCATGAGCTTCGCTAGTTTCTAAACACCAAATATATTGTATTGACCTGTTGCACAAACAGTGTACAAATATTTGTACTCCTTTTTTCTCAAGAATAAAAATTCACAAACGCAATACATAAATATATAGAAATACTTTATACCTACATCTTCATAAAAACATTACTGCAAAGTTTCGGTGACGTAAGCTTTTACTTATTAGAAAACAGTAGTAAAATATATAATATAAAAATCTTCATAATTGACTCTTGTCTATCAAACCCCTTCCCTGACTACGCACGTGATACCAATTTTGCTTACGAAATGAATCCATTTTGGAAAGCAACAACAACAATACAGGTTTGTTTACATTTTTCATCTGCAAAATATAGGAAGTTATACATAAGTTTTGATACATATTCTTCTTGATTAACTAACTCACATAAATTCTTTTTCTATTGCAACTATAAAATAAATACGTGTTCATAGAAAATTAATTAGCAAAAGTAATGTTTTTCAGACCTTTTTTTGGTTTTCTCTTATGGGAAATACATTGAATGTCAAAATGAAAAAAAATGTATCCCCCACATAGGGTTTACGTGCTGACTGCTAGGTGCCGTGACTCCATTCGCCAATAGCCGCGTTTTATTATCGCTCATAACCCATATGGTTCACCTCGTGAAAATAAAACGATGTGGGTTAGTGCAAAAGCAGTGCTGTATATCAGTCTCTTTTTTTCTTATGTTTATTTGTTTTTCATGTAAGCACTTGTCTCTTTTCCTCTCTATTCCTAATACTGCTGACAAATCGCTGACATCCATTCACAATGGTAAATAGCCCTCTGCCGATCAGAGTGAAAACCTCTATCTGGGTTATTGAAATTAACCTCGATAGAAACCTAGATCCCATGTTGTTTTTGTAATGCATGTTAAAAGATAACCTCGACCCAGACCCAGAGATAATAAAACGCAGCTTATGATAGCTTTGTTCCTACGTATGTTTCTGAAAAACCAAAACCAGAATGGTTAAATTTCGCTGTAAAGTGTGAAACATATGAACTGCGAATTGCGAATGGTCGCTTATTTTGATATTTCTTTCACATGAGTAATCATAAGATATAAACCAGTAAAATGGGTGCTAAGAAAAATTTGTGGTTAAATTCGAGCGAATTTTCATTCCCAGCTTTGTAGAATGCGTCCTGATGACGCCCGTTTGACATTTCGCAGCAAATATCTTGTTGGTCGCGTTGAAAATATAAAAATGCATAATTTTACAATCTTATGTCGAATTCCTTACAACCAAATAATCGATTTTTTTCTAAACAGAATCGATTTTTTTCTAAACAAAATCGATTTTATTCTGTCAAAACAAATCTTGCATTTTCAGCAAGATTTCAAATCGAATTCACACATACTAACAAGATTTGACATTTCTCTGGAGTTGAAAGTACTTTGCGGCGGGTTTAACAAATGTTCTAAAGTGTTCGTCGGTCATTTAAATAGATTAAAAGCAAATAAATAATTAAAACTAATTTTAATTCATCAAAAATAGTGAATGGTCAGTTAGAAGTTATAAAAATATCAACTAACTTCGATTCAAAGTGCCCAAAGTCAATTAAAGATATAAATCGCGCGCTCGCCGATGTGTTTCTCGAATGATGTGTTTCTTGGATGAATTTGGGTTGTTTTTTTTACTTTAATGGCCACATAACTATTTTCTGTTTATTTTTGCAACTTTTCCTGGAAATGTATATGTTTTTAATCTAACAAAATGACGCGAAAAACTGAATGCACTTTGGAATATTTGTAACAAATTTGTATGCGCATAGTTTGTTTACTTTTTTGCCTCAAAGCTACTGTCAAATGACACACACACAATCCCACACGAAAAATTTGATTTTTCGTGTGTTCCTTACAACCAACAAAAAAAATCGATTTGAAATTGTTGTAAGGAATTCGACATTAACTAATTTTAGGCCGTGTTGACAATTTTTCCGCAACAATATTCAGAGGCACCACACTGCAAAAAATAAAACACCTTGGACATGGAACTTGTCGTTTTTGTTTTACTTTCGTTTCTATGTCAAATGTCAAACAACTTAAGTGAGGGTGCTGGTGGCAATGTGTTTGAAAAATATTCTCTGGCTGGCGTGCTATTTTCTGTCGACGGTGCTGGTGCTGGTTTAATCGGCTTCGAGTATTTTCAGTCAGCTGTTGTTGACATTTCTCATAGGTAATTCTATTTTTAAATTTTCAGGATAGCTTGGGATTTCTTTTTTGCCAACAGCTGTTTTATCATCAGATGGGCTCGCAAAAAGGATTACAACAACACAAATCTATCCAGATCACTTTGGATACAAGTTTGACTGTAGCCATTGTAATTTCATTTTGTTACCATTAACAGATGTGAAATCCAACAACATTATGCATACTTTGCTAAAATATTATTCGGCACCTGCACTTTGATAAAAATATGATATTCGAGCAAGGTGCAAGAATAACAAGGTATGCTGTATATCAAATGCATGGACGCCATATTGCTTTCACGTGATGTCTTGCGATTGAATATTTGTTTGACTTTTCAGTAGTAGCTCATGGAGACCCAGAGCCTACTGATTTACAACTCTCAACCATTCCTGTGTGCGTTTTGTTGGCAGGGAATCGAACCAAGACCTTCAGCATGACAGTCCAACACACTAACCATTATGCCATGAGGTACTATTGTGAATACTGAAACGTCCAAATAATCCACTTTTTCAGTCCAATGTGAACACCGCTTATTGTTGTGGTCAGAGATTATCAAATAAAGATGTCAAATCTTCAACAGATGACGTCACGACTCAATCTTACTGAACTGTCAAACATAGCTTGATATTTTTGTATCATGACATTCGAGTATTTTCGGAAAAATGCCATTTGAGTTTCATTCACGAATTCACGATAAACAGAAACAATTCAAAAAACCCAAGTCGCCATTTTCTACTGTGAAGTCACAACTGCGTTTTATTTTCTCTGGGTCTGGGTCGAGGTTATCTTTTAACATTATTACAAAAACAACATGTGATCTAGGTTTCTATCGAAGTTAATTTCAATGACCCAGATACAGGTTTTCACTCTGACCGGCAGAGGGCTAAATTTACCATTGTGAATGATGTCAGCAATTTGTCAGCAGTTTTAGGAATAGAGAGAAAAAGAGAGGCTTTACAAGAAAAAAAAAACAAATAAACATAAGAAAAAAAGAGACTGATTTACACCACTGTTTTTGCACTAACCCGCATCGGGTGAGCGATAATAAAAATTCTTGAATAGTTGTTTTTTTAAGAAGAACAATATAAATTAACATATTTTTGTTTAAATTTTTCGACAAAATGAATACACGATCCATCTACAACTTTAAATAGAAATTAAATTAAAAATGTTTGCATTTTTATTATTTTTTACGTTCCCAACAAAATGTTTTCTGGGAAATATGATATTTAAATAAGCAATTCACACTATTAGGTAAGCCATTCCACAAACCAGCTAAATACAAATTCGTTCAAATTTAGCCAGAATTTAAGAAGCTCGTGTCTCATATGCAAAGCATTTTTGTATTTTAAAAAGTAGTAAGATATTAGCCGCGTTTAGGTGAAGGTGCATAGGCAGTTCAGCAAATGTTTACAAGCAAATAATGAAAAATTATTTGGATTCACTTTCACTTCTTGTTTTGGGTATACAAACAATAACAACGTATTTTATTATCACTTGTGTTTGTTATTGTTTTGAGTACAAATGTTTTTGCTGAGCTGTCTATTCATTTTCACCAAAACATGGCTATTAAAACAATGATGCAAATTATCGAATTCAGCTACCCACAGTGGTCCGTTTGTTGAATTTCGGCGACAAAAATCATTTCCCACGAGTGGTACTTTTTTCCTTGTTCAATCAGGGGCTTCACAATTTAGTTCGGAACATGGTTCCAAATTTCAAAATTTCAAAAAACAAAGTATTGTCGTAATCAAGAACTGAATCAAGTTTATGTTTGAAATGTCTTATGCTACACTTCCACTTAACGCTAATCTGAGATTTAATAAGATTTAGCTCAAATCTCTTTCAAATCTTGGAGATTTACCATACACATTTATTTCGTAAATCTTGAAGATTAGAAATTCATCTTGTTAAATCTTCCTAGGACAAATAGTTTTACAAATCGAACTAACCTATTCTTACACGGTGCTGAACGATTCATTCGAGACTCGCATTCAGTTCTTCATTGTTTTACAGGAATCAAAAATTCTGTCTCATTCGCACTTCATAAGAAAAATTGAAACGCCATTAGCATTTTTTGAAAGTGCTGTCAAATTTAATCTTTTTTAAATCTTTTTGTGCGGTGGAAACACCAAAAAGATTTATTTAATCTAATCTGAGATAAACCTTTGGTGGAAACATTAGCATTAGAGTATGTGCCATGTGACAGTACCATTGAATTCAGCATCCTCAAATCATTAAGTGTACTAAATTTCATTAATTTGTATCAAGAATTGGCGTGGGAAATATTTTTTGTCGCCTAAATTCAACAAATGGACCACTGTGTGGCGGCGGCGCACAGTGGTTCCGCCCATAGGCCAAAACTTCAAGTCATAAAAGTAATTTTTTTTAATGCAGTTATTATCTATGATAACGGGGCAACTAAGTGGGACTAATTTTTTTTTTCTAAAATTAGTTGTTGACAGTCAGGCACGTGGCAAAGTTGAATGTTTTTCGCAGTTTTTAAAAAAAAACGTTCATTTGAAAATCGGACATTGCATTTTAGCTATTTTTTGTGTGTTTTTAAGGTTTTTTTCTGATTAAAAGTGGTAAACATAAAAGAACAATGTATAAATATGATTATTACATATATATATTTTTTTTCACATACTATTATTTTATTATAACTGCTGTTGAAAGAAATGAATTTTAGTGATTTTTAAAATTTTGTGTTTTTTTGATAAGCCAGAACTTTTAGGGCACCCATTTGCACTCAATAATTTTAGTGGATTAACGTAGGCTTATCTTCCCTGTTTAAGGATATATACGGTTTTTTTTGCGGAAATTTGTGGAAATATTAAAATTTTGACTCTAAGTGAAACCGTATTTTCCTTTTTTTCTAGATTCAAGTAATATGATCAAACGCATTGATATTTTTCATTTGTGGCGGAAGGCGAAGAAAGGTCGCAATGCTGGAAAAATTGATGAGACATGGGTACTTTTTAAGGAAAAATATAACATTGAAAGCTTAGATGCACGAAAAAAGATTGTTTTGCTATGCAAACTCTTCCTAAAAAAATGGAATTTATGTTCTCGAAGAGATGATGCCTTTCTATCTACATATAGTGCTTGGCTTGATTGCGTCGTCGAAGACTTCGGGCCTTACCAAGAAGAAGAAGAATTAATTTATTCACCAGATAATCTAGGAGGTAGGCCAAAGAAGTCATTTTCAGATAGCTCTTCTCGAACTAAGCGGAGACGAATTGCCACAATTGCTGCAATAGATGAAGACATTGCTTGTGCTTTGAAGCATTGCCAATCAACAGACAGTCTTAAAGCCAAGCAATTGAATTCAAACGATGCTTTGAAAATTTTGGTTGAGGCAAAGTTAACAAAACACCAGTACCAAGTCATTAGGAACTTGGTAAACGAAAAGACCGAAGTTGACGTTTTTCCAAGCTATGCTAAGGTTATAAAAGCGAAAAAAGATTGTTACCCGGAGCCTGAAAAAATATCAATATCCGATACTTCGGCTGAAGTTTCCCTTCAAGGTCTTCTAAACCATACAGCCCAAAGAATCGTAGAATCCCAAAAAGAAGTTTTTGAAAATTTGGAGATTGATTTAGGTAATACCATCAAATAAAAATCTTTTGCCAACAAAGCTCTCTGTTTCATTGTAAGACTTGTCCTTTCTGTGATGTCTGTAGGTATGGTAATTGTGTATCGTATTCGTTTTAAAGTCGATAACCTTAATAAAGTAGCCAGTGATACAATGTCTAGTCTGAAATTAACAGCACAAGGGGGAGTAGAATAAATGTAATGTACGAGATACGAGTTATGTAATTGAAAACTTTAATTTCAGTGTGACTAAAAATAATACATTTTTGATTTAGGTAATCTTACCCTTATTGGAAAATGGGGGTTTGATGGAGGAGAATATAAACAGCAAATTTCTGAAGGAGTCAGTGATGCCGACATGTTTATTACTTCATATGTTCCAATCCAACTATTTTCACAAAAAAGCTCTGACTCTGAAAACCAAATTTTATGGCAAAATCCTCGTCCAGGATCGACTCGATACTGTCGCCCAATACGGTTTCAGTTCAAAAAAGAAACGGCAGATTTGAGTAGAGCTGAGCAGAGCTACATTGAGAACCAGATTAATGATTTATCTGAAACATTAGTTAAAATAAATGACCATACTTTAAACATTAAACATGTCCTCAAGTTAACAATGGTTGACGGAAAGGTGTGCAACGCTTTGACACACACTGCTTCGCAAGAGGTGTGCTACATTTGTGGAGCAAAGCCAACAAATATGAACGATATTCAAGGATCCTTACAAAAAAGTATTAACGAAGATTCTTTGGATTTTGGCATATCTCCACTGTATGCGTGGATAAGGTTTTTCGAATTCTTCATTCATCTAGCATACCGACTAGATTTCAAAAAATGGCGCACTGGAAATAGTGAGAAACCTCTTCTTGCTGCACAAAAAAAAAGAATTCAAGAAGAATTCAAAAAAACTGGACTGATAGTTGATAAACCAAAACAAGGAGGTGGAAATTCAAATGACGGGAATACTGCGCGTAGATTTTTTGCTAATCCTACTGTATCTTCCCAAATAACGGGTGTAAAAAAATCAATAATCGAAAGATGTGCAGTCATTTTAAAAACTTTGGCTAGTTGTTTTTCAATAAATCCGGAGGTTATCGAAAAGTATGCCCAAGATACTGCACGTGAAATTGTCGAAGAATATCTGTGGTATCCAATGCCAGCTTCGGTACATAAAGTTCTCATTCATGGAGGACAAATTGTAAAACATGCAATTTTGCCTATAGGCCAATTAACGGAAGAGGCAGCAGAGGCAAAAACAAGGATGTCAAATTTTTCAGATCACACAATACACGAAAAACGTCTAGAGTCTTAACAAATACCGATTTGTTTAATAGATTGCTTTTAACATCAGATCCGTTGCTTTCAAACGAAAGAAATTTAAAAAAAACTGAAAAATCAAAATTACCGACAGATGTTTTAAATTTATTGCAATAAACTTTGGTTAAATTTAAGAAAAATAAAAAATAAAGATTTTAATTAGTGTTTTTCTTTTATTTTCAATCATTCTAAATGCAAATTTGGGTTTTTTGTCCATTCTCCTCAAAGAAAGTATGAAAGAATGTCAATAACTTTTTTTTCTAATAATTTTTTTCTTTACCTAATTCTTAATTAATATGTATAAAACTAATCTCAATCTGTGTGCCAAGTTTTATCAAAATTCGTTCAATAATACAGATTTCATTGAAAAAACTTCAAATATAAAAATCCAGAAAATTTTGAAAAATGTCAATAACTTTTTTTTTATCATGTTTTCTTAACAAAATTTTCAGCAAATATGTAAAAATACAATTTTAACATCTGTACCAAATTTCATTCAAATCCGTTTAGTAGTTCAGATTTTATAGGGTTTTGACCACCTCTCCCATACAAACGGAACCACTGTGCGGCGGTAGTCAAACTCACTTTAGTCATACATATGTATGTACGTACGATTATGCATATATTTACTTTTCATACCTGCACCAAAATTGTTGTGGATCAACAACGCAAGTGTCATAAAGCAAATACGAAATGTCATCGATTCCCCCAAAGTAAAATGTTGCAGATTCCACAATCACCATGAATAAAAATGTATTCAGGTTTCTTGACGATCAAGGTTTATTAATCATCAAACAAAAATTTACATAAACAAACAAAAAATATTTAAATATCACAAAAAAAATATTTAAATATCACAAAAAAAAACATTACCTATACATACATAAAATATGTAATTCATAAATTGTCAACTTTTGTGTAAAATGAAGCCCGCATTGGATTATGGTATTCGCTATCGTATATCGGAATATATCAAACGCACGCAGTCACAATCAGCTGAGACCCGCATAATGTTAACTTAGTCACAATTATCCACAAAAAAGTTCATGGCGTCAAAAGGAACTATTTTATCTGCAATTGTTTATATTTAAAGAGAATGAATAAAATCGAAATTGTATTTGACTTATTGCAAAGTGTTATTTAAGAAAAACACTTTGTGATATTATATTTTATAGACTGGAAAGATGACTTTGATTTTTTTCTTATTGGTGGATTGGGAACGATTGGATTTATAAAATGGAAATGCCATTTTATTAAGAGGTTCACTCATTGAACTTTATCCCAGCGTTGACAGCACTTGAAAGTACAATAAATGCATTTGACATCTGAAGGAAAATAAATGTCACTTTTAAAGTTTCATTTGTTATCGGAACTCATCACTACAGTAAGCACTTGGATCTACATCATAGCGAGTTGAGGGCTACCATCAGCGCCAGCGGCCCAATTCTGTAAGCGTGAATGTTTTTTTCGTGTACACATTCAATTAACCCCAAAATATGTTAGAATACAATTTTCTTTTTTTGAACACGTTTACAAAATTGTAGTCTTTCAAAATTGCAATTCATGTGTAGACAATTCTCGGTGTACACAGAGAAAACGCTTGCGGACCTGGGCCCCAAGGCGAGTTCAGGTTTTTCACAAACAGTTTAGGGCAGCAACCTTACAGTGACTTCAGAACTGATCGAACAAACCTAGTTCTGTCTGTGCTAATCTGGCTACGAGTATTATAATCTTAAATATAGTTCAAAAATCTTTAACTTTAGTACCTGAGTACATACTGCCACCATAATTTTCCTTCTGTCATAAGTCCATCAATCAAAAAATTTGAATTTAAATAGAAAAATCTATCCCCACCCGTCGTGAAGCTTTCGTTAGGCATGAATCAACGATTTTGTATTCTACACTTTGTGTGTTTTTTGCTTTGCTTAAGGAAGTTCTCATTGACTTCTCTTACAAGTGGTCAATTAGAGCCGCTGTACAGTTGCATTATCTACTCTGTTCCGTTCACGCATTCCCAAGACTCTATTTAGTTATTCAAATCTAGATTTAAAGAACCCATACTCGTTGAGTTGTACACTAACTGTTCATGTTCACTCTGTCACGCGCTGCAATGAATGACCTGATTTCCTGTGACGACTCTACGAAGAATGATGACAGTATACGATGCATGGAAAAAGAATGTTTTTCACTTACACATCGTTCTAGTTGTAATGTCGTATTGTGTCGTCTCGGCACTCATCACTGGAGTGTTGTTGGATGAGAACAATAAATGTCAAGACTTGAAATGGAACTTATGAATGTGGTCTCTCCCTTCAAGCCATACGATAAAAAAAATAAAACAAAGAAGATTATGATGATACTTTTTATAAGAGGTAATTATTATTTTAAGTTCAGCATTTCAAAGTGTAATTTGTGGATCGAGGGCGCCTTCAGATGTATGCCAATAGCTTTTCAAAAAAAGATACATTTCATCTTGACTTTGGTGACATTATAAAATTTGTGCTGAGATGTCATCCAAGTCATAAATCGATTATACCAACAATTATCTTCTTTGACATTTAAAGCAGTCTCTCTAGTCACAGCTAGATTTAAAGAAATTTAATCTCTACGCTTGAGGAATAAGACCATCACAAAACATATCCTGTTACAATTGTTTAATCATTTTCATTTGGCAAAAACAGTATGTGCATTCAACAGTTTATTGATATTTCTCTGTTTCGCTGACAATCACTGCAAACCAAACAGAAAAAAACCTGTTTATAACCACAAAGATTGAGCGTTATCAGCAATTTAAGAGACACCATTAATGCGAACCTAACAAACATTACTCACTTTACTGCATGGGGGGTAAGCAATCACACAAACAAACAGTACCGATCTCAATGACATTCGCGGTGACAGTTAAGCAAAAATTTCACCGCTTCTGTTCTGCTTTGTTTATTTTATGATGTGAATGTGAATGCGAACGCGATAAACTATACGTAGGTATACATATCCAGATGCGTGACTTGCAAGTCGGGTGTGTGAATATGAAGTGCGGAAGTTAGCAATAAAATTGATAATAATTCTTTTGGATCAAAAGTCTGAAACAAACAGTGCTTTGTGTGTGAACTGTTTGAAGGGTGGTGAAGACCACTTACAAAAATAAAATCAAAATGAACTTTGATTTTATTGCCTTAAAGTGAAAGACAACATCGTTGTATTCATATACATACAAACCTACATACACTTTCAAACTTCATTAAATTGAGACAGGTTGTTTATTTTAAGTCATCGTGTAAATGTATACATTAAGATGGCCGGAATTTTTATTGTTTATTTATTTTTGATACAGATTTATCTGACAGTGCTAATTTGATAATAGTAATAATTGATTTTTGTTTAAGGCAAGTCATAATATTTTTAAGGTTTGTTCAGATACCTAGCTGTTGGTCTGTTTGTATACATTTTATAGTTGCATTAGGGAAAATATTTGGATACAACGTCAATCGACAGGATTGATTTTTTAACACACCATACAAACATTTTAATCTGATGATAATACCCTAGTTGGTTATTTAGTTTGCCCATCAAAAAAAAAAATTTCCAAAATTCTGTCAAAGTTCATAATGATACAAAAATAATATGGGATTAAAGCTGACCATACACGACCGAGCCATCCGATCCATTTGGTCAACCGGTGGCGGATCCACCCCACACACGACCGATTTTGGATCGGCGCGGGGTCATTTGGCTCTTTGGCTCTGTCGTGAATGGCCAGCTTAAATTAAGTAGAAATTGGCAGGTTTGGGAACTAAACGAACATACCTATGTATTTTGTTTTAATAGGTACCTACAATGTTTGGTGACGTGAAATTTTTTTTGTAAATTTTCACAATTTTCTGTAAGAATAGATGGGAGAAAAAAACAAGTTTTGCGAAAATGCGAAAATTGTTGAAAATTTCCCGTCAACAAACTGTCATATTTTTGACAGCTTCACACACTGGTACTAGACCAGTTCGAAAAAATGAGATTGCGCAATCTAATGTCGTTTTCGTTTGGTTTGGCGCTATTCCATTCCTATGGAATATGGAAAATTTATAGTAGCAGGAGTGAAATAAATAGAGGAAAAGGAGTACTCCAAACATCCAATTGAAAGCGACATAAGTAATATATACAGGGTTCCTCAGTAAAACGGCTAGGGTTTGTTTTTAAAAACTGCCAGACTTATGTCGTTTTCAATTGGAGTACTTCTTTTCCATCCTATTACTCCAAATTTTCCATATTCTATAGGAATGGAACAGAACACAAAACCAAAAGAAATCGACATTAATATCACTCTGATTCTACTTCATATATCGGCAATCTACCAGAAAAAAGTGAACACATGTATGAAGATTAAAAGCCACTCGCGCTTACTCATTCAGTTTCTTTAGATTTATGAAAAATATATTGGGGTTATTGCAGTGATACCTTAGAATCTATTGGTTTTTTCTTTAATATAACAAACTGGTAGATTTCAGGTTCCATGTTCTGTAACTATCGCATCGATAAAATAAGTCGAGAAACGATGGAAATTGAAACATGGGTCCAGATCAATTACGCGATGAATTCAAGGAGCAATTTTTGAGTTGCATGAATCTTTTTGCATTTTGAAATTTTAAATATGATGCGGGACTGTCAAAAACATAAAACATTAAACTGCCCCATTCTTTTCTAACTTGTTATTCACTCACATTCAGTTGCGCCGTCATGTTTCTAAAACGAACATGTTTTTCCATCAATTAATTTACCATTTATGTCTTGTTTTTAAAAGAAATATATTGGTTTTTATATATGTAGGTACATTATTATGTTGTTACTTCGAAAATACCCGCATTTGTCAAACGAGTGTAGCTATACAATAAGCAAATATTTGAAAGTCATTAAAATACAATGCAATTGAAGCGTTGAGAATGAGAAGGGGTCAAGTGACATTTTTCGATTTTTCGTTTTTTTTGAACCAATAATGGTACTAAGCGACAACTTAAATTTTGGTCTAATTCTTGTGTCTCTATTGTTATTACTTACAAAGTTAGCTTCAGACAAAGGGGTTAACTACACGTTAGTTTTGAAGTTTTTTTAGGCAAGAAGGGGTCAAAATCACTTAACACCCACTTAACCCCTTAATTCAATAGAAGCCGAAAGATAAAATACCAAGTAATATATTTTTTTTTTGCATAAAGGTGGTAAGTGCACAATTGTTATGTCTGTTCGTGTACTTCTCAAAACTACGAATTTCTTCGAATTTTATACTTTTTATACGAGTTTTGACAGAACTTTGGGCGGAATTCGTAGTTTTGGGAGCTATGCGAACAGACATGTTCACTTTATGCAATACAAGAATAATACCCACCTTTCACTTGACCCCTTTTTCATAAAAAAAATAAATTAAACTCATTTTGCTTAAAGGGGTCAAGTGCTGAATTGTTTTAAAAACACCAACTTCTAATGAATTTAAATAAAATTGGGCGATGTACTAAAATTGTAAATTTTTTTTTCTTTTTTTATGGCTTTTTTATAAGCTTCTCTCGATTTCAGAAAAAAAGTTATAAACGTAAAACTTTAAACGCTTATAACTCAAAACATCAAAAATGTCACTTGACCCCTTCTCATTCTCAACGCTTCAATTGATTTTCTTTTATAAATATTAAGTAAGAATTCAGTAGAAAATGTACAGAAATATAGGGGAATGCGACCGCACGTCATCCAGTGGATGTACACGGCGATTGTTCGTCCTATACTAACCTATGGTTCTATTGTTTGGTGGAAGGCTGTTGAAAAAGTAAGCTATCTCAAAAACCTGAACAAGGTACAGAGACTAGCCTGTATAGGAACAACGGGGGCTCAGAGGTCTACGCCACAAGCAGGGCTGGAAATTATTTTAAATCTTCCGGCACTTGACGAGTACATAAGATGCACAGCAGCCAAGAGCGCACTTCGACTCAAAGAACTGGGCTCTTGGAAGCAAAGCACCTATGGTCATGGGTCTATCCTCCAGAGGTATGACACAGTGGCCGCACTTGATGTGACGACTGACTACATACCACCTTTTATAGATTTTAATAAACACTTCTCTATTTTAATACCCCAAAGGCATGGCTGGGAACCCAACTCACTTACCAGGGAACAGGGTATCTCATTCTACACCGATGGATCGAAAATGGAAGAAGGAACGGGAGCTGGGGTGTTTTGTGAAGCTCTGAATATTAGATATTCGTATAAACTCCCAGATGAGTGTAGTGTCTTTCAGGCTGAGATTTACGCTATTGAAAAAGCGGCAGAAATGGTACAAACGAAGAAACTGAACTCGTTGGAGATCACATTTTTCGTTGACAGCCAAGCTGCTATCAAAGCTTTAGCCAGTGAGACTATAAGATCCAAAACTGTAGCAAAATGCCGAGGCAAACTGAATGATATTTGTGACACTAACCGAGTCAAACTCTGCTGGGTTCCTGGACATAGCGATATAGAAGGGAACGATATAGCAGATGAACTGGCAAGGAAAGGGTCAGTATCAAATAGAAACAGTAGTAGCCATTTAGATATGGGACTTAACATCCCGATCGGCGTGATTAGAACGAAAATAGACCTAATAACAAAAGAGCAAATCAATAAATCCTGGAGGACTAGGAACGACTGTGTTATCTCTAGAAGTTTATGGCCTAGAATTAATGAAAAGGAATCTCGGTATATTTTATCACTGAGTAAAAAGAATATTAGAATCTTGATAGGTGTACTAACGGGCCATTGCGCCATTGGCACAATGGCCATCAGACTGGGTGTATTTGCACCCGATTTCTGCAGGAGCTGTCAAGACGTAGAGGAAATAGAAACCATTCAACACCTGCTCTGTGATTGTCCAAACCTCCAAACAAATCGACTCCGTTATTTTGGAAACAGGTTTTTTGAAGAACTGGAAGATCTGGCACAGGTCTCAATGGCAAACATGAGAAAATTCATAGAAAGCACAGGCTGGTTCGCAAACGATCCAGTCTATGTGAACCATTAGTTTGGGTGCATCTCTGCCTTCTTTTTTAAGGGGATCACAATGGACCAATAGGCCCCCGTGTACGCAACAGCCTCTGTGCTGTGCACGCCCCTCTTAACCTAACCTAACCTAACAGAAATATAAAGGGTCATCCAAACACAGTGTCATTTTAAGTCAATACAAAAAGTTATATTTTTTGTGAAAAGCGATATTTTATCGGGAGTAAAACTGAGGGTATAATAATGGAGTACAATACCTGCCAAATTAGGTATCCACCCGGGATCTGTCTACAAATAGTCATTCTCTTGATGAGTATTTTCAGAACGTTTTCGCATAATTGTGACTATGATTTGCGAATAACAGCTTTCAGATTTCACAGCGATTGTGAAAACAGTTTATTTAATTCATTTTTTCTTACCCCTTAAAAGTCACCGCTATGACAGTTCTAAAATGGCGGTGTTCTACATAGGCACTTTTTCTTGGATGACCCTAAAGAAACCTTGTACAGTTAATGAGAAAATCAAGTATGAAAAATCATCACACATCATCACATCATGGATTTTCTAAATACGAAACATCAAACAGAAATAGAAAAAAATTAATGAGGGTGGCATAATTTGTTCTGCTAAATCATTATTTGTGTTTACTGTCGTTCACCTTTTAGTTCGTTAGAGATTTTTTTCCATGGTAATTAGTTCGGGTAAGAATTCTCGTTCTACTTCAAAATTCTTTACTAAAAATGTTCCTACGAGTATAGCGAAGATTTTTATTTGATTGCTTATCCCTGCAGCTTAATAACAATTAATAAGCAGCAGAAATACTACAAATTAATGGCCTTTTTTTTGACATTCGGTATTTTGGTTCACGGTGTGCATAAACACTAGAAACCATCTCCTTAAAATATTTTCCCGCAGATATTTTAATTTGATTTTTTTTTAAATTTTCCCACTCCTTCAGTGAAGTGAGATGTGAATACTGCAACGTCAAGCAAAATACGTTTTTCAGTCCAATGTGAGCATCTTCAATGAAAACAACAAAATTGAAAGACTACTTAATGGAAATAGCTCAATTGACAAACGAAATGTCACTTTGTCTTTGACAGACAAAGAAAACTTAATATCAACGGATTTCAATTATTTTTCAAAGAAAAACACTTTAGGGCCTGTTTTACATTCTCTGAGTAAAGTTCTGGGGGGTCATTCCGTATTTCGATTATCGCCAGACGATATCGTTTAGACGATAGTCTTGCTCTACGTAACGTTGAAAATGACTATCGTCTTGGCGATCTCGTTTTGGCGATGAATTATTTGCTCTACGTAAGTCAATAATCGTCAAAACGCTATCGTCAAAACGATAGAGCTTAGACGATAGCTAAATAGGTATCGTCTTGTAATTATTTGAATGTTTTAAGAGCGATAAATGGTTTTTCGTTGATCTTAAGCCATTATTTTTTTGAATAATACGAATAGAAAATAAAATAATTATTGAATAATTATGGCATTAAAATCAGTTCATATAGTTTCGACTATTCAGAAAAATCTTACCAACAAATCCTACCCAATAATCAAAAATTAGAAAGTATGTATCTGCCCAGTGGTCAAAATTCGACCATTTGTACCAAAACAATGGTTCATCAATACAGGCACCTATGTCAACAGGGTTCTCATCGCGTAAGACGATGATCGTCTTCACGCATGGTTAACCGCGATAGCCATTATGCTAAGGGGTTCCTAATGGTTTTGAGAAAAAAGCAATAAGTTAGGGAACGAAAAATCATACCTCAAGCTGTATATTCGATCGGATATTTTTGGTATTTTCATATTTTTAGAAGTACCTCGTGCCATAATAGTTAGTTCGTTGGACTGTCATGTCATCATTCGATTCCCAGCCACTACCACCTAAACAGAGGAACTGACAAATCATCCAAGAGTATACTTGTCATGAATAAGTGCTACTCATCTAGCCGTTCTGACTCGGCAAAAATTTGTAGGTTGCCTCCATTCCAGCCAACAACACTCACACAGGAATGGTTGAGAGTTGTAAGTCACTAGGGCCTGGTTTCCACGAGCTGTTGCACTACCAGATTTATTTTCTATTATTTTTGTTCATATTTGTATTCAAAACTGGGCCGCTTGTAGGCTAAAATCGTACTTTTAAGTGGACACTCAGATTAACCAGCTACTTTAAGAGCTTATTGATATATTGTTGCGGGTACCGAAAAGAATCAATTTATCCACAAAAACAACATTTAACGGATGATATTGCAATTAAATTTTTAAAATAATGTGACATTTCAAATAAAATGACAAGGATTTTTAGTTTTGACAGCAAAATTTAATTTTCAAATTCATTTCGTTCATTCATATAAAAAACGATAGACGAGACGATAGTGATTGAGTTACGTGAAGCAAATTATAGACGATATCGTTAAAGGTAATCGTTTTGACGATTATCGTTTTAAAAATTACGGAATGACCCCCCTGATTAGTTATTCGACACATAAATTCTGAGACAGGGTCATATGTTCACAAATAAAAAAATATTTATGAATTTATAACTAAATCGGGTGGGTCTTAAGACAATAATTGTGATTTTTTCTTCTGTGGAGTTATTACCCTGTGCTAATATTTATGTGTCGAATATCTAATCAGAACTTTATTCAAACATTGTGAAACAAACCCTAAATTGTATATCCTTGACAGCTGATTAAAACTCAATTTGAATGTGATTTTGAAAAATTTGCCGATTTAGAAGACAAAATAACAAAACAAAAAAATTACTGTAAAATGAGGAGGACAATGTTCCTGACAACAATGAAGTTGGTCAATGGAAATGAACCAACATCGGTGATACAAAACACGTAATTACCTTAATTCATTACTAAATTTATTAAAGATGACTGACATCTGTCTAAAGTTCATTGACAATAGGTCTGATAATTTACTTGGAATTTCTGGGATTTGTAGTCCAAACTTCTGTCAAATGTTTTTTTTTTTATATGAAATTTGAAAGAACTTTGGATTAAAATGCGCAGAAATACACAGAAAATCATAAAAATTCAAAGGAAAGGAACTGGCCTATTAGCTTTGCTCAGTGAGGAAAGATTCAGAACAGTACAGGACAGAACAGTTTCCATGAGAAATGTCAAAACAAGTAAGTCAGTCATATGACAGATGTAATTGTGTTAATAAATGATTTGCTAATTTGAAAATGGAGTTTGAGTTATTGAAGAATGCTTTTATTAATTTTTCTCTTTTAATTCTTTTTGTTTATTTTGAAAATAAAAAACACACATATAATTTACAACAAACAAAAAAACTTGTTTGAAATGCAAAAGCCGACAGCTGGTTTTGACAGTTTTCACGAACCTAACTTCTCCGACTAAAAAGCAAGTGCAAGTAATTATTTTTTAACCTGTCCCGAACAGACCCATTGAACAGCAAATAAGAACAGTTTAGACAAGAAAAAAGTGAGATAAAAATGAGAGACGTCAAAGTTAGTCGCCTCACATGACAGTTTTCTAAACACCGTCACTGAAAACAGCTGTCAATGTGCGTAAAAAAGAACTGTCATTTATTAATATGAGTTCTCAAGCTGTGCTTACATGGTTAGCAAATATCCCCATGCAACGGGATGGTTGCAAAATAAAAAGAGCTTACTCAAGTTTCATGAAAGAGACCTTTACTTTTAACCCTTTGCTTTTCAACATTTTTGACATTGAAGTTTTATCCCAAACCTTTAACCTATCTCGGTTAGATTAAATAACGTGAACTGATTATAAATACTCATTGTATATGAGCCAAAAAATAAAAAAAAAATAAAAGGCTATCATAGAACGTCGCATTTAAATAAAGGGGTAAACTTTCCTGATACAATGTTTTTTCTTTCGCCTTAAGCTACCCCAAATATTTACAAAATATATGTTTAAATATCTTACATATATTTCTCAGAAGTATTTTGTTAGTCAACCCTTATTTTCTGCTTTTATAACTAAAGTTTATGGGGGTAAACCTAATCCTGGTAAGGGAAATCATTTGTAATCGATCACCAGCTAAGCAAGTATACCTACACTACCTATGTATCTCTTTGTGCAAAAAAGTTCACGAAATCGATTATTTGCTGTCATAACATAAACATATACGGCATTGTTTACCTCTACTTATTAAAATTGAATGATTTAATTTCAGAATGATACTATTTAATTTGTTATATTATGGCATTTACTGATAATATTCATAGAACAACAAAAATAAATACCTACCTACATATATCGATTGTAAATAATAAATTATGACTATAATTGAATATACTTATTCGACTTAAATCATGAATTAATAAAATTCTTTCCTAGCAGATGTTAGGTTTTTAAAGTTTTCTCAAGCTGAATTAGGAATATTAATATTTTGTTGCTTACAATCTAGTATGGTTAATCAACGTTTTATATTTGAGGAGTTGGCGGAACAAAGTCCATTAATTTTTGTGATCAGAAACTTTGATTTTGAGTTCGCACCGAAAACAAAAAAAAAAAAACCGGAATAGACTCAAATAAACCATGGAACGCTATAAGCATAGCTTAAGGTTCCCATGCAAAAACATTCAAAATGTTTAAAACAATTTTCCATTAATTTTTGTGATTAGAAACTTTGATTTTGAGTTCGCACCGAAAACAAAAAAACCGGAATAGACTCATATAAACCTTGAACGCCCATGCAAAAACTATCAAAATGTTAAAACAATTTTCCACCTATTCTGTGCAACATATTTAATATTAAGCTTTGGCTTAAGCTTTGTGTCATTAATTTTAGCCTTAATTAATAAACTTTAGGTCTAAAAATGGAAAACAATTACTTTTGGATGCAAAAACTATTTTTGCATGCAAATGGTCCCTTGAAGTGAATATTTTTCTTTTTGATGTGCAAACCAACCATCCAAAAAATATATTTTATCCACCACACTTTTTTTTTCATGCAAAATAATTGCCCGTTCATTGTTTTACATGACATTCCATGACAGGAATGGTTTGTTTTTTTTTTTTTGCATGAAACTGTAAACCAATCATGCAAAAAAAATAGTTTTGTATTTCACCTAAATAACTTTTGACATGCGAAAATATTTGCATGGATTTATTTTTTTGCACGGGAACTGTAAACTATATATAACCTTCAAAAACTCGTGAAATTTTAATGCGTTCTTAAGCGGATGTGTATAAATTAAAGGACCAGAAACAAATTGAAGCCCATTTGGGACTTATAAAAAGGTTTTTATACTTATTGTACTTATTGATTATGATATTCAAAATGGGTCGAGAAAGTTGTTTTCTATATTAGCTGCATTTTATTATCCCTCAAATCTGATCCGGATTAGATTATCATAATAAAACAAACAGTATCCCAGTGCGTCGAGAGTGTTATATACCTATCTCTGTTTATCCTTTTTTTCTGTACTTTATCTCTACTCTATTATCAATTTTCTCCCTAATTTCAACACAAAAGAGACATCTACAGGTCAGAGAAAAAACTAATATTTACAATAAAAGGCTAAGGGTGTGTGGTCAAATGGAATGGATTTGTAAATCGAAAATCAAAGTTGGATTTTGTGTTGTTTTTGTAATACATGTATTTTCGTATGCAAATCCCAATCTAGATGAGATCTGGGGGAAAATAAAATACAGCTATTATATTTCATTATTTTTTACATTTTAGATTTGTTCGATCGAAATTTTCATATTTAAGTTTTTACCTTTACAATTAACAATTTATCAGTTGATAATTGACTTTTAAAATACCATATTTCAATGTATCAATTATCAAATTGATAATTGACAATCATAAGAAGGGTGATTGTTTATTTCAATTTTTTTTATAGATAATGTCATGGTGCCAAAGCGAGCAGAAGTCAAAAACCATACAAAATAGTTCGATTTCTTTGAAATAACTGAAATAGTACTAAAAAGTATTGAAATTCGGGATTCAATCCCGGATGTATTCAGGATTTTCTGTCATTCGGGATTTTTGTCCATTCGGGATGTTGGCTTTCGGGATTGTTGGTATTCGCGATTATGGCAATCGGGATTCTCATTTATTGCCATTTAGGATTTTGGCATTCGGTATTTTGTACCTTCCCTACAATCAGACATACGGACAGAATAGGGAGGAATATTTCATGGTGTGGTTGAGATGTGTGGTTTTCAAGAAGAAAAAAACGCATATAATTTAATGTTATGGCCAAGAATTCAGCTTTGTTATAAAGATAAGGATTTGCCATTATGTTTCAAAAATGATTTCGGACAAGTGGCCGCCGCGAATGGCTCGAATAAATTCCAGCCGAGAGGCCCAATTTTCGATCACCAATTTTCGACGCGATGCGCAAATCGAACCATTAATTTGGTAATAAATTTGCACGATTTGCAAACGTTGTTCAGGAGTAAGTCTATTCATTATGAAATGGCAAAAAACTGAGCATAAATCAAGTGACAGCTGTCAAAAAGACCAACTCCGAAAAAAGTATTGCAAGACTGAAAACCACAGGTCTAAAAAAAACACCCTTTATTATACTCTCGAGTTCGATTTTTAACAAATGCATAAGTTGCCCTTAAATTGCAAGTAGAAATAGAAAACTAAACAGCATGGTTATCATGTAAGTACACTTCTTCTCTAAGCAGATCCATTGCATTCGAGCTATCATTTTCAAGTGTAAAATATATAATTTCACACTCCACCTCGGATGTGTTCTACTTTTTATTTTCTGCTAAATGACTGACAACTGTCAGTGTTGTTTTGTTTGTTTTATTTTTTCTGTGCGACGATGGCGATGGTCTCATTTAAATTATGTTAGTGTTTTATTTTGTGTAAGGTGACATTCATGTTTTTCTCTACCAAAGCAACTGTGACAACTGTGACAACCAGAAACACCAAGCACGTCAATGAATATTATTGTATTGTTTCATTTTCATTTATGTATGTATTGTACATGGCCTCGAATCGTATTTATTTTCATGGATACTGCAATCAATTGACATAATTCGTTTATTACAAACATGATACACCAAATAAGAGATAAAATTGATAAAATAGGTCTGTCAAATTTGTGATAAATTTTTCTTTTAAATGAATCAAAATAATACGCGGGTGGTCATGGTGGTAGTATACTAGAAATGCTATAAAGGTCAATGACAGCTCAGTCTCGAAATATTTTGAAGTTTAATATTAAATTTTCGTAAATAAACAACAATAAAATATAATTTTCTTTCTTCTATCTGTAGCCTTGGTTACAACGACATTGGATACACATATTTCTATGGGATATGAGATGATAAGAAATGCTAAGCCACAAAAGTTGATAAAAAACAGAATTACAATTTCCGGAGGGTTTGGCGTTTTAAATGTAAAACAGGATTTTTAATGCCTTATTATATTGTGTAAATAGAAACACCTTTTTGGATCAAATATTTACCACTTGAGCAAAACTCCATGACTAATTGACATTTATTTTGAATTACATATTTTCAAACAAATTCAAAATAATAAACAGTTGTTGGTTTTGAAGGTACACATTAACTTTGTATTTCGGAACCAACCTTGCTGTGCAAATGTTTTTATTTAAACTTTTACAACAGCAATAAAAAAAAATGTGCGCAGTATTTTTTCAAACCGGATATTTCTCTCAACTTTAAAGTAATATTCCTTTGTTGGATTATCATCTACTTATGAGCAAAAACATGTGTCCATATTGGGAGTGTAAAATACTTCTCCCTAACTAGGGTGCAGCATGATGGTTTCCCATAATCAATTTGATTTAATGGGTTTAAATTGAGTACTTCGTTGGGTGACCAAGGAACAAGAAATAATAGAATTTTTGCAATACAAAAAAAATCTACAAAACGATAACAGAAACACTCCTATTCGTTTGAAAATATGTGTTTGCTGATTCGGAAATAGAAAAGTCGAATACTAAATGTGCATCAGCATTTTACTTTGGAGAGTGAATTATGGAATATTTTTATCGGTTTTTCTTTTGATGATAAATATATCGATATGGAATCAGCAGGAGAGGTTTTATTTCTACACAAAAAAAAGAACAAAAATACTACAATCTTGAGTGGATTTATTTTGTTCTTATTTTTTAAATCCACTTGGTGTAGGCCAAAAGCCTATAGAGAAGACTTTTGAAAAAAAACATTGACTCATACAAATTGGTGGAAAATTTGTCTGTCTAGACTTGGTTATTTTATAGTTTATTATTTATGTAAATAAAGCGATAAAATATTTTTGGCAATTTGTTTTTGAAAAGAGCAAAGAAAAGAGGAAGTTATGACAAATTGAGTTTTTTTTAAGATCAACGTTTTTAGCGAATATGTACACAGATAGAATTGAATCACATCAACAAGGTTTCCAACGTTTCAAATAGGAAGTTTTTTTTTATGTAGAGCCGATTTAGGCCCATCCAAGATGACCTTTTTTTAACGACCATATACAATTTTAAGTTCGCAAAACTATTCCGAATGTAACACGGGTTAAGAGCCAAATACGTTGTTGATTCGAAGCGATTTTTAACTGTGGTCTCCAAGGGGACAACGAAGTGCTAACACGGTGAGAGTTACCTACTCAAACTGTTAAAAAACTCGATGAAATGCTATGAAAGAAACAAAAAACACGAACACGAAACCTGAATGTTATTTTTCTGCATACAATTATTTTCCGGGTAGTTAATTCTCTGTAAAAAAATAGTGCAGAATTCTCCAAATAATCTACTACAATTATCACTTTCATTCGTTGTAGAATGAACAGCATTACGAAATTTTGCATTTATGATTGCGTTGTGTCATTTTTGTGCGGGATTTCTTATTGCGTATTAAACGCCATCTTGCAAATGAGACAACGAAGTGCTTAGAAGAACAGCAGAGAAAAATTGATGGAGAGTTTCACACACGTATTGAACGCCATCTTGCAAATACAACAACAAAGTGCTTACAAAAACAGCGGAGAAAAATTCATGGAGAGTTCTACAAACAGTTATTTTTTCACACAATTATAGCATGGGTAATTAATTCTGTGCAAAAAAAAAAGTGGAGACTTTTCCAAATAATCGACTATAATTATCAGTATCAATCTTTGCAAAGTGCATAGCATTCCGAAATGTTTTGTTAATGATTTTGTTGTCATTTTTGTAGTGGATTTTTCATTACGTATTGAACGCCTCCTCCTTGCAAATAATTATTTGTATTTCATCTACTTAATTTCAAAACCTATTTGTGTTTTAATAAGGACTAATTTTGTAGGAGTTTTGTAGGAATTTGTGGTCTGCTTGATCCAATGGATCTGCGATTGAATTTATTTTAATAATTTAACTAATAATAATTTAACCATATAATCAATCCATCAACTAAAAACAATTTCATGCAACCCAGGCGTGAATTATATATTTTCTTAAATCGTTTATTTAGTTCCAATTTGTCGCTCAACAAGTATTCTGTCAACAACATTAAGTATTTTAATCAGTTCAGCACCTTTTACACGATTTTTTTGTTAATGTACAAATAGTAGATTAATCCCAATTCTCCGAAGCAACGTCTCCGAGTATTTATACAATAAAAAAATAAAAATCTGTTTTTGATTTATTTCATTCATAAATCGTAAGGTGTACACTCTCGCAGTCAATCTGAGCAATCATCTTTCGATTCCAGGAATTATCTGTTCAAGGTGACTTCGGATTTCTCTCAATGAATTAACCAAGTATTACAAACAAACAAATACCTACGTATGTACATTGTACATACCGCACTGACAGTTTATACTGATAATAGAAAATCGAATTTTAGTTTACAATTTCTACGAACTTTCAAAGAAAAACTTTATGACTAATCGTGTTTAATAGCACGTTCCGGGCGGCCGGCACGGCGCATTATAAATGCACATGGACTTGGACATTGAACAGACGGATAACTTGCTGTTTTTTTTTTCTTTTTGTTTAATCTGTTCCTATCTGAATTATTTTTATAACACAAATAAATTGTTAACACATGACAGAGTTGTTCAACTTTTGACATCCATATTGAATTACATATTTGCACAGGGTGACTATAGTAATTAGAAATGACAAGCTTCCAATAAACTGAAAGGTCAGATTGAAGTTGAGACAATATTCTATTGGTATTGGTATCTTAGTTTTTTTGAAATTTAAGGAATTTTTTTCTTAGCATAACGGGTTACTAGTTACACAGTTCATTAACTCTTATTAAGGCTTTATTCAACGTTGCGTAAGTCTTTATTCATAAAACATTTTCCGAAACATTTTAGAAACAACGCCCTTGTGTCTAAAAGAGTAGGTTCTCAAAAGAAAAATCTATTACGTTTAGATGTAATACTAAAACAACCTATATAGATATGGCGTTAAGAGGCATTTAACTTCACGTAGTCTCTAAAATACATTTATGAATAAGGCCGTTAGTTATTAAATTTAATAACAAAGATACTTAATTAAACTAAGAACGTTCTGAGATTATCTTGGACAAGCATTATAAACATTTCGCCTTGATATGTAATAGGTAGTAATAACATTTTTGTATTTTTCAAGTCTATAAAGCATTTTATGCTAAGCCTTTATGCTGTCCGAATCCAAATTTGTATTTGATAAAATTTATCAGGATAATAAGCTCAGGACGAATGGACTGGATACCCTCCCTCCTGTGTATATGTTTCTTGGTCGGTATTTAGCTTCTTACTGTAGAAGATTAATCATTTAACATAAGAAACACCCTGTGTATTTATTTATCTTTTTAAAACTGTCTCATTTTTTTATACCTACATATAGAAAATATTTTGTTTCCCTTAATAGAAATGAATGGAAAATATTTCCATCTTTCATCGTTGGGGTTGAATTCTTGGAAACTTTTATGAGTATAGCGAGAAGTTAATTCGATAATTGGCACACAGTAGGTTCGTCAGATTTGTTATAGTCTGGTAAATTATTATTATCTCAAGTTTTTTTTGCAATGAACCCACTCACTCATCCGAGACAACAAAAAAAAATTCAATTTATGATATTTATGAGAATTGATGCGAGGAGATGTTTGAGGAACTAGGTACACGTTTTTTGAGGCCAGTTTGTGTAGGGTGATGGCGAAAATTTAGTTTAAATAGAAAAAATTAAGAATAAGTAGGTACCAGACGGGACAAATGGCAAGTTTTTGAAAAATTTTGTTTAGGACCTGCAAAATTTTTAGTGAAGGTAATCTAGACGAGGAAAACTTGTCAAATACTCGTGAGACCCTTGTTGTTAAAAACTTGTTGAGCAAGTTGTGCTATCCAATCGCAAATACCAGGGAAAAATAATCTGGTTTTAACGGGGCACAAGAAGAGTTAACATTGACCCTAACAAGGCTCTAGCAAGAGTAACTATCGATTTTCTCTAGGACCTCACCAGTAAAGCAATCTTTTGCCTCGAGAGACAAAACAAAAAGAAAAAAATTTCTTCACTGGGATTCGATCCTATGATATTTCGCAATACAGTTCCGTAATGTTGAAAATGAAAAAGTATGTACATGCTTAAATTTTTCTTACTATTGTATATGGGTATAAAATATTAGTTCTTTTTTGTTTTGGTCTAAATGGGGTATTTGTGATGGGATAGCAAGACTTATCCGACAAGATTTTACTAGCGAGGGCCTCACGAGTATTTGATAAGTTTTTCCTGTCTAGATTTTCCTTTCCTAAGCCTTTCCAGAGCCTTATCCCACAAGTTATTTAGCGAGGGCCTGACGAGTATTTGACAAGTTTTCTAGATTTCCCCTACCAAAGCCTTTCCAGATCTTGATTAAACTTGACAAAAACTTGCCATTTTTCCAGGTGGGCCATGACAAAGTTTAAGTAAATTAGCTCACTTGAACTTTTAACTTTGAATTATATATTCGGTCACTCCACTTAAACAGAAGAATTTCTTTTCTTTATATTCAATTATTAGTAAAGTAAATTTTAGTAAGTTTTTTTTCATTTTCAACCTTGAATAACTAATTGGCGAATTAGCTCAGTAGTTAGCGTATTGGACTTTACTTAGGATCAAATCCCAGTTAAGGCAGCATTTCTAATTTTTATTTTATTATTTCTCGAGGGAAAAGGTTACATAACCCACCTGAAAAATAGGAAGTTTATGTTTTTGGCTCTGGAAAAACTAACTACGGTAGGGGAAATCTAGAAAAGGAAAACTTGTCAAAAGCTCGTGAGGCCCTCGCTAGTAAGAACTTGTTAGATATTGTTGCATTTAAAACAAAAACAAAGAACTCATTATACCCATCATAGTCGTACAATAGTAAGACAAATTAAAGCATTGTCTTTCGAGGCAAAAGGTTACCTACATAACGGACGAGGCCATAGAGAAAATCGATAGTTGCCCATGCAAGACCCATATGTTAGCATCAATGTAAAACTTTCTAGGGCCCCGTTAAAAACTAGATTGTTTTTCCAGCCGGGTAGTGACTTTTGCTAGCATCAATGTAAAACTTTCTAAGGCCTCGTTAAAAACTAGATTGTTCTTTGAGGCGGGTGCCAGGTTTAGTCAAGGCCCTTTAAAGCTTTCCGTTGGAAAAATTCATTTAAGGAGAACTTGCTAGTAAAAACTTGTTGCCCGCCTGGAAAAATGGCAAGTTTTTGTCAAGCTTAATCGAGGTACTGGAAAGGCTTCGGTAGGGAAAATCTAGATAAGGCAAACTTGTCAAATACTCGTGAGGCCCTCGCTAGTAAAAACTTGTTGGATAGGTCTTGTTATCCCATCACATATACCCCATATATGACAAAAACAAAAAAACAAATATTTTATACCCATCCTGCAATAGTAATAAAAACCAAAGCATATAGTTTTTCATTTTCAACATTGCACAACTGTATTGCGAAATAGCTCAGTAGTTAAGGTATAGAACTGGCAATGAGAAGATTGCAGATCGAATCCCAGTAAAGACAACTTTTTTTTTTGTTTACTGTCCCTCGAGGAAAAAGGTTACTTCAGCGGCGAGGCCCTAGAGAATTTCTAGAGTTACCCTTGCTAGTATCTATGTAAAACTTTCTAGCCCCTCGTCAAAAACTAGATTGTTTTTCCAGCTGGGTGGCTAAATATTGTGAATGAAGGTAGCGTATTGGACTGGTTAACAAAAGATCTCAGAATCAAATCCCAAATAAGGACAATTCCTTTCTTTTTTGTTAATGCGGCTCGAGGTAATTTGCAAGGGCTTAGCGAGTTTCGATAGTAAGTTATGTTATTTATTTACCTTTTACTTTAAGAAAGTTCTTCCGTTACCACCCATTGTTGTAGATAAATCTTAAAATAAACGGTGGGTAATTTAGTAATCTTTCAATGTCTCTTATGTGCAAAATGAGCTTGTTAAACCATAATCTTTCAAATCTTTTTTTTTAATTCAATTTAATTGCTTTTATTTTGTTGTTGAAATTTGAATTCAGCATAAACTTAGATAAACTTAACTATACATTTTCATAAGAACCAAGAGTTGAAACTCAAAATTTATTTAATAAAAAAAAAAGACAAACGACGTCTGCCCGACGCGTCGTATTTCATATTATTTTCAAGAACTTTCTTAACAGTATTTAACCGCAAACATTTTTGCAACTCAACTCAAATTAGCCCACACTTGTGAAGAAATACAATAACAAAAAGCATTTTATGGTTAAAAAATACTAAATTAAACAGACGAAACGAAAGAAAACAAAACAGAAAAGAGCCCACATGACAGATATTTCCATAATTATACCACGTCAGAAAACACACTAGAACTTTTCGTGTTAAAAGCTAGACAAAATTTTAGTAAAATTAAAGAAATAATGTGATCTCATTATTTTCTTTGATTTTTTGATATCTCTACCAATGGAGGACCAAAATACCATAAGTAAAAATGTCACCTTTTGTTCCTAAACTCCTCAATTAAAAGAGGAAGAAGATTTTTTTTTTAATAATAGAAAAAATATTTTACTTTTAAATCAATTCCAAACATTTTTATAATTTCTTTTTTATATATGAATTAATCTGAAATATTTTTTTTAATAGTAAAATTGCTTTATGATTGTAGGTATACAGCCATGAGTTCGCTAAAACACCTCTTAATTGGTGAATATTTACGCAGTGTATAAACCCTTATTAAGGCTCTATTCAACGCTGCTTAAATCCTTATTCAACAAATGTTTTTCAAACTATTTTCGTTACAATTCCATCGTGTCAAGTGGAGGACCAAAATAGAATAATCTATTACGTTTAAATGTAGCTATTATTCAACTTCTAAACGTTGTAAAATGACTCAATTCAACGTTACATACCTTTTATGAATAACATTTATGAGATAAGAGACATTGTAACTTTACGCTGTCTCTAAAATACGTTTATGAATAAGGCTGATATTGATAACTTATAACAATTTTTTTGTATTATTTGTATTTGTCCTACACGTCCTGTTTGAATCTGTACAAAAAATCATTGGTACATTCTACATAAAATTGAATTTAATATTTAAAACATCATTTAATAATTTTGGACGGAGTTTTTGTTCAAATGCCCCAATGTGAGACGCGGAACACATTGCCGTCGTCGTGAGCAATTTCTGTGCCAATCGAAGTGGCACACTTTCTTCATTTTTTTATTGGATTTTATTAAAAAAAAAGAATATATTTTTGCAACCATCAAAAATAAATACGATTGGTTTTTTGAACTGCTTACCATGGCTTTGCATAATGACCATCAATATTTGAAGTAATTTTGGCTAAAGTTACCTTATTTATAAATGAACTTCTGACATTTTCATGCTACCAAATGATGATTAACACTTAAAAGGTGAATGACGTTTAAATAAAAAAATAATAAATAAATGTTTGTATGATTTTGAAATTATTTAAAGATTTAATTCAGATAAAATAAATTGAAGATTCACTCTTCGTGTTTCATTTAATTTGATACCAAATACATATACCTACCAAATCATGGTATATTCAAATTAAGTATTTAAAGCAATTGAAAACATATCTATTTACAATATGTACGACTATGTATATAAAATCTTCATTGAACTATATTTAGATGTTGAAACATTTCCATTTCGAATTCTTGGAGCATTAACAATATCGAAACGGAAATAATAAAGGGAGTCTATTGAGATGAACAACTACATATAAAATACTATTTAGATTTACTTTGGGGAAAACACACAATGAAATTTACCTACTTCACAATTTCACATTGGATATTTGGAAATGCTGATGAAGGAACTATGATGTTGAAAGATATACATAAAAGTTTATTTTTCCTTTGGGAGAAGAGTAATTTTTTTTTGTTTATGAAAACGAACCAATTTGCAATAACAATGACAGTTATTATAGAGACAAAGCAAATTAATTTGTATAAATGAAATAATAAATGAAGACACGTTTTAATTTGGTTTATATTTAAACTGTTTTCTTGTTTATAAATTTCTTATAAGGAAATTCATTAAAATTCCGAGGCATTTGCTTTGGAGACAGAAAATACAAGGACTGTACAAAAAAAAAACACTAATTTTAGAAGTTTATTGGCTTTCATTGACTTCAGATTTAAATAATATAATTATTTTTGTTCGTTTACTTCCCAAAACTGCCAATTTCTAACAATTTCAGTCCAAAGTTCAGACGCAGTGTTCATACAAAAATAAAAAACAATTGAACTTAAATCGACAGAAATTGACAATTTTGAGAAGTAAACAAACAGAGCTTTTATAATTCGAACTATATTTATGGCTGTAAGACCTAAGGTTTGTTTTAAATGCAAAAATACAAGTATTTTTTTTTATTTGTTCCCTGAATTTTTGTTAGTGCATCTAATTGCGCTCTCCAAAATTCATTTGGAATGTTTACAATAGGGTTCATAAAATATCGTTCGCGAATCATAAAATACGGATCTTTATCATATTTTCACGAACAATTACAAATATATTTAAATAAAGAAGTCACGAGCAATTAAAAATATATTTAAATAAGGAAGTTTAAGTGAGCTCCACTCAAACAGAAGAATATTATTTTCAACCACTTCGCAAGATCGGCGAGCGTAGTGGAAAACGAGCTTATTTCCGGTTTATTTTACCCGAACCCTGGGTATTTCAGGAATGCTATGGAGACTGGATATATACCACCAGAGACATTCTTGTTTCTGGATGCACATGGCTATCTATCTGACTCAACGAACGTACCAATAATATATCATGCTGCAAGGAGAGCAACAGATAAAAGAATCCTCTATGAGCCTTTTGAGTCGGGGGAAGGGAATACTAATCTGAGATACTGCATTAGCATACCTGAAAGAGATAAAAATAACAGTAATCGGTTAAATCGGGAAAAATACTGGTGGCTAGACTGGGTTGAAGCTAACACTTAGGTTAAGTAAAACTAGGCCCTGCCATGTGATCTATGGTCTGACGATGGGTGGTAGGAGTAGGCTTATGTTCTCTTCTCTCTGCTAATCGGCGGACCAGCGATCACATGACAGGGCCTGGCCCTAGATTAAGATAGGTTTAGTTAGTATTTAGGTAGTTTTAAGTTTTAGTTTTTAGTCAAAATATAAATTAAAATTGTTACGGCTGTGTAATAGGTTTTCTTTCACATTTTCCTATAATCAAAATATAAAAATAACACAAAAATACTTTGAAATACAAATTGAAACAAACAAAGAAATTCTGTAAAATTACTATTTAAAAAAAAAATAAAAATCATGTAATGAGAACCGTAAAGGTCATTTACTCAAATTATAAAAAGAAAATATGTATTAGTTTTTAAGTTTATTTAGGCTATCATTAAGAAAAATTGTTATAGATCTAAGTGAATAAATAAACATTTACAAAAAAAAAAAAAAAATATTATTTTCAACTTTCTTCAAAATCATAATCATAAAAAATATACCTAGTTTGCGAACGATAACATTTTCAAACTAAATACTTTTTTTCTGTACCTACCTCTCGTTTTTGAGAGATCGAAAAATTGAATTACAGGTAGAATATCCCAGCCGAGTTCGCGGCACTACATCCTTTTTACAGGAACAAACTCAGGCGATTTTCGACCCCCCTCTAACTTCAGTACCACTAAAGTCAGAAACTTCAAATTCGCAGTATTTGCTGAACTAGTAAAACACATTCGGCTCACTAAATTTCATCTCTTAAGAATAAGTAGGTAGTTCCTGAGATGTAGGACTTGAAAAATCGCTAAGACCGTGACTGATTCACTGACTCACTCACTGACTGACAGATCTTCAACATTATGGAGCACTTCCCGATACCGTAGAACCTGGAAACAACGCCAACGGTAGGTATTGTGGTGCATGCAAAGGCAAAAATCGAAAATCCGAAATTTTCCATTCAGGGGGCGTGGCATCCACCCACTTTCTCAAAAATTCTTATAAATTTTAATGGGACACACCCAACTGCTGTAGAATGATAAAAATTGGTAGAGAAGATGGGCTTGAGGTGGATACAAAAAGAAAAATCAAACAATTGGGGATTTTCTGCTCAGAGGTCGTAGCATCCACCCACTTTCTTAAAATTTTTATCAATTTAGTGTACTTCTAATTTTTGTAGAGCGATGAAAATTGGTAGAACGATAGAGCTTGAGGAGCTTCAAGTCTGAAGTTCACAAAATCAATGCTGGTGTGCCCCAAGGCTCCGTATTGTCTCCGACAATATTTCTTATTTTCATCAATGATCTCTTGTCTGAAACTACTAATCCACTAAACTGCTTCGCTGATGACAGCACCCTTAGTTTTTCATACTCATTTCCAGATTCACCTACCTGTTCTTCAAAAACGTGGAGTAGCAACGGCAGAATATGTTTAGCTCATTAAATTCAGATTTAAACAGCATTGTCAAATGAAGTATTAATAATTGTGTGGAATTTAATGCATCCAAAACCTAAAGTTGTCTCCAGTCGTTAAAGCGGTATATACCCAATTTACCATTATACATACATGAATGGTATATGCATCGTGGAAAATGAAAACCTTTCGATTCTTCAAATGTGCGTTACTGATCAGCTCTTGTGAAACGACCACATACAAGATATTGTTAAAAATGCTGCGAAATGCCTAGGTTTTCTTAGACGATGTAAGGACTATTTTTGATTTTATATTATATTTGATATTAGCCATATCAGAAGGGGACAAAAAAAAACATAAATACGCCCAAAGCTAGAGTATAACTCTCATATCTGGTCAGGCGCTTCCAAAAAATCACTGCACCAACTGGATAGAACCAAAGGATATAAAGTTACAAAGGGTTCCAAACCCGTCAAAAGTATCCCTCCTTTTTACTATCCTTATAATACGAACAGTGAATATAATGGTATGCGTGGTGTTGGCCAAGAGAAAGAGCTTTTCTCTTAATTATTTTTTGTTTCGTTCTTTTTATAATTTTTTCGAAAAGAGCTTTCGGAACCGGATTATATATTAAGATCCAGATAGGCAGATAATACTTCTTGGTAACTTTATATTTTTTGATAGAACCCAAAATAGAGCTTTAAAATTGATAGGTGACGGATCAATATCGGCAACATTTGTTTCGTTGGAACACCGTCGAAATGTTTCTTGCTTATCACTGTTTTATCGCTACTTTTTCAAACGTTGCTCTGTTGCAGTAGATAGCTGCATTTCTCCCCTTAAACAATTTCAGCGTAATACCCGCACTGCTAGGAATGCTCATCAGTATACCCTTGAGCCTAACTTTGGACGTACCGTCAAGTATAGAGATTCTTTCTTTAGCCGTGCCACACGAATGTGGAGTTCCTTACCCAACACTGTTTTTCCTTCCCATTTCAATATCCAGACATTTAAGACAAATGTACATCGTTATTTCCTTTTCTGTTCTCCCTCTATTTCCTAAACGCTCGCACTGTGTGAAAACATTTTAAGGGTATTCATAACCCCTTGAGCCCGCGCCAGTTAAATAAAATATAAAGAGGTAAATATTAAATTTGAGATTTTTTATTCAGGGGGCATGGCAACCACCCACTTTCTCAGAATTGATACTACATATTTATATGAAGCAATTTTGGTTGTGGTAGAAAAATTAAACTTGGTACAGTGGTAGGGCTATTTTTTTACTTTAAAAAAAATTCACATCACAGAAATTATGCTTTGAACCACAAGAGGAATTTTATATGTGATAAAGTCTTGCATTTTATTTAAAACGCGTACAAGGTTTTCTATTGTTTGATCATATTTATTAAAACATAAATTATTTGTATGTATACTAGGCCTAGTTGCATATAAAAGAAAAATCTCCGACTCATTGTACTTACTTGAATATTTTCTTCTAGTAAACAAGTTCGCCTTCACTTTTTCTTGAATATGTACTTGCTTTAACTAACGTCTTCCAACAGTCTACCCATATTATATTATAAAAATGTAAACTATATAACACTGCATCTATGCAGCTATTTCACTCACCAGTAAGTTCTTACGTATCCAAGACGACAAGACTACTAGACTAAGCATCAGTATAAGCTGTGACGAATTGAAGTTTAAAATGCATAAAGCTCATTAAGACTTGTAATATCTTATAGATGCATCTGGTACAGTGCGGTTCAATCAATTAGACACAGTTTTCAGACGGTATTTAAAAGCAGAATCTAATGAACTCTATGTGTCAACTAATGCAATACTGCACCTTGAATACACTTGTTTTGGATATTTTATGCTTGCCGGAAAAAATAACTGCATTTTCAAACAGAATACAAATAAGTAGGTACATTGTGCACCCAAAATGTTTTCAATAACCATTAGGCTAAATTATCGAAAAATCTGAGTATAAATAAGGCATACTTTTATGTGGGTCTTCCCAAGTGAACCGCAGTGTAGCTGCATAATAGGAAAACAAGCTTTCACAGTGTTAGTAGAACTTGATTTTCTGGATTGTTGATATATTATACCAACAAGTAGGTACACTGACACCCTTGCAATCTGTATGTTCATGTGATGGAGGTCTTTATTGAGTGGTCGTTTTATAAGATAACAATAGGAAGAAATATTTATGCTTTTTTTATAATTTATTTATTTTTTATAATTCTTCTGCTTTGGAATTAAATTGTAGACCAATTTGCGGTTTAATTGAAATTGATACTTTTTTTTGTCTCATTTTACTAACTCTTCATTTGCTCTTTGTCATTTAGGTATATTTGTGTAACCATAAAAAATAAAAAACAAAATTAAATCTCTAACGCGGTACAGTCTTTGTTGTTGTTGTTTGTTGTCGTCGCATATAAAACGCGCTTTTTATTTATCCACCATTTTCTTCTTTATTTTTTTTTTTTGTTCGTTTGTTTAAGTTCTATAACAAGAGTATTAATTACCAACAAGTTTCTGCTTTCCTATTTCGTTCGTTTAAAATCCTTTTTCAAACAAGAATTAATGCTGACTGAAACAATGGATGTCCTCTTCGTTGACAGTTTAGCAGCAGCAAGTTCGCTTTGTAGTTTGCAAAAAAAAAAAAAAATACCTATCTAGGATATTCAGGAAAAAAAAGGATTTTTTTTCTCATTTCTCTTTTGCCTGACAACTGCTATGAATGATATTTAATTTTTTTCATGCGGAATTAACTAAAGTGGAAGCCATTGAAACGAGACCATGCTTGGAAAAATTCCTATAAGCAATGGGACTTGGGATGGCGACTAGAAGGTGATGGCGCTGATGATGATGATAATGATGGTAAAAGAGGATCTTAACTTGAAGTGTAAAAAAAATCAGTGCGGCGTATTATATATGAGGGGAGGTTCATGTAGTCCTCAAGTCATCACAATAAGAAAGCTACGAGGACAATGTTGACATTGTCACTATGGTGTTTTATTGATTTTTGTTTTTAAAAGCGCACGAAGGTTTGTCAAGCAATCGCACCATATTATTATCAACAACATGCATTTGAAAAAGGGCGTTAGAATGTTAAATAAATAAAAAAGGGTTGGTTTTTATTTCAGTTTAAATTAGACAAATAATATTTTTTTGTTTATAAAAAATAATGAAAATTTGTGTAATTACCTTTCGAAATTGAGTAAAAGTAACAGCACATCCATGAGTGATTTACGCTCCCACTATGAAATATTTTCATGTTTATTTTATAATGTTTTTTCTTCATTGTTTGCCAATCAATTATACAATATATCATACCTACAATATTTCGTGTCGACAACAATGCATTTGAACATGCAATTTGATATAAAGTGACTATACGTAACAAAAATAAAGTTACCGCCATTATTTTCTAACAAAAAAAAGATTGTTAATAATAGTGATTTTATAACTTTATGGGAAAATGTCGTTATTGTTGTGTGAAAAAATTCACTTCCATTCATTTAAATAGAAACGTGAATCTAAGCTACTTAGGCAAGGACCACACTTGCTACTATCAGTCGCTGCGGTAAAAAATCGGGATCGCAACAAATTTTTGCCTCACACTCTGTCGCGCAATTCTTCAATTGAAATCGCAACGATTTCTTATACATATCTTGTTGCCTGGGAACTACCTTGTGATTTTCTGTAATTGCAATACAAAAATAGCTATTGTCACTTGCGGCTATCTGTCGCACGATTAAATAATCGCAAGCAAATACAATATGCAACAAGTACGTTCAGATGTAGGTATTAAATTTTGCGAATGAAAAAATGCTACAAAAAAGAACTGTTTTCATTTTAATCGCTTCGATTTTAGAGTCGCATGTATGTGCAGCATTCACATATAAAACCATTTGTCTTATTTCTTGCGGCTAAATAATCGAACGATTGAAAATCACAAGTGCAGGACTTTTTTTTATAGCAACTATGATATTTTAAGTCGCACTATTTTAAATCGCAAGTGAGCACAAATATATAAGTGCATTTGACTCATTGCAGCTTTCGACAATCACAACGTCAGAAAAATAGGAAAAATGTTCCACTTTTAATCGTTGCGATTTTTCGGTAGCATATGCGTTCATTCTCATTGTGTTCTATTTGTGGCAACTGTATAGTTGCAATTATTTAATCACAGAAAATACAACATACAGGTTTCAATATGAAATGCACGCACAAACGTCAAGGTAATCGCAAACGAATAATAACATATCTTGTTGACGATTAGCACATGAACGACCTCTTTCATTGAGATTAAAAAATAGTTAATGCCGTGCACTCACTTTCGGTTGTCAATCGCGAGATTAAAGTATGAGCGACAGAAAAAATGTTCAAAAAATAAGACTGGTTTTATTTTTTTATCGCTGCGATTTGTACGTCGCATATGTCGCTAATTTTAAAAACATAATATTTCATTTGGTGCGACTAAATAGCACGTTCAATTTTATACAAACTCATGTTTTCTATTTCTTGTGACAGAATAGTCGTGCGTTCGAAATCACAAGTGAGATCCTAGTCTTAGGCAAGGACCACTCTGGCGATTTCATATAGGTATGAATGCATACGTTTGCGACTTTAAAATCGCAGCCATTAAACAATGAAACCAGATCTATTTTGTGAGTATTTTTTCTGTCGCAAAATTAAATGGATCAAATGATATAAGGCTTGGAACGCACTTGCGATTTTAATCTCACGATTATTTTGTCGCAAAAAAAAAACTCATTAGCCACAACGTTTTTGAACGCACAAGCGACTAAGATATTGTATTGGGGCTGCGGCCGTTTTTTTAGTTGCAACGACAGAAAATCGCAAGTCCGTTTCCAGCCTTAAATGGTTCTGAACGCAATTGTGATATGTTGTATTTGTTTGCTATTATATGTATGATAGCTCGACAGATAACTGCAAGTGAGTGCATGAAAATAGCTATTTTTTAATCGCAACGACAGAAAATTAGAAGGTCGTTCCTAGGATAATCGTCAGCAAGATGTGCATTATTATAACTAATCGTGCGATTGCTTTGACGCGTGTGCGTGTATTCACATTAAAAGCTTTGTTGTATTTTTTGCGTTTAAAGAATCGTCCGATAGATAATCGCAGGTGAGTGCATGGCCATAATATCTTTTGATACCGATTTCTTAATCGCACCGACTGAAAATCGCAAGTGCAGTTCTAGTTTTTGGCTGGCATTTGCGATTTTCTGTCGCTACGACTAAAAATACGGTCGCAACTCAATACAATTTCTTGGTCACATGTGCGTTCATTCACATAGTGGCTCATGTGTTCTATTTTTTGCGACTAAATAATTTTGCGATTAAAATCGCGAGCACGTTCCTAGCCGTAGGCTATGATCCATTTAATTTTTCGATAGAAAAAATGGCCACTAAACAGAAGTGGTTTCATTTTTTGTACTCGTTGCGATTTTTATGTGGGCAGTCAGATTTAAAATCATGTGTCTCATTTATTGCAATCGAATAATCGTACAATTAAAAATTACAAGTGCACCCATGACTCTTTCTAGTTGCGACTACGATTTTTTATTCACAATATTTCAAATCGCGCAGACATGTAACTGTATTAGATTCATTTTAACTTTCGACAATCGCATAGCCAGAAAAATGAAATAAATTGTGGACTTTTAACCGTCGTGTTCATTCTCAGTTAATTTCATGTGTTCTATTTCGCGTGATTGAAATGAAACTTGCAATTTCTATTCGCTGCGGTTGAAAAATCGGTACCTATTTCATCAAGTGATTGCCACTCATTTTCGGTTGTCAATCGCGCGATTATTGTATGAGCGACAGAAAAAATGGTCAAAGAATAGAACTGGTATTATTTTTGTAATCACTGTGATTTTGACGTCGCATATATGTAACTGCATAGGTACCTATTTAAAACCATGTGTTTCATTTCTTGCAGCTAAAATTTTGCCTATTTCTTACGAATGAGTAGTCGTGCGATCGTAATCGCAAGTGAGATCCTAGCCTTATTGATTTTCATGCAACTAAAATATATTACAGTTTTTTTAAAGCCAGAATTTTTTTTTCACTTTACTTTTTGTAATTTCCATCAAAATTGAATACACTCCATCACGTATTACTCAAAACATACCAGAAGTATAAATGTTGGGGGAAAAAATATAATGCGCAGGAATATACTAGGTACTTTATGTCGACACCAATTGAATTTATAATGACGACATTCAGTTTAATGACACAGCCTGCACTTGTCGCTGATTAAACTCAAAAGCATTGTGCATTTGCATCCATATAGATCAGTTAGGGAAAATTTATTCAATAAGAGAGCACAACAAAGCTTTTTCACGACAGCCTTTGTGTCTTCGATTGATTTACTGTCACATTACTGCTGTACCTCCTACATAAAATGCCAATATTATTTACATACAATTATATGCACGTATGTATGCACAGTAGGGTGATCCTTATAAAGGTCATTGTTTAAATGACCTCATTTCTTCCAAATAAATAAAAGAAAATTCCTGTAAAATTTTAGCTCATTATTTTACCGTAAGCCCGGTTTTATATGGGAAAACACATGCAAAATATCCGATCAAATTTTGAATTTTTATAACTTTGCTAATAATGATAAAAAATTTCAACCCACCAAATTTTAATCAATACCTATTCATTAAATAGATACCAAATTTCTGTCATAATTTGGAGTTGTTTCGATATCAGGTACTCTACTTAAGATAGGGTCATGTCCCCAGTAATCGAACACTTAGTGGTTCATAAGAAAGTAATCGTTGCCTGTGAGGAAACCATTCAACGTAAATATTTGATGTAAAATTATTTATCAGCTTAAACTCAAATATTTTTTATAATTTTTAAGGTTTTTCTAGTAACTTTAACAACTTTTTTTATAAAAAATCAAAAGCTGAAAAAAGCCAGTTGTCGAACACTAGTTTCCTAAGCCCGAACAGAAAGTTTCCTTGTTTCGAACACAAGATTTTGTACATAGTTTCAACAAAAAAAATCATAGAAGTAATTTTCTCTCAGTTTTATTAAACAAATTGTGTTTGTTAATGTGTTTTTATTTAATTCTTTTAAAAACGAAATAAAACAAAAACAGTTTAACGGATTCTTAGTTTGAATACAATTCAAAAACTGTTCGAACAAAGGAAGCTAGCAAGTACATGAGAATTACATGAGTTTCCTTAAATTGAACACTGGAAGAAAAGAAGAAAAAGGTGTTCGAATACTGGACCCAACGTTCCTCTCAGTGTTCTTGACGTAAAACCGTAAAAAAATTTAATTTTCTATAATATTTATTGCCTGAACGAAACAAAACAATTTTGACGGAGTTGCCTATATTCGAACACTATTGTTCGAACAGGCAACTCTAACAAATTTGGTTTCCTATGTTCGAACAGTCAATTTATTAATAAATTATTAAGCTTTAAGTAAAAAATTTAAGTTACATAAATAAAATAACTATTATCCAACAAGAAAACGCGTTATAACAAGCATTAAGTTTAATTTTGACACCAAAAATCACAGTTTCCCAAAACACTTCCAACAGTTTTTTTAATTACAAAAACTTGAAATTACTGGATTTCCTAAAGCCTCTTTCTTAAGTCCTTTTTTTTTAACTTTAGGATGAAATTTGACTAGTTGATAGGATTTCAAGGTTTAAAGGAATAACACATGAATTATTCTCCGTTTATAGAAGTTGAAAATTTAAGATTTAACACAGATTATAAGCTTATTTTCAAAAAGTGTTCGACTACTGGGAGTGTTCGAAATTAGGCGACCCTACCCTATTTGATATTATAAAAACTTCATGAACTTAGAACTTGGACTATATTTTAGATCTCATTACTTTTTATGGCTAACGCACATGTAAAAGAACTCGGCTCTTTTTTTACACTTTTATGTTTTTGTTGTGTTTTCATTATTCTACAACATCCAAAATTGGTCCATATAAATACTAGCAATTCTGAGAAAATGGGTTGAAATTTCAATTTTTTTATTTTTCTCTTTATATTCTCTATCGTTACCAATTTTTTCATCGCTCTACAAAAATTGGAAGTGCAATATATACTAAACTGATAACAGTTTTAAAAAAGTGGGTGGATGCCTCGCCCCTTGAGCAAAAAATCCAAAACTGTTAGATTTTCCTTTTTTTATGCACCTCAAGCCCTGCGTCTCTACCAATTCTCATCATTATTCTGAGTGGAAAATTCTACTTTTTGGATATTTATCCTTGTATGCACTTCAAACCCTACCAATCTACCAATTTGTATCGTTCTACAATAGTCGAAAGAGCTCCATATAATTTAAAAGAATTTTTGAGAAAGTAGGTGGATGCTACGCGGGGGTGGTCGAAAATCGCTTGAGTTTGTTCCTGTAATAATTTTCGTGTAGTGCCACGAACTTGGCGGAGCAATGCAGTGCTCTTCGATTTTTGTATAAAATATTTTACAACTCTAAAATGTCACGATAAATTACAGATATTTTAAATACCTAGGTAATTTTCGTATACCTATTTGATGACATTTTCAACTGAAAAATTAAAGCTAAACATACAAATGTCTATTTTCATAAATACCTACCTATGTATGTACATTTGCAACTGTTGAATAAAAAATAAACAGCTGAGTTGATATTCTATCAACGAAATGCAATTCAATAATTTTTGTTTTGAGAATCGTTACCGAGTGATACCTACATACGTGACTTTCCAATCACGAAACAATAATAATTATATATGTATCAGAAAAGGTAAAATAACTGAATTCACACTGATGTAAATATTTAAATGGGCACATTTATACATGTGCGCAGTGTTTCTAGATACGAATTTATTGTGAGAAAATAAAAATGACATTGAAATAGAAAATTGCCACGTCAAGAATATATTGACAAAAATAATAATAATTATTATTATGATAATTATAATAAATTAACGGAGTAGGTATAGCAAGGTCGTATACCTAGGCAGTCCGTTTTTGGTGTTGAAAATGATGCAACCATGCAACGTGACAGTTTCAAAATAAAACGCATTTTATCATCAAGTTTAAAACTTTGCAGGGGGTTCCCCTTTTTACTTATTCTAATGTATTGATAGTGCCACTGTTGATAAGGATAACTATAATTGTGTCTCAACTGGAAAATGTTCTGGGAATATGGTTCTCTCTAGGAAACCAAAGATTTTATTTCAATTGCGATATCAGACTAAATAACTGAATTTAATCGTATGACGCGTTGACATGACACATGCATGCATTTACTTGGGTAAGTTGATATACATTTTTATAATAAATAAACAAAAAAAAAACAATTATAAATGGAATCACTCACTTGACTGCGAGTTTAATCAATGCATACTAGTATTGACAAAAAAATTGGTTGATAATTAGCATGCCCTTGTAGTAATAATTATTAATTGCAAGACAAGCCTGAGCAGTGAGCAGACAGATATGCCTGATTTTATGGGTATTTTTAACTTAATTGTGGTGGCACGGAATACGTTACCTATTGAAAATCTAAATACATTCATCTTATCAAACTTGACTTATTAAAAAAAAAACAACAGCGAATAATAGGATATTAATTAAGAGAATATATCATCGTCGGTCGTTCAATTAAAACTTCATTTGTCCATTGCTCTGTTGAGTTTGTGTATACAAATAATTTCAGTAAAAAAAAAAAAACACATCAGGCTAGATACCAAACGGATAGACAGTTTTCCCTCAAATATGATACGGGGCAGTTTTGGTACTTTCGAGGAAATTTTAAAATTTTTGATTAAAATCATCTAGAACGTGTAGCAGAAAAAACTATCTATTTTAAACGAAGTCTTAAACGAAGTTTTACATTGATCATAACAAGGGCCTAGCATTGATAAATATCAAAATTCACTAGGGTCTCACCAGTTACATATGTATGTAACCCCAAGAAAGAAACAAAAATGTTGTCTTATCGGTCCAATGATCTTCTATTTTTTATTATTATTATTATTAAAATTAATAAGTTTATTACTTAAAGTTTTCATACGACGCACGCATTTTTAATGGGATTTTGAAACATACCCAGTAAGTTTTTACTTGCAATGGCATAAAGAGTGCTTGACAAGTTTTCGTCGCATAGATTTTTTTACTAAAAACTGGAAAATGGCAAGTTTTTGTCAAGTTTAATCAAGAGGCCCTGGCTGATAAGGCTTTGGTAGGGGGAATCTAGATAAGGAAAACTTGTCAAATACTTGTCAGGCCCTCCCTCATACAAATTTGTTGGATAGGTCTTGTTATCCCATGTATATGTTATGGTTAACAAATGACATAGCATCATTTAATGAATCAAAGTGGTTGCACTGCTGACACACAAATTGGAAAACCTTCAACCAACCTTTCAAACACTTGTACTCAACACGAGCGTCTAAAAAATCCTGTCAGACTATTGAATTCGATATCAAAATGTATGCACTAACAATTCGTCTTAGTTTTTTGGTTATGCGTTCACCCACAAAATTTTCTAACGGCTTTTAGACTATCAAAACATATTCCGAAAGGACCAAGGAAACAGTTTACATTGATTTCATGCCTCTACTAATAATTTTGGGTTCCTATTTCCATAAATGCTAATTTAAAAAACACCAGTGTGTTGATAAATTTCAATCTCTCGTTATTTTTATATTCTTCACACCCTGTAAGTTTGTGGTCTAAATACTTTATGATTGCTGACAATAAAGCAAATTATTGAAAAATGGCAATTTTGTAAACAAACAAAACAAAACAACAAAAGTTCAAAGTTTAAACGAATTGTATTGGTGCCTTAAATAATGCTTTAGGTATTTATTTTTTTGTTTGTTTTTGTTGTATTGAATTGGTGTCAATTAGTTTAAATTAAACAAAAAAAAACATTCTTGTAAAAAAAACATAAACCAACCAAAGTAGGTATAATTTACTTAAATATTCCTATTATATCTATACATATAGGTATATACATATATCGGTATTTTCCCGTTAAAATGTATTGATTGAAGTTCACAATCGGATTCGAAAAATACCCTAGTTTCATTTATTATTATTATTTTTTTTTTTAGAAGAATATGTATTTCTGAAAGGATTTTCAGCATACAAATTATTTTTGGATCATTCCACAACTGAACATTTACCCACAGTTTCGTTTAAACCTTGATCTGAGTTCAGTCGTTTTGCTGAACTAAAGTTTAAAACGAAAGTGGACTTTAAACTTCCACTGTAAAACTGGGGGTTAATCAGATAAAAAGTTATAGTCATTGGGCATGTTCCGATGTTAATTCTCAGTTATCTGGATAGCTTTGTGTTGTGGCAATCTCATGTTAAAAAAACAGCTGATGACCGCTGACAAAATAACAACTCAAGTTATCTCGAAATTTTTGGGATAACTAGATAATATAGCGAATAAACATCGGAGGGCGAGGACATGCGGTCAAGATATTATCTGTTTATATTTATAAAATGTCACTTTTGGCGCAAAGTAATATTGGAGTGAACAATATTGAGTAAATTTTGCGGTTAGTACAAGTTTTTTTTCTCTGGTTTCATTTGAATACCAAAATCCAACCAAACCATAGCAAGTATGTATGCTAAGCACAGAATATAACTAGGTTCATATAAGACATCAAGTGCCGCTTAAAACATTTTCATACGGAAGGTGTAAGAGCGATGTGTACCTACTTATGAGAGGGTTACCTAGGTAGAATGTCATTGATTTTTAAACATATTTGTATTGATCCAAGAAATTTCAAAAATAATAAAATAAAATTACATAGGTAGTTCTCTTTTTTAACTTTTTACATGCATGCAAATTTGACTTCCGCGAATTTTGGGGTCAATAAATCCACGCACATGTTAACATACCATTAAAGCATAAACTAAAATCAAAGTGAACATTTTTATGCGATAAGCGGACCAAATACAAAATACTCTTCGAACCTAATATTGTTTGTTTTCAAATTAAAACTTCACCGAAAAAAACAAGCAACATATACATATATATACCTATATATGTCTATCTACAAACATTGATTAAGTGAAAGTACGAATCTGGGTAAAAGCTCGCATTTCTTTAATTAATTATTGTTACTGAAAATTTCTAAACATTGTTTGTTGGAAGACGACAATAGTGAGTATCTGACCAATCGCGACGACAAAATACTTTCTATTCTTAAACAAGACAAAGAATTTTGTTTTTTTAGACATTTGATTAGGTAGCTGCAAACGTAAGATTCTTCAAATATTATTATTTAATAAAATACTTAGCTCTAAATATTTGTTCAGAAAAAAAAAAATAATATAAAATATGAAAAAAGGAAATTCTTTAATTGAGGTAAAATTTATTTTTAGCTAGCGAATTTGTAGCAAGTTAGCTGACATGTGTGATGATCTATATTGAGGAATGAGCAGAGAATATTAAAATTGTTTACTCTGCCGGCTTTCCGTAATTCTAATGTGATGTACATGTACCTAAGCCCAATATTGTATAAACAAAGTAAAAATATTGATATACAGGGTGTTTCAATTGCAATTTATGAACTTAATAAAAAAAACACAACATTTATTGACATCTTCTAGTTTATCTTATTTATCGAATAATTACTTGTTGATGTTAATTACCTATTATGTACTATGAAAGATCATATCAATTGCATCTGCAAGTCTTTTCGGAGTAATCTTTTTTCTAAAATTTTTGGGAAAATCATGTGAAGGTAGTACCTAGATACCTCGGGTAGGTAGGTAGGACTCGGTGGAAATTGGTTTTTGAAATTGAAAAAAAAAAAATAGAATTATGTACCTAGGAGATATGCAGTAAAGCTTGAAGCGCTACAGTCCGGGGTGGACCAGAGCCTCAACTAACAAGCTTCTCCCAACCGGCTCGGTCTCTAGCTATGTAGGCAGCTTTCTCCAGTTTCGAACGTCAAGTTAGTTGAGGACCTCTTTCACTTGCATGCGACACTTGTTATGCTGTCCTCCTATACTGTGCCAACTCACAGGGATGGATTCAAAGACTTTCCAGGCCGGAGCATTGGTGTCAATTCGCTCTATGTGACCCAGCCACCTAAGCATTTGGTTTTATACTTCTTTCACAAGCTCGGTATCGCTGTACAATTCTTTAAAGCTTCTTCTCCATTCCCTATCTATGCATACAATCAACTGGAGACTTTTTCCTTTAAAAAATCCTAAAGCGTTTTCATGTACTTGGCATAATGTAAATGCTTCTGCACTATACACCAAGACCGGGATGATATGTGACTTATACAGGGACACTTTAGTTGATCGAGAGCTTTGCTTCTCAATTGCCATCTTAGTCTAAGGAGGCAGCAATGACATAATAATAAATAAATTGGGTGGCGCAACAGCTCATGGAGAACTAGGGTCTAGTGACTTACAACTCTTATCCATTCCTGTGTGCGTGTTGTTGGCAGGAATGGAGGGGACCTACAGTTTTTTGCCAAGTCCGAACGGCTAAATGAGAAGCACTTTTTCATGGCAAGTAGGTATACTCTTGGAGGATTTATCACTTCCTTGCAAGAGGCAGTACCTCGGATAAAACATTTCGGTTTTTAGTTGGCACGGCTGGGAATCGAACCCACACCTTCGGCATGACAGTCCTACGCACTAACCATCATGCCACGAGGCAGCAATGACAAGAGTAATAGGAATTGTTGACCGTTTTTGATTTGTAGCTTAAAGTAGAAAAAACAGACAAAAACTCTTAACGTTAACTTCACAAAGCTGCCCATTTCTACTAATTTTAGTCCAAAGTTCATATAAAAAATTAAATTGGACTAAATTTGGATAGAAATTGACAGGGTTATATTCTAGTGATGAACCTACCTATAATAAATATTTATGTGCCATACAACTATGCTACGAGCTGCAGCCAAGACTACACCATCCACTTATTCATGTTTCGTGGAGTAGCATTAGTAGGTATTTAACAAAACATAAAAAAACATAGTTTCAAAAAATAATAGGGTAGATACTGTAATAGGGCGAGGCAACTAAAGTAAAGGCAAGTTCTCTTCCAAAAATTGTAAAAAAAAAATCGTGCCATTCTTCAGAATATCTCATGTCTATGAGGTTTGGCTAAAAAATCAGGTTACTTCTATCAAATATTTGATTCACTGTACCTTCTTACTGAACAAGTACGTAGGTACTGCCTACTTATCTATCTTAAATGCTTGCTGCGCTGTCAATAAAGTTTATTTGAGGTTTTTAACCATAACCACTTGAGAAATCGAGAAAATGAAAAGAACTCAACGAATGATGTCAAAAGAAGAACAAACGAAAACCAATCGCTTTAAAGTCCAATTCAATAAGAATTTTTGTTTTAACTTTTTTTTTAATTTCTACGTCGTCGTTTTATTTTGGAGAAATTTTTTCAGCTAAAAAATAAACCAGTGATGCCAGATGAGATTTCTAGAATACCACCAAATTCCAAAAAAAATCCCACCATTTTTGTACTGGAAGGAAAAAAAAAACCACCATAACCTTTTCTGCTACAAATATTTCCTAAATATAAAAAAAGAAGAATGTTGGCTCTGCACTCTTGGTACTTTCGCAAAAAAGTATGTCATCTAATTGGTCAGTAATTGGTGAAGAAAGTTAACTTGCCCTAGAAATTAGTCAGCCCTAGAAAACTTGTAATCAAGACTTAAGTTTCTTAAGGTCACGTACGATTTTTGACACCTCATTTTTGGAATATTCACAAAAAATGTATACCGATCCGAAAGATCATTAGATCATGATAAGATCAAATATTTTCAATAACTGGTCAGCCAAAGTTTTTCTTATGAATTTTTAAAGTTCGTTTCAAGGTTACACAAAAAATGTTGGCATCTCACTTGAAAGGTCAAAAAGGGTCAACCGTAAAAGGTCAGCTAGTAAATTTCAATCATTGGTCAGCCATTGATTTTTATGAATTTTGAGATATTTTTTAATTTTGTCAAGGTCAATGATTTTTGGTACCTCATTTGTGTGGTATTCCCAAAAAAAATTATTGTTTAAAGTTTCTGTTTTTTTGTACCAAATCATTATAGGTCATAAAATTCGAAGATAGGCAGATTTAGTGAATTGTGGTTTTTCCACCAAAAGAGAGACCATTGAAAAATTTTCCCACCATGAATCCCACTATGAATATTTTCCCACCATTTTTCCCACCAAAGGCATTTTTTCCAACCATTTTGGTTGGAAAAACCACCAATCTGGGAACACTGAAATAAACCTAAGAAAATCGTTGCGTACCTGGGACAGAGAGCAACACGAATAATAATTGCAATCAGAAAGAGAACTTTTGGTAGAAAAGAAAAATCCAAATTCTAAACTTACGCCCAAAAAAGAAACGCTTTTAATCCAAAAAAGAGACACGAATCCTGTTTTGTGCCGATGGTGGTGGTCATCAATAATCAAATTTTGGTTACAGCATCCAAAAAAGATGTAATTTTAATCGCCTTCACCGCAAGTTTCTTTGTTTTTTTATTTTTGTAATTTTTTTTTTATGATAAAAATAAAACAAAATTTACACTCAACACTTCGATTTATTTATTCACATATATTTTTGTCGATTGGATAGTTCGATTGCATTTAGTTTTCCTTTTTTATTATTTAATTACTGAAAAGAAAACCACTTCACTTGCTTCTTAAATTTTGTTGTTGTTTAATTGGCTTGGCACACAAAACTTATTGGAAACCACTTGCGGTTGGGGGAAGGGTGTTGTTGTTTTAACAATAAACTGAGATAATAAACTGCTTAAGCAAGAACAATAACTTTGATTGATAACTTTTAAATTAATCTGGGAAACATGAACAAATTATTAAAGGACAACTGCCCGACGCCCACTGCAAATTTCAAATTAAATTACACGATACTTTTTTTCGAGCTGCGTTCTTTACTTCACAAGGCCGAATTCTTTTCGTGAGTGACAGAAAATGGAGAAGTGAGAATTTTTTCGGTGACGTTTGGCGTTTGATGTTTTGGTTCTCATTTTGTTCCACTAGTGGGAATTCCCCGAATATATTCCATAACAACAGGGTTGTTATATAAAAAATGAGTTATGGAATTCTGTATGTGTAATTTTGTATGAAACAAAAGGCCCTTTTTTTTACTTTGAATCTCTGTGATTTTCTGTGCATTGATGCTAATTTTAGTCCAAAGTTCGGTCAAAGTTTATACATATAAGAACAAAATTTGACGGAAGTTTGGACTAAAAATCACAAAAATTCAAAGTAAAGGATCAGGGGGTCAATTCTCGATCTGTGAAACTGTGAAGTGATAAATATGATAACGCCTTCACGCCAAATGCGATTCTCGAAGTGTGAAAAAATGAAAACAAATCGCTGGCTCAAAACTATAACGTTCTATGTTAAGGTACCCTCATTCAGAGATATTCGTGCCCAAAGTTTTACGCTGCTTATTTAATATCAAATTATCATTTTTTCAAAAAGAAAACAATACAGTAAGGGTATTCATGCAACAGCGTAAACTCGTCGTAAACATCGTAAAGTTTTAAACTTCGTAAATCTGTCAAATTTTCCATACAAATTGTGACAGAATTACGAAATTTAAAAGTTTACAACGTTTACGACGACTTTACGCTGTTATATGAATACCCTTAGTATTATTTGTATTTACAAGTTTTATTGAATTAAGGACTTTCATTCCATTTTTCGTTTTGTATAGCGAAATAATTAACACTTTTTAATTTTAACATAGAACAATTTTCTTATTTGGTTGGCATTTTTGTAAATTTTGTGTTCTATGTCGTACATAGAACATTATAAAACTGAGTGGGATACACATGAATATATTGGAAATTAGTCTGTTTTCAACAATTACGGTATGTTAATACGGCTTTTCTCGTTAAAACATTTTTAAAATACGATTTTGTAATAATAAAAAATTAGATTTGAGTTTAATATTTCCATAGCTAAGGGTGGTATAGTGGAAAACTTGAATAAATGTGGTTTTATAGTGAAAAATCAAGTAATTCCTTGTGAACTCGAACTCAAAAGCTTTCGTGAATAGAATGGCTTAAAGTAGAAGAATTTTGGAAAAAATTCCAATTTTTAATAGTCAGTACTTACTTTGCTTACATAACTTCAAGTTTTGATATTTTATTAAGAAATATTTAATAGAAATTCTTATTAGGGACACTGGAGAATAATACGTGACCTTACCAAATATGAAACCAAAAACTCAACAAGTATGTTCTATGTATATTAAAATATTTTTATTTTCTTCTTAAATAATCAATATTATAATGTTCTATGTTGTACTCAATTGCAAAAATGTTCTATGTAACTTAAAAGTATGCATACTGATATTGGGCTTGAATGAGATGTATTGTTCTATGTTAACTTAGAACATTTTAATTCTGAGCAATATTAAGAATCCTCATAAATTTAATATTTCGTAGGGGTGTAAAACAGTCATTAAGTCAAAAATAAAAATGAAACATACATTTCCTTAAAGCCGAAAACGAGACGAAAATTTCGATATATAAAACTCATTTTTTTCGATTTGCTTGACATAGAACATTATAGTTTTGAGCCAGCGAAATGCCAAAATGTTTTCATATGATAATTCGTTTATCACAATCATTTCACTCTGTGAAAAGAAAAATGATAAACACAAAAAAATTGTACTCATTTGAAACACCCAAGTCGCCTTCTTGGCCTTTCTATGACGTCACAATCATCTTTTTCTATGAGCAAGTGGTAGCATGTTTCATGTTAGTACTTTTTAGTACTCACATTGACAGCCGTTTTTCATAACGAGTTCGGGAATCGCCTTGCGCGTGTTTGTGAAGTGATAAAATGATAAAACTCTGTGAAAACTGAAATGATAACTTTGTTTTCATTTCACAGTTTCACAGATCGAGAATTGACCCCCAGATCTAAAAAGCTTGTTCGCGTACTTTGTGGGATAAATTTGGCAGTCTGTCAAATTTTAAAAGGAATGAGGATGCAATTCTCTCAAAAGAAAGTAAAACTAAACAAAAGTACACGAACGCATAGAACCATTCCCGATACCTCGAGAAATAACGAAAATCAGAAAAAAGCTTACACGCACTCGAAAAATCAAATCTCATGGCCAAGCTTTGAACAGCGTTCATGTTGTGTTCAAAAGTTGGTTTTCTTCGACATGCCGTCGACAAGACATGCATTTTTCTGCCTCCACTGGTTTTTTTCTGAACATGTTCATAGTCCAAGCATATGGCTCATCATCTCTAGTCGAACCAGCATGTTAGAGCCGAAATGAGTTAATTTCGCAAATCAAAGAAAAAGTGTTTTCATTTGTAATTTGGTAATTTCGTTTGACAGCTCATTTTATTTTTGAGTTTCAACTGGCTTTTATTCGTTTTTTGTTGTTGTTTTTCTGTCTTTTTCCATTGAGCTTTGACATTTTCTAACAAAACCTTTTCAGAGCTCTTCAAATTTTGGCTTATTGGGTGGGTTCTTTAGGTTTTGACTTAATTTCCAACTTAATTTCGTGCAAATTTGGTTGAAATTATCTCATTTCTAAATGTGAACTTGTATGGGAAATGAGATTATTTCGTATTGAATTTGGAAATTTTCAAGGAAATTACATCATTTGGCCTAATAAAACGTAGTATAAGCCCTTTCGGGCTTAACTAAGCCCAGAGAATTTTTGAGGCTTAACTTTAGCCCAGATAAAAACTGTGTTACCGGCACGAATTTCATACATTTTATCGATAGTTTGAATGGAAACTCCATTGTTTTTTCTGTAATGGCGTCGCTACGTAGTACATACCTCTTTCCAGAGTTGGTCGTTGAAAGTTTGCAATGTAAGCTCATTTTGGATGCGTGCACGCGTAGTCAATGGATGACTTCGCATATTCTTCCGAATTAGGTTCGCTAAACTAATGTAATTGTCATTTTGTTTATAAAAATGTTTGATGTGATGCCAAGATATTTTGACGTTTCCATACAAAATTTCGATGTCAAAATGATTATTTGTCCCAGCAGTACAGTTTCATCGGAACTTATGGCCTTTTCGATTGGCAATCCGGAACACTGATTCGATTCGATCAAATCCAGAACATTTTTCTCTTCTTTTCAGTTCTTTTCAGAACAAGATCTTCTGTCATTCTGACCCCAATCGAAAAGGCCATAAAGTTTACTTAGCATGACAAACATACATTTTTGGAGGTACATATTTTTATAAGAGCCATGTCAAAATCCTAGTAAATCACAAACATGAAAAATCGCAAGGTGGCTGCTGACCACTGCGTGCAAAACTAAAAAAAAAATGGCTCTTAATATAATATTAAAATATTAAAATAATATTTCTTAAGTCTTTATTTTCTTTAAACTTTTTTTGAACGAATAAACAAATTTCTTATACACAGATTGTTGACGTTTAACCTTGATCTTTGATATTGATTCGTTACTGACATTTAATGTTTTGCTGCATTCAGCAGTACAAGATTGTGAGTCGGATGAAAGCGTGCTAAATGATTCATTTTTGCATCGCACATTGTCATGTGTCGCAAGATCGCGCATGCTGCGATTTTCCGACATATTAGGAACCATTAATGGAAATTCGTTGGACAATCGATTTAGGCTCTGAGATTTATTTGTTTGGTTGACTTCATTGTTTTCGTCATTGCACTCAATGATTTGTTCACCTTCATTCTGCGGGCTAGTTTGATTGTTAAAAGGGAGCATATGATTCCACGTGGCATGACTTTGTTTATTGGCTGACATTGGTGCCAAAGATTGACATGGCGCACTACCTCTTATGTTCAAAGAAAGATGTCTCTTCAGTTCACCATGATTATCAAAGCCCATACTCAAGCAGTTTATGCTGATTGATTTTTTTCTTAATCTTCCGTAATGTTTGACTGTTGGTTCAAAATAAAAATGACTGAAGTTATGTATTAGTTAACCTGGAACAATTATACAAACCTCGTTCACCTTTATTTGTTTGAAAGAAGTGGTCAGAATCGGAATCGGAATAAATGATCTTGTTTTTTTCAAATGGAATCGAATCTGTCTTCGTTTCACCACTTATGAATCTGAACAAAAAAATAAAGATAACCTATACAGCTTTTTGCATTTAGGCATGAAGACTACACTTTTAAATGAGTTCTTCATTCATACATACCTTTCAAGTTTATCTATGCAAGCATCCTGGTAGTCGTGTATCCACGTAACTCTATTAAAATAGCAAAGACTGCGCATATCTTCTGGAAGCTTTTCAGTCTCTGGCCAAATAAAGTTGTCTACGATTGGTATAATGGTGCAATTAGAGTTAAGAGCAGCAACGATTTCCTATCAAGTACATACATTTTCCAATTCATGTCTTCATTCTAATTGAAGGCATACCTACTCTGTGAATCCAGTCTTTGCCATCGTAGTCGTCAATACATCTTTCCAGTGCATTTGAAGTTAATATTAAAATAAAATGTTTAGCCTGTCTGATGCTGTTCAACAAACCATTGTCAAATTTTCCACCGTCAAGTCGTTCAACATCAATGAAAACTGAAAAGCCCCTCAATTGTAAGTGAACCTTTAAAATGATACATCAAGAAAATTATTTAATTATTTAGACCAAGCCTTTGCAATTTGTTTGAGTTACTGGAAACATTGGCAACAAATTACTTAGGTATTTGGGTTTCCACTTGGTCATACCACTTCTCTCTTTCAGTCCTTTTGCTTCATTCATATGTTGTTTTCGATTGGATTTTCTGACTGTTCTACTCCTTTTTGATTCCAATAGAATATGAAAACATCGTGTTGTCAAATCTAGACACACCCTACTGAATCACGCCATATTATAATTATGGCTTCTTCAAGCATTCATCACTTTTGACAAGTAGTGCGACGAAAAACTGTATGCGTGTATGCGGGTATGCGTGTGTTCCAAATCTACTCCTTCTTCAAATCGGGAACAAAAAAAATACTCCGAAAACAGTACTCCGAACAGCCAATGGAAGGCTTTTGGAGTAGATGGATTGAAAATGAAGAAGAAAAGGCGTGCTCCAAACGTTCAATCGAAAACGACAATATATAAAGGCTCTCCCAAACCATCGCGAAAAACATATGTCATTTTCGATTGTATTTTCTTACTGTTCTACTCCTTTTTGATTCCAATCGAATATGAAAACATCGTGTTGTCAAATTTACACACACACTACTGAATGACGCCATTCTATAAAATGGCTTCTTCAAGCATTTATCACTTTTGACAAGTAGTCCGACAAAAACTATTATGTATGTGTGTGTTCCAAATCTCCAAAACTCCTTCTCGAAATCAGGAACAGGAAAAGACTCCGAAAACATTACTCGGAACAGCCAATCGAAGGCTTTTGGAGTAGTGGAGCAGCGATTCAAAATATGACATATCAACATGCACAGTGCCAAATAACAAAAAAACTGTCGTCAGCGAATGTTTTGCGTCGGCTTGCGAAAGCCTATAGAATATGAAAAGCATAGAAGAGTAAAGGCTCTCCCAAACTAACGCGAAACATTCGCCGACGATGCGAAATCATTCACAATAATACAAAATATGAAAGATACACAATGCTAGACAACAACAAAAATCTGTCTTTGCGAATGATTCGCTATGAATTCGCCAACGACGGTTTTTGTTGTTGTTTGGCGTTGTGTATTGTCATATTTTCTACTAATGTGAATGATTCGCTGCGAATTCACGTTGGTTTGAGGGAGCCTTACAAATGGAGTGACCAGCGGAAAACTACACTAGTTAAAACGCGCAATAAATTGCCAGGATCGCATCTAAACGACTGCGTAAAAAGGAACCGGTTTTATTCCTTTGAGTGAGATGTATGAACCTATGTTCTAAATTTTGCCCAAAGAGTTCAATCAAACTATAACAAAAACTTACTTTTAGAAGGCTAGCCAACTGAGAGCCACTCGATCGTCTGTAGCTCAAAAAAACATCCAAGGTTTTGTCCGTATTCGCCTCCAATTCATTAGACAAGCTGTTACTTAGTGACTTGGCTGCATTTAAAATCGTGTACCGATGAGTTGAGTTGCTAATACCACATTCAGTGATGAGTATATTTTCATTTAATTGTTCCAGTGGAAATTTTCCGATTCCAGCATTAAATATATCATAGGTGTATACACAGTACTCAGGCCCAATTTTATTTAAGAATTCATATATCTTCGCACAGTTTTTTGACGAATAGTCAGCTATCTTTTTCAGATTTTGAAGTTCACGTGCAAAACGCATCCTTAGAATACCATTCGATATTCCAATATCCTCTTGGAGATTTTTTTCATTCAATTGAAGCAAAATATCACCATCTACCTGTGATTCTACGAACTGTTGCTCAAATGCTCCGAAGCCAATTTGTTTTATCCACTCTTGAACGTCTCCGACTGACCAAAGTGGAACTTGTTGGGAAAGTTTGTGCGGAACAGTCTCTCCGATCAGTCGTAATGTTCGAGCAGCAAATTTTGAAGCTATGGCATTCGGACAGCTTGCAACGATTTTCAATGGCTCTATAGCACCGATTTCTCGGAAAAGTGCAATGTTCCTTTGTTTCTTCTTAATATCGGCTTCCATGCAAAAATGAAATGCTGCCAAGTTGCTGGCTTCTTCGCGGTTCGAACTTAGAACCGGTACCAATCGCTTAAGCCATTCCTTTCCTTGACCGTCAACATTGGCCAAATTTGATTGAGCAAATTTTGATGGGTCCTGAGAAGTTACAAATGGCTCTACTAAATCCAAAGTACCAGACTTTAGGACCTCCATTTCGATTTCCTTATTTGCAACTAGTACAGCGATGGCTAAGCAGGCGTAATACTTAATGTTGTCATCATCGTGGAAGGCAAGCGGAAATAGCCACATATGTACTTTTTTATTGATCATGGCTTCCTGATTTTCAGCACCACCAAACAAAGAAAGATTTGCCAAAGATCGTGCACAGTTCCGAAGAGTTTCTAAGTCGGGTATTCGGCAATCGAAAAGAACAGCGTCTAGTCCCCCAAGTACAATAACTTCATAACAAGTACATTCACTGTATTTCAAGAGATGTTCTATAATTCCCGTTCCAACTCGTGAGTGTTTAGTGTTAGTACTCTTTGCATAAGCAACAGCTACTTGTACTACTGTTTCAAGTCCATGTTCTGCTACATGTTTTGTGTTCTCTCTGGTCAAGCACTGTTCCAGCACCCGAGCCGAAGAGAATTGTATACTTTTATCTCTTTCCATGCAACCCTCTATTAGCATAGCCAAACCTCCACTTAAACGCAAATACTTACACAAACTATAACCAAGTATATGACCGTAAGCAGGAACAGCCCAAGCACGTTTCATAACCTTATAAACATAGTCCAAGTTTACAATTCTTTCATGGGAATTCATAGATTTCATTTTTTCTAAAGCGGGTTTAAGAGTTTCGAAATATTTGTCTTTGATATTTTGGATGTCTTGCCGTGATTCTGTATCGTTTGGACTCAATTCCTGGCTAGTTAATCCAATGTCAATGGTTGGACTAATGGATTGTAACGGTGTTGTTTTCTTATGTTGTATAGTCATCACCTTAAGTAATTTTGACAAGTCGACTTCCTGGTCTTCAATACAGGACGGCGATTTCTAAAAAAAAAAAAACATTGAATGACACAATTGATGTATTTGGTTGCGTGAAGTTTCTTGCAAATTTTCACAATTTGATGTCAGAAACCATAGAACATAGCTATTTTGCGTTACCAAACAGGCATAATAGCTCATACGTTTTTCTTTATGTCCAAATAAACTTGTGTGAAAAAAAGACAGCAAAGCAAAACAATTTACATGTTAAATACAACAACAACTATGTCCATATACAGTAAGCTAAGTCCGCAGATAATTAACTGGAATTAACTTTTGTCCCGATAAAAACGGTAAGGCCAAACTACGATAGTCGTTGTGTTATCGATAGTTTAAATATCGGGTGATTTTTTAGCTGGTTTGGTTTTGGCAACACTGGTTTTGACAGCTGACCTGTGTTTAGTACCTTGTGTCACTGTCAAACAGCTTCAGTTTGGTTTGCAATTTAACCATGGATCGTCTTACAAATGAACAACGCTTGCAAATTATTGAATTTTACTATCAAAATTCGTGCTCGGTTCGAAATGTTGTGTTCAGAAAATTGTGTTCAGCGATGAGGCTCATTTTTGGTTGAATGGGTACGTAAATAAGCATAATTGCCGCATTTGGAGTGAAGATCAGCCAGAAGCATTGCAACAGCTACCAATGCATCCCGAAAAAGCCACTGTTTGGTGCGGTTTATGGGCCGGCGGCATTATTGGGCCATATTTCTTCAAAGATGATGCGAATCGCAGCGTTACTGTCAATGGTGAACGCTACCGAGCGATGATAACAAACTTTTTTTTGCCCGAAATGGAAGTTCTTGACTTGCATGATATGTGGTTTCAACAAGACTGTGCCACATGCCACACAGCACGCGAAACAATGGCGCAATTGCGAGGCGAGTTTGGTGAACAGTTAATTTCACGTTTCGGGCCGGTCAATTGGCCGCCTAGATCGTGCGATTTGACACCATTAGATTATTTTTTGTGGGGGTATGTCAAGGCTAATGTCTATAGGGACAAGCCCGCTTCGATTGACGCACTGGAAGCCAACATCCATGCATTCATTCGTGAGATACCAGCCGATATGTGTGAAAGAGTATGCCAAAATTGGACTCAGCGGATGGGCTACCTGAGACGCAGCCGCGGTCAACATTTGCATGAAATTATCTTTAAACATTAAATTGCAAGGTTCAAACTATCGATTCAAATAAATATTTCATTCATTTTTTCGAATTTTTTGTGTTTTTTTTTTTTTAAGTTCTAAACCTCTTAAAAAATCACCCTTTAGAAACGTCAAGTGTTTGTTGGTAAGATAATTCAAGACAAAATGGCAGAACAATAAACAAGGTGAACAAAAGTTGAAATGTCCCGATGTCGCTTTTTCACCCAACTCCATATGGACATGCAAAAAAACGCAGCTATACTCTATACAACAAAAATTGTCAGTACAGGGAAAGTAGAACGTTTGCCTCTCAGTCTGGTTGCATTATGCATTGTCTTGCATATATCTGTCTCAAGTTAAAGCTCTCACAGGGTTTCCATGCTTTGAATTATAAGTTGTCACAGATGGAAGAATAATGTGCATATGGTTACCGCATGGATACCATTTCAAACATATTAAAAAAAGATCAATTTATCTTTTTTTTACAACACCACACCTTTTTTAATGAATTTGATCACGTAATGCTATGTTTCCACCTAAGGTTTATCTCAGTTAAGATTAAATAAATCTTTTTGGTGTTTCCACCGCACAAAAAGATTTAAAAAGATTAAATCTGACAACACTTTCAAAAATACAAATGGCGCTTCAATTTTTCTTATGAAGTGCGAAAGAGACAGAATGCTTTATTCGTGTCATATAATGAAGAACTGAATCGAGTCTCGAATGAATCGTTCAGCACCATGTTAAAATATGTTAGTTCGATTTGTAAAACCATTTGTCCTCGGAAGATTTAATAAGATTAATTTCTAATCTCCAAGATTAACGAAATATATTTGTATGGTAAATCTTCAAGATTTAAAGAAGATTTGAGGTAAATCTTATTAAATCTCAGATTAGCGTTAGGTGGAAATGTAGCATAAGGCTTTGTGAATGCTTCAAAACTTAGAACAAATAACTTTTCTTTTCTTAAAGACTAAAATTGTACAAATTTTAACTGCTTTTAATAGGTTTATTCAGAAATACAAACAAATAATAAGGGGACAATCAAAACGACAACACTTTTGGCTCTCACCTTTATAAATTTTGTTCTCAAAAGCTTCAAAACCGAAAGTTTTTTCATAAAAACCACTGAAAAAGCTCTGTTGCACTGTTGCGTCTTGGCAAAGGCAACTCTGTTGGAATGTGAATTTTTTGTTTTATTTCAAATAGTGAAGATAGAACCGAAAGCGGGTATAACGATCAGACTGCTTTTGGCATTGAAAGACGACAGTCTGTAAATCGTTCATTTCAAATGATAGAATCGTTCAAGAATTGATCACCAAAATGATTCGATCATTTCAATCAATCGATCTACCGATCATTTTCATTTCACTGAATTTATTATCGATTCAATTTTCATTTCGATTTCGATGGAATTCAATCTCTCCGATTTTAACGAATTCAATTCAATACTCTTCCCATTTTGATCGAATCCGAAACAATACATTTTTGATGGATTCAAAATCTCAACAAATATGGAATTTCCACAATTTTTTACTGCTCAGGAAAAAGGTGATTTTAAGCCAATTGGTTGAAATTTGGATCGAATTATACATTTAATGTGAAAAAATAATTCGGCTCATATCCGTCAAGGCATCAACTGTCAAATTCCATTGACGGATGGCTACGATGTCAATGGATTAAAAAACATCTTAAAAATCTGAAATTTTTGAATATTTTTTACTGCTCCGGAAAAAGGTGATTTTAGGGCAATTGGGTGACATTTGGATCAAAATACACCTTTTCTCTCAAAATACAGTTTATTCTCTATCTTCCAAGCCATCAATCGTCAAAAACCTCTAAGAACTCTGAAATTTTTGAATGGTTTTTTACTGCTGCGGAAAAAGGTGATTTTTAAGCAATTGGGTGACATATAGATCAAAATACACCTTTTGTATCAAAATATAGTTCATACCCTATCTGACAAGCAATCAACTGTCAAATTCAATTGAAGGATGGCTACGCTGTCGATGGATTAAAAACATCTAAGAAATTACAAGTTTTTGAAGAGAAAATCGAGATTCATCGAAATGATTGAGATTGGGATGGAAAATCGAGAATCATTGAAATGACTGAAATTGGGATGGACAATCGAGGATCATCGAAATGATTGAGATTGAGATCGATTGAAATGAAAATTTGTGATTTCAATCGATGATCGGATTAAAAAAATCGAATCGATCCTGTTGACACAGCCCTACGGTCTTGTTGATGCGTAGGGAATGTTTCAAAGAATTACAACAACAATTCCTGTATGTAATTTGTTATTTTAGTGCTGTGATGTTATACACAGGCACCACTGTTTTGGAAAAAGCTCGCCTATAAGCCCTGTACTGACAATTTTTGCTAGACAGACTATAGTATTCCTGTTTGGTAACGTAAAATGTTCACCAAGTCTCCCAAACTTGGGTTTTTTCTGTTGACAGCAAATTGTGATGAGGCTTTAAAAGTATGTCTTCTCTGTATGAGCAGCATTTTTCTCGAGTTGACTATTTTATTAATGCCATTTTCCGTTAGTTATTCCTTTTTCACTCTAGATTTTCCACATACGTACTATTAGGAATGAAACAAAACTAAGAGTGACCAACTGGAAAACGACATAAAATTTCTAGTTTTGATTTTTTTTCATCAAATTCAATACCCTAGTGACTAACAAAAACAAATATTTGTTAATTAAAATATTTTAACAATATTCCATGAAGCTTTTGAGTCAAATATACATTTATATGAGTCAGTAATTAAGAACCTTAAGAAAATAGTTTGATACGATTATGTACATAAATTTATAAGTATGAAGTCATAGTAAGAAGTCAAATTTTTCATAGTTTTGATTTCAGTTTAATTACCATGCAAATTTAAAAAAATAAGAGTTTTTGGTTAAGGAAATTACTTGTCGATCAACGCTTTTCGCGTAAAATTTATGTTAAACTTAAGAATATCACTCTTGAAATTGAATATACAAATGTGTTTTTAGTCAAAACTTCTGGCAAAAGTTTCACGATATCAAACACAACTAATTCAAATTGAATTAACTGTCAAAATACTTGGCTCAACAGCATCCATTCTTGCAAATTCTAAATAGAATTTTTAGGTCCGATCCATTACTTTGAATTTGTGTGATTTTTACAAACTTCTATCAATTTTTTTTTAAGAACGTTGAGAGAACTTTGGAGTTAAATGCGCAGCAATGCACTGAAAATTCACAGAAAATCAAAGTATAGGAACACACCCTCTTTATGACTTTTAGCATTGTATATCCAATCTATAGTATTCTCATGAAACACGATTTTGTAGGTAGACATTTGGTCGATAGGTTCGCTGTGATCGCCTTACCGAGTTCCCTTAACAAAAATTAGTATTACATTTGGACGCATAGATGGCCACGAGCTTTTTTTCTTCATGAGAATACAATAGAATTTATATACAATGCTTTTAGTCCAAACTTCTGTGATTTTTTTCTGTTTTTTTTTTAGATATGAAACTAATAGAACTTTAAACTAAAATTAACACAAGTGCACAGAAATCACAGATATTCGAAATAAAAGAACGGACTAATTTATGCTCAATTTCATTTGACAGTTCCATATGTGTGAATAAAATAACGAATTTCTATTTTTCACTGTTATAATATTTTTGTATAAATACTTACAAGATTATTCTCTGATTTTGAAAAACGACTATATTCTACATTTGTGACAGTAGTTTGATCGGATATTAGTGAAGATGTAATAGAAAGTTGTGTTCTTGTTTCCCTACATCCAGCTGGGAATACAAATTTATTTCTTTTAACTGAATCTAAAAATCAAATAACAATAAATTCGGTTTAGCTTTAAATAGTTTTTCATTTTTATTTTTAAGTAAGTTATATGTAACTATACCTACCATTATGTAAATCTTCCATTTTTGTAAGAAATTTTGTTTGAGTCCCAAGAAATTCCGGAACATTTAACCCTTTAGTCTGGGTTCCAATTATAAACTAATTGACTTTGTAATTTCGAAAATTTATTAGAGTGTTACAAAATAAAGAGTGCATGATTCAGATTGTTGTTGAATTTAAATAAGAGTTTTGTTTATCATCAAAAATAATATTTATAAATATTTTATAAGTAAAATTCTTGTAAAAATAAAACAAAAAGCTTTTATGATAAAGTTTGAAAGAAACTGATAAAATGTTGATTAGCATTCAAAATTATATACTTGATCAAAAAAGCCCTAACTATATTAAATAAAAAAAATGAACAATTTTCAACTTGGTGCTACAGGGTGTGTCACTGCCAGTGGTTCACTTTTCGAAAATTTCTCACTGTTCCCCACTTGCTATTTTTTCAGATTTTTGTATTTTAACAAAAATATTGTTTAATTTTCATCCGATTGATTTGTTACATAAATGAATATATTATAGCGATAGATTATTAAAAAAACTTGGTTCATTTAATTGAATATAATGGAGTGTTAACACAAATTCTTAATTAATTTAAAAAAGCACTTTGTCATTTTTTTTTTGTATGGACACGCACCAAAAGCACATGCTCAGCTGAATTAAGTGTGCAATAGAAAAATATAGAATGGGGAATAGAAAAAAATGCTATTGGTATCATTAGAATGTCATGGGGTCAAATAACAGCCTTTATTGAATAAATACATTTTTTCGTTTAATTTTTTACAATTTTTATTTTCAAAATATGTACCCTCCAAAAATGGCAGGAAATAATAACACTTCAATCGTGCCTGCGTCTTTTATTAATGCCGCATTTACACGATTGGAGAACTGGCAATATAATGACCAAAACAACAACAGAAGAATGGGCACATTCATTATTTTTGTCATTGTACTGGCAGCTTTTCACCAGCCGTGTAAATTCGGTATAACGAAAAAGCATTTAAACAAAATTATATACTTCCAAACCAAAAAAATTCTGTACGTAGGTAAAAATTACTTGAAAAAGTTTTTTTTTAATTAAATTGGTAAATATCTATGCAAGAAATTTTATTCCAAACAAAAATTTTGAAAAGGCTCGCACTAAAAATTACTAAATCTGTCGGTTTCAAATTGTTTGGAGCTCGGTAGGGAACACACCTAATGTATGTACCTACAAAACTCTCGCATGGATAAAATTGGTCGAGAAACGTTAAAAACTGGAAAAAAAACTTATGTATGTATCCTGTTTCAATTTTGTCAATACGAGAGTTACAAAACGTAGGCACAGGCTGTCCGGAGTGCACTTACGGGTCACACGTGCGTCACCCATCCATAGAGAAACATTATTACTACCCTGGGGTCCAGAAAACCCAATACAAATGTTTGTCGTTTTTCCAAAAAATAAAACATTTAAAGATAAATTAATTTTTATTAAATTTAAATGAGACATAAATTTCGAATATATAAAATTAAATAATCCTCAGAGTCAGAGTGTTCACCATAAAGGGGGTTTCAATACCTCCCACACCTGATTTTTGTTTTGCGGTCCTTATTACTTGGACAGACTGCTCATCCTTTGTTTGTATGTTCAGCAGGATTGGGCTCAGCCATTGGCCGTTTCTTTTTTAAAATATATCCCACCAGTACCTGGAGATAAGTAGGGCAAAGTAGTAGTTTTTTGTACTAAAACACGAGGGACGCCTTGAATAAAATCATGGTAAAATAACAATAAATATTTTGTTTGTTTAACTTTATGTACTTATTTTCTTCCAAAACGCATTTAATAAATCAAATCCAACTATTTTATCGATTTACCAATAAAACGTAATGAAAATAACTTAATAAACAAGAACTCGAAAATGTTACAGTATTCCTACCCTGGGGTCAATGAGACTCGAAGTGGTTATATAAGCAAGTGTACTGCACAAACTGTAAAAAATAGCTAATGACAGGACGCCCACTGATGTTTTACAAGAATACCATGAAATGAATAGGGCGATCGTGGGTTGCTTTGTTAAAAAAATATTTAATAAAGTTAAGTTTCTCCATCGCGCTGGACCCCAGGTAGCGTTTAAGTGTTAATTTTTGAAATGAAACAATCGTTTATTTTTTGTTTGTTTTAGAAAAGTTTTTTTTTTTAACTTTATTCATATTTCTTAAATTTTTGTCTAAGCAGATGATGTTTCTTTAAGATTTTATTATATGAACTAAAATATTATTTCATACAAACTTATGGTATTTGTTATATAATTAACAACTTAAATATGTATATTGAAAATACAAACTAAATAATTTCGAAATAATTATACATTACATGCTTCTCGAAGCATAATTCGTTTTATGATGCTGATTGTATTTTTTTTTATTAAATTAAAATGAATAAATTTTCTGTGGTGATAAATCAATTTTCTATTTTTTTTTATATTTTTCTATCAAATCGGTCCTTACATAGGTAATTGTTTATATATTCTTTTCTTAAACATTAACCAATCTATCCAAAAGTATTTTTATATTTTTTTTAAATAAGAATATTGACAAAAATATTTAGGATAGCTGGATAAGTGTATATAACTTTGTTTGTAAGATTTTTAAACTAATTTAAACAAAAATAATAAATCACAATGTTACGACAGAAAATAATATTAATAATAATAATATATTATAATATACTTAACAGGTACTATACATTAAATATGTGTTAAAACTTAAAATAGTTTTAAAATAATTTTACTTTTATACAATGCTCGATGTAAGAATTTATGTGTTTTTTTTTTTTTATTTTGTTTTAAGCTGTAAAAAGTAAGGCACCATAATTTTCTATTTTAAGTTAATATTATTTTGTTCAAAAACAAATGTGTAAATGAAGAATAATGATGGCCTATTTCAAATTATATTTGTTTAAATTTAAGATGAAAAAAACTACAATTTGTTATATTATATGAAAAGAATTATAATATGTTTAATATTAATGATTAAACTTGATTATGGTCTTCTTAGAACCAGTCTAAGAAAATTCAAGTTTTTTCCTTCGCTTGAAATTGTTTTAACTTTTTTAATGTTGTTAAGTTAGAAAAAAAGCTTACAAAATTAAGTGATGCACACCTACCAGAACATAATTTTACTATTAGTTGGTGCAGTGATTTTTGAAAGTATTATTCCTTGTGTTTCAGCATCATCTTCGCTGTCACTGCTGAATTTCGATTGATTTGATTTTGTTTTTTGAATGAGTGCGAGTTTGTGATCGTGACAGAAATATAATAAAATAAAAATTAAAATAAATAAAATTCCTTAAAAAAATCACATTTAAAATAAATTATATGAAGAAAAAAAGAAGTAGAAACAAAACTATATAGAAATAAAATATATCTACATATAACAAGACTTTTACAAAAAATCAGGCAAAACAACACGATATTTATATATAAATTTAAATAATAAAACTTATAATTTAACAGAAACATTGTAAGCATAATGCAATGCACCTTTGACCCCAATATTCAATATAACTGAATATTGATTGATTTGTGTATAAATGGGTATATTGATGCGCTATATTTATACAATCATTCAATTTAATGCTGTCACGGACACATCAGGCATAACGGAGATGACTTTTTACGGTCTACAAATAAAAAAAAAAAATTGGAAAAAAATATGATTTTGATATTTTAATAAAACAACATTTAAAATTTTAAACAAAAAATTAAACAAGCAAACAATTAAAACGAAATACAAACAAAACAAATACAAAGGAATCTTTTGAAGGAACAAACAAAATTTTGAACAAAAAACAAAGATTTGGAGGAATTTTGACAGTCATGCTCTTTTATTTTTTATTAAATTCGTAGGACCCGTTGGGCGTGCGGTGGCCATTTCATTGCCAATAACACTTGCTTATTGTTAATGCTGCAGCTAATCATCCTGCATACATAAATTGTAGATATGTTTCTTCTACTTAATTTAAATTAACTATTTCTTTCAGTAGCAAAGATCGTTAATATAGTTTACTTTTTGTTAATTTCATGTTGATGTGATAAAAAAAAATAATTTGTTGTAAAACAAAAAATAAAAATATCTGTTCTACATTCGTAGTATTTTTTTCTGCCAATTTTAACTTTTTGTTTGGAGCAATTTTTATCAAATATAGTCATAATTAGCTTTAAAGTGCATTTCAATCCAATTTAAACTTTTTGTTTGGAGCAATTTTTATCAAATATCGTCATAATTAGCTTTGAAGTGCATTTCATATGAGCGAATGGTCGTGAGTTTTGACATTTCCTTCATATGACTGGTCGCCACCGACGCAAATTGTCACCCATTAAAATGAGTGCTAAGCAAAATTTGAGGTAAAATTCGAGCGAATTTTTCATTCGCAGATTTGTGGAATGCGTCTTGATGTTTTGGATTGCGAATAAGTGTTTGACAGTTCGCAGAAAATATCTCGTTGGCCGCGTAGAAAACATAAAAATACTAAATTTGAACTAATTTTGGTTCGTGTTTTCTTTTTAAAATTGTAGATAAAATCGTTTATTCACTTTGTCGAAAACTTAAAACATGAATTTTTTTATATTTGCGCTTGGAATTGCCAAAACAAGTTTGAATGTGGTAATCAATAAAAATAAAATGATTTGAACAAAAACAATTTTAATTTAATAAATTTTAATTTTAATTTGTATCACAACATTAATTTTGTTTTTTTTTTTTAATATAAATAGCGACGCGTTTCGGTATCAGTGTACCATCTTCGGGCTTAATTTGCGGAATCCGCAACACAACATGGAGACCACACCACAAAAAAATAAAACAAGTTTATTCGAATTCGCAGTTCGCAGCTCATGTGAAAGGCACTTAATAGAATGTTAAAAATTGACATGCCAGCGTGCCACGAGGAAATTGACGTGTCATAAAAGCACTATCGTGTCAAATCGGCAACGCTGATTTGCATCATCAGGGGGGTCTACATGGAACTACATTGTTGACAACATTGCTTGATGGAATCGCAACAAGTTTTCAAAGTATGATCAAACATCGGTGGTTGTCAAACATGTTTAATGAAATGTTGTTTCACGACTGTTCACATTGTACCGAAAAACTGAATTTTTTGTTGACGTTTCAGCATTCACATCTCACTTCACTGAAAAGTGAAAACGAGATGTGAATACTGGAATGTAAATTCAATTTTTCAGTCCAATGTGAGTACCATCCGAGCGGGCACAATCCGTTTTTCTATCTCTACAAACAAATCTGCTATTTAAGTTGTGATAATATGGGTATTCATGCAACAGCGTCAAGTCGTCGTAAGCGTTGTAAAGCTTAAAACTTCGTAATTCTGTCACAATTTGTATGGAAAATTTGACAGATTTACGAAGTTTAAAACTTTACCACGTTTACGACGACTTTACGCTATTGAATTCACGTTGGATTAAGTCACAGGCTCTGGTTAAATGAAGGTAATTAACCATCAATCTTGTCTGATTAGCAATTTCGATAATTAATAACTCAAACTATGGATTTATTGATTCAAATCGTCGTTAACAAACACATTCGTGGATTTATAAGTCACAATAATTATTGATTAAAGATCATTAGCTGTGAATAAACTGGTCCTTAGTAAGGGTTAACTAAAACGTCGTAAGAGTTAAAAACGAAATATCAAATCTTTAACAGCAAATCGTAAACTTTTTGTCAAGAGCGTTGTATTCATGCAACGTATTTAAACCATCGTTAATGTCGTAAACATCGGAAGTTTAAACAAATTTTAGGGGAAAGCCTTTGCTTTCCGACGTTTACAATATTTACGATGGTTTTACTAAGTTGCAATTATTGTACTATGACACTTTTTGTGTCAGAATTTGACAATAACCACGAAAACGATTTTGTTTCGAAAAATAAAAAAAATAAAATTATTGCCTAACCTGATGCCTAAGATTAAAATAATCCTAAATTGTTTGTTCTTATACAAAAATATAATAACAGCAAAGATTAGTACCAAATAATCAAATAAAAAAACATGCAAACAAATTATTTTGAAGACAAAATTTTTAACTAAAAAAAATTAAATAACTGAAATTTTAACAAACTAGATTTATGGAATAATGTTTTGCTATCGAAGATGAAAAAAATATACTTGATGAGACCTCATAAATTTTCCTCCGTTGTTTTTATGAAGCGGCATAAGAAGCGTGAGCTATCAGTTTCTTGAATTTCAACATGATTTCCTGCACGGAATAATAATGGAATCGTTTTTTTTTTGAAAAGCGGATAAATCCATTACTTGACAAATGGAATTAAGTTTAGTTTGATATTCTTGTCTTTTTTTCTCATTAGCCTTAAAATAATAATGATCAGATTTACGTTTTGTTATTTTGAAAAAGTGAACAGTTCTGGGAATAAGTATTACACAGACAATCACAAAGTGCCAATTCCCCCAAAAATTCCAAAACTGCGAAAAAGTATTGGAACTGAAATTCATATAACTTCAAATTTTGCAGTTGCTTAGACAACTTATGAGGGTCACGAATGTTTTAGGTCTTAGAGACCTTGATTGTACAGTTTAAAAAAAATAGTTGATGTACTTAAAATTTTACTGATCAAATTCAAATTTTCCAGGTATTAAGTTGAATTATTTCACGGAAATTTTTCAAAATTTAAAAAGACTTTAAAAAAATACTCAATTAACGAACATTAAAAAAAGCAATTTTTGCAGCGAAGAGACAAGGAATATTTGTTAGTAAAAGTGAATATGAAATTTTATATGATTTGGCAGCACTTGACATCTATATTTGCGAATTTTTGCAATGCCACTTTTCCTCAGCTTATATTTCAGAGTACTCAGTTTAGTTTCTTCAGGATTTGACAGAAGAACTGGGGAAATTCTGCTGAGCCCAAAGGAAATAAATTGACAAATAAATATAAAATGTCAAAATTATATTTCATATGAAAACAATAAGTTATTAGTTCTCAGAGATACTGGCATTCTATAGTCTTCAAATTTCACTAAACAGAGAATGACATAAATGTGTTCCATTGAAATCCAGTGGAGTGAATTTTTGGATGAAACCATATGAAAAACGATAAAGCTTTAAATTGTGAATTATAAATTGAAGTGAATTGAACTTCTTGAGTTTTTTTTTATTCACCATACAATTGCCATTGAATTTTTATTTTATTTACTGAAAAAAAAACTTCTTTTACTTTTTGAATTTATGATCTTTTATCAATCCTGGCTTCTTCTGGAAGAAGCCATGAACTCCAGCTCAAAGAATGAAAGCGTAATGCGGAAAAAGTTATACAATAAGGGTATTCATACAACAGCGTAAAGTCGTCGTAAACGTTGTAAACTTTTAAACTAAGTAATTCTGTCACAATTTGTATGGAAAATTTGACAGATTTACGAAGTTTACAACTTTACTACGTTTACTACGAGTTTACGCTGTTGCATTGACACCCTCAATATTTTGTTTGTGTTAAAGCGTTGTTAAAGTTGTCAAGTGACTGCCTGTGGAACGGGTTATTAGTAAGTATAAAACTATAAAGGCTCCCCCAAACCAACGCGAAACATTCTCCGACGACGCGAAATCATTCACAATAATACAAAATATGAAAGATACACAATGCTAAACAACAACAAACAACTGTCTTTGCGAATGATTCGCTTTGATTTCGCGTTGGTTTGGGAGAGCCTTAATGGCTACTTGAAGCTAATAATAGGTATAGTAGGTATATGAATTATCTTAAACATAAAGGTATACAGTTAATAGAAACAACGGTAATATTTTTCATCTTAAATTTAAAATTATTTTATAGCAAGTTTTCTTTTCATGTTTCTTATTTAATTTTTCAAAAATTGTCTTTTGCTATGACAAATATGTTTATGGCGCATTCACAATGGAATTTTTTTCTTATCTGTCAAAAAATACGTATTTTATCACAATTTTCTCTAAATAACGTTTACCAACATTTCAAAAAATGTCTTATCAATAAGCAATGACAGCTGGCATACATACATATTCCAAAAAGATTCGTTTCCTGAATGATGGCGCAGTAATTTAAAATTTAAAAATTTTAGGAAACAAGCAAGACATTTTATGTCATCAGCAATTTTGATTTATATAATTTATGTACAAACAGTTACATTAAGAAGCTTTTTTTTTTGTAAGCGCTAGATGGGATGATGTTTCGAACTATTTTCAAACTACAAATGAACTTTATATGTATAAAAATTAATGTTAAATGGTGCAATTTTTTTTTTGTTTTTAAGGTGGGATGAAAAGGCGCGCGCACAGACAGCATAGGGCGTTTTTTGTTTTTAATTTTTTTTTAAAATAAGACAACATATTAAAATATGTAAAAAAAGACTCATAATATTAAAATTATGGTAGTAATAAAAGGCATTTAAGCCAAATATTGCTTACTTTTTCATGAGCGACCGGACTTTTTTCAAAGTCCGATTGAAGAGGGTTTTCTGACTATTTGAACTTTTACCGGTGTCCTTTGAGCCGGTACTGTAATTCGATTGGGTATCTTCACGATCATCTTCGGCCGAGCTGATGCCTTCGGGGCTTTGACGGGACACTGTGCGCTCAGGTGTAACGGATTGTGAGTCTCTGGTTGAGGGCGATGGGTTGGCCGAAGTCTTCGATGGCTGTGGTGATGATTCATGTACGGATTCCATGTGTTCCAGGCACCCATTGAGTTCGGGTGTCGCTGGTGTGGCAAGATTGTGCATACTTTGAGTGCCCTCTGTTATGCCAGGAACTGTTATGGGAAAATCATCCAACAGTTGATCGAGACTGCGAGATTTACGGTTTTGCGTATTAAGCATTGTATTTGACTTGTCTCTCTTGAGAACGACCGAATCACAGCTTGCCTCGATGGGTGTACCTTCATCGTTGCTGCCATTGACTCCAACAGTCTCACCATCTGCAGACCCTCCGTCTAGCAGACCACCCAGGCTATGACTCCTAAAACTTGATGTAGGCGAATGTGAGGACGGATTCGTAATTGCAACAGCTGAACTTCGACGTCCGGATCTATACGGAGATATGGGCGCTATGGAACCACTGATACCGTTGTATGTCCCATTTGACGTATTCCCATAAACAGTTCTGGCCGAGATGGGACTTGTTCGATATGGTGGAAAGAGAAGATTCCTCTTTGATCCACCACGACCACCATACGGACCAATGCCACCCACCGAACCTCCACCAGAGATCACACCGCTACCACCGTGGTGCCCGTTGCCACCTAAATATGTGCGGCCCGGACTGGATGATTTACGGTATCTATTTGCCGGATGATTAGCTGCTAGTTTGTGATTAGTATTAAATTTATTATTATTATTATTAATTAAATTAGTGTACGTAGACTTGGGGAGATCTAGTCAACAATCAGGACCTGATCGCCCCGTTGTTGTTGTGTTCGAAGGCCCACCTTGTCCGCCATTTGTTCCTTGACAGTTGCCCGAACCGTTACTATTGCCACTGCCCGCACTGCTTCCACCATTAGTGCCAACTGTACTGCCTCCACAACTACTAACGCCTGTCTGGTAGTCGGAATCGTTGCTGTGCATTCTTTGGTATGTCACCGAAGCAGATCCTGGTGTACTAGGAGCCATTCCAATTCGATCGGGATTCTTTTCGCCACGCATGAATCTAAAAATAAAGAATGTAAACAAACTTTCAGAATGCAACAGTGGAATTTTAAACAAGCATATTTACCTTTCTAGTTTATCGATGCAAGCATCCTGGTAGTCATGTATCCATGTGACTCCATTGAAATGGCAAACACTGCGCATGTCTTCTGGAAGCATTTCAGCCTCTGGCCAACGGAAGTTGTCTATGATTGGGATAATGTTGCAATTTGAGTTGAGAGCCGCAACAATTTCCTAAAAATATAACATTTTTTAAAATTGGTTTTTGCCAAAGTCTTCCTGACATCTTACCCTGTGTACCCAATCCTTGCCATCGTAGTCTTCGACGCACCTCTCCAGTGCATTTGGAGTTAATACTAAAATGAAATGTTTAGCCTGTTTGATGCTGTTCAACAAACCATTATCGAACTTTCCAGCTTCAAGTCTTTCAACGTCAATAAACACCGAAAACCCTCGTAATTGTAAATGAACCTAAGACATGCATGATAGAAAGTGTCAATAAGACATTGTACATTAAAAGATCCTCAAAACTCACTTTAAGAAGACTGGCCAATTGCGATCCATTCGATCGCCTATAGCTAACAAATACATCTAGAGTTTTGGCCATATTCTCTTCCGATACACTCTGCAAGGAATTCTCAAGCGACTTGACCGCATTAAGTATTCTGAACCTATGAATTGAGTTGTGGATACCACAATCTGCAAGCAGCATATCTTCATTCAATTGTCTCAGTGAGGATTTGTCGATTCCGGCATTCAGCATGGCATAAGTGTAGGTGCAATACTCAGGTCCGATTTCATTTAAAAACTGACACATCTTTGCGCAGTCTTTCGATGAATAGTCAGCCATCTTTTTCAAATTTTGAAGTTCACGTGCAAAGCGTTTTCTTAAAATTCCATTTGAGATGCCAATATCCTCCCGCAGATTTTCTTCGTTAAGTTTAAGTAACAGATCGCCATCTACCTGTGACTCGGCGAACTGACGCTCAAAGGCGGCAAAACCAATTTGTTTAACCCATTCTTGGACGTCTTCAACTGACCACAATGGAACTTGTTGGGAAAGCTTATGAGGAACAGTTTCACCAATCAGACGTAATGCCTGAGCAGCAAATTTCGAAGCTATTGCATTTGGACAGCTGGCAACAGTTTTCAATGGTTCTATGGCACCGATTTCTCGGAAGATTTCAGTGTTTCCTTGTTCTTTCTTAATACCAGCTTCCATACAGAAATGGAATGCGGCCAAGTTTCGGGCTTCTTCGCGGTTCGAACTTAGAACCGGTACCAATCGCTCAAGCCAATGTTTGCTCTGCCCGTGGGCGTGTGCCAGATTTGACTTAGCGAACTCCGAGGGATCATGAGATGTTACAAATGGCTCTACCAAGTCCAAAGTTCCAGACTTTAAGACCTCTGCTTCGATTTCCTTGTTGGCAACTAGCACAGCAATGGCCAAGCACGCGTAATACTTGATATTATCATCATGATGGAAAGCTAACGGGAAGAGCCACATAGGGACCTTTCTATTGATCATGGCTTCTTGATTCTCTGCACCACCGTACAGAGACAGATTTGCTAAGGCACTAGCACAGTGTCGCAGAGTTTCTACGTCATTGGTTCGGCATTCGAATAGAACTGCATCAAGACCACCTAGTCGAATCACATCATAACATGTTCCTTCACTGTGTTTGAAGAGATGTTCTAGGATGCCAGTACCAACCCTCGAGTGTTGAGTGTCGGTGTTCTTCGTACAAACACACGCTACCTTAACAACCTTATCGAGCCCATTGTCTACAACGTGTGTCCTGTTTTCTGTAGTCAAACACTGCTCAAGCAGACGTGCCGATGAAAACTGTACAGCTTGATCGTTTAATTCACAATTCTCCATCAACATATCCAGACCACCACTCATTCGCAGGGAATTGCACAAACTATAACCAAGCTCATGACCATGCGTCGGAACAGCCCAGGCATTTTGTATAACCTTATTTATGGTATCCAAGTAGACAGGTTTCTCGTGGGGATTTGTCTCCTGCAGGCTATTTACAAAGGTCTTGAGGAAGTTTGAATATTTACTCTTGGCACTTTCAATGTCACGCAATGAACTGCCAGATGTCAAGGATTTCAAATCGTCAAATTTCACATCAGACCTAATTAATCCATTGGAGGACATTTGTGATGATGATGAGATCGTGTTTGTCGCCGAACTTGAAACACCTCTCGTTGTGATGGTGTAATTGGATTGTGATGCTGATGATACTTGCTTCTCCTGATTTATAATACCACCATTTGTTGTCATTGTTTGACTTTTTTGTTCTTGTGAGATTGCTTTGCGTTCGGCGCTAAAACTGTCACCTTGGACTTTTATACTTGCGGCAGCTACATTATTGAAACTTTGTTGGGTAACGTCACCAGTGCGCAAAGACAAGGCTTCCTGAAATGAAGAAAATAATAATTTAATATAAAATGCAATTGGGAGTATTAGTGATTTAAATATTGTGGAATTTTTTCCTCAGAAAGTTTTTCCAATGAATTCACTAACATTGATACTCATTTCAAAGCTATAAAAGTAGGTACTTTAGAGAAAATTGTTGATGATACAAACTTAAACTTGCAACTGATTGCAAATAAAAGGCATCAGTAAAAACAAACCATGGAGCCGATGGATGATAAGAAAGCTGAGGGAAACCCATAGTCATGTCGTTATATCAGAAATACAGAACATAATTATTCACATTGGATTTCTAAGTATTTCCATTTCGATTAACCCTAGTTCACATACTGCAAATAGAATTGAATACAGAAAAAAAAAACAATTTGCAAATATCACGTTTCATTTTTCACACTTCTCTTTTAAGATTTTTTGTAAACAAATTCTGAATCATAGGAAAGCAGATGGTTGGAATTGTTATCTCCACATATTTTGTTTTTTCTCGGTGAGTCATTTTTTGAAAGATCATTGGTTTTAGAAAAGATGACAAGAGACTTATTGTAGAATCTTGTTTATTATTTTGAAAACAAAAATAAGAACACAATAAGATATCTACATTTTTTTTTGTATAAAGATGGTATTAAATTTCAGTCTTGATACAGAAATAAGTTTATTCAAAAACTGTGTGATATGGTGCAGTTTTTTGAGAGAACTTCAACGGTTAAAAAATATCGAAAAAATATAAATAAATGTAATATTATTATTATTATTTATTAATCTTACATATATCAGTAGAGTAATATAGTACATCAGCAAGAACGCCTTAGGCTTTCTGCTGTTCAAAAATATAGTACATCGTTCCTACATTAGAATCCAATTTTGCACATGGAGATGATAGGTGTCATCTTTATCCAAACAAAAATGCAAATGTTAATTATTAAACGGGTGGAGAATTTATAGTTAACGAGGCCACAATGAGTGGGCTAGTCTTGATGGGAATTTCTAATGATTTTCACACATTACACAAATTAATCATTTATGAGGTAGAAAAGTGAGTTTGATTGTACAAGAATTAAAATATGAATATAAGTTATAGGATATTTTTATTGGAAATTTTATACTATTCGGAATTCTGTTCCATTAGCGTTGAGCGTCATTTTTAATTTTTGGCAAAAACTAAAAATGCACATGCCAAGAGTTTGCAAATTTTATTTTCTATAACTTTGGCCATTGCAATATTTTTTGTGGTTTGGGAATGATTGAAATTTTTGAAGTTAATCAAAAAAATATAATTCTTGTTTCAGTGCATATTTCGTTTATTTTGAAGTTGAGCTCAATCAAAAAGTGCTTAACTGATTTCACTGAAATGTTCGGTCTTTTTGTTCTTATGAGAAAACAACTGTTAAAAGTGATTTTACTAAAGCCCCCTTATTACCACGCCCACTTTTCTGAAATTCTTATTTAATCCTTATTCAACGTTAGAAGAAAACTGAAATTTTGAACGTCATAACTCCTTTGCAGCTACTGCTAGATTTAACGAATCCTTTTTCGCTTTCGCACATTTAAATTAAGGAAATGTTGGCTTATAAATTGAGAAAAACAAGAAAAAAACTTTTTGAACCAGTAACAAACGTCTATAGACCAGCGCTAGCGGTGCAAATGTGGAACGATCATGATTTTTTGACTCGGAAATTGCACGGTCCCATGAAAAAAATCAATATAACACGCTTTTCTTTTTTATTTTTATCATAAGCGAATTTTGACAAAATTTTTAGAAAATACCCGAATAGAAAAAGTGATATCTTGTTTTAATTGACTGTTGTACTGTGATGTATTCTTATCGAGGCTGAGGTGAGCTCAGCTTGAAAGCAAGTAAAATCCGGGTTAAGAAGGAAAAAGAACAACTCAGTATTACACCTAAAGGTACTAGCTAGAAACCGACTCAGCTAGAAGAAGCTGGCTTAGGCCACGGTAAGCTTGGAACGGTAGAGCTACAGGAGTAGACTCGGCCCACACTATTCACTTAGAAGAACCTGGGACAACACGGTAGGAATCTGATTCCAGCCTAAGACTAACCCAATGGAGAATTACTTTTTTGCCCAGGCTTTCACTCAGAAGGAGCGAGAAGGGAGTTTCAACGGTGGAAATCTGATTCGTGCCCAAGAGAGAATTACTTGTTTGCCCAAGCTCTCAATCAGAAGGAGCAAAAAAGGAGCTTACGGCAGGAATCTGATTCCAGCAAAAGGCTAACCCAAGGGAAACTAACAAAAATATTATCTTTAAATGGTACACGCGTGAGTACACTATGGTAAGTAACCTAAGCTTATCAAAGTTGCTATAAACCGAGATTAGCTGGAACCTTTATGCCTCCCATAATTCGAATTTAATGAAAATAGAAATTAACATGAGTCAATAAGCGATTTTTTCCAATTTCATACCTCCTCATCTTGACTTTTCTGCTACAAGACGATGTGAACTGTTAGGAGGATGAATGAAATAATTGTATAACTTCGTGTAGCATTGGGTGTACGTTGAAATGGTGATGTAGGGTGCTGCTAATTAATTTTGATGGCGGTCAGTGATGGGTCAGTGATCATTTGTCGGTTGGTGAAAGTGAAAGTGTAACACTCCTTTAAAGTACTACATCTCGTAAAAATATTGAATTAAAGGGCTCTGGAGAAGAAAGACAATCGAACGGGGTGCGAGTAGTTTTTCTTTTAATAAAATAGACAAGCTGGCATCTTTCATATAGCACGGAAATGGCACAATAGTTCAGTAAATTTTAAGGGATATATTATTTTCGAGCCGCAACACTGCTCTAGACTAGAAAAATGCTAGTCAGTCGCTGCACTGCATTTGATAAATAATAAAACTTGGCACAGAGCTGAACACATGGCTTTACTTGCGTGATGTTGTTTAGGGCATCGACAGGAATGTAAAATAATCCAATCTTTTGTAAATGCAATAATAAATGACTCCAACTATAAGATTGCTTTCACTGTGCTCACTTTGTGACTTTAACTTCAAATCATTGTATTCACCACTCATTTTAAATTGAAAAGATATGCATTCTTTTTTTATTCTTTGCATTATTCTGCTTTCTATAAAAATTACGTAGCATGTAATGGAACGAAAAATTATACAAAAAGAGTAACGAATGCAAAAGAATGTAAGGAATTCAAAAGAATAAATGAATTACCAAAAGATTGTATTCAATGCGACAAAGATTTTTTCGAACTCGTGCAGTTGCAAGAGTTCTAAAAGATCTTAATGTACACAAATCCGCTGGTTTACAGCCACTGCATAGGCTTTTCCATCCTGTCCGCAAAAAAGGCAAATCTTCTTCTCCCTCTGACTCTGTCCGTTCAATACAAGTTGTATTGGATGGTAACAAGTCTGATATTCATAACATAAATCCTGGTGTACCTCAGGGCACCGTTTTGTCTCCAGCGCTTTTCATTATTTTAATAAATGATCTTTTGTCTGAAACTTCTTATCCATTAAATTTTTTTGCAGACAACAGTACCTTTAGCTTTTCATATTCGTTTCAAGATTCACTTCCTTTTTGTTTGGATGTGGAACTCGAATGGCAGAGCGTGTGATAAGCTCATTAAATTCTGATCTCGACAGCATTCATCCAATTGGGGAATAAAATATCGTGTAGTATTTAATGCTTTGAAAACTCAATGGTGTCTTCTTCGAAATTGAATGAAAATTTCAAAAACCTAAAGCAAAAAGCCTCTAAATAGGGAAATATTGAAATTGTCAAGATGCTCACCAGTAGAAGGCTTTGGAACAATACAAGGCTACAGCAGCCGCATGTATGAAAATTCAAATTAATTTTAAATTAAATCTCGGTATTTAAATTTTTGTGGTCTTTAAAACAGTTTGAAACAAGTTAATATCTACCCTATTCGTTAGCTTTAAGAAGCAGTATTTCTAAACAAAATTATCCATGTTTTTGTTCTGTGCCACATTTTAATAACTAAAATTTTCTTACAAGAAATTTTTGAAAAATATTTTTTAACGCACTTCGTTTCACACTAATTTATTGTTTCTTGAAAAATATTTGAACGATGTGAATAATACAACCTCCATATGTTTTGTTTTCACTTTTATATGACCAATGCATTTGTTTTTTAGTTAAAAATTTAAACGGTCTTTACATTAAAGTTTCAGAACTTAGGGCTTAATTGATAAAACATTGAAGGGTTAACACACGAACAGGTTTGTTTGCACATAAAATCAGTGTCTAGCTTTCGAAAGCAAATAAAAGTAAGTTTTTATTTCTGAAGAGCACTTCAAAATTTATTTAACGAAACAATACATATGTCCAGCTTTGAATTTAAAAGAAGACTAAATAATATTGTGTATTTGCTTAATATTTTACTACATCGATAACCACATTGCTGATGGATGACACAGATAAACAATTTATCGGTAGTTTTTTTTTCTTCATTTATTTTTTAAATAAAGATACAATATACGCAATTAAGAGACAATAAGTTTATTCTTGATTAATTTATTAATTTAAATTTTTAAGTGCTCTCTTATACGTATTTGCATAGTTTGAATTAAGTTAAATTCATATTAAAAGCTTTTTTTTAAGGTTATGTCATTGAAACAGTCAAAGAATTGTTTATTTAGCTTATTTAATTGATAAGAAAACTTGAAACTATAAGTGCATGTATACCTACATATTTAATACAAATAAACAAACAGAGTTTTACAATAAATACATTTACTGATAGCTACATCTAAAATCAATGAATAGATTATGTATAAGATATAGCAATCTACCAAGAAATCCACCTTGACAATTCAATTTCTTATATTTGAAAAAGGATTTCAATCAGCATTAACACTTCAGTTGCAATCAATAATCTATTCGGATTGAGGTTGGAGTTTTAATAAAACAAAAACAATAAAACACAGAGTAACGAAACTTTACCGTTTGTTGTTCGACTTCAATTGGAATATCTCGAACGTTATGTTTTCTCATATTGCTATTGTTACTTCCTGTGGATAATGGCGGCGATGAAGACTGCTTCCTACCACTACGCGACGAAACTGAAGATGGCGGCGATGGCGATTCACCCGGCGAAAATGGACTCTCAACAATTGTCACACGCGGACTAAACGGACTTCCGCATTCACTTTCATATCGTGACCTTGAGCTGCTACTTATTTCAGACCCGGATAATGGTGGTGGTGATAGTGGCATTTCAACAATAGGACTAGGTGATCGCGTCGGAATAAAATCAGATTGTCCACTCGATCGAAAAATACCTTTTCGAACACCCCAGGGAACATTAGTTGACATTCTTTAAGTTCTGTTTATTTTGTTATTTTGGTTTTGTTTTTTAGCAAATACCCAAAAAATAAAACAATAAAAAGCTCAAGAATATGTCGTCCGTTGTCAGAGTAAAAAATGATAGATGGAAAATTATAAAATCAAGCAAACCACTGTATATCACTGCTTCGTTTTTAAATACAAATATTTAAATTTAGCATCTGTGTGAATTTTATTTTTAAACAAATTAGCTAATGTTGATAAAATTTCTCTTCTCGAATCGAAGAACAACCAGGAAAAATAATTTTATAAGCACCAACACCGTTCTCGTCGATAAATTCGAAGCAACGCGAAGCTTGCAAATAACAATATTCCCGCACTGGCTGACTGACAGTCTGAATAGATCACACTAAAAGCAAACAAAAAAAAAACTTTTTCTACCGCACACGCAGAATAGTTCACTGCGCATAAAATATGCAACTTTACAACTACGAAAGCAATAAAATTAACATACACAAATTTTTTCTCCGTAATCGAAAATTTCTAATTAACAAAATGCTTCCTAGAACTACTGTACAGAGAAAATTATACAAAAATGTAAAAAGGTTCTATTTATACGAGTCACCCATCCATTTGACAGTATTCGACCATTCAATGAATAAAAACGATTTAAATATCAGAAATCACATACATTTCCAACGTGTTATTGCACTTTTGAATTTAAGTTAAATATAAATACGCTCAAGGTATAAATCTTCTTTTCGAAAAATGCACTTTTGTATAGGTAGGTTGTTGATATAAAAAAATGTCGTTTATTTCGTTTGACGTCTCCTTTTAGAAGGTCGAATCGTGTCTATTATTAAATTAAACAAGCAAAGTCCGTCAAAAATTATTTTTCTAATTACTGTTGGTAGAGCGCGCGTTTAAAGCAAACACAACCGCTTTGAAGAACAACACCCGAATGGAAATGGAAGTTCTGAAAAACGCTCTTCGAAAGATCATGAGATTTTTTTTGGGTTTTGAAATAGCTTGTGTTTTTTCTATTTCTCTTTAAAATAATCGAAAAGTCAAAAATAGATTACAAAGGAAAAAAGAAAAAAAAAATTGAAACAAAATGTTCCAAAAGCTCAATGTATTAAATCAATCGACATGATGAGCATTTCGGAGAAAAAGAAAGTTTCCTTTAAACGCGAAAAAATTGTTAGTAAAATACTAACAGTTTTTCTTAGACTGGGTGTTGATATTTATGTTTTTAATAAAAACAGGTGCTAAAGCAAATATTTAAACACTTGTTTAAAGGCGGAAACAGAGTGATGTATGAGTTGTTAAAAATCTAAGTAGAACATTTTATTTGTTTACAAAAGTAGGTGGAAAAAAAACCAACAAAAATATCTTAAGCTTAAACAAATTGATCACAATTTTTGCGTGAGAAAATTGGTCAAAAACGGCCAGATTTATGGCACAAGAAGTCGAAAACTTTCAAGATAATAATGCATTATCGCATTAAGTGGCATTTGCGAGAGAATTTGAAGACAACAAGGCGAAAAATATCAGCGTTATGGATTTAGATGGACTTTTGATGTTTTTATATTTTCTTAAAAATTAATAATTTATTATTTTTTTTTTGTATTACATACTTGCGATTTCCTTTTCTCTGCTTAGAGTAGGTACTTGTTTTATATTCCTTTTTCACTTCTAATACTCGAAAAGCATTCGATTTGCTGTTCCCAATAATTTTTCGGAGACGTTTTCTGTGCCCGATTTCAAGACAATACCGAATATCGCCATTTAACAAAATGGCTTCTTTTAGCACTCGTTTTTTTTGACAAGTGATCTGTTGAAAAAATATGTGTATTCCATATCTAGTCTTCTTGAAATCGGAAGTAGAAAATCACTCCGAAAGAATACTTGGAACAGCCAATCGAAAGCTTTTTAAGTAGTTGGATCGAAAGAAAAGTGGAAAAGGAGTACTCCGAAACCCAAACAAAAATGATATCGTCGCTGACACCGTTTCGAAAATGTCAAATCAAAGTCAATTTGATCGTCACTTTTTGACGCAGATTGCAATCTTCATATCATCGACTTTCTGTCAAAATCACATAAGTCTGTTTTGAAATTTTTTTTTATAAGACACAAACAACTGATTTTAAGATAATAAAATGGAATTCTTTGATCGTAGAAGGTTTTTAAACTGGTTGATAGAACCAAAAATGTAAAAAGGAACCATAACACAGTAACGACACATTGATATTTGAATTCAGTGATTTATTTTGGTCAGAAATATATTAAAATGGTATTTAAAGACTTACGAGCTTTGACAGAAAGCCGACGATATGCAATCGTCCCGCTTGCACAAAATCAGTTTGATCAACGCCATTCAGTTTACTCGCATTTGATGTTTACCTACGAACACGCTCTCTGGTTTCTCATTTTTTTTGTCAACTCGATTTTTGAGTTTGATTTTAGCAGTTTGCTTTAAAAACATTCTGCAAAATGCATTTCTGACGCAGATGACGCTTTCGAAAACGGCATACATCAAAAATTCCGATTCTGGAGTTTACGATGCCAATAATCTAAACGTTTTAGATTTCTTAAGGAGAAAAAAGATCTTACTCTCACACTAATTTAGTTTAAACAAAAATCTGGACTTGTGCAAACTTTCGCTTGTGCCAAACTGTGAATGATCTTCTCAGCTATTTTGTAAGGAACAAAATAAAAACCATGGGGATTTATATGTACTTTCACACTGAAGTAAGATGGCTCTTGAAAGTGTTTGAAAAAATTTGCGGAACTTTTTGATTCAAACCGAAAATGAAAATTTTTAAACGGTCGATGGTAAGGCCTTATTCGTGAGTTATTAAGTCGAAGCAAAGCAACTCCAAGGAAAAATTAAAAAAAACGAAAAGATATTTGGGTCCGATTATTGATATTTACAACACACATTTTGACAGGTATCATTGGTTCCAAAAATGTGAAGTGACTGAAACCGTTAAAAATATATTCCGTCGGCTTTCTGATGTCAAACCCTGGTTAGTCTGTTCTGAAAAATTGCTTACAAGACACAAAAAACTAATTTAAAATGTTATAAAATTGAATTCTTTGATCGTAAAAAGTTTTAAAACTGGTTGATAGAACCAAAAGAAACCATAGCACAATTAAATTATGAGACATTGATATTTTAAGTGATTTGTTTTGATCTGAAATACATCAAAATGGCATTCAAACATTTGCGAGGTTTTGACAGAGAACCAATGATTTATTGGACGGTGTTCAGAACAGCGTCAAGTGAGTCGACTGATTTTGACGTCTCTCTTTTTTTTATCTCACTCCTAGGGGTCCTAGGTGAGGCAGGAATTTGCCTCACTTGGCCATATCTTACTTTCCCAGAGATCAGAGTGAGATAAAAATGAGAGACGTCAAAGTGAACACCATCTTGAATATCTGGAAACTTTATCGCCGGACTCAAAACAAAGATTTTTTTGTTTCTGGTGATTTCTTCCTAATTCTTAATCATTAAAGTTTTTAGTGAACATTTCAATTTGTTTAATGTTAAAAATTGTATAAATATAATTTTGGGGGGACATACGAATTATGGAAAAGTTTTGGTGGGGCATAGCACAAAGTAGGTTGGGAAACACTGGTGTAGACCCTCCTTAACGATTTAAATATTTTGTTGGCGTATATGTATAATGAATTCATTTTCCCTCAAGTAATCAAATGGCTGTCTCGCTTTTGAGCGCTAAGCTATTTTAGGAGTTGTTTATACAATTTTTTTTCTATAGTTATTTCTACAATTACTTGAGTGCTCTCAAAAGTTTTTAAATTCCAAGCAAAATGCTTAAATGATTAATTTTTGTTTTTGCAAAAAAAACGTGAACTTGGGCGAAACATTCTCAAAGAAAACAAAAATTGACAGAAACGAAATGCTAAATAACAACAAAAAAACTGTCATCAGCGAATGTTTCACATCACTTTGGGAGAGCTTTAACATATAAAATCTTCCATTCACTATTCAGACCTTTAAAAATATTCATTTAGAGGAGAGGCTTTTGCTTGTTTGATGGAATTTCCCAATACTAATGAATGAATTTAGCAAAAAAAAACACTGAAATTTACACATATCCACCATCATAAGTCACAAATTTGAGCTCCTCTTGGAAGCTCCAAGAAGTGAATTCATTTAAAAAAGAAAAAAGAAACGTCACCCATACTGGTGACTGGTTTAATTCAAATACTAGGCACGTCATAAAATATTGGAATCAATTAACAATTTATTGGGAAAGTTGCTAGCAGCTATCATAAAAAATGGAAACACTTTTTTGCGGGAAAATTCTTTGAATTGTGAGCAATAACAGGTAATTGGTGCTGAACTGAAGGCAAAACAAAAACAAGACTTGGTTCTACTTTTACTATAGAAAAGTAGATATCAAGATATGAATCAAAACGGGTTTTTAGTGTGGTTTCAATATAGTGCACATAGAATAAGAAATATAAAAAGCACAACTTGGGAGAGCCCATGAACATTGATTATTAAAAAGCCGCTTGGGGCTTCCCGCTTTAAAAATTAAATCTCTAAGTATTTTCGATATTAAGTATAGATAGTGTGGAATTCCCATATAGAGGGTAAATACAAAATTCTTAAATATATGGTTCCAAAGCCTCCAGAAAAATTAACTATTATGTTGCTTTGTCTGCTTGTTTGGGAATTTGTGACTTTATCAGGTTCAAAGCCAAAAAGACCAGCTTTATTTTAAAGTTAAAGCCAAAACCTAGGAATAAACATGAGCTCTGTAACTGTAGATAAACATTAAAAGGGGTTTTCTATGAAAACTATACGTGCAGTATAGGCTGCAATTCGTTTTGCACCATCATTCATATATGTAAATACATATTAAGATCGATTAAATGATTTATTAAAAGAAAAAACAACTTGAGTCTGCTACCACCATACGCTTAGAATCACCTATAGTGATACACATTTATAATTTGTAAGGCATAGGAACAAGAGGCGTGTTACGTATGACGATGTCTGATTTAGGTTTGACGTCTAGTTGTAGAAATTTAATTACGAAAGCGTATGTCAGTATTTCATAATAATTTTTGAATAATTATTATTTTTTTTAACGCACAAAAATAATTCATACTCGAACACACATAAAAGTTTGCATAATCTAGAATGAACTTTATGTATCAGGGTGTGAGAGAGAATTCATTTTGTCATAGAAATAAAACGTGCTATTGCTAATAAAACAAAAAACACACATTTTCAATTAAAATATTTGCCGGATTTCCACAGGTAGACAGACTTCTTGTTTTGTTTTTAAATCAAAAAAGTGACTAGAAAATTCTAATAAAAGACCATGACATGTTCTGTCAATTTTTTTCAACATTTTCTTGGATATCTTCCAAATGCCAAAAAGCTTGGGAAATCATAATATATTTGTATGTAAATTTCGTTTAAAAAAATGTTTGGACCACACACGTGAGCTTTAGAAAGCAAACAACAAAACATTAACTTGCAATGCAAGACACTTGTTTAACAAGTGCAATTTTTTTAACCTGTTAATACAATTCTGAGATGAGTGAGCGGCAAAAAATAATAGCATGTCAAGATAAGATATGCATACACACATTTTTCACTTTTTTTTTCAAATTCCTAGAGTATTGACAGGCAAAATATTGGTTCTTAAAATTATTAATTAATCAATTTATATTTACCGAAAGTTTTTGAAAAATTGATTTACTATATTTGCTTTTTTGTTGTACAGATAATGTCGATGGCAAATATTTCACAGATGCCACCGTTACTTGAAAACACTTTGTAAGTAACATTTTATCTAAAGTTATTGTATAAAACTATGCAAAGAATTCATATACATAAGTTCACGCACTATATTTAAATTAATTAAACATTGCAGAAAATCAATAAATTAAGAAGCTTTTTATTTGAAAAAAAAACAAACTGCTTTAATGCTAATAATTTAACGTGTTTATATTTCCATTTCGATGAGACAAATAAGGTCATGACTTCTGCAGTAATCCTCTGAGTAGACTGCTAAAACAAAGTTCCCACAAAAAAGTGAAAGTTGTGTTTGGATTTTATCTTTTGCCTTGAAACACAGAGGGAAATCACAGGGACGATGTTGGTATTGTAGGGAGTTTTTTTTGTTGTCTACTATAGCTTTGGTATATCACACCTAAAAGTACATGTAATGCAAAGTTAACAAAGCTATAATAGGGGTTGGATTTGCGCAAAAATGATTTTTGTATGCACAGGACAAAACACTCCTTAAAGTCTAAGAATGTTAATGTGTCTATATAGAAAGAAAGGAGAGCTTCAAGTTCATTAGGGGATTTTCAGAAGCTTTTTGTGGTTTTACGAGCTTAAGTGTATTTCCATGGCGTGTATATTTTTCATTTGATCTAAACAAAGATAAATTGTATTGTTGGAATTAGGGACGAATGTTAATGTCAGATGCAATTATAAAAACGACCATTGCAAATTGCATTTAAGTTTCGCCAAAGTGAAAAATCAATAAATTTTTCATAAGAAAAAAGGTTACTCATACGTCCCAAGGTACTTTAACGTTTTAATTTTTAAATTCTCTTCGGTAAGAAAGTGGCGCCACAAAAATGTAATTTAAACCTTACTAAATTATGTATGTATGTGTCTGCTCTTTGTAAGAAAAACATGTTAGAAGTATGAAGATTATGTTTTCGTTGGGTAAATGGTGGGTGGATAATTTTGAATGGAATTTCAAATGATTTATTTACAGAAAATTTCGAAGAATCAGATTAATGATGAATAATTCTAACATGAATTGGAGCAAATGTCTTATTTCGTCTGCTTTCTCTGTGCAAAAATCTCGAAAGTGCTTAAATGACATTTTAATGTTGTTTAGATAAAAAAAATAACTGAATTCAAATATCAACATGATGGTTCGTTTCAGGTCAATCAACCAGTTTTGAAAGCTTTTACGATCTAAGAATTTCATTCATTTCAATCATTTGTTGTTGTGACTCTTGAGTTATCTTTTATTTTAGCCTTTAGACGTTTTGATAGAAAGGTGACGGTTTACACGAAGATGAGTTACAAAAAAATATACAAAATGTATTAATTCATAGCTAACAGTAGAACAATACAAACAAATATGAAAAGTTCTCGTTCCACTACAATCATATTCATGTTCACATTGCCACTCAGATACATCTATTTCAGTGTAGACTATAGGGAACTAACTTCACGAGAACTACCTTCACATGGAAATTAATCTCACTGCTAGTGGGATATATTTAGTTTCACTTTTTATGGGTGAAGTTTTTTTTCCCACTGAGCGGGGGAAATAATTTCATCAGAAAATCGGGTGAAATTATTTCTCACCTATTTTATGAAAAATTTCGAGAAAGCAAAACAGAAAGAGAATTTTTGGGAAGAATGTTATTTTATGGAAATGAGCGTTTAATAAGCTTATTGATAACTTTGCTTGTAGGAGGAGAACCAACTTAAGATGTGCAAATAACGAAGAAAATTGTTGATATAGCCACCAACCTGGTGACTGAACATACCCTAAGTGGAGCAACAAAGTTGCGCGAGTGGTACATAAACTTTTGTCTAAGAAAACTGTTGTTATAAGCTGAACATCCCTAAATGTGAAAGAGTTTCCCACAAAAAAGCTAAGATATTTCCCACATCAAGTGACTTCAATTCGATAAGTGAAACTATTTCCCACTAGAGTTGCAGTTATTTCCCGTATGAAGGTAGTTCCCGTGAAATTATCTCCCTGCACCATCAATATCGCTTCAATATCAACTAGTTAGAAATTTTTCAGGTTCATGTAACTGTAGTGGACTAAAGCGTACTGATAATTTCATTATTGAGTGCTGATACACCTCTTAGGGCGGTATTCACCAAATGCTCATAATTTAAGAGCATCATACTCGTAAGCCTATTCACGAAGCAATTATAAGCACTAAGCAGTTTCTCTTTTTTAGCTCTGAGGAGAGTGTGGAATAGAGCTGGAGCTATCAGAGTTGGCTCTGAACAGAGTATTAACAGAGCTCTCCGATATAATTTTGAAACACATCTGAAAACTGAATAATCATAAGATTGCTATGCGTTCAATGCACCAACATTTAGTACTAGACTTTCAATTTTAATTTTTATCTGAAAGCTGGCCAAGCAAAAACTCGAAAAATTAAAAATATGTGAACTGAAATTGATGTATTGAACGCGCTCATTTGAAACGAGTGAAAAAGAGTGAAGTTGGTTGCACTCAGCTATTTGCTTTAAAAAAGAAACACAAGCTGATTGCCCTGAGTGCTTTGAGCTAAAAAAAGAAACGCAGATCTTGTTTTGACAGCTCAGTGATATGCTCGGAGTAGAAAAAGAAAAACGCCTATACTGAATTTTTATGAGCGCTCATAAAAATTATGAGTCCTTACCACTTACTCATTCGAAAACCTTCGAAATAACGCTTCAAGCTTATTCCACTGACCCATTTTTTCGGTACTTCTTGCATCCATTCAAAAATGGATAGAATAGAATAGATACTATAATTCCTTTTGTCTTCAGGGATTTTATTTTTTTTCAATATTTTTAAGTTCATTTCTGTAAGTCACACGGTGAAGATCCGTTTTGTTGTGAAAACTTACTAAAAGAAAATAAGTGGAAATAAAATAAAATCACTGTAGGCATAAAGAATTTATTTATCTGCATGTAACACACATTTTTTAGAGGATCCAAGAAGAACCGACAAGTGAATTTGCTTGGAGCGTCATTTTTGAAAACAGTTTGACTTCCCTGTTTGAGGATGTGTGATGAAGACGACATTTGAGTAATAGGTAAATAGCACAAATATTATTTAAGTCAAGAGCCTCAGAAACTTAAGAGCCGTTTATGAGTGCTTGATGAATACCACCCTTAAAACATGTTCGCTTTGAAAAGTTTTAACGGGTGATTTTTTAGCTGGTTTGGTTTTGGCAACACTGGTTTTGACAGCTGACGTGTGTTTAGTACCTTGTGTCACTGTCAAACAGCTTCAGTTTGGTTTGCAATTTAACCATGGATCGTCTTACAAATGAACAACGCTTGCAAATTATTGAATTTTACTATCAAAATTCGTGCTCGGTTCGAAATGTTCATCGCGCGCTGCTTCCACTTTATGGTCGGCATTCTCGACCTTCTGAGCAGTCTATTCGGAAGATTGTGACCAAATTTCGCACCAAATTTACTTTGTTGGACATTAAACCACCAACACGTTTACGTACTGTGCGTAGTGAAGAAAATATTGCGGCCGTATCAGCTAGTGTGACAGGCGGCATTATTGGGCCATATTTCTTCAAAGATGATGCGAATCGCAGCGTTACTGTCAATGGTGAACGCTACCGAGCGATGATAACAAACTTTTTTTTGCCCGAAATGGAAGTTCTTGACTTGCATGATATGTGGTTTCAACAAGACGGTGCCACATGCCACACAGCACGCGAAACAATGGCGCAATTGCGAGGCGAGTTTGCTGAACAGTTAATTTCACGTTTCGGGCCGGTCAATTGGCCGCCTAGATCGTGCGATTTGACACCATTAGATTATTTTTTGTGGGGGTATGTCAAGGCTTATGTCTATAGGGACAAGCCCGCTTCGATTGACGCACTGGAAGCCAACATCCATGCATTCATTCGTGAGATACCGGCCGATATGTGTGAAAGAGTATGCCAAAATTGGACTCAGCGGATGGGCTACCTGAGACGCAGCCGCGGTCAACATTTGCATGAAATTATCTTTAAACATTAAACTGCAAGGTTCAAACTATCGATTCAAATAAATATTTCATTCATTTTTTCGAATTTTTTGTGTTTTTTTTTTTTTTAAGTTCTAAACCTCTTAAAAAATCACCCGTTATTATTTCAAATAAATCAAGATCGGAGCAAGAGCGTATCAGTACATTGGAGCACTTAGATGGTATAAATCAGTGCTGGGAGATCATTGGAAAATATGTTTCGTGTTTTGAAGTAATTTCTTGTTTATAAGAATTATTTTTTGTCATTCTGTAAAGTATATGGAATAACCCGGGAAATGAGGAGAATAAAAAGGAACAATTAAGTTCAAATGTTTTTATTATTGAATATGATTGTTTGGGACCTGTGCCCAAATTCAAAAAGTCGACAGGAAGTTATTTTCGACATTGAATTTAATTTTCTACAAGAAGTTTCAAATGTAAAATTGTCAAATTTGGCCAGTGTAACCATTGTCTCAGAAACGTAACCGTGAATTTAGTGACATTTTCGGTTTTAAGCATGCTCATGCCTCAAGCAAACATATTCAAATGTATATTTATATAAGTCTATTAATGGATTTTGTTAAGTTCTTAATTGTTAAAAGGAAAACAGAAGTGAATAGTATGAGAAAAAAGAAATTTTCGGACTTCGTAAAATAATTCTTCTTAAAAACGTCTTCCAACACTGGTGGAAGGTAAAAATATTTTATCATCGCGAGAGTTCATTAAAACTGTATAAAAACAGACATTGGCACTATAGTGTGAATGAAGCGTTATTCTATATAACGAAACGAGAGTGTTAGCTTTAAGTTTTAAAACCCGCAAAAAGATTGTGAAATATTTAGTTTTTTAGTCACCTAAGGCTGCAATCGGGAAAATTCATACGAAAAGTTGTTGAATCTTATATACTTTTTAATCTAACTAGAGGTGAGTAATCTTCAACAAAAAATTAAATGCCTAAAAGAAGTTGTTTCTAAGGTTTGTTTCCTTGCATTCAGACTCCTTTTTCTTAATTATCAAATATGCTTCATCATAAAAGAAATACACTATAAGTACATACCTGAACAACAGCAGCATTTTCTTCTGTCTTAACTCCATCTACTTCCAGTCTATTTCTCATTGCAGATGCTGCTTTAGCCTCTTTGTAATCAATATCACCAGCCTGCAGACGTTTGCTTAAGGCCATATTACTAGTGGCTTGTTCCGAACTATATCCATCTGTAATCACTTTAGTTTTTGATTCGGTTTTTGTGCGTTTCTCTTCAAATTTCACTGTATCCATGGTCTTTGAAGATCCACTCATACCATTTGTCAAAGCATTCTTTGACGTACCAACTAAATCCATTTTAAGATCATGATGATCATCTTCACTATCAGGAAATGTTACCAATGGTTCACCACTTGGACTATCAACAAGATTTTCAATTGAGGAACGGATTCTATTGTAAAAAAAAAAACAATTAAAATACATTTTGAATGCATGAAACTTTTTAAAACTTACTTCTTTTGAATTTGATCGAGTGTTGCTGAACTATTCATTTTTAAGTCATTTAATTTCTGAGTAGCTGTACAGCTCATTGCAAGATCATTTATTTCAGACATTGAATTTTTGATTTCACTTAAATCACGTTTAAGGGCGGTTGCTTTCATTTCAGAGGTGGATGATGATGAAGACGATGATGAGGATGTAACTTGATGTAAACGTTGGGATTTTTTTTCAACACGTGTTGTTGTACTACTACTATTGACAACCTGCAAAATAATGAAAACAAACAAATTAATATTTATTTTTTTTTGTTCTGAAATAATAAATTAAAAATAGAAAAATTATGGTATATTATCTTTGTTGAAAACTAAGAGTTATTTTTAAACTATGATAATGCGAAAGTAAAAAAGTATCAAAGTATCAAATTTTACGTGGAGCTTCGGTTAAAAAATCGTTGAAATTAAAAATTGAATCAGTCATAAATAAATAGTCCTCTATGAAATCTGAATGAAATTACATATAGTATATGAGCTGCCATTACTACTTTATTACATAACTATTGTCATTTTGATTTTTAAAATTCTTAAAAAAAATAATGTAGTTACTAAAGATTTCTAGGCAACACTTTTATTATGTTTATTTAAGAAATTACCATCACTTAGGTATGTACAAATATAAATGAATGACCTGATTACTTAAATCTAAAAAAATGATAATGGCCATTATATTCCCAATCTATTTTTAAATATGACATATATTTGGGATCTTATTATTACAATTTTGAAAAGATCTAATATATTATTCAGATAAACAAATGCTTGAAATAAATATAAAATTAATTTGAGGATTATACAAATAAATGACTAAGTTTTCGAATAATTATCATATAAATTGTCAATAACGTTCGGTCAGTCGATTTTGAATTTTTATTGCACACATTAAATTGTGTCTTATTTTTCCGTAGCGTTTGTGATCGTCAACCATTTTTTAAGATTGATTTAAAGTTAAAATCAACCATAAAATTAAGTTGAGACATAGGAGATGTATAGGCAGCATATATCCTGTTTTCTGTGAAAGCATTGTTTTGAAAATTGAGGACAACTAATAACGATTTGAGATCTAACATTTGCATAAAGCCATATGATAAGGTTTTTTGAAGCACAATAAAGTTACTCAGTTTAAAAAACATCTACAAATCTGTAAACTTTTTGAGTATATCGTATATGTATGTACATGTACATACAACAAAACTGTGTTCTATATGAATTAAAAAAACACATACATATTTCTATAAGATAGGAAAAACCCCATGTGTCATTTTCTGCAGAAAATATGTTTATTTTTTTGATCTCATTGGCAAATCTTTTATTCAGGAGACAAATTAGTTATAATGTTCGGAATACATTCAAAGAATAAAAATCGAAAAACATTCTTAATTCTTACCACGTAAAATTTGAGACTAAAAACAAAATACAGACATTTTTTAAACAGCGTGTTTTTTTTTATTATACAATACATATGAAGGAGTTACATGCAGGGGACAAATGTGGCTTACTCGGGTTGATTCCGAGAAAAACACCAAATTCAAAGCAAAATAAATCGAATAAATGTTTTGCATAAAATTCTTAATTAATCAAACATAAAATTAGTTTTAACTTCATGAATTATTTTTCCTTAGACAATTATATGAGTTAAAAGGACCTTTCAGTTGGGTGTCGAAATTTGTAAAGCATTTTTTTTGAAAATTTTTTATTTAAGAACTAGACATGATAATTAAGTCAAACATCTTTCGATTTCGAATGTAATGCAATTTAAAAGATGGCAAGATAATGCAAAACAATGTTAACGAATGCAAAGACAGCTTAAGAAGTCAAGTGAATGCAAAATATTCAAATGAATGGAAAGACTGCCAATGAATGCAAAAAATACATATAAATGAAAAGATTGTTAAATGAATGCCAGAATTCATGCATTCTCAAATGATTGCATTCAATTGATTGTTGTAAAATGATTGGGGGAAGAAATGGTAGCAATTTTTAATCGCAATCGTGATTGCAGAATTTGAAGTCGCAGTCTCAAAGTAAAGTCAATGAATGCAATCTTTTTTCTTAAAGTCACAAAAGATTGCATTCACAATAGATTGCATTCTTTCACAACCCTGCCTTGGAGGTCCTTCATCTTCATTTGTTTTAGCAAGACTTCGACCAGAAATATACATATTTAATTTCGGGTTATTTATTTTTAATAAATTGATTTTGAAGAAAAGATGGGGTCAAGACAAGCAAAGACAAAATAAAGTAGAGAATAAAGACTTTAATATGGCATTTTAGAAAGTTATATTTGTTCAAAATTGACAGAGATATGCCCATTCAAATTCTACCATTTCTTTTAATTTTTCGCAGTTTTGGCCCGAAAACCCCTTTTTCGGTACAACATGGCAAATGTCACATTCGTAAAAATGGTTGAAAGCAATATTTTAATATAATGTAAACATAGATACATATGTATAAGAATAAAGTTCTTAATTCTGTTTTTCAGCTGTTTTTAGATGCTTTCAAACCTTCACAGCCCGAACGGCTGGTCCGATTAATATAAGATTTGGCACTAGCACCTAGTATGTTAAATTCGTAATAAAGTCTCAAAAAATAGGCTTTGCGAAAAATGATAAGAAATGGTAAAGTTTGAATGGCTATATTTCTGTCAGTTTTAAAACAATATAGATAATTTTCTTAGCATGTCATATCAAGGCCTTAAAACGCTACATTACTTAGCTTAAGCATGTCTATTTAGAAAAAATTTAAAAATATTGATTTCTCGTTTTCTTTTATGTTTGTTTTTGTTAACTTTTCCTGCTTAATTTTTTTAAATTTTTTAAACTATTCATTTCGATAGTCAATTAAGTTTTGAATAAAAAGTTTTAAGCATACAACTGTCAAATTCGGCTTAGTTTTCCAGTTATACCAAAAATAGCGAAAAGTGGCCAACGTGACCATTCTCTCCAAAAAGCATGGGTGAATTTAGTAGCATTTTTGATTTTAAACCATATTGCTGTTATTTTAATTCTTTGATTAAAACATGAAATGCAGAATTATTGTAATTATTTTGTGTAATTATAGAAATATAGTATAAGAATGCATTTTAATCGTTCTTTTAACTGTATATATTAATATACATGTTAAACTGAAATTTCAAAATAATTCAATAATTCAATAATTTTTGAAATATTGAATTTTCAAAAAAAAAAAAATTGAATCTTTTTTTAAAAATCCAAAATTTATTTTTTCCTAAATTTTGGAATGCAGTATTATTTATATTCTAACAAAGCTTTCGTGCAAGAAATTTTATTGAAATCGGATTAGCCGTCAATGAGAAAACCGAAAGTCAAAATAACCGTTATATGGCAGGTACCGTTAATAAATGTTTTTGGTAATTTTTGTTCCTACCAAAAAGCACACCATATCAACAAGAATACACTGATTTTTATCAAAATCATTGGAGCCGTTTTTGAGATGTATTAACTTTTCCTTAACGGTTGTATGGCAAGTACCGTTATTTTTAGAGCTAAACAAAAATTTCAATTTCTACAAAAAAAACCTCAAGTTCAAAATTTGAAGAAAATTCCATCATTGGTTTAGGCTGTAGATCCAGAGACAAACAGACAGACAGACAGACAGACAGACAGACAGACAGACAGACAGACAGACAGACAGACAGACAAAGAGACAAACAGACAGAACTGCGCCACCCACTTTTTTCGTGTTCGCTATCATCGTAATGTTATGTTTGATTGTTATCTCATTTATTTTTTTCTACACGAATCCAAAACTTGCCCTATAGTTCCTAATTATATCGCAAGTAAAAAAGTTGTTATATGGCAGTTACTCGTTCTTAATGAGCTGAGACAAAAATAAAAAATTTTTAGGTAGTTAAATAAAAATTGAACTATTTATTCATCTATCCGCATTTGGGCATATCTAGACGAGTGGTGGGTCAAAAACTGAAAGTTTAAGAAATTGTGGAGGAGGGCCAGAATTATTTGAAAAATGCATTTTGTGTTGAAACTTTTAATCATATTAAAACATTACAGCATTTCACAATTGCACTAATGTTAAAAATTACAATCTAACTTTTATTCCAAAGCCCTGTCTTATAGGCGTGTGATACATAATAAATTGCTTTTGAGATTTTCGAATGTAGGTTCGAGCTGTGACGAAATAACTTTCAGCAGCGCAAATAGACCGAGAGCCCACAGCAGATTTTGGGTGTGAACGATAGCAAAAAAAGAAGTATAGGCGTCGAAAGCTCCATTAAAGACTATTAAAAAAATCAAAGTCTTGCAGTCCACAACTGGGCCCTTTGCGAGAAACAGTGCATCGAAAAAAAAATATGAATGCAACTTCGAGGAAAATCGTGTTAGCCGAAATTGGTTTTCACCCCTCCCTAGATAAGCTCCGCGGATCCCATATCACGGAATTTGAGATCATTTGAGTGCTTAATTCGCCCTGCCAGACTGTTTAAAAAAACCGTTTTTCACTTAGAATTTTGAATTTTTTAAACGGTCCGGTAGAGCGAACTATAAACTCAAATGGTCTCAGATTCCATGATATGTGATCCGAGGAGCTTCTCAAGGGATGAGTGAAAACCAATTTTGGCTAACACGATTATCCTCAAAGTTGCATTCATATTTTTTTTTTGATGCACTGTTTCTCGCAAAGGCCCCAGTTGTGGACTGCAAGACTTTGATTTTTTTAATAGTCTTTAATGGAGCTTTCGACGCCTGTACTTCTTTTTTTGCTATCGTTCACACCCAAAATCTGCTGTGGGCTCTTAGTCTAAAAGGTGTTTGTCAGTAAGTCGGTTTCTGATTGAGTTTTTCCGTAATTTCATGGTCAAAAATGTCTGTTTTCACACATACGATGACGCTTAAATCGCCACAAATTTCTGGGTGTGAGCAATCATCTTTGGAAATTCAGCTTTCGGCAGTGTTCTATAAAAATCTAGTTTTTGTTTGCTTTTCAATAATTTCCAATATTTAAATTTCAATAATTTGCAATTCTGCAGAGACATTTTCTGGATCTACATTAAACGGCATCGAGAAAACATTTAGCGATGAATGAATGTTCTTAAAATCTTGAAACCTAGTTTTAAATTCTGTGTGAAGTTTTGTCAAGGCCTGACTGAAATTTTTCAGTTTGTTCTCTCTCACTGGTGCCATGGATTTTAAACGCGGAAAGTGAGTTAAATTGTTCTTAGCCATGCAGTTATAAAAAGAAAGAGATGAGTTTTAAATTATTTAAAGCAACCCCAAGTCTCATATTTAAATTGGTTCTTTTCTGGCAATATTTAATTTAATTTGTTGCTGTGTTCGAGCAAATCGGTAAGAAATGCAAAATCGGTACGCCAATCTTTGTCTTCGAAGATTTGGAAATCAGATAATTTTTCTGTTTTATTCTTTAATAAATCTTGTATTTCTTCTTTTAAATTCCAGATCCTTTCATAATATGCATATCCACAACTTAACCATCTTATTTTCGAGTGGTTAAGAAGGTCAGAATAATCTGAGTCAACTTCAATCAGAAATTCTTGGTATTTCCGGTGTACCAAGCCCCGGGATCGAATCATATTAAATAGTTTTATAACCATATAAAGTATAAGGTTTGGGTAATATCCATTGCAGCTTTACAAAGGACTGCCTGGTGAATTATACAATGCAAAAATACAACATTGTGATCAGGATCTCTTGCTTTTTCCAACCATATTTAGGGCTCCATCTGTAGTTATTTTGCATAGTTTTGAAAATTGAGCATTTAAATTTTGAAGACCTTCGCAAAATTCGTTATAAATTATTTTTCCCGTGAGTCGTTTTTCCTTTAAGTGATTGCAAAAAAAGCTAGCTCTTCAGTAATATTAAATTCATCGTCAACGCCTACAATGAAGATCAATAATTTGAGAAGTGTCACTTCTATCCGTACTTTTATCCATCGTCACGGAAAAATATTTCAAGTTTTCTATACTTTCTATACTTGAGTCGACAAGTTTGAAAAAAATTGAATTGAAATTGATATATGTAATTATCGCGGGCCATATACTATTCATTTCGGCCCGGAATTGGCCCGCGGGCCGTACTTTACCCATCACTGATCTAGACACACAGATAAACAGACTATTGGAGAGAATGACGGAAACCACTTTGACGATCTCTTCATCAATAATTTGAACTAGACTAGAACCAATCCAAATTTTACTAATTAGATTTTTGCAACAACTTTGAGTTAAAATGCACAGTTCTCAGCCCACTTTGAACATTTAATTAAAAAAAAAAAAGAATATATCAAAATAATTCTAGTTCGTGTAATGTGTTATAAACAATAGAAATTCCAGCTCAATCGAAACTGTTGACCTATCACACGAGTTGACCTCCTTAAGATTAAAATCTTTTCAATTTTCATATTAAAACTTTGTATTCAAAGCAACTTGAGCTATTAGTATTAGTCTTATTTATAATGAAGTGCACCGAAGGTATACAAATCTATTGTTATTCTAAGCTGCAAGATACACACGGAGGCCTGTCACATTTTTTGTATGCATACCGATGTGCTTTCATTTTAAATCGAATATACATTTATACCTGCACTTAAAAAAAAACAACATTCATTTCTGCATATCAATAAATACCTTTAATAATAAAAGTTACTATTGACTATCTCAACAAGCAAACTTCACTAGTTAATCTTATCAGTTAAAGTACTGTAAAAAAAATTAAATACATATTCATATACTCAAGCACGTTTTATAGATTACTACGAGTATTTGCATTAAACAAATAATTAAATACAAGAAAAAATTAATTCATTACATAAATTAATAGAACGCAAAATGGAATTCCCCTCCATATCTCAATTCTCAAACAACATAATTGACATGAGAGTATTTATAATTCATCATTCAAATATGCACTAAAGAAATGTTGATTTACGAAAAATATTTTTAAATTAGTTTTTAAATTTATTTATATATATATTTTTTTTACAAAAATGCATTTACAAAGAATTTACTTTGATCTTAAAAAACAAACAAGCATTTTCAAATTAAATGATACAAAATTATACGACTTTATAAGTTGTGTGTATCTATTTTGGTTGTAATGACTTATTCAAGTCTAAAAATGACCGGGGGCATGAGTAAATACTTAGCAAAATAATAATTTGTTGTAATGATTTCAAAGCCTAGAAAATTCTTCTTATCAACCTACACAAATATACAACTAAAAAAATAGGAAGATAGCTTCTCTTATGTTAGACTTAATGAAACTCTTATAACCACTTTACTAACCTTGTTTAAGCCTTAAAATTGTTTGATTGGGGAAATATCTTTTAATTAATTGTATAGAATCTTTAACTTCCGCTTGGTTATTGATGATTTCCTTTAATATCACTGAGTTTATTTTTCTTGTTAGTAATTTTATATTTTATTTAAATTTATAACTTTATTTAATAGTAATACTTTTTGTTTGATATATTAAATTCTTAAATAATAGTATTCGTTCGTTTTATTAGTTTATCGTTTATCCTTTATTTATATTAATTATTTCAATTACGGTTTTATTAAAATTAGGTTCGTTTTTGTTTTTGTGACTTATCGTGTTGAGGAGCGCAAAGACAATTATTATAATTATTGTACAAAATAAAGAGATTATAATCAACAAAATATCTACGCGCGCAACAAAAGATAGTCTTCGTTCGTTTGACTGATTGACTGAAATGAAATAAGCTTTTGCTACGACCATCCATACAACCTACAGGGCAGGGATGAAAAATCGTGTTTCAGCAATGTATCGAACGATAAAAATAGAGTGTATCGAATTGTACTTTTTGATTTGCTTCATCAAAATAATATTTTGTCCACATTTGCTGTTATATGATCGTATGTTATGTACCTATGTCCAGTAGATTAAATAATTTGTGTAACTGTTTATTGTTTATTATAGACTAAGACCTGGCAGCAATTTCTGTGGGTGAACGCATAACCAAAATATGAGTATGAAGGTTTGTAGGTGCATGCATCTTGATATCGAATACAAAAGTCTGGCAGGATTTTTTTGGCGCCCGTAGATGGGATGAGAGATTGAAAATCGCGGTTTTTCCATATGTTGTGTCATGGGTACAAACACTTAAATTCATTTTTTTTAATGGGAAATAAGTCTAAGAAAGTCAAAGTCTAGAAACTTCATTTTTAACGATCTGATAGAAAAAAACCAAGATATAACCATTTTAGGCGCACCATGTCAAGAGATATTTGGAGATTTGAAAAAAATTAAAAATCAACAAATAAAAGTCTCCAAAACAAGGCCGATAAGGTTCGTTTCAAAATGCATATCTTGAGATCTGTTAATCCGATCATTAAAACGAAAGGAAAAATTACCGAGCATCATTTCTCATTTTTAATAAATGATGACAAACCCGCTGCTTTCAATCTCTCGTCCCCACTACGGGCGCCAAAAAAATTCTGCCAGACTTTTGTATGCATGCACCTACAATCCCACATATTCATATTTTGGTTATGCGTTCACCCACAATATTTGCTACCGGCTCTTATGTTACTTAGCATATTAGGTACATACATACATATACATATGCGAAACTTTTAGTACAAAACTGTGGGAATTTTTTGCAATACCCTTCATTTCTGCGAGATTTAAATTTGATAAACTTAATGTTTTTGATTTTTAATAATTGCGAGATTGTTGAAATCGGGATTTTGTAGATGCCAATTTCTTAAATCTTCTCGAACAAACTGTCTTAATCATATTTATTTCTTCTGTTATTCGTTGTCAGCTTCGGTTCTACAGTATACATTTTGAAAGGTCATATGATTTTCTTTGAAATTAACGATTTCTTTTTCATTGAATGCAAAAATGTATTAAAATTTTTAAAAGCGTATTTGTGTACTTTAGCAACGTCGAGTGTATCGAAAAAAGTACAATTGTATCGACTTTTGCAACCCTGCTACAGGGTTGTTCAGTACCTATAGGAAGAGATTGAAAAAAGCTTTTTTTTCTATTTAAGATCATGGTGGTGGTGAAGTCAGCTTTTTTCTAGGAATTCATCTTGTTTTTTTTGCACTCTTTTTGTTTTTTTAAATATTTGTTTTGATTTTGATTCTGTTTTGCCATATCATTCATGCCTTAAGGTGGTGATAGTCTAAAAATAATTATTTCATTTTCTTCATTTACATTTTATACTTATCGTAAACGTTGCTTAAGCTGAATTTTTTTTATTGCAGTCTTCCACACTTATAAGCGCGTGCTTCTATAAATATGTAAATGTATTAGCTATGGGGAATATACATACAAACACCAACATGATCATATGTATAATTTTGATCAGGTGATAAGAGAAGTGTGGTGGATTTTTGTTATTTTGTTACAATCAGATTAGTAGATTTGAAGAGGGTGGTTTTTTCCGATGAAAGCTCGGAGATATATTACTGCCGGCTTTTTATCTAGATGGGCAAATGTCAACAACAAATAATGTAGGTATTATCTTTTTTTTTTTTAATTCGGCAAAGTCATGCGTTAGATTGATTGATGTTTGGAATTGGAATAAATTGTTTGGTAGATTTTCGTTGACTAGAATTTCAAGTGCTTCATTATGTTAGACTTATTTTTAATGGCTTTGGCATTCTTTATTTATTACTTTAAAATAAGTAATTTGTGTATGGAATCTATAAAAGGTTTAACGGAGTATAGTTTTATGTTTTGCTTTTTTGATTGAAAAGGTGCAAATAATTGCCTGTATAAACAGGCTATTAAAGATGTTCCAAATAGATGGAATGAACTTCTTCCAAATGGTATGAATCATGAGCTTCTTAAGGCTTCTTTTATAGGTATTTATATATTTTTAAGAAGATCTGTTTTTACAAATGTTTGATTCTAATAAACAGAGTGTTAATTTTTTGTGGGCTGAGTTTAAAGGAAATTAAGAGTGACATGAAATTCTACAAGTTTGTATAAGTTCTGGTGTGGTGAATGATTTTCTATATTTACGAGTATGACTGAGAATGAGGACATATTTTACAGTGAAGCTTTTTATTATGATTGGACCAATTTATAGAATGAATTAATTCCAAGAAAATTCAGATGAAAATTTATGGTAATGTTAAAAGTGTTCAAATTAAGAATGAATATTCTAAATAGTTATAAGGAAAAGAGAAATTAATAATTATCATATACAAATTTTGCCATAATTTCTATTTTAGAACTAGAGGGTTCGAAGAAAAATAAAATTAACAACTGGATTGCATTTGCTTGCTCAAATTTTTCATGTCGATTGTAATAAGTTTTACAATTTAATATTTAACCAAAATGCTAAATTTTTTTTCGCAATATGGTGTTACAACATGATTTCTTCAATAAAACTGATGAATTTATGGGAAACATTAACATCATTTTAAAAGCAGTCAACTTGTGCTCAAAAAGGATCTTTGCGAGCAAATTGTGGGGTAGTTTTGATTTGTTCGAAACATTATGTTTTCGGGGGTGCTGAATCCAAATCTGAGGTTAGCCAACAAAATTTCGTGACGCAACATAAAAAAAAATGAAAAAAATGATGTAACAATGCATTTTTTGGGAGTTTTTCACGAAACTACCAATTATTCGAATATTACATCAAAGTACCATTGAAAGTATACACAATTTCCAATAAATCTCTGTTTTTGTTTTTTTTTTCTGCGACAACCCATATGGACTCAAGCGCTAGTCGAAAATTGAAGTATTTTTACTGTTTTCGAAAATTTACTCGAATGCACTAGGAAATTACCTTGTGTGACAAAATATGAATTTTTGTCTGCAACATGAACCAAGATATACTTTTTGATGGTCTTGATGAAGTTTGAACTTGGACTTGATATTGCTCTAGCACGTCACGTTTTTAATATATTCGAATCGAAAATGCATTTTTTTAAGCAAATTTGAGGCTGTATTTTTTTGTGGAGGTAATTTTTTTTCGAAAAAATGTTTATGGTTATTCTGAAGTACGAACATTTTACTTCAAAACTCTTTGAATCTATCAAAAACCTCCATTCGTCTTCGAGAAATCGTTAGTTATCGTCTAACTACCTAATTTGAAAAATCCAGTCAATTTGTGCTGAAAAGGGCACTTAGCCAGCAAATTGTGGGATTTTTCGAATTAGGTCGCTTAAGAAGAAAACTAAGGATTCCTTGAAGACGAATGGTGGTATTTCAAAGACTCAAAAGAAAGTTTTTAAGTAAAATGTTCATACTTCAGAATGACCATAAACATTTTTTCGAAAAAAATTGCCTCAAAAAAAAAAAAACTCAAATTTGCATAAGAAATGCTTTAGTTTCGAATATCTCAAAAAACGTGATGCGCTAGAGCAATTCCAAGGCCAGATTTGAACTCAACGCATTAAAGACCATCAGAAAAGTATATTTTGGTTCATGTTACAGACAAAAATTAAAACTTTGTCACACAATGCTATTTCTTAGTGCTTTCGAGTTGATTTTCGTAAACAGTAAAAATACGTCAATTTTCGACTAGCGCTTGAGTCCAAATGGGTTGTCGCAGAAAAAAAACTTAAAAAGAGATTTATTGGAAATTTTTTACTACTATCAATGGTACTTTGATTTAATTTTTGAATAATTGGTAGTTTTCGAGCGATTAGTGAAAAACTTCAAAAACATGCATTTTTGCATCATTTCTTGCATTTTTTTCATTTCACCAAATATTTCTGGAAAATAAACGTTTGTATATCGTTCCGGATTGATCGTTCTTAAATGATAAGGAAACCAAGTTTTTAGGAAGTTATCTCCGGTAAAAAATAAAATAATCCTTCAATAGTTTTTTGAAGCCAATAGGCTTACAATTAGAGCGCCTGCATGGGTTCAGTAAGTTAGGCTAGGAACGCACTTGCGACTGTCGCAACTTAGTAGGATTTTTCGGTTTTATGTGCGTTCATTCGCATTTAAGCTCATGTGTTCTATTTTCCGCGACTAAATAATCGCACGACAAAAAATCACAAGTGCGTTCCTTGCCTTAGGCTAGGACCGCACTTGCGATTTTCAGTCGCTGCGATTAAAAAATCGGGATGGTAACAAATAATTGCCATGCACTCACTTGCGGCTATCTGTCGCGCGGTTTTTTAGTCGCAAGAAATAGAACAAGCTTTTAATATTAATGCACCCACATGCGTTTATTTAGTTTTGCGACAGAAAAAACGCTCAAAAAATAGATCTGGTTCCATATTTTTAATCGCTGCGATTTTAAGGTTGCGTATGTGTGCATTCACATTTAAAACCATGTGTTTCATTTTTTGCGGCTAAATAATCGTACGATTGAAAATCACAAGTGCGTGTATGATTTTTTCTAGTTGCGCTTTTTTAAATCGCAAGTGTGAGCACAACCATCTAAGTCCGTTTGTTTCATTTAAGCTTTCGACAATCGCATCGCCAGAAAAATGGAACAAATTTTCGACTTTAATCGTCGCGATTTCTAGGTAGAATGTGCGTTCATTCTTATTCAAATTCATGTGTTATATTCCTGGCGACTAAACAGTCGTAAGATATTGATAGGCTAGTTTTTTTAATGTATTTTTGACTAATATAAGTACCTTTAAGTTAGATATATGTATGTAAGTAGAACAAAAAATTAAAATCGCATCACAGGACAAAAGTTATCACTTTTCAGTCTTGGTACATAGAGCTACATCCCATTTTGATCAATTTTTTTGTGAAATACCATAAACAGAAACAATCATTCATAGAGAGGATTTCAAACTTTCAATCCGAGTGGTCTAAAATTTTAGACCAATTTTTTCTTATGAATTACCTACATACAAAATAAAACTACAAGCTAAGAGCCTTACTGCAATTTCTTAGAGAGAAAAGGGAACTTCGTGCAACAGTGAAGTTACCAGTACATCCAATTACACCCACTATTTGATGAGCTGCGGAGTTCGAAATGCTAAAAAAATATGCAAATTCCTGATGCGTGTTTCTACTTCACTTAATTCAAAAAAGGTTATTAGGGCAAACAAAGAGCGAGAAAAAAATCGATTAATTGTTCTACAAGAGCTGTTTCGAGTATATACTTCTTGTTGGATTGAGATGAAAATGAGAAAGGGAGTTGTATGATTTTGTTGATACTTAAACAATTAATTGCAGTATGTTACTTTTTTGCATAATAACTAAATTACTTTGTTTAAGTGATGTATGTACCTACAAAATGAATCCGAATTTGACTGCAATCACATAAGAAAAAAGACCTATCGGAGGGGGGTAATATCTGTCCACGCTTGGACGGGAGGGGCAATTTAATAAAATGATTGCATAACATAGACAAAAATTAATTAAAAAACAACGCGTTACATTTGCAGTAATGATTTGTAGCTTTTTGAAAAGCCAGAAGTCCATTCTTACGGGTTTTTTTTTTTTTGATGAACAGTTTTAGGAAAAAATTGTTTCAAACTCAACTTTTTTTTTCAAAATTTTATGTTTGAAAACGGTTTTTGCTGAAATTGTTTATTCAAAGAACTTTATTTGAAAATAAACTATAAAAATGGACTTCAGGCTTTACAAAAAGCTTCAAAACATTACTGTAAGTGTTGCTGTTGTTTTTAATTATTTTTTTTCTAGCGTGACATTCGTTACTTCAAGTTTTAAGTTTTTTTCAGAAAATGCTTTGACTGTAACGGTTTTCTTGAAAAGTGGATTTAAGTTTGAAAATGTCCTAACCGTGGTAAGCGAAAACGTGCCACTACCGTGGCATTTCATCATTTGTACATGCAAAATCAGGTGTAAGAAAATTACTTTTAGCATTAATTTGAATTTGGATAATAATCATTAAGGCATCAAAAAAGTATATCGCTTTATGAATTCTGTACTGAATCTTGGATGTAGTCATAAGACTACTTTAGTACTCAAAATTTAAATTTGTCGATAAATTACTACCAAAGTTATAAAAATCAAAGTTTGATTAACCGATTAGCATTTAATATTTAATTTATTTTAAGTATTTAGTTAAGTTGGCGCAACATTTAAAATAAAACAATTACCTTTTTTAAGGACCACCCTTATGGAAATTTATGATTAAATGTCTAAATTGAGTTCGAGTTATGAGAATGCAACACACTAATTGAATTTTATCTTTAATTCAATTAGAGCTTTGCGGAGTTTCAGAAGTATATATTTCTCTGCAATTGTTAAACCCTTCTAATTTTATTATCCACAATAAAAGCAAATCACAATCATTTTCAAACAATTGAAATCCAATTTATAATTGATAAGTATGAAATTATCATTTAATTAGTTTGCAATCGAAGATATGTATAATATGACAATGTAATAATATGCATTAAATTTATCAATCAACACGCAATTGTGTTGGATGCAATATAAAGTAGTTCCGTACACAAGCAATAATTGGTGTCTTCTCAAGCTTATCTACATATATAATTTCCAGTATTAATACGGCTCTTGAAAAAAAGATACAAAATAAAAATATTTACACATCAATTTCGTTATCCCTCTTGAAAGCATAAATTAAAGATAAGATATAACGGGTGATTTTTTAGCTGGTTTGGTTTTGGCAACACTGGTTTTGACAGCTGACGTGTGTTTAGTACCTTGTGTCACTGTCAAACAGCTTCAGTTTGGTTTGCAATTTAACCATGGATCGTCTTACAAATGAACAACGCTTGCAAATTATTGAATTTTACTATCAAAATTCGTGCTCGGTTCGAAATGTTCATCGCGCGCTGCTTCCATTTGCGATGAGGCTCATTTTTGGTTGAATGGGTACGTAAATAAGCATAATTGCCGCATTTGGAGTGAAGATCAGCCAGAAGCATTGCAACAGCTACCAATGCATCCCGAAAAAGCCACTGTTTGGTGCGGTTTATGGGCCGGCGGCATTATTGGGCCATATTTCTTCAAAGATGATGCGAATCGCAGCGTTACTGTCAATGGTGAACGCTACCGAGCGATGATAACAAACTTTTTTTTGCCCGAAATGGAAGTTCTTGACTTGCATGATATGTGGTTTCAACAAGACGGTGCCACATGCCACACAGCACGCGAAACAATGGCGCAATTGCGAGGCGAGTTTGGTGAACAGTTAATTTCACGTTTCGGGCCGGTCAATTGGCCGCCTAGATCGTGCGATTTGACACCATTAGATTATTTTTTGTGGAGGTATGTCAAGGCTAATGTCTATAGGGACAAGCCCGCTTCGATTGACGCACTGGAAGCCAACATCCATGCATTCATTCGTGAGATACCGGCCGATATGTGTGAAAGAGTATGCCAAAATTGGACTCAGCGGATGGGCTACCTGAGACGCAGCCGCGGTCAACATTTGCATGAAATTATCTTTAAACATTAAATTGCAAGGTTCAAACTATCGATTCAAATAAATATTTCATTCATTTTTTCGAATTTTTTGTGTTTTTTTTTTTTTAAAGTTCTAAACCTCTTAAAAAATCACCCGTTACAAAGCCTATCGAAGTTCAGTATTTTATAGTATTTCGGTCAGATCTTTATTTTATTTCCTAATGTCCTTGAGTTTATTTGTTTTTTGTTCGAGATATTTCGATTTACATAAAGACAGATGACTAAGCGGGTTTTCCAAAATTTTTCGCTCTAATGAATTTGTAGTAAAAGTTATTGCCCTCAAACTGTCACTTCTTCTCAACCCACTCATGATTTGAAAATCATACAAAAATTAATGAATCATAATATTAGAAATGCGAGGACTGGTAAATGTGATCTGTTTTTTTTTTGACACAATTTTGTTAAATTCATATATTCATAAGCTTTTTTAATATGCATAGAGGATACATACATACATTGAGCCTAAACATAGATATGAAAATAAACGTTTTGCAAGAGAAAAATTAACACAACATTTGTGCCACCTGTTGGATTTTTTTTTCACAGAAAAAAAAAAATTCAATTTGAAATTACTGAGAATGTATGAAAGAATTTTCGAGGAAATAATGTGTGTTATTGGCACTGAATTTCAATAGAAGTATTAAGCTTTGTTCGTTCATTTGATTTAGCAGAATTCGTAGAAATCGATTTTAAGTTAATTTATTATTTTTATCAATACTACAGTTCTGACACACCTTGATCAGTTTGTGATAAAATACATACTCGTGTACATGTTTAAAAAAAGTATGTTCTCACTATAGAAAATTTTCTTCGAAACAAAAATGTTATCATTTTGTTTTTTTTTGTTTGTGTTTACTTTTATATGACTTGGTTGTCTGAAATAAAACAACAATAATAATCGTAAAATGTGTTTGGTAATTATTTTTGTATTCAATGAAAAGGGCTTTCTACTCTTTTTGAAGTCAACAACCTGAAGAAATGTTAAGTGTAATTGGATATCATTTTACTTTCAACCGCAGATACAATAAATCTTACACAACATAAACAGTAACGTATGAGTAACCAATAGCATGGAAATATGATATTAATGATATTTTGTAGGTACTACTCGCTTTTATGGTATCACGTGAAAATGATCACAGTTATTTCTTATTTCCGTCTTCCTCGTTAATGACTAATAATCCCGTCAGGAAACGGAATCCCAAGTGTTTTGTTTTTGGTGGGGAGCTTTTTTATAAGATTGGAATTCATTCCTAACACACTAAGGATGAAATTTAACTGGAGAGTGATTTTTATAATCCTGGCACCAAATCTGTAGTCTACTCAGTAAACTGAAATCGCTACAATTTTTGTGCGTGGACCTTATTTTTACATTCGTAATTTACTTTTGACATGCTAAGGAAGTAGTTAAACTTGGGAATCATTCTTATAACCATGTTGTTTGGATGCCATTTTAAAAAATGGCACCCAATCTATGAAAAAGAAAACTTAAAAAAAAACTCATAAATTACTTGGAAAACTTCCATGATCAAAACAACGATTTATATGTGTTGAGTAGACGCCACTTTTCAGGTTCATACTTTTTTATGTCAAAATGTGGGACTTACCCTTTTTTTGGTAGTTATTTAACATCTAAAAAGTTGCGGAAACACCTCCACATGCCAAATGCGTATTGGAAAAAATAAAGGTTAACATCGTGAAAGATTGGTGTTGAGTAGAAGCACCTTTGGTTAATATTTCAGTTTTGTCAATTTTAGGAAATATTTTTTTTTGTATGTCAAATGGTGGGATTTCCACTTTTTTGGTAATTTTTAATATTTATAACTCGAGAAAAGTTACGCAAATGCTTCCAGATGCCAAACGCATGTTTGGAAAAAAGTTGCAAGCTTTTTCGTGTTGATAACATTATGATTACCAAAAAGGTGGAAGTACCACCCTTCGACATTAAAAAAAGTATGCTCCAGAATACTGGTAACACTGATATTTTACCAAAGGTGCTCCTACTTAATACCTATCTTTTAAGATGTCAACCGTTTCCCAATACGCGTTTGGCATCTGGATGCATTTAACAACAATTTTCATGTTCAAAATATTAAACACTACCTGAAAAGTAGAAGTCCCAACATTTGACATACAAAATTGTGCTCTCGAAAAGTGGCAACACTGACATTTTAATTAAAGGTGCGTCTACTTAACATTTATCTTGAAATACATCCGGGGCGTTACCGAAAATTTTTGTCGGGATAAAAACTACCAAAAAAGGGGAAGTTCCACATTTTTACATACAAAAAGTATGTTTCTTTAAAATGGCAACATTGAAATTTTTAACCGAAGGTGCGTCTACTTAACAACTATTTGAAAAATATCTTTTTTTACTTCCAACATGCGTTTGGCAGCTATAGGCGTCCCACACTGGGGCAAGATACCCCAATAACCGGAATTAATTCAGCAGATGGGTCTGCTTTACTGAAAACATTTTTTTTTAGTTGAAGTACCATACAAATTAATAGGAAAACCAAAATTGAGTTTTAGAATTATGTTTTGATGCTTATTACCGATGGTGTTTTTGTAGATATCTATTTTTGTCCGCACGTTAATGGTGTTTTTGTAGATATCTATTTTTGTCCGCACGTAACTCCTCAACCACTGAACCGATTACAACAAATGATACGGCATTGGATTCGGCTTGACGGCACGATTAACAAGAGGTACTTGAATTTTTTTTAAATCAAAATGGCGGCTTTTAGGCGGGAAATAGTGATTTTGGGAATGTATGTGTATTCGAGTGTCCATTAGGCCGATTTTGAAAAATTATACCTCATTGGATTTGTCGTCATGACGCGAGTAAAACTAAGTACATGAAGTTCTCGAAAAAACAAAATGGCGGATTTTTGGCGGCAAATTGTGGGCCTATGTTCGTCTATTCGTTTGTCCTTTCGTAACAATTCAACGACAAAACCGATTGTGATGAATGGTTTGGCGTTGAATTAGTCTTGGTGACCCGATTTACACTAGGTCATATAGAGTTCTTGAAAAATCAAAATAGCTGAAATTATATAATTTAGGCCTTCAGCTTGTAATATATAATGTGAAACCATAAGAGAGCTTATTAGGCCTTAGTAGTTCGATTCCTAATCAGGGCTGCCAGCTCAAGAAGCACTTGTGTAGCCCAATTTCTGAATTCTTGTAGCCCAAAATCGCTGCCCAAAATGTAGCCCAAAAACTAGCCAAATCTCATCTAAAAAATCTAGGATTACTTATACATTCCACGTTTTTCTTGTTTTTTGGAATAATTTCCAAGGACAAATCCTTAAAATCTGGACGAACTTAAACATATCGTTGACCTTATGTAACGAATTTTCTTAAAAGTTATAAAAGTAATATGAAATTGGGCTCCTTTTTTCAAATTCTTGTCGCAAATTAAGGAAAAAGATAGCCCAATTGGTGATAAATAGCCCAATCTGACAACCCTGTTCCTAATCATAACTCGGTATTACGCATATTTTGGTAATGTTGCAGTTAGTTTTTTTTTATTTTTTTTTTTAATAATTTGTTGTTTTATAGTTTTTTTTGTGAAAGAATTAAAACAATTTTTCAAAAAAAATTGAATTTTGTCTTCAGTGTTTGGAGCCCTGAATCTCTCATGAGCTCATACAACTCCATTCGAGTATAAAATATACTGTTCGAATGTGAACCTACACAAAAAAGGCTTTTTTTGTGAAAAAACATTCAAAATTTTCTGAGGTACTCTACTAAAGAAATCTCAATAAAAAAAAATGGTGTACATATGAGCACCAGATTTTTTTTTCGCACAATACAAGAGACATTAAACTATTTTTACAAATAAAAATCTCGACATAGAAACGTCTAAAAACCCACTTTTGCTTTAACTATACGTGCAATATGCCCTTAATTATAAATATCACATCATTTATATCCCATTTATATTGAAAAAGGAAAAATAGAACCTTAAAATATATTTAGAAATTAAGTAAATACTTGAAACTATTGATTTCATATTGTTTTTTAGTTTTCACGTTATTAAAATATATATAAACAAAAGCCAACTGATAACACTACTTATTTAACACTTGTCTTAAGAGTGAATGAAATGTGACTTACAATTCAGCCCTACGGAGTAAAAAAATTACTTAAAAATATAACTGTTTAAGCTAATGAAAGCTTAGAATGTGTGCTTACGGGAAAACCAGTTTTCATTTTCATCTCTTACAATTTTTATATTGAGTTTATTCCGATTCCTTCATATGAGTGGGCCCACTGTGCGTCCCCGCAACATTTTTCTTGTTTAAAATATTTTAAATTATCAAAAAAGCCGTTGCTACAGAAAAAGTATGTTCCAGAAAAGCACCAATGAAATTTTATTCGAAGGTGGGTCTACGCAAAACCTTTATTTTAAAACATAAATCGATATGTTGCTCCTGAAAATTTTCCAAGTAATTTATGAGTTCTTTTTAATTTACCATTTTCCATAAACTGGGCACCATTTTTGAAAATGGCGCCCAAGCAACAGGATAACAACAATGACTCCGAAGCTAAATTACATCCTTAGCATGTCAAACATAAATTACAAAAATCAGAAATTAGTGCAGGGATTCCTTGAGTGGTCTACAGATTGGTTGCCATTTTTCAAAATGGCATCCAAGCGACAGGATTACAAAAATGACTCCCAAACCAAATTCCATCCTTAATGTTTAAGGAATCAATTATTCCAGTCATAAAAAAGGTCCCTGCCATAAAAAGCATGGGATTCAGTTTCTTGCCTGAACAGACAATAAAGCAATTTGTTTAAGTTTTTAAACAATATTTTCTTAGAAATCCAGGACTTAATTCGAAAATGCAATGCATTTCATGACACTACTTCAGAACGTTGAATAAATTAATTTAAATGTGAAAGAACGCATATGATAAGAAAAAACCCCACTGAGCTGCGATCGCTTTTTTAAGTCGCTAAGACACAAAATCGCAATTGCGTTCCTTCCCTTAATCTTAAAGCTGGACTTATATTTAATCTTTTCTCTTACTTAACACAATCTAAGTTGAAAAGCTTCACCCTAATTTTTTTAAATAAAAAAAAAAACGTATCTTTGTTTTAAAATCAACATTGAGTAAATTCCAGAGAAAGTGTAAACTAACTATCACAAATCAATTTATATACACTTTATAGCCACATTAAAAAAATAACAAATAAAATAAATCTAATAATAATCATGCCATCTATAAAAAAGAGAAAACAAATAAATAAACACACCCATATCCCACTTATAACAAGCCATAACTTAGTATAAACTTCTTACCTGCTGTGATGTGGATGAGGTTTCCTTAAGACTACTACTAGAACTAGAACTTGTATTGATTAAATTTTGTCTGGTGTTTGATGACATTGCACTGAGAGAACCAGTCGTACCACCACCAGTTATTGTTGGTGAACTTGTTCCGCCACCACTGCCCACAGCAATGGCAGCACTGGCACCACTAGGACCAATTGTGCCATTTTTCTTATGGAAGTTTTCTATCAATGATGCTGCCGGGCTAACGTGCTGTGTTGAATCCGAGAAGTCAGACATCTAGAAGAAAAAAACAAAAATAAAGAATATATCAGAAACTATATAAATACATAGTAGGTATGGGGGTTGTTGAATTGAATAACATTATAGAAGACACTAATGAAAAAAAAAATAATCTTATAAAGGGTGTTAATTTTTGTAGTACAAACAATGCATTCATTATTTATAAAAGATTTTGTTTAAATATTTATATTTGAAAATTAATTGTTTTATTTTACAATTTATTTTAATGTAGGTAAATATTCAAAGAAAGTTTGTATAAAGAATATATAAAAATTTAAAATAATAGATTTCTAAAGGGTGTGTCATACATAATTTGATTTCATTTCGGACTTTAGTCTTTGTTATTGTATCAAATGAGAAACTTTGATGATATTTCGCCATCACTTGAATATCTTGACGATAATCTTGTTGTTGTCTTGAGGCTAATTCATCACGTTTTTTTTAGCATCTACGTTCAATTTTCTTTTGGTCTGCACCGAAAAAAAAAACCTTGGTTGATTTAAACATGTTTCATTTTTAATCAACAATTCAGCAATAGTTGTGAATTTAAGCAAGTTTTGTGATGATAACAAACAAGATCGCATTTTTAAATCAACAATGTCGCCGTAATTAATTTTTTTTTAGATAAGTATCATAAATATTTTTAAATTAAGCATATTTGAAATTGATTTGAATATTTTCTTATTTTCAAGCAACAATGTCATTGTTGATTTTATACTTAATCAACAACAAACGTGATGAATTTACAATTCAACTAAAAATTATGAAAATCAACACATTTGTGATCGAAACAACATGTTCGTGATTGAAGTAAACAAAGCTTCACAGTAAAATCAACGAATCAGTCGTAGTTAATTATTTACAAAAGAAAATATCATAAACATGTTTAATTTAAGCATGTTAGATTGTTGATTTGAATATTTTCTTATTTTTAAACAACAACGTTATTGTTCATTTTATATTTTATCACTAACAAACGTGTTTAATTGACAATTCATTCAAACATTTTGAAAATAAACACGATTGAGATTAAAGCAACACGTTTTTGTTAAAAACAAACAACATTTCGTATTCAAATTAACAAAGCCGCAGCCACCTTAAGTATAAAAAACATATGTTATATTTAAGCATCATTTTAAAGGGAAGTTTCGAAAATGGAGCAATCGAATTTTTTCGCGATATTTTTGTTGTTGTTTTGGAGTGTTATTTTCATTTACATACAATCTAATTATATCATCTTCGAAAAGCCATAATTCTAGTATTAACTTTCTATTATTAAATTTACTGTGAATGTCATGTGTTTATAGACATCAAGTCTTTTTGGATGTGTCCTACCCGAAATTAATGTGGTTTTGTATCTTTTTCATCAATATTCCGATGGTCAATCCAAAATATAACTTTTTGAGTGCGTTTATGTTATTGATAACAGTAAAACTTTAACAATATATATCGGCCAAGTCAGTCAATTACAAGCGCAGAACATAGGGTAACCATATGTCCCCATTATTGAAAGTTCGAAAGAGGGAAACAAATGTCCCCCTTTTTAAACAAATCAGATTTATTTTTCATTTTAGGCCAACTTATGTTTTAGCTACTAATTATTTACCTCTTTTTGAAGGTTAATAGTTTAGAATTCAAAATTGTAAATACTGAAATGCTAATGTAAATGCTATACACATTTTTACAGCAAAAAATATTGTTTTCTGTCACTTCATATTTTATTTTGCACTTTTTTATGTCATTTGCCATTTTTTTTTATCATATCGTCACTTGATTGCAAGAACTACATAGGTAACTCAAATTTTATAAATTTTGAAGATAGCAACCTTCATAGAAGCCTAGCTACTGGAGAACGATGAAAAATTTAATTTGTATGTTCCTGAAACTTCATAAATATCCTATATTTGTCAGTGTCACACAAAGATTTTACCGGTATATCATAAAAATAGGAAATGGAGTTACCTAATTCTTGCAATCAGGGGACGATATTGCATGAATGCTATTATTACACTTACTATGAAAAGAGCTAAGCAAATTAAGATAAACAACTAATTTTATAATCAAAGGGTGGGCAGCTAAGTTCGACAATATCATTAAAGTTTCTGTCCTCCCTGAAAAGCCTTTGTCACACCAAAAAGTACGCAAAATTTCCCTTTTTCCATTTTCTAAAATGGTAACCCTAAACGCAAGCACTGTTCACAACTATTAAGAAATGCTTGATTAACAATGTTTATCTTCAACCAATCAATAGAATTGTTGAAGAAACGCAAACGTTGTTAAAGTGTCAGAAACATGTTGAATTCGATTACTTTTCATATTTATCCAAAAAACAAAATGCGTCGCGTAACGGAATTTCAATTCACGTACTTACAGAAATTTTACTAACAACTGTAAAACGAATTCAAACACTGTTGAATTATCACGAATATGCTTGATTAACAATGTCTATCTTCAACCAATCAATAGAATTGTCAAAGAAACACAATCGTTGTTAAAGTATCACGAACTATGTTCAAATTCAATACTTTTCATATTTAGCCAACAACAAATAACTCTTTCTGCATTCTGATGCTGGTTCATAAGTTCAGTTTCCTTTGATGAGTGTGCACGCAATAGAGAGAATAAAAATTATCAAAAGTGAAAACAAATATGTAGATAGAAATAATAATATATTATAAATCTTCCGTGATAAACTAAAAGTAAATTACTCGAAAAATTTAAACAAAACAGTAGTGAGAAAAAGAAATAAAAACTAAAATCAAACCTTGGTGAACAAATTAATGCAAACGTAGAGAATACAATAAAAAAAAAAACATTTTTAAGAAGTGGATGTTGATAAGGTAAGTTTTTTTATTTACAGCAGTGCAGCTTTTGTGAAAAACTTTTTTTTTTTTAATTTTCGAAAGCAACGCGTGGCTTCTAATAGATAATCTGTCACAGCCGCTCACGCCCGAGTTTTTGTGAAGAAAGTTGATTTTTTCCTATTCATTATCTGTTTAAAAACTAGCAAAACATTGTTTTTTATTGAAAATTATCCCGATTTTAAATAATTTATTTCATTGTTATACTTAGGGTAAACTCGGGCTTATGGCACCTATTTTCAATTTTCTGTGTTACTCAAAAAGTAATATATAAATATATGTATTCTGAATTTAATTTAAAACAAACAAAAATAGGTTCATTAAGAGAGCTTTAAGGTATATTGAAAAACAATTTTTTTTTAAACAAAATACTTTATAAAAGATACAAGTGAAAACATGGCGGGTAATGGCACTGCTAGTGGGTGATAGAGACTTTACTATTTGTGCGGATTTTTGCCACACTTAATGAAGTTTTATGTCAAACGCAATGAGAAAAATAAAAAAATGCCCCAGAATTTTAATTAAAAATTAACAATAATTCATAGTAAGTGATGGTACCATACTAAGCTCCAGGGGTGCCATATCCCCCTTTTGAAATTGCCACTTTTTTTCAAATTATTCAAACAAACATGTATGCAAAATTATAACGGAAAATAAAAAAATAGACACTATTTTTGGCTATACGTTGTAACATTTTCTAGCATTTCTCTCTACAATTTAACTCAACAATCAAAAGGATATCGGCGCCATACTTAACGAACATCCATCAGGAAATTTTGTTTTGAAAGATTTTGACAAGAACGGTAGAATTGGTGATCCTTCAAGATCTATTTTGATTGACTGTCTTTCTTCATGGTTGCTCAAGAACAGAAAATCTTTGTCTCGTAATGAATTCACATACATTGCCGAGAAAATTAATGAACGTTAAGGCGAAGATAAGGTTATTCAAAATCTTCTTGTTGTACTAGGTATATTTTTTAAATTTATTTTTTAAATAACATATTTTTTAAATAGAATATATATTTTGATCCTACTCCAAGAGGATACAAAGAAAACTCATCAGGAAGAATGTATAGCAGGTATTACAGTGCTAAAAGAAGATACAAAAACAATTGACATCAACATCTTTGATAATCCCTCCATGGAAGAACGAAGCTGTTCCAATTTAAATTCTGAAGAAGAGCCTGAAGATTCTCCAGGTAAGAGGTGTTTTTTACACTAGCGTGTCATGTTGCTTTTTTGTTAATTAAATTAATTAAACTTCCATGTCTTTATATACTATTTTTAGAAGAATATTACAAATAATAATTCTATGCTCTAGAAGTCTAGAAAACTGTTTGGCTGGCAAAAGATGGCTTCAACTACACAGTGAACCGTGGGACGAGGTAAAATCAAAATGGAAAAAATCTTATGCATTAAGACGACAGGATGCACATTCCTTAAAATTCCCTTCTTTTATAAATGATTGGCCGCTATTAAAACATTCTGCTGGAGAAACATTGGTAAATACATATTTTGTTTTTTATTCTTCAATTATCAATTAGGCTTAATATTTCATTTACATTTATTGATGTGTTGCGTTTTGGATGTTAATTTTAACAATTATTAAGGATTTCCCAAACCAATGCGAAACATTCGGTAGGGACAACTACGAAATAACAAAACAACACGTCGCTATGATTGACAACAACACATTGTTATTTTTGAAATGGCTTTTAACTTCGGTATTTTTTTTTAGATCTTCAAGAATGAGGTGTCAAATCAAAGATAGGTAGTACTTATAAAAAGAATTGTTTGTTCATAAAAATTATTAAAATTATTCGAATATGAAATTATTATTATGTAAGAGGTGCAAATTGATTTAGAGAGGAAATATTACTACTTTCGACCACATTTGCCTAGAAAATCAATTTAAAAAAAACTTCAATGTGTATTAAGAACAAAATATATTTTATAGTGCAGTCTTTTTACACATTTATAAAACAAATTGTTAACAGCAGTTAAACGGTTGAAAATGGTAAGGGGTTTATAAAAATGTACAAAAAATCTATTTTCCAGCAGCGGAGTTGGAGGGAGGATTTGGGGAGGTGAAAAAGAGGGGGAAATTGTATTATTGCGTTTTCCGAGTAAAGTTGAAAAATCTACAACTCTTATACATTTTATTTTTTGACGTAACCTCAAAATTTCCGAGATATTGGCAAAAACCGTATTTTTTGTTGGTGTGTGTTTTTATTTTTATTTTTCCAGATATAGATGAATTTTAATGAAATTTTGGGAAAATATATCTTGTTGTATCTTTAATAATTTTGTTTGGAAAAAATACTTTTTTTCAAATGAAAAATGTACTTCGAAAATCAGCGTACAAAGATCATGATATGTATAAAAGTTGTAGATTTCTGCATGATCTACAACATTTCTATTGAAAACTTTTCATTTTGGGGTCAATTTTAGTCGGAACCGAAATAATACAATTCCCCCCATCTTTTTCACCCTCCAAGTCCCCCCTCCAATTCCGCTGCTGGGAAATTGATTTTTTCTACATTCCTTATAACCCCTTTCACCATTTTCAATCGTTAAACTGTTGTTAACAATTTTTCTTTTTTTTTTGAGTAAAAATATGTTAATAAGCTTGCACTATTATACAAAATCATGAATCTTAATTTATGCTTTAAATATCCATTTAATTGCATTTTAACTTTACAATAATTTTAAATTAAACGTTTTTTCTTATCCATACACACACTTTATGTTTGCATTATTTTCAGATCAGTTCCGTTGCTTCATGTAATACTCCCACCATCATCAAGGTAATCTGCAGTTCCAAAAGAAGAAGTATCATCCCAAAAACGTAAATATTTCAAGCCCACTATAAAAGACTCCCAACAATCCATGATTCTGCCGGTGAATGAACCACATGATTTCAATCCAGCAACAGACCGTCTGGTAAGCAAGGTTAGAGAATTGGGTCAAAGCTTACAACCACTTAGGTATAGTGTTTTGCACCTACGATAATTCATACATTTTGTATTAGGTACAATGAAATTGCGCATCAAAAAGCATCACTTCAAAAATTCACTTTCGAAAAAGTATATTACCATTTTGTACTTAAAATTATATTTTTACTTGCGATATATGTAGGTACTATAGGGCAAGTTTTGGATTCGTGCAAAAAAAAATTTTCGAGATAACAATCAAACATGAAATTACGATGATAGAGAACACAAAAAAAGTGGGTGGCGAAATTCTGTCTGTCTGTCTGTCTGTCTGTCTGTCTGTCTGTCTGTCCGTACCTCAACCTACAGCCTAAACCACTGAAGCGATTTTCTTCAAATTTTGAACTTAAGGTTTTTTTGTAACTCTCCAGAGGGGAAATTGAAATTTTTTTTTTAGCTCAAAAAATAATGGTACTTGCCATACAACCGTTAAGGAAAAGCTTATTTATCTCAAAAACGGCTCCAACGATTTTGATTAAAAAAAATCAGTGTATTATTGTAGACATGGTGTACTTTTTGGTAAGAAAAAAAATTACCAAAAACATTTATTAACGGTACCTGCCATATAACGGTTTTTTTGATTTTCGGTTTTCTCATTAACCGCTCATCCGATTTCAATGATTTTTTTTGTGCAAAAGCTTTGTTAAAATATAAATAAAACTGCATACCAAAATTTTGGAAAAAATAAATTTTGGATTTTTAAAAAAAGATTCAAAATTTTTTTTTGAAAATTCAATATTTCAAAAACGGGTTGATGAATTGTTTTGAAATTTCAGTTTTAAATGTATATTAATATATACTCAAAATTGGCATGCCAAAATTTTTTTTGAAAAATGTTACAAAAATTTTATATATAAAAAATTAATTTTTAAGAAAACGGCTCCAACGATTTTTAATTTTTTTTTTGCATATATTCATATTTTTACAAGTAATCAGATGGCGTACTTTTTTTTTAGCTCTAAGTTATTTATCAGACTGTTTATACAATTAAAAGAACGATTTAAATGCTTTTTATACTTTTTCTATAATAACTTGAATATTTTTTAAAGTTCTTAAGTCCCACACAACTTGAACATAAGAGCAAGTACGTGCGATCCAGTCGTGCATTTTATTCTCTCATAATTTCCATGTTTGTATATACAATTTTCTTAAACTCGCTGTGTCTTGAACATAAGAGCAAGTACGTGCGACCCAGTCGTGCATTTTATTTTTACTAAATTAACAAAAAAATATCTAATATGTATATTATTACATTATATTGAATTAAAAAATCTGTTAGTTGTAATAGTAGTTAAAAAAATAATTTCTGTTAATCTGTTATTTTTAATAAAAGTAAAAAAATGAAAATTGATAAGTGTCTCTTTGTTTCCCAGAGCTCTCAGGTGGAAAATCAAAAGTGTGAGTATTCTCATATCGAAAAGGATTTTTTTAATTCTTCATGGTGAAGTTTGAAGTTTGAAGAAATGACAGCAATGCTTTGGAAATTTAAGAATTGAAAGTAATTCATAACCATTCAAATATAAGAAACTTAAAAATGTTTTCACTGAAATTTTATGCTTTAATTAATATGAAATACTTTTATGAACATCGTTTATTATTCGTTTTTGATTTAAAGTATTGTTTTACTTCTTCAAAAGGTCAATAATGCTCCCGATTTCTCTATTTATTTAATTTAAACAGGGTGTCCCGTAGTTCGTCAATAGTCTTTAAGGGCGTGGTTTTTGGGTATTTTCTACCTCTTGTTTTTTTCTACTCAAAAACTTTTTTGAGTGACCAATCAATCGGCATTTCATATTAACTTGAGCACAATAATTATCACATAAACATTTTTAGTTACGATTTTTACGTGTTTCTGTAATCATAAACGTTGCTGGTCAACAACGATTGTGCTTATTTTCGAAATAATTCCAGCACAATACTTGTCACGCCAGCATTTTTATTATTGAGTTAACATGATTTTCATGTTTCTTACATCATAAACGTTGTTAATCAAAAACGATTGTGCTCAATTTTATATTTATTCGAGCACAAAAATCGTTGCACCAACATTTTTATTTTCTAGGAAACACGATTTTCATTTTTCTTACATCATTAACGTTGTTGATCAACAACGAATGTGCTCAATTTCGTATTAATTCGAGCACAAAAATCGTCACGCCAACATTTTTATTATTAAGGAAACACGATGTTCATGTTCCTTGCATCATAAACGCGATTGATCAACTACGATCGTTCTCAATTTCATATTGAATCGAGCACAATAATTGTGCCACCAACATTTTTATTATAAAGGAAACATGATTTTCATGTTTCTTACATCAAAAACGTTGTTAATAAAAAACGATTGTGCTCAATTTCATATTTATTCGAGCACAAAAATCGTTGCACCAACATTTTTATTTTTAAGGAAACATGATTTTCATATCTCTATAGTATCACAAACTTCGTTGATTAACCATGTTTCTGCTCATGTTATTATTATTTTAGTGATAGATTAATCACGAAATTAACAATGGCGTTGTTGATCTGAGCAATGATAATTGTATCCTTTAAACAAAAAAATTGAAAATACCAGCTTGTTCAAATGAAGTATGTTCGTGTTTGACGCAAAAACAAACAAGGTTTATGCTTGATTCTACCAAGGTTTTTTTTTCGGTGTGCTCTATTTCCAGCAAGGTTAAGTCAATGGTCGTAACAGGGATCAATCTTGGGGCTCGATCTTTGGAACATCTGCTATGATGGCATACTTCACGTGGAAATGTCGGAAGATACCTTTTTGGCAGGCAAACGAAATTGCCGGCAAATAACACCAAAAATGCACAGTGAAAGCAGAACCAGTGTCCACGTTCTGTAATTCTCGCATCGAGAAAATCAGTCAACAAAAGTATAAAAATGGAACAAAACTCATGCATTTTGTTATTATTTTCATCCTTTCTCGCTTATTATTATAATTTTATAAATGCGAAAGTTACAGAACGTAAGCACTGGTTATGAGGCGTGTTCAATCCTGGATTAACACGGTCTTAGCTTATCAATGGAAAAAACTGATATATTAGGTATGTACCTCTTACGATTTGGCTCTAAAGGCATAGAAAGTAAGGATGTGGTGAAATAATTGGGATTATTTAGACTAGGACAAGCTATCTTTCATAGACAAAAGATAAAAGCCGAGCATCCAACATTGCTCAGCAGACTGATGGCGAACATAGTTGGACCAACGGGAAGCAAACGGAAGCTACTGATGTCAAAATCGAATGTCATTCTTTTTTACGAAAGCGAAATCTGGGCAGATGCCCTACGTCGAGAAGAATACCGGAAACAGATGGTGGCAGTCCAAAGACGCAAAGCTAAATGTGTGGCAAGCTCGTACCAAACGAAACTGTGACTTGTAGTCACAGAAGTAAACCCTATTGATTTTCTGGCGGTATAGATTGGAATTATATACGTCTACGACCAAAAGGTGGAAATTGGAGTAGAAGCAGCAGCTGAGGAGGCAAATCAACTCACGAAATAGAAGTGGCAAGAAGGCTGAAGCTACGAAAGTAGAAGACCATCGACGGCAAAGCTGATCGGGAAAGTGGCTGTGAAGAATGAAAGCAAACACGGTGAAGTAAATTATTAGCTTAACCAGTTTCTCACAGAAAACGGGTATTTCCATGACTTTCTCCTTAAGATCGGGAAATCGAATAGCCCAGTCTGCCAGTACGGAGACTCTGTAACAAACGGTGTCCAACACACGCCTACAGTAGATGGGAGCTAAAAGTTAATAACTAGTGAGCAGCATTGGTGCTAGCACTTCAGAAAACGTATTAGAGAAAATAAATAACAGCAACCAAAAGCGGCATAAAACCTTTTCGTTCTTATGTTCTTAGAAGAATAATTAGAGAAGAAGAAAATGATCGGGAAACAATTGAGCCCACAAGTTGTTCCTGCAAGAAAACATGACAACCCACCTGAAAGAGCGGTACCGGGAAAAAGGGGGGTGGGATCAGGTACCAAGAAGGGTTAAGGAGGAGTTTCTGTCACTATGTTTGGTATGTTATGTATTGAACGAGTCCGACGCCTGGAGAAGGTCAATGGGTCAACCCCGAAAAGGTCTTCTACTTAGGAAAAAAAGGAAATCATATTAAGTTTTCTAGGCGGTTCATTGTTCTCAAAGTTGGACGCGTTCAATTTGTTATTCAATTCCATTTTCATCGTTGAAATAAATACAGAAGGGATGCCCATCTTGGTCATGAGAATCTTGTTAGCTGATGTACTAACTACTAAGAAGCTAAAACGTTTGAATTCTTTGTGACCACCTATCTGGTGTGACGAGTCACGAGTATCGTGCATGATAAACCTAACCGCTGTCTCGAAAATGCGAAACTTGGATTTGAAGTTGACAGCTCTAACATCGACCATAGATTTACACGTTGCAATAAGAGCGTTGTATATAATATGGTTTGACAGAGTAAGGTTTCATGATATTTAGAGATAATAATAATCACTCAATATTTGAATTTCTTTGCTATCGAATCTTCATCATTCATTGTGACAGTTCAGCTCACCTGCAGCGTTACAAAATGCCATGATTTATGACTTAGGGTGCAGGGTGGATTGAATGACCAAGAACAACGTGGAAATCAAGAGCAGAATAACAGACTCCCAGAGAAAGACGCGGCCATAGACCGTGAAGGATGGAAACGATTTGTTGGTGAACTTTGCCCCAAGTGGGGTTACAGGACATGGTGATGATGATTGATAATAATGTCTGCCGTGCTCGTGAATTTGTAATTTTGATTTATCGTTGTGAATAATTTTTGTGGAAGCTACCTTGAGACTCATTCTAGAGTTTGTTAGCTGAAATTTTTGCAGAGGCTGCAAAGTAAAGGCAGATCATCAGGTCAATTTGGCATAAAGCTAAAGTTTAAAAATTCTCCTCTCGTTCTGGCAAAAATATTTATTTTACCTATAGAGTTGCTGTTAACAAGGTATGAATTGCTTTCAAAGTTGAAATTCAAGTGTCTTAACTCCGGAAATATTTGTTTGGATCCAGAGGAGTTCTGTTTATGTTGAGTTCATCCGAAACTAAACAGATTTTTCAATTTTGACGTATGAACATATTTGGAGCGAAAAAGGAGCGCTTAAAGAGTACTCCCAATTTGCAAACCAAAACGATATACATATAAGTAAAAAAGTCTTTTATTATATTAATATAGAACACCCTGCTAAGTATACTCACACACAATGTTTTGTTTGCATTGCTATTTAGAACGCCAGACGTGCACGCCTCGTTTGCATGCAGCTAATTACATTTTGCACCTACATAGGTAGGTACATATAGAAATTGTGATGGCGGCTATAAATCAGACGACAATATATGTTCACAGCACGACACCTTTCCTCTTTTCAGAAACTGTAAATGAAAATTTTCTCTGATTCTAAATCTAAAATGTTGTAAATGGGATTGGTTGCGATTATTGCGTAAATCAATTAAGAGATAGAGGCTCATTCAAGCAATGCACCTATTCATGGTGGCGCAAAAGTAACTGAATCTGCTATATAAAATCCACAACCAATCAATATACCTAAGTTCGTTTACATTTATTCGTTAAAAGGCAAAGCCGGCTTCGACTCTAAACCTATTAAGACCAGCTGAGAATCACAAATAAAAAAAAAATAAACAAACAAAAAGTCCAAAAAAACGTGATCTGGGCCCTGTTTCATAATAAAGTACAAACAAATACTATTAGTCTGGGGCAAAATTGGGCTTCATTATCAAGCAGCAGAAAAGGACTTTTGTACCTTTCAGTTGGTTAATACCACTAATAGTATTGGGAATATCACCCTCATTATGAAAAAAAAATTTTTAGTGGTTTTACCTTGTAGTTTTCTAAACTTGTACTTTTAACTAATAGTATTAGCTCTATTATGAAACAGGGCCCTGAATGTATGATTCATTTTGTATTTTAAAACAAGTCACGTGGTGGTCAGGAAATGCCAAAGCAATGCACTAACTAAAGAAAAATAAAATACAAAACGCTGTTAAGTCTTAAGTGCAACGATATAAATTGTATTTGTGAATCCCAGTGAAGTGCTAAAGAACAAAACTGACTGCAATTTGAATAAATTAATAAAATTTCATAGACAGAGTCCAGGCCTATTTGTATGGTCATAGACAATTTATTACATTCGGTGACAATGGTTGACTGATGGGTTGCAAAGTAACAACGAACTATTAAGTAGTATAATTTATAGGCAGACTTGTACGAGTTTGAAAGTATATATTTTATCGGATGAGATGGAAACGGGTTGAAAACGTGGTGTGATTTAAGGCAGGGAGTTGTTTCATTGTGATAACCAAATTTTTCCATTGTAAACAATTTAAATTAGTTTTTTTGTCACCATTTTGTCGGTGAAACTATATTTCGAATCAATAATACAACTACCGCTTGTTGAATAGAAAAGTGCTAAGTCACTTTATTTGCTGATTTGTGTTTCAAGTAGCACAGAATGCTTTAATGGTTTGTATTTTGAACTGTCACACTGAAGGTCTAGCGATCGATTCCAGCCCATGTCACCTTAAGACAAAAAGCTCTTTTTCTCTTGCGAGAAGTGACAATAATAAGTAAAGTATCCATTGTCATGAAAAAGTGTTCTTCTATTAGCGGTTTGAGCAAAAATTTTCTATCTGACAACAAGCCATCAATTGTAAGTTACTAGGCCTGGGTTCTCCACGAGCTGTCATGTCGTGGGGATAAAGTTCTTATTTTCCAAGTTCTTCTACATTTTGTGTTCAACATTATTTGACAAATTATCACAATTTGACTTATGACATTTTCGTTTGGTAGTCCAGAAGAATTCTCGAAATACCAAACGAACAAGTTGCAACCCAACCGTTTTTCTAGTATGAAGTTGTTGTGTTGTATTTGTGCATTTGGGTAATGATACATTCATACATACTTCTGGTTTTGTTTCTTTCTTCAAATCCAGACAAGATTTTCTCTTCTTTTCAGAAGAAGAGTGATCTCAGAAGCTTAAGGCGTTTTTATTTTTTAACTCTGAACAGAGCATGGAGTAGAGCTCGAGCTATCGGAGTAAGCTCTGAGCAAAGTATGATCAGAGTGCTCTGATATAATTTTGACACACATCTAAGCACTGAACTGCCATACGATAACGATGCGTTCAATGCACCAACATTTAGTACTGACTTTTAATTTTCAATTGACAGCTGGTCAATCAAATACTCGGAAAATTCAAATATGTTGAACGCGCCCATTGGAAATGAGTGAAAAAAGAGTGAAGTTGGCTGCGCTCAGTTTTTTGCTCCATTAGGGGTTTTTCTTTTTTAATTCAGAGCAGAGCCTGAACTGTCAAACAAAAGTTGTGTTTCTTTTATAGCTCTGAGTGTTCAGAGCTAATAATTTGTATTTCTTTTTTCGTTCTGAGTTTGTTCAGAGCGCGCTCTGAGTTCAGAATAAAATTACTGAGCACGAGCAGACAGAGTTCAATGCTGAACACATAGCATTTGACACTAGTGTTCAGGACTTCAGGTGTGTTTAAAAAATAGTTCAGGGTGCTCAGAACAAACTTACTCAGATGATGTTCAGAACATGCTCCACATGCTCGGACTCTGTTCAGAGCTCTTTACTTAATTAAAAAAGAAAAATGCCTATTCACTCGGACTTTTCATTCGGAGCTCATGGAGCGTTCTCCGAGCTAGCTCTGATTAAAAAATAAACATACAATTTGAGCGCTCTGTGCGCACAGATATTTTTTTGACAGAAGCTTTTAGAGTATACCAAACGAATACTCTATTGCAAACGTTCAATGCTTCGGTATCATTTAAACTTATTATGCTAAACTTCGATATATTTCTACCGAAAAATCATTTCTAGAAATGATTCTCACTGTCATCTGCGCTCACAACTAAAATCATTCAATCGACAAATAATAAGTGCCTGCTTGAGTCGAAACGTGTACATTCATATAACTAAGTCTTTGAATTAGCTCATAATAAAATTCTAAAATTAATGAACCATCACAAATTTCTTTTCAGACAGCTTAAAGAAAAAAAAAATCGTGATTATCTGACGTCTGGCATACAAAAAATAAATAATTTATTCCTTATGACATTTATCGTAAATTGCAAAAGCATATCATTGCATTACTCAAAAACTTATCGCACGATACGATAGGGATAAATACAAAAAAAAAAATCTGATTATTCAATATGTCAACCGGCACCATCTGTTCTGATTTTCAAACAAACAGAACCGAAGCATGTGCGTTGTGTTATGTCAACGTGTATAGATAACTACTGTGCTGTCAAGTTCATATGGCAGCTTTATCTGGTTCAAACTTTAGCAGAGCTACTGAATTTAAATGTTGTAGCTTGTAGGTAGGTAGTTAGCAATCGAGTTTGTGCTCCTAATTACAATTATCCAGATTCCTCACCCCCGTAGAATTCGAAATAAGTTTGGGGAATTTATAAATTAGAATCAGTATGTTGCATAGGCACGTACAAGATTCCACTGCCTGAAGCTGTCAAAATTAAAAGCGTGCGTTTGCATACAAGAATTTTTCGATTTCTTTTTTTTAACTGATTTTTCAACTTCAATATCTGATTTGTTTGTTTATACAAGTACATATCTTAGCAAAAAATATAATTAATAAATACTAATAACTACATATACAATATGAATGTATAGATGTACACATGAGAGCACGAAGGAAACTTGGACTTTGGTTTCAGGCACAACCAAAACATGTGTGTTGGTTTGGTTGAATTTTGCTGTTGAAGATCTTGAAGTTTATTTTTTTTTAATTTAATTCTTCTTTTTTTTTTGTTTAAATACTCGTTCGCCCAAGTATATACTTAACTTTAGACAGACGATTTCTTTGTCAGACCTCAGGCGGCTGATGGTCGATCCAAGGGGAGCAAGAAAATCCCCGACATGGCGTCAAGTGGAAAATTGAAAAATTATTGTTAAAATGCATGCCATATAGGAGGGCTTTTAGTGATGGAAATAGTGCGGGTTGGACTGGGAGCACTCAAACCACATATTGATAAAGTATACGCCGGGAATTGGCGGCATGTTTTTTATGTCTTTCATACTTTTTTTTGTTTTTTTTTTTTTTTTTAATAAATATTTAGCACATCTTGTTTGTATACATATTCATTTCATCGTATAAGAGCGGCAACTCTGAGAAGAAAATTTCCTTAGCAAATTTTGTGTAAATATTTATTTAAAAAACAAAATCAATTGTTGCAAGGTATGTATGTATTTTTGACAAAAATCGACTACCGAGTAGATTATGATATATGTATAATTCAACTCGTCAAGTATTGGCTGATAAATTGATAGAACTATGTATTTTCGCATCACTTAAGTGGACATCATACATGGAATAGGAGCACAATCCCTTGGTTTCCTAGACGGACATCCAGGTGTTGAAAGTGACGTGTAAGGTCGAAATGTGAAATAAAATGCTAAAGTGGATCGCAAGAGATTTACAAAATAGTGGGTAAAATATATTTGCAATATTATTTTTACAGGATAGAAAAGTAGATACCTGTGGAGAAAATTAGAATAAAATGTGCTAATCCACTAAAATAATGTTAATAGTGTTGTATTGTGCTCCACATTTGCTGCCATGTGCTAATAATATGTAAAAAAATCGCAAATTTTAAAATTTTTCGGATACAATATAGTTCTGTTCGTGTACTCACACAAAACAACCAAATTCTACCCAATTCTGACAAATTTAGCTAAGGGATGTTCGTGTACGCGAAAAATGTATAATTTTTTGGCAAAAGATAACGCTCGCGAGAGGTACACAAATTTCCCCTTCCAGACAATTTTTGCCAAACTCTGTCCAAGAAATTTGTTTGGGCAAAAATGGTAAAATCTATGTTCTGTAAGTTGAGAACACAACACAAAAACAAAATGGCTGTTGTTTACGTTTAGTTTCATGTTGTTTTTTCTTATCTGTTGGTTTTGTTTGTATTTAATAAATTAACTGTTCTATTTCTTAGCAAGAAATTTTACCTACTATTCTATTCTTGTTGTAGTGATTTTTATTATTTTTTAAATAATAAAGAAGTTTTGAACTTAAGTGTATTTGAATTTCTCATTTATCATATGCTAATTTGATTTCTTTGGAGGTTTTTTTTTACTTTTTGCTGACGTTCAAAAAGTTTTACTTCTCTCTGAGTTCTGAGAGAGTTGCATCTCAAATCCTCAAAATTTGACAAATTGCCAAATTTTGCCCAAAACACAAACAAACTTATTTTTTCTGAAGAGGTAAACAAAAATTGTACGTTTTAGCAACTTAAAGGTTAAAACTACATTCTGCGAAACGAATATCAATACAAATAAAAACTGTGCTTGATTTGTGCTGCCATGTGCCGTACTTGTTTTGTGTAACCGAAAATAGTGCTTATTTTAAGGCATAAAGATCAGCAAAATTGCGATTTTTGTTCTGTTCGGCACTTGTTAGCACAAACAAACACAATAAAACAATTAGCTATTTTTATTTTAAATATTAACAGCACATGGGAGAATTTCTACTTAATCGTACAATTTCAGCACAATAAAGCACAACTTTTTTATTGAAAATCGAAAATGAGGGTTTAACTTAACTCTTCGATCAATTTTTGGAAGATTGGATATTATAGCTGTATGAATTTTGTATGCTTTGGGCGCATTAAACTGAGCATACAATTTAAAGTTAAACTAGAAAATTAAAAAAAAATATATCCTGAATATTTGCAAGGCAATTTTGTTCATACTTATGTATGTATATGGTACATGGCAGCACGAGTTCAGCATAAATAGCAAAATTTTTATTTATGAAAATCGAAAATTTTAACTACACACTTCACAAAATAAATTAATTTTAATTTTAGTTCTAATTCTAACTTTAATTTTAATTTTAATTTTAGTTCTAATTCTAACTTTAATTTTAATTTTAATTTTAATTTTAATTTTAATTTTAATTTTAATTTTAATTTTAATTTTAATTTTAATTTTAATTTTAATTTTAATTTTAATTTTAATTTAAGTTTTAATTTTAATTTTCAACTAAATATCACAACCTTATAAAATAAAATGAAAAGTGACGCGTTTCTTTATTTAATAAATTTCTTAGGTCGATTATGGAGGCATACTCAAAAATGCGTCGCGTATTATTATGTTTTATAATGTTGTGATGTTAATTCAAAAATTAAAATTAAAATTCAAACTAAAAATCACTATAATATGTATTTGAAACAAAACAAAATATTAGAAAATAGTTGTATGCCAGCTCCTCGTTCTAGATTCGCTTTAAAACAAATTTTAGTTTTTTACAGAAAAATGCTAAATTTGCAGCAAATTGGTTTACCCACTTAGACCCAACTTTTTTTCGTGGGTAGGTGCAAATCCTTCAAAAGGCTCTATGAGGACTGAAAAAAGCATGCTCATAGGTGTGTGAGACTCTTACTGCACTAAACCACCTATACTTTCCGATTGCAACTAAGTTGAAACCAGAGATCAGAAATAAAACTCAACCTTTTGAAAGGTTCTTCAATAACTCTCATTTGTTGTCATCTTCAATAAAAATCACTCTTTAACCTTTATTCTAAAAAAGAAATTTTTTCGGTCAAGCTCTGAGAGAAACCTTTATTTTGATTTTTTTTCTGCTTCGGTCAACCAGTGAGATTTATCACTGAGAGAAAAAAATAAATCTCATCTGCAAATTGATCATTGAGAATCTCTGTTAGTATGAATGTTTAAATTTTGTAGGCCTTACATGGAGAAATGCATTTAATTAGGCTATTTAGTCATCGGTGAATACCTACTCATGGATAATGAGCAGAGTTGTAATAATCTATTTTTTGAAATGCATTTTGGCTTGCATTAATTATTAAAGAAAAACAATTAATGAATTGTGAAAATATTTTGCAGTAAAAAAAATGTTAATGTAAACTTAAAACCTTGTTGCATTGAAATGTTAATGCAGAATAAAAATGTTTTGCATAAAAAAAAAATGTTAATGCAGGCCAAAAATTGTTAGCATTAAAAAAAAGGTTAATGCTAAATCGAAAATTTGTTGCATTAAGAAAAATGTAAGAATATTTTTTGTTAAAATCGTTAAACTACGTCCATATTAAGGGCATGATACGTGGTAATGATGGGTAGGACACGAATTTCAAATGAGTTTGTATTTGATAGGACGTAGATTCACATGAACACGATTTTTGACAGGTGTTAAAATGTCAACATCAAAATTTTGAAAAACCGAGTATGCCAATCGATTAAGAAGGGGGGTATTACCTAGTGTTCCCGCCAACGATGTAGGACCACTAGAACACATTATATTCGATAGGTTAAAAACCAACATCAAAATTCTGGAAAACCGTGTATGCCAATCGATTTAGAAGGGGGGTATTACCTAGTGTTCCCGCCAACGCTGTGGGACCACTAGAACACATTTTATTCGATAGGTTAAAAACCAACATCAACATTCTGAAAAACCGTGTATGCCAATCGATTTAGAAGGTGGGTATTACCTAGTGTTCCCGCCAACGCTGTGGGACCACTAGAACACATTTTATTTGACAGGTGTTAAAATATCAACCTCCAAATTTTTAAAAACCGAGTATGCATAGGTTATACGCCCCTTCTAAATCGATTGGCATACTCGGTTTTTCAAAAAAAAAAATTATTTTATTTTATTAAAAATAAATCTCAACCGGTAACCTAAATTTTAATTTTTTTTAAATAAATGTCAAACCAAAACCGAAATCTTTTTAATGGAATGTAGTTACTCTCAGAGAGAAACCAATTGAAAATAAAGGTTGGCAGTTATTTCTGATCTCTGGTTGAAACTTATCTAGCAATTTATTTTTAACGAAGTTAAGTAACGTGTTGCAGGGAACTTTCCGCTGGAAGTTCCTGCTTATTCCGCGATTTTAAACCGGATTTCTGTTCATCGCACCAAGTCGGAGACTTAGTTCTTCGTAGGCGGCGACCTAAATTCGACTCGTCAAAAATGTCAATAATCGTTGAATTTGCGTGTTCTTATAATCAATTTCTATATTTTCGTTCGAAACTCTTTATTTCACCTAGAACCGTAGGAATCCCGAGATCCCTGCGAAGATCTTTTTTTCATATATACCATGGTGCATTTACAAATAACCTAAGTAATTTATTTTCGAGCAGTATCATCAGCAAACGTGGCTACGATAGTGTCTTCTGTTTGAGGCATATCACCTCTAAATAAAAGGTACAGAACTGGACCTAAAACACTTCCTTGTGGTATCCCAGCCACTATTTCTTTGAAATTAGAGTATTCATTTCCGTGTTTTACACGAAAAAGTCTGATTTCTAGGTATTCGCTAAGAGTTTTATAAAGTCCTGTAGGCAGAACTTGTCGTAATTTGGATTTTAGGCCTTCGTGCCACACCTTGTCAAACGCTGCGACACATCCAAAGAGATCGTCGAATAGATTTTCTCTTATTTTAGACTCAAACTTGATGTACACTAGACGCACAGACAAACCGACAGGCGCATGAACGCACAGTCGTCTGTTCGACTATGGACAGAATGACGAAACTCGCTTTTTTGGACTTCTTGATCATCGTGATTTTATGCATGATAAGAATATCAACATTTTTTTAAACGAAACCAATATTTGCCGCTCTATAAACAATGTTTAAGAAACTTCGATACAGATTTAGAATTTATTGATGAAATATAAAGACATCAACAAACAGAAAATAATTTCCCTATGCAAAATATACAATTATTGTAAGCTTCTGCATAAAATCTTGCACCCTCGCTTATTTTCAAAGCGCTTGAAATTCCACTTAATCAGGTCAAAACATTAACTTTGCTTGTTTTTTCTTTTTATTTTCGTTTTGTGTTATTTTTTTTTCTTTTTGTTGCATGCCATGCCTTACTTTTTCCATTCGCAGCTTATGTGTGTGTTAAATTGTTATCCATACAAGGAAATGAATGTCCTCAAATCACGCAATAACTTTCCACAGTAGTTGTTGTAAAAGTTACCTTGAAATTAAAGAAAGTTAGCAAAAAAAAGGCATGTAAGATGACAGTTGTCCTTCGATAGTCCTTTTACCTTGAGTAATGTTAGATTTCTTTTTGATTTATCATAAAATTTTAAGGTCTAGATGGAAAATTGTAAGCGATTTGGGTTTTTTTTTATCTTTCTGCGAAAGGTTTGGCAAAAAAATAAAAGTTGTTAGTGTAGGTATTTATTTTGTTTCTGGACAAGCCCCTAAATATATGTGGTCTATTTTGTTCAACAGTTAAGTTGTTGACATTTTCAAATATGTGTACATATTTCTCATTTTTATTGATATTTTTGTTCAATAGAAAATTTTGGTATAGTATTTTTTCAACAATCAATAAATATTTTAACTGACAATGGGACAATTATTAGCATGTTGAAAAAGAAGCAAAATGGTTTCTTGAAATTCAAAACGTCCTTGACAGAAAAAAAAATTACTGAATTCAAATATAAATAATGCGAAGTAACCCCCTTTGGGCTCCATATCAGTCAATTTTAAAAGGTTTGAAGTTCCAGGAATTCGATCTTATTATTTAATATGGTATCGAGTTTCTGTGTCTCGTACAAAATTTTACATTTTCACATACGCGGCTTAGAAAGAATAGCAACGTCATAAATCCACCCACCTCTGTTTGTAGATGTATAATTTGGTTATAAAGAAATTTGTGTCTTCTTATTTTATTCTTTTTCATGCAATCTTTAATCGTAACTTAAGCCTTGTGACGTTTTAGAAATTTTATTTGACAACTCTCATCCACACTGTGTACACTGTGTATGTGAAACAAATGACGTTTATGGGCTTTTATGGACTTGATCTTAGGTAATTGCTAAAGAGCTATCATTTAAACAACAACAAAATAATCTCGTTCTAAAATCTAAGCGACATCACTATTACTCCTCCTACACTGAAACCAAAAAGAAAAAAATAAATAAACAAACTTAGTTTCAAATTGCAATCTAGCCTTGAAGAATTATTGTCATTATAATAAATAACATCGCACGATGATGTCGCCATTTGTCTTATAACAGCGTGAATTCTACTGAAATCAAATTTAGATGCAGATTTTTGTTTCATTTGCATCTAGATTGATGTGGGATGGATGTTTACCATAAATGCATACAAAAAATAACCTTATTTCATATATACAAGCTCGGGTAGTAAGTAATTGATTGGAGTCATATTTTGAGGTCGATTTAAAGCACTCCTTTGGCTTTAGTTTGTTTTGCTAAACTTTGTACAATCAACATGAAGTAAGAAGGGATATACTATACATATGTACTTGTATGTACATGTCAAAATGTAATACATTTAATAAATCAAATTGTTCATGTAACCACTTCTATAATTGAAGTTCGAATATTGTAGACCTTGTATACCAAAGATCTTTGATAGCTTAACAAGATTAAAGATACAAAATAAAGTAAAGTTACATGTATTGCATGACTTTTTTTTAGCACAAAAACAATACATTTCTGAAGTTATGACTAATTGTAAAAAGATTTTCTTGAAAAAAACTGCAATTCAAATGCGCAACCTCTATTCAAAACACACTTTATATAAAAATATAGTCTGGTCAGGAAACCAAATCCCGTGTGTTTTTTGCAGGGACCTTTTTTATGACTTGAACTCATTCCATACACATTAAGGATGAAATTTAGCTTGGGAGCCATTTTTATAATCCTGTCGCTTAGACACCATTTTGCAAAATGGCAACCAATCGGTTGTCTAGTCAGTCCAGTTCGGAGGATGTAATGTCAGCTAAGGATGTAATTTAACTTTGGAGTTATTTTCGTAATCCTGTAGCTTTTGGACGCCATTTTCAAAAATGGCGCCCAATCTGTGGAAAATGGTAAATTAGAAAAAAAAGGAAATTAAGGAATTCCATCATCAAAGTACCTAATGATTTTTGTCTTTAAAGAATGGTTTTGAATAGACGCACCTTCAGGTAAAATTTCAATATTGCCACTTTTCAGGAACATAGTTTTTTTTTATTTCAACGGCTGGAACCTCCACTTTTTCGATCACTTTTAAGTTTTAAGATGCCAAAAGCGTATTGGTAAATAAAAATTAATATTCAAAAAAAAAGAAGTTGAGTGGACGCATCTCCGGTTAATATTTCAATGTTGCCACTTTTCATAAACATACTTTTTATTTATGTCCAAATGTGGGACTTCCCTTTTTTTCGGTAGTTTTTAACGAGAAAAAAGTTGCGGAAACGCCCCTGGATGTCAAACTTGTCTTCGAAACAAAAAAACATTTGATGTCTCAAAAGATGAGTGTTAATTAGACGCACCTTGTCACGGGCTCCGGGGCTATTCGGGAAAAATGTATGTGTTGCTACTTTTCGGGAACATATTTTTTATTGGGAGGGATTTCCACTTTTTGGTAATAATTAATATTTTGAACATGAAAAAAATTGATGTCGTAAAAGATAGGAGTTGAGCTGAATCCCCTTCAGTTAAAATTTTAGTGTTGCCACTTTTGGGGAACATACTTTTCTTGATGTCAAAGCGTGGGATTTCCGTTTTTTTTTAGAATTTTTTAATATTTATAACATGGGAAAAGTTGCGGAAATAATTCCAGATGCCAAACACATGTTGGGAAAAAAGTTGCAAGTTTTTTTGTTTTCAAAGTATTAAAAATTTACAAAAACTCCACACTTTCCTATCCTCCAGCTACCAAAAATAAAAATAAAAAAGGCAAAATACCTTTAAAGCCCATTCGTGCCTCATTTTATTATCTACTTGAAATAGATCTGGATCAATTTCTAACATGTTATTACAAAAACAACATGGGATCCTGCTTTTTATCTGGATTTATTTCAGTGATCCAAAAATTAGTTTTCACTCTGGTGGCTTGGGGGCTATTCACTACTGTGAATGTGTCTGTAGTAGTGCAAAGAAAAGAGGCAACAGACACTAAAAAAATAAACAAACATAAGGCAAAAAGAGACGGGTATATAACACTCCTGGCACTATAAAATCCTGTCTGTTTTATTTATCATGATCTGTTTCTGATCAGATGAGGATAATAAAATTCGGCTATAATCTTTGTTCCATACATTACCCAAAATGACCAATGTTACTATTCATATCATCAATATATAGTCCATTTCCGTTCCACACTTCAGCTTCAACAAAACTGGTATGTTTTGGGCAGAAGAGAGTGCTCACCAGAGAATTAAACATTTCTCCTTCCTCATAAAATCTACCCAATTTACTTCTTTCAGATTGAATTTAATCAAAATTTGATAAACTGGCAATTTTTGTCCAAAAATTTCTGGAACAAAGTTATTATTTTCATCAAGGAATAGGTTGATACCTGGGGAAATAATCTCAATTTTAAAGAATATCAACGAAAATTTGGTAAAAGTTTTTAGTTTTAAAAGCAAATACAAAACTTAAAACTGGCGACGGCGACGTCAACTTCTCGAAAACGTTAACGTAAATGGATGTGTAAGGTTTTGAACAGTGATGCCAGATGAGATTCATAGAATCCCACCAAATTCCAAAATAAAGTCCCACCATTTTTGTACAGAAGGGAAAAAAAACCATAACTTTTCCTGCTGAAACTATTTCCTAAAAAAGAAAAAGGTTGGCTCTGCAGTCTTGGCACTTCATATTCGCAAAAAAAAACATAGCCTATAGAAATTGGTCAGCCCTACAAAGCTTGTAATCAAGACTTAAAGTTTCACAAGGTCACGCACGATTTTTGCCACCTCATTTGTGGAATATTCATAGCAGCCTGAACAGAATGCAAGACGGAGCTGGAATAGATGACAAAAATGCCTGCAGCCGGAGCTGCAAGAGTTGAACAATTTTTAACTTTCACTTCAGCATTTTTGACATCTACTGCAGCACTTTTGACATCTATTCCAGCTTCGTCTTGCATTCTGTTCAGGCAGTAAAAAATGTATACGGATCCAAGAGATCACTTTATCGTGATCAAAGGTCAAATATTTTCAGTAATTGGTCAGCCATAGATTTTCTTATGAATAATTAAAGTTCGTTTCAAGGTCATAAGAAAGAATTTTGGCACCTCATTTGGGTCATATTAAAAGATAGTATCGATACCAACCCGTCAGAATGTATTAAGCGACATTTTAAAAAATTTAAAGGCATCGAAAAACACCTCTTGTTCAGTTATTTATTTGTGTATTTGATGGAATAAAAAGATTTGGCACAGGATTTTCAACTCAAAATCCTATCAAAAATATGTTTATTACAACAAAATACACAAATAAATATCCAAGCAAGAGATTTCTTAAAATTTTAGTTGAAATTTTGAAAATGTCGCTTAATACATTCTTACGGGAAGGTATCGATATGCAATTTAAAAGGTCATTTAACGGTCATAAAAGGGCAGCTAGTTTCAGTAATTGGTCAGTCACAGATTTAAATGAATTTTTGTTACCTCATTCGTGTAATATTCACGAAAAATAATAAATTTTTTAACAGTTTCTGTTTTCAGGAAAGATTTGTGTGTCAAATCGTTATAGTAAAATTCGAAGATAGGCAGGTATCTTAAGTATATTGCGGTTATTCTATATAAATTTCCCCCCCCCCCCCCAAAAAGAGACTATTGAAATATTTTCCCACCAAAGGAATTTTTTCCAATCATTTTAGTTGGAAAAACCCCCAATCTGGGAGCACTGGTTTTAAATGACTTCTACTCGTTTCTGCTCAAGTAGATAGGTCTTTTAGGTCCTTCAAGGCGCCAGTTAAGATGAGTTAACTCGGAGTTAATTAAGGATTTAAATTGACTGAAAAGCTCGTTTCTGAAAGCAACTCAGGTTTAACCCCGAGAGCCTAGGCTAGCATTATCTCGCACCGAAAAACTGGCCTTTAGTGTTACAACAATTAGACTCATACAATAATTATGCTCATTCACCTATAACAGTACGATAATGTAGAAGTTTAAAAATATGTTTCGTTACTTGGTATTTCGTTTGTTGGTGTGTGTATCTGTGCGTGTGTGGTTTTTTTTTTAAGAAAAAATTGGAAAACAAATACATATTTTCTTAGTCGACACTTTTTCACATTAAAAAATTTATGCTTGATATATTCAATGCCTTAAATTTTAGGCTTAAACCATAAAAGCAAGTTCCTGTGATCATGTCGTAAATATTTTACTACATAAAAAATCACTAAATTTAATTAAGAAAGTTAGTTTTACCATTTATATGAAATCCCTAACCTCCTATCAAATTCAACACAGATTTTTTCTAAATAAAATAATTTTATTTGCATTTTTTGTATTCCAATCAAATTTAACATTTAAATTTGCTTAACAACACAATTCATATACATATTATCAGCAGACAGTATTTAATTAATTTCAATGGAACAAATTTAATCCACTTTTAAATTAAACCAGAATCTTTTATTTTTATTTTAATGAACGATCGTTTGATGGTGAACAGACACAGAAAATTCAACAGCAATATTCATTAAAATGAAATAATATATTTTTTTTTTGGTTTTAATTGTTTTTCTATATCAGCAAAGATTATTTTAATAAGTGGATTTTAAATAATGTTTTTTTTTTTATTTAGTAAGGTTGAGCTTGATTATAGAAATATGTACTTTGCCATAATGTATAAATTCTATAAGTGATACCATTTAATTTTTCGTTTCTCATGAATTAATGCGTTCATGACATTTTTGTCGATTGCCTTTATCAAAATACAGTTTGATTTATATTTTTTCCAGCAGATAAAAAAATCTTTTAACTTATGCCGCTGAGGGTTATTTTTCGTCTGTCTGCATACATACACAGTGTTTCGCAAATAAAAAATTCAATGAATAAACAAAATTTATTAAGAGATACTTTTATTATTCACTTTTGACACACTGAGTTCCAGTGAAAGAGTATAGTGTACTACGTGATGATAACAAGTGTTACACAAGATAAGAATTTGCAAAACATCCATCAAATAAATGTATCAAGGTAGGTAGGTACCAACCTTATTACAATAGCAATTTGTGAAAAGTTGTTTTTTCCTTAAACCCAACACAAACATACATTAATCTGAAGATAAATACTTAACAATTTGCAATACATAGTTCATTTATAGATTACCATAAAATAACGAGCAAATAAGCAAAAATTAGTCGCACTGCAAAAAGACTAGTGGTATTATGAGGATTTAAAGTTCTTATGAAACTGTAATACCGTTATATTGTAGTATCCTACTTCATGTTATATTCTATAACTACTACTCTGCTCATGATTGGACTTTTATCTTTTAAATAAATCATACATAAACGATTCCGAATGATAGGGTCAACACTGAGAAAAAACACAAAAAAAAATTGATTAATTTTTTTTTCAACTGTTCAAAACGTGACCATTTTGTAGGCTTAAAGAAGTTTGCTTTGGAGAAAATATCGCTTATATAAAAAAAAAAAAAACAAAGTTGTGGTAAATTGACGTCGTATTCAAGTGGAATCACAACAATTTGTTTATTCTATCAATTTAATGCAAATCAAACGAAGTAAGATGGTATGTCCTTGAAAATAAATTAAACCACAAAAACCCGAATGGGTAATCAATTAAAATTAAAGCAACAACAAAAAAAAGAAACGTCTGCGATTCAAAGAAATCTGCATGCAAATCGAAATCAAAACCATAAATAACAATCTTTCAGCTAAATGATATTTTAAACTAAAGTGACTATTAGAATCAATTTCAACTTGACAGATCACTTTATCAATTTATTCAAAGCAATATGTTTCTGTCGTGATGTGTCTTAACAAATTAATACAAACAAACTAAACTTGTTTTCTTATAGAATTTATTAATAATTCAATCCTATGACCATCAGTATCAGCGGTGAATTTTCATAAATTAAATGAAAATAATGCGAATAGATCGTCGGTTCAAAGGTAAAACTCACAAAGTGCAGACAAAAATGTTCAAAAAAATGAGAATGAAATGCATTTTTTAAATCCAAAAAGTCTCATTTTGCACGGTTATTATAGGGACATTTAAAAGCATGCCCAGGAACTTTATTTTAAAATTTTCGGAACATGACTTTTAAGCTTTAAAAAGTATGTTTCAATTAAATTTCCTCCAAAAGGATAATAATATGTTAGTTAGTGAGTTTTACCTTTGAACCGACGAGATAAAAAAAATTATTTTTATTCGTTCATTAACAAAAATTATCTTTTTATATTTTTTTTGAATAGAGTAAGCATTTTCTTGTACACTTTTAAGCAATTTTTTATCTTAATAGAAAATCTGTATTGTGATTAAATTCGATAGAAAAAATTCATATAAAAAACATATTTAGAGCACCTGACGGGGGGGATTCCCACGCTGAAAAATAAATGTTTTAAAATTACGTTCAATGGAAAATTAATTTGTTGATAGGAAAAACATTAAAAACAAAGAAGATAAAATTGAGAGAAAAATTTGCTTTATTTTACCTAGAAGTACTATACAAGTGTACAATGTACATATGTATGTATGTAGCTATCTTGTATCGAAAATACCGACAGCCGATAAAAATTTAAAAACAATTAAATATGAAGAATTTCAAGAAGTTTGAAGATTTTCTAGTAATTTTTTATCAATTAAAATAACTTGAATTGAAAATCTTGAGTGTTGGTGTTGAGTGACATATAAGTTTTCTTCAGTAAGGCTGTTTTGAGTATTTTCGCACAGATGGATATAACATTCCATTCTGAATATTTTGATTTCTAAATGTTTTGATTGGTTTTCCACATTTATCTGTTTGGAAAAGAAGACACTTTTCTTGCTGTTGCGACTTTTTCTTCTGTTAAATCGAATGACTTGTTTGCATGAAATCGATGCTTATGATTCATAGATAAAATAAATTAATACATTTGGTGGTACAACAGCTGATGGAGAACCAGGGCCTACTATCTTTCAACTCTCAACCTTCCCTGTGTAAGGTTGGCAGGACATCTGGACATGGGAGAGGACTTACGGGTCGTTACCGCTAAGATAAGCACTTTGGTCACATCCGGAGAAGAAAGAAGTACCCCTGAACAATACAAAATATTTAATGGTGACATGGAGAGAAATTTCTTCCTGAGACCTCCGCACTCATTGCACGGGGGGGGGGGGGCTATGATCCCTAGATAATTTTTTTAACGATTTGTTAAGAATCTGATAGCTCAATTAAAATCTAATGAACGATTGTATAGTGGACGGTTCAAACTGGCTCTTTGGCTTCAAAGTCTTAACACGGCTGAGCATTGAAGGGAGAGTAGGAAAAAGTCAAACATCTCAAGAAATAGAATTTTCTTTGAGTTTTTTTGTTTATAAAAAATTGCTTTAAAAAGATCTAAATGCATATTAGGTTCGTTTGTTGAAGTATTCTAAGGGTTGACCCAGTTTTTTTTTTTAAATATTGAAAATCCCAAGAATTTTCAAAAAAACAAGGTTTTTCGGATCTCAAAAACCAACAAAGTGTCCTCAATTTTACTGTAGAGATAAACAAGAAACTTGTTTTAAAAATTTACAAAAAAAAAACACAGTCTGAACGCATTCTCTTTTTCTATTTGTTATTATTAAAGTTAATTTGTGTAATTCCTTGAATTTCTATTTCAAAAACAAGAAGAATTACCTGCAACCACGTGAATCCACAGCAAACAAAGCTTCAAAGCTCATGCCACTTTGACAGTTTATTTTTTACCTCAACTCACCCCAGCCAAAATCTAGATCTACTTCAGGGCGAGTTCAGAGCAACCCTAAATCACAAAAAACATAGAATTCGATGGCAAGAGTGAGTTCAGGATTTTCAAAAAAACGCTTTGGGGTGACTTAAGGACTCAACGCACAAACTTATTGTTTAAAAACTTAAGCCAGTGGAGGAAGTGATTTTTTGACATTGCTTACTGGTACAGACTTCCGGGTTTCTTGTGAACGTTTGACGTTTAAAGTCATCAGTAAGGCATTTTTCTTTTGTTATCGAACTGTCAAATGTTCATCGAGAGTTCCCGTACATTTTGCACGGGAATTGAACGAAAACTCTCCACACAGTTTCACGAGCGCGTTCACGGATGAAAAAAAAATGCAAATTTTGTATGGATTTACGATATGATTCACAAGTATGTACTAGGCTTTAAGAGTACCAGATTGCAAAATTATGACACAATCGATTCAATCATCAAATAGTTATAGGAATGACCCAAAAATAAGACGTAGATACACAATATTATTTTAATTGCGTTTTATATCACATGGACAAGGTTTCATTAAAATTATTAATGCAGTTTTCAAGAAAATTGAACAAAAAAAATTGAAATGTTTATAAATGGGCACGCTCCGATGTTAATTCTCAGTTATCCGGATAGCTTTGTGTTGTTGTAATCCCATGTTAAAAAACAGCTGATCACCGCTGACCTAACACCAACGCAAGTTATCTCGAAATTTTTTGGATAACTTGATAACATAGCTATAGGCCAGGAAAAATGGGTTCCGAGGTTGAAAAAATTAATTCATGAAATATTAAAATTGGAATCGACGCAGAATTGCAACCTCTATAACATATCCAAAGTCCCCCAAAATCCCCGCATTGGCTTTTTGTGTAGATGCATTTGAAGAGGTGCAGACGGGGAGAATTTGGAGGTCTATCAAACTAAAATATTTGTTTGGGTAAAACCTAATCATATGATACATGCTTTAAGAGTAGTTTTTAACGCTGAATCTAATGAAACCAAATTCAAAATGATACAACCACCCAAAAAGAAGTTATAGTCCTTTTTATGTAATGATGACTTTTTTTCCAGGTACAACAGGTAAAATATGACCGAAAACTCTTTGAAAATAACGGTATGTTAATGAAACTTGGAATGAATGTTTCATTTGTCATAGGAACTAAGAATCAAGAGAGTCCCTAAAAATATCCATGGTGAAAGGGTGTTTTTTTAAGGGGGAGGGGCAAGTGTAGAATGTTAACCTAACACCCACGAAAAAACTCTTACACTCATGAAATTCGCCAAAAATATATAATTTGTCATGGCAACCAAGAATCAAAATAGTCCTCATAAATATATTTGTTCTGGGGTTTTTTTTATTAAAGAGAGGGAAAATCTGGGAAGAAGTTGAAAGATTTGAGTCAAAATTTAAATTTGGTGTAATTGAGGTATATACAAAAAGTATGGTATATGATTTAAGGGTATTTTTTAACGCTGAATCTAATAAAAGCAAAACTAAAATAATACAAGCACCCTTAACAAAGTTATGGGTCACCACAAACAGTATTAGAACAAAGATATTTGTATGGACTATTTTGATTCTTGGTTGCCATGAAGCGTTTAATATTTTTGGCGAGTTTCATGAGTGTAAGAGTTTTTACGTGGGTGTTATGGTTAACATTCTTTGTTGCCCCTCCCCCTTACAAAAAGCACTCTTTCACCATGGATATTTTTAGGGACTCTCCTGATTCTAAGTTCCTATGACAAATGGAACATTCATTCTAAGTTTCATTAACATACCGTTATTTTCAAAGGGTTTTCGGTAATATTTTACCTGTTGTACCTGGAAAAAAAGTCATCATTACATAAAAAGGACTATAACTTCTTTTTGGGTGGTTGTATCATTTTGAATTTAGTTTCATTAGATTCAGCGTTAAAAACTACTCTTAAAGCATGTATCATATGATTAGGTTTTATCCAAACAAATATTTAAGTTTGATAGACCTCCAAATTCTCCCCGTCTGCACCTTTTCAAATGCATCTACACAAAAAGCCAATGCGGGGATTTTGGGGGACTTTGGATATGTTATAGAGGTTGCAATTCTGCGTCGATTCCAATTTTAATATTTCATGAATTAATTTTTTCAAGGTTCCCCATACGATTTGTGCTATTTTTCCTGGTCTACTAATAAACATAGGAACGCGAGGAAGGCTTTCCTATAAAAACAGGTAAATTGTGACAGTTCATGGTGGTCATATTGTTTTATTTGTTGTTAATTTTTGAACAGTTAAATCCCATTTACACGAGGAATCTTGTTGCTTGAACCTTTTTGATGATAATTCTCTTGTACTTTCCACGCAATACCTCGTGGCGTAATGGTAAGTGCGTTGGACTATCATGCCGGGTTCGAATTCCAGCCGCTAAAAATAAAAATGTTTTTTCCGAGGTACTGTCTCTTGCGAGGAAATGACAAATCCTTCAAGAGTATTTGTTGTCATGAAAATGTCTTCGCATCTAGCCGTTCGGACTTGGCTAGACATTTTAGGTCCCTTCCATTCCTGGTAACAACACGAACAGGAATGGCTGAGAGTTGTAACTTGTAAGTCACTAGGCCTTGGTTCTCCTCGAGCTGTTGCGCCACCAAATTTATTTTATTTATTCTACACGAGCAAACAAAATCCCTAAAATTTTTCAAGTTTACTTTCAAAGAGCTTAATTTACACAATGGTTTTTTCGGTCGTTTCGTGTTTTATCTTTTTGACACATTGGGTGAAGGATGTAGAAATGTAGTGGAAACGAAGAAACGAAAGCACGTAAGAAAATTTTAAGACTTTTTCCGGTTGAAACTTGACCATTGAATTGACAAACCACTGGGTACGAGGAGGGATGTTTATAAACTTTAAATTAGTTTTTTGTATAATTAATTATAGGTATAAAAAACAAGAAGAGATTTAAAAATATTTTTATTATTGCCTACTTTCCAATAAATGAGCCCCAAATGTTTTGAAGGGCAAAATAAAAAAAATGAAGGTACGTACCTGTCGGAAATACGAAACACAAAATGAGTGAAAAAATATCGTGTAATCAGGCTCAAGGTCTATTGGTTGAAGGCACACGACATGCCTGTGAAAAGAAATGTAAGAAAACAAATTTAAATCTTCCCTTACTTCGTGCTCGGCTTCTAAGCTTAAATTTGACAGTTTCTAGAAACTCTGTTTTCCCGTAGGAGATGAGTCGACCATGGTAAGTTACAGGCACAATAGACGCAGTGCCATGTTGTGTTTGCTTACTGGATTTTGCATTGATACATGAGCCCTAAATTCAAGAAGAAAATAGAAAATTATCTTCAGCGACGAAGCCCATTTTTGGATGAACAGGTGCGTCAACAACCAAAATTGCTGGATTTGAGACGAAGCAAGGTTATTTCACGCAGAGGTGAAGTGAGCTAATAGCTAAATTCGTGTGTTTTCTAAAGTCACAGGTCTATGCCAATAAGATTCAAGTGATTGGTGGTGCCTTCAAAGTCAACATAACCTGTGCTATAGCTTATCTAAATTCAGCCTGATCTATGTATGTGCAATAGATCCATTGAAAATAGATTTGTTGATTACTTAAACAAAAGTTGTTTTATGTAATTACAGAACCTATCTATCATTCTTATTGGAAACCCCTTTATAATGTTTATTTGTTCCCTAAAAATTTAAACAACATTTAGAGTTTCACCTATTGGGAATCACAATCATCGTAATTCTAGATAAGACTTTAACCACATCATTTGTTTGACCCAAAAGCAATGACCTCAAACAGCAAGTAATAAAAACTATTAATTATTAATAAAAGTAATTAAACTAATTAGGTATATTAGCTGCGTAGAGACAGAACAAGGCTTCGCTCACAAAGTTGTTTATGTTTTTTTTTTTTTCATTACAAAGCAAAACTTTTCCACCTATTTTACTTTTAACAAAACCAATCAATTGCAATTGAAATAATAGACGCATTTTATTATCCACGTGATCTGTTCCGAATCAGATCATGATAGATATATAACAAACATGATTTTACTAACAGTAGCGTTATAAACTCGTCTCTTTTTGACTTACGTTTATTTATTTTTCATGTATCTCTTACCTCATTTGCACTATTGGAACTATTCATAAAGGAAGATATCCTTCTACTACCAGAGTAAAATCTAATTTTTGGATACATGAAATAAATTCAGAAATAAACAGGATCCCATGTTCTGCACTTACATGTTAAAAATTGATCCGGATCAGTTGTGCGTAGTAAAATGAGGCTTATGACATCTAGAAATGTGATAAGTGCTGCCAATGCCAAGTACTTCCATAGACGGTGTTCACATTGGCTTGAAAAACGGGATTCTTTTTAAACGTTTCGGTATTAATAGCCGCATTTTATTATCCACATGATCTAATCCGGATCAATTTTTAACATGTAATAAATTACAAAAACAACATGGGATCCTGCTTTTTATCTGGATCTATTTCCATGATCCAAAAATTACTATTGTGAATGTGTCTCAGTAGTGCAAGGAAAAGAGGCAACAGACACATGAGAAATAAACAAACATAAGGCAAGAAGAGACGAGTATAACACTCCTGTCACTAAGATCCTGTACGTTTTATTTATCATGATCCGATCCGGATCAGGTCATGAGGATAATAAAATGCGGCTAATATCTCGCTCCCACTCCTCTAATGAACGGAGATGTGAATACTGAAACGTCAAAAAAATTCAGACTATGTGAACGCCACCATAGAAAAGGAAGTTGAAATCAAAAGTCTTAAGGTGCATACTCACCACTTGAAGGAAAATTTTTTAATATTTTAAAAATATGCATTTATGCAGTACATGTTTTAAAAATATGCTCTTACGATTGAATGTCAAAAAAAAATTTGTGATTTCAAAGCCGATTTTATTTATTTTCCGAAAAAAGAACACGAAGCCCAAAAATGGGTTATTCGCGTAAAGAGTATCATTAGGACTGTCACTGTCACTGTCACAAGGCTTGCAGAGTTTTTCAAAGAACTTTACGTCACACAAGGCCCATTCACAATACAACCTTTCAATTTTTAATAGAAATCTCCCTCTCTATCTTGCCATCCGTCCTTACTACCGCCTGAACATGAATGCTCCGTTAAATAACTCCCCAGACTGAAAATGAAATAACTCCCCAAATTGAGGGGTTATTTCATTTGCAGAATTACGGAGTGGTGCATATTTTGGGGACTTATTTCATCATGAATTAAGCCCCCAATTTAAAAATGAAAAAAGTTCCTTATAAACCATGAAATAAATCCACAATTTTGGGAAGTTCTTTCATTTGAAAAAACTTCCCAACTCCATACAAAATTTTGGGAGTTATTTAATTTTTATTTTGGAGAGTTATTTTATTGGGGAGTTATTTTTCACGTTGAGACGGTCATTAGAGCTTTCGCAGGGTTCGCAGACATTTTCAATTAAAAAAATACCAGGTTTTATCGTGAATTGGCCTCGTTCGATATGAGATCCGGTATAGAGACTTTCAATAGAAAAATTATTATAAGTTATATCGTGAATGTACCTCATGTCATCTTGGATCTAGTTCCGCAATTTCTATTCTCTCTCAAATAAAAGGTTTGAATAAATTTGACAGATAGCGTAAACGTTATCTATGTCAAACATTTTAAACTCACAATCGATATGTACACGATTTTCTGTGTGTACCAAAGAACTCACTTATGCATATTGAAAATTTCTCGGAACCTTACAACCGTGTTAACAACCGCCTAAAGTTGAAGGACCCCTGTTGTCAATACTTATATTTTATCTGTTGTGATACATTTTGTATTTTTGGTTTTATTAAATCGAAAGTCACCAAATTAGATTTTTTTGTTTGTTAAAACTTTGCAGAAGGTTCTATCGCAGTCTTTTCATACCTAGATGAAGATTTGAACACAAAAGATTTATCAACAAGTTTGTATCGCAATTTAATAAAATTGCAATAATGTCATGCATGCTCCACCTTGAACGAAAAAAAACTCAACAATAACACAATCAACACAGATGTTTTCGACATCTTCTGACTTCTTTATAGTTTAATTTTAAACAACGTCAATCAATTAAAATGTTTATTTTTATCATCATTATTTGCATCTGTGGCAAATACATTTGCACAATTTAAATACCAAAAATACTAGGTACATTAGATGCTTTGCAACAGAAGTTTTTACTAAAAAAAACCTACATACGAGTAGCCACAGGTAAAACTTGGCATTCAACCAAAATGCCTTCTTTTTTCTGAGAATATTTTCATAATTAAATTCACAGAATTGTAGCAAATGCTAGCTCCTCGATTTGCTCGCTTGGATGATTATTTTATGGGAACATAAAATTTCTCATAAAAATATTTAAGTTTTCTTCAATAAAATCACTTAAAATTGAGCTGATACGGATGCCTTCGTAGAAACTGTATTTTCGTGTGAATAGTGTTGTCTAGTCTAGGTATACCTAAACTATTTAAAATAGTTCTTTTTCTCGAACAAGCTATGCGACATTGATTTTACTGAAAAATTCACTTTAACTAAGAACAATGCCAAATAAAACCACGAAGTTTTGGCAGAGACGCACAAAGGCGGTGCGACGCGCGGCATTCTTTTTTTTCAAGGTGTTGAAGATTATAAATGTGACTTCCTATATAAGACCTGAGGGAAAAACCATTAATCACATGGCAGACTGAAAAGCTTATCACATTTTAATGTGATAGAAGTTTTTTTTTTTAGTTTTTTGTTGTTTTTATATTCACAAATGAGGTGTTAATTTTCGAGTTACATTTTTGATATATTTTACACATCAGATGGATACACCTAAGTTATTTAATATTTTCCTTTTTTTTAATTATGATAATTTTTTGGAATATTTATAAAATTGGAAGAAGAGTAGTAGATATTATTGAATTATTCATGAGGATTTAACAACAACTGAGAACAGAATTTATATGCATATATTTAAGAGACTCGCGAACTTGCAAATGCAAATGTGTGATCTTTGTGAGGCAGATTATTGACATTTTAATTCGTGCCATTAATTTAAAATTACAGATTTTTAATAGTTTTAGTGTGACTAAGTGGTTTTGCACAAATGTGTTATAGGTAGTTTTTATGTAAATCTTGTGATATTTTATTTATAAAGTGTTAAGTTATTTAGTTGAAATTGCTTTTTATAGTTTTGCTTTCAAATGATTTTATTTTAGTTATAATCTTTAAGACGGATGTTTAATATCTAAAAGGATTTTAAGCCGATTGCATTATAGATTAATTAAGCTTGTCTGAAAATTATACATATACAATTATTGAAAAAAATACGTGATAGGTTCTTATTTGGGAAAATGATATTTTGTATATTTCAGCTGGACATTTTCCGCCAGAGCAATTTGGTTTCAGAAGAGAATATTCTTCAACTCACCAGGTCATACGACTAACCAGAGATATAAAAAAAGCACTTCAGGACAAAAAATCTGTTGGAATGGTATCCTTTGACATTAATAAGGCCTTTGATTGCGTATGGCATGATGGTCTCATTCATAAGCTTCGAGTAAATGGTCTTCCTACATACCTTGTTAAACTTATACAAAGTTTTCTATATGAAAGAAAGTTTTTTGTCGAAATTTCGCTAAGCAAATCTCCATTGTACTCAATTAAAGCTGGCGTTCCTCAAGGATCGATCCTTTCTCCTCTTCTCTACAACATCTACGTATCTGACTTTCCTATCCAAAATTTTTGTAAGAGAGCATTCTTTGCAGACGATACATGTATTTATAGTATCTCCGAAAATTGTCAACAAATTGTATTAAACCTTCAAAAAGCACTCGATGCTATTGAACTTTATTTTTACTGTTGGAAAATTAAAATAAACCCTTCAAAGACTCAAGCATGTTTCTTCACAAAGAAACGAAAGCAATGTAATCTGCCACAAAATAACCTTTTAGTCTGTAATGCTCCAGTCCAATGGGAAAAAACAATCAAATATTTGGGTGTAACTCTGGATAAAAGCTTGACTTATTCGAACCAAATTTCAGAAAGCATTAAGAAAGCTCAATTTTTGCTCAAAATTTTGTACCCGCTTTTAAACAAAAACTCTCACCTTAGCCTTGAAAATAAATTACTAATTTATAAAGTGGTGTTCCTTCCTGCCATGCTCTATGCATCACCGTGCTGGTACACTTGTGCTGAATGCCACTATAAGAAAATCCAAATCTGTCAAAACAAGATCCTTAAAACCATTTTAAACCTGCCTTGGCATTTTTCAACCATAGGGCTACATGAAATTGCTACCGTTGATTCAATAAAAGATAAATGTTCAATAATTCATGATAACTTTATAAATAAATGTTTGCTAAATGAAAACCCAATATTAAAAAATATTGCAGAGTAATTTATTTAATTGTTTTATGTAGTTTTAAGTTTTTAGTAAAAAATCCAATGAGTTTTCACAGAAAACGTCTTTCTCAAAACAAAAAAACACTATACTAAAATTATTCTTCCAAATTGTTATATTTATAGTTGCTAAGAATATAAATGTTCTCATCTCTATGCATTAAGTATCTTAAGTAATGTATTATGTTAATACTGAATAAATAAAAATTGAAATTGAATGATAAATCTGCCATTAGAAACAACTTTGAATACGTGGTGTAATTTTTCAGTTCTTTGATATTTGTCTTTAAAAAATGATCAAAATGTTCGAAAAATTCTCATTAAGAGACCTCCTTCCAAAAATTGCAGAATCGACTCTTGAGCAGTCTGAAATTGAACTTAATTTGTTGAGAAAAATGTGCTTAATGCCGTGACTTAGGTACTAAATGGATTTTTGAAAAATCGAAACTGCCGTTAATGCAGTATAGCAAATTTATGAGACTCAATACACCTAAATATAAATCCACGAATGTTCCAACAGTGACCCGAACTAATGCGTTTTTTTTTCAGAGTTACCCCATGAACACAATAAAAATGAATGTTTACTTCACATTGTAGTGATCTAAACTATATTCATACCTTTCTACTTTAATAGTGCTGCAAGTAACAGCTTCACAATTGCGTAAAGAATATAGCTTATGTTGAAACAGGAAGAAAAGTGTAATTTTAGGAGTTGTACCTTCAACGTAAACGAAATGGAGTCAATCAATATAAAGATCAAAGGATCGTTCCAAGAAAGACCACATAAACCAACTATGGAGAACGACTATGGAAAAGTAAGGATAAGGAGAAGTACGGATTTAGGTAATACTTTTGCGTGAAAAAAAGTTATAAATAGTCATTTGTTAGTATTTATCTCCGAGCATATGATGACCAGACTTAGAAGCTTTTCAGTTTCTTTCAAAAATTTAAGAATAATTGTGCGGAAGATATGATCTTAACAAACATAGATAAAGTTAAGGAAAAGTGGACCTAAGTGGCTGCCTTGGGGGACCCCAGATATAACGAAGAAGGGATTACAGTGATAATATCCACAAAAAAAAATAATTTCTTATTTACCGTTTTCTTCTTCTTTTTGTTACATATAATGGTTTTCAGTAAAGAAGATATTTAAAAAAAAACCCATGCTGCTCGATATTTTTCCCATACTCCTACACAAATTTGCATAAGACCCTTTTAAAAATATTAAAGCCATAACTCCCTTAGAACACGCAGATTATTTCAGAAAATTGCTGTTGAAAATTCACCCGTCACCCCACTCAACGCCTTTGCATGCATAGTCTCTGTCTGTGGTACTATTGCAAAACCCTTTATATCGATTTTTCGTTGTTGCACCCAAATTAAGAGGAAAATTTGTATGCATTGCAATTGCTTATTTTCTTTTAGTTTTTTTGTTATATTTTAATGATTTTCACTCTTAAACATAAAATCTTGCTATTGAGAAATTGAATCTACAGTAAAAACTTAAACCATTAAATATTGAGAATTGTTGCTTCACAAAAACCTCATTAAATCGGAAATTGCCAATGTACTATAGATATAAAGCATAAAGCTTATCTCTATAGATAAACTGAATTAAGAATTGAAAAAAAAAAAATAAGATGACAAAAAAACTAAGACTTTTTTTAAGGTTAACACTCGGGCGCCATTTAGTGAATTTCTCGAATTAATTAATGAACAATTGAACAACTCTCATAAATTATGTTTTGTATGGAATTTGTTTTGCTAATGATTAGTTAAAAATTCTATTTTTGGACTATATCAGGCCTCCACACTTGTCTTTTTTCTTAGTTTTCATTGCAAACTACCATAAACCTACCTCACTATAGATATTTCATCACATCAGTCAATGAAACAACGAGGAGTTAATAGGTACGTGTTTTATTTCAAACCCACCTTTTATAAGCCACAATTCCTGGCAATAAGTTGTGTGTAGGTTTACAATGTAAATAACTGGTTTCTTTTGTCAGCTTCTATATCCAATTTGTTGCAATGCAAAATGTGTTAACTAATTGAGAATTTATGTAGGTATTTAAAACACTCTTATCATTTTTTTTAAAATAACTCCATTGTGACCTTAAAATGGAAACAAAGTTAACGTACACACCTTTTTTTTTTGCATTCACAATCACCTCGTTTAAATATCTAATTTTTGTTCCCGTTTTTTTTTTCTCGTTGTTGATGATATACAAATAAACTTTGCCAATTTTAAATGACAATACATTCAGCTATTGAAAAGAAGAATTCTTCTGTTCATATACATAAATACTTCAGAAAACACGTTTTTAGAATATTTAATTATATACCGCACAAGATGATTATATTCTGGGGAAGGGGAAAGAACATGCACGGATGCACATTAAACTGGAAATCTTCACCACAACAACTCGGTCAAGCACTTCTCGTTCTCACCATAAATATACTATCGGGACTTGATGGCGACACTATATACCTAACATAATAATAATGACGACAACGATTCTGGTTTTTCTTGGCGCGCCTCCAATAAAAAAAAATAATTCAATCAAATATAATCACAAGACACTAGGAAGTAAATTTAAGAAAATAGCTTTACTCTTCTGCTTTAATCACTGCAAAAACAAAAAGAAAGACCGATAGTCTACAAAACTTTTAAAGAATTTTCTAATTTTTGCACTTGAAAATCCAAATGGGTGCGTGAGTCTATTTCGCGTGATAGCTTATAATTATCACCGATAAATTCCTACTCAAATAATAATACCTTTTAGTGGTGATTATCTATTGTGAACATTCTAGTAAAACAAAAGTCAAAATGTTTAACCGACATCTCTACTTTCGCAAAACGAAGAACGTGTTCACCGTAGTGAAGTAAGCCCGAAACTGATACTGAATTCACCACACCACGGTATGAAATTGAGTTCGACTGAACGAAGTTCATTTTTTTTTGTGATTCGTTCGTTTTTAGTACTATTTTAGCTGTATAATTTTCATTCTCAAATATCACTCACCTCTGCCATGCCATTGCCAATGTGCTAAATGTCAACACAAAAGAAGCAATGAAATAGAAACAAGGGGAAAATGAACAATACAATGCGAATAAATGGAAGTCTCTCTTTATTTATACAAAATATGTTTTGTTCCAAGACTTTACCTGAATAAGAAGGAGGAGGGAAAGAGATACTCACTTAAAGATACAAGTCTGAGATACACTCGCAAAGTGCTCCCTTCATATTTGAAAACAAAAATAATAATTTTCACCAATTCCCTTGTCAAGGTATTCGCAATAATTCATCTAAAATAAAAATATGCGTTCGTAGGAAAATCTTAAATAAAACCTGAATTTTACAATCCCTTTTTACGGACATATGTACTTGCATACCTGTATGAATCGTAATCAAAGCAAACAAATGTAGATAAACAACAAAAACAATGTATCGTTAATCAACGATAAATTTGCTGCATGGTGAATTCAGTGTGATTTCATTGAATGACAGTTTAAAAGCATCAAGCCAAGGCGCATGTGTAAGAAATAGGAATGTACAGTGACATTTAAATGAAATGTCAACATCAGCTCAGCATGGTATAATAATTAAAACATGGAGCATGAGCATAATGAAGAAAAAGCCGGTTTTGTTTTGTATGTCGTTTGTTTTGCTTTTTTATTCTTATTGATATAATCTTTTTGGTAAAATGTAAACAATATTTCACCTCACTAAGTACAATGAATAGCGAAAATGAATTGACATAGCAATTGTGGTGAGTTCTTTGCTTGTTCAAAGCAGTTGTATACTTTTAGGATACCTAGTTTAATATTATCTCTTCACAATAATAGAGCTTTTGCTTTATTTTTCACCATTTATTGAGAACAGTGAATTTCAAATGATATTTCTGATATATTGTTACGATAAATCAAGCTACACAAAAGATATCAATTTGTGTAGATAATGTATTGGTATGTACGTGATGTTCCCAACAATGATTTATTGATCTGATTTGATCAACTGATCTATTGATTGATGATGTCTTTAGTTTTGTGAGTATTAAAAAGTTATTTTTACAGTGTCTTTCGAAAAAAATATGCTGAAAACATCTCTCACTATCTCGAATTGTCATTGTCAGTACTTGGAATTGGAATGTGTGAGAATTAAAATGTTTTATTACGCAGCAAAGTTTCATCCAAACAGTGCCAGTCAGTATTTAATGAAATTTGAAATATAAAAAAATTATTTGTCCTAATGTGGGCTCAAGGTCACATTAGGACAAATAATTTTTAGAAATACAGAAAGGTCACGAAGAAAGGAAATATTTGAAATATAAATTATACGTAGCTTGTGCTTTATTACTTTTTTATTATTTTGTTTTATAATTATTTTTTAGCACGTTTTGGCAACGTGTCAAATTTTTGAAAGATTTAACATTTCACACTATCCCACAAAGTATCTCCTATCACATGTCAAAATGAAAGTGTGGTGAAATTGTGGCCCATTGATCAAATAATTATGTTTGGAAGATTATTTTCATATTTTCGATCTACACTTGCATTGAAAAATCAATTTTTATTTATGTAGATATATCGTTCAAGCTTATCCCCAAACCTAGAATTAACAGTAAAATGTGATAGAATTGGTATTGGTCAGTTTATTATTTCTGAGTACATACATACCTATTAAATATTGATGAAGTCAAATTTTGAATTTGCTTACTATAATTTTAGCGTAAAGTAATATAAACTAATTTATTATATGTGGTGGTGTATGATCAAAGAAAACAAATCTCTATGTCAAATAGTGTGGAGTGATAAATTCTCAAGTTGTGTGGAATGAGCTGTCAAATTCTGTTTGTATACTAAATGTAGAAGATTTTTTCACGCATTTTTTATAAATGAAAGCTTTCAGAACAAGAAATAACACTAGTTGAAGCGTTTTCGAGATATGCGCAAAAATCATTTTCTCAGCTATTTTTTCAGATATTCCCAAAAATCTCGCTAACGGCATAGCTAATTTACATAAAATGTGTATTTTCTGAATGATGTGATCTGTGTCCTCCGACGATGTACTGCTTGTATAAGTCGGACTGAAATTTTATAAGTTACAGGCATTCAAAATTTCAAAAACGAGTATTTTTGAAAAATTTCTGGTTTTTGGTTACTCCATATGGATAGAAAAAAAAATATTTAAAATAATTTTAAGGACTCAAGTGAAAAACAATCTTTTTAACAAAGATTTGAGCCAAAGTTTTTTAAAATCGGATGATAAATGTAGAAGTTATTTAATAATTAGTGAAAAAACGCAATTTAATTTTTTTCAAAAAAAGTCATATAAATGTATTAGGGTGTCTGTTATTTCCCAAAATCATTTTTTAAAATCAGAAACCCCAAAATTCAAAATTTTGTGTCCTTAAATAAAGTTTTTGACCAAAAAATGTTTGTCTTAGGTGATAAATCGTTGCCTCTTAGGCCATTCTCTTTTCAAAACAAAGGAAAATTGAACACACCAAACTCCAAGACCAATAATGACGTGATATATATCGTTGGAAAGGTATTTTTATGAACTACAATAGTTACTAAAAGAGTTCATTTCAAATCTCTATGTGAAAAAAGTTATTCGCTAGCCAAAATTGTGTTTCAGCGCATTTTGATGTGAAAAAAACTATTCTTAACTAGCGAATAACTTCTTTCACGTAGAGATTTGAAATGAACTCTTTTAGTAACTATTGTAGTTCATAAAAATACCTTTCCAACGATATATATCACGTCATTAAGTCTCGTACGCTCCCATACAAAATTCTCTCCAAAATTTAGCCAAGCTAAAATTTAGCCAAACATTTTAGCCGAGAAGTACGCAGCTCCAGCTAAAAAATAAAATTTTCGTTTCTTACTGAACGCACTCATCTGTCAAAATTTAGCGCGTGAAATAATTGTTCGGCACATTAATTCTCGAGCTAAATTGTGACAGATTCATTTATTTGTGAGATTATGTGAGCTTTACATTGCGAAAATGAAAATTGAGACCGAGAAATATTCAAGGACAAACGATTTAGCAATACCAAAAGGAAAAATTGTACTAAACTATTCTCGGAAACTTCATGAAAAACAAAGTGACAGAATGTAGAACAATTGGGAGCAAGGTTGGAACACAAAATCCATTACTTTTCTGATCTTACCTATCTGTAATTTTCTGTGCAGAAAAGATTTATTAAACACACCTAGTACGAATGTCTGTTTGGAAACAAGAAGTTCGCAGATTGCTGTCAAAAGTCAAAACTAAAAGAAGTTTATGTCAAATTATGTGAAAAGTTAAATTGAGGTTTTGTCTGCAAATGGCAATCAGCACAAATGCAGTATATGCTGCGACGAATACATCAATTTATATTGAATAAATTTGAATGAACAACAACAACTTGTGTGTGCTACCATCAAGTTTATAGGCTGGAATCAAGAGTGCCACGTCGATCCTTAGACTCTTTCAGTGGTGCTTAGTCTGGTTTTACTCATATTAATTAAAAAAAAAACTCTTTGGTGTTATCTGAGAGGAAACCATGAACCAAGCGATACAGAAGCCGATGCATTACATATTATTATTTTCGGGCTACTTACTAGGAAAAGAATTTGAACAATCTCAGACAGATAACGACTCCTTAAAACCTCGAGGCTAAGGGAAGATTAGGTAAGGTTAGGTAGAAGGGCTGACAGTTGGTCTTGTTACTAGCCACGTTTTGGCCATTAGTGAAAATAAAACGATGCGGGTTAGTGCAAACACAGTGCTGTATATCAATGCCTTTTTTTATTTTTCATGTAAAGTCTATCTTTTTTCCTCTTTATTCCTTACACTGCTGACAAATTGCTGATATCATTCACAATGGTAAATAGTGAAAACCTGTACCTGGGTTATTGAAACTAACCTCGATAAAAACCTGGATCCCATGCTGTTTTTGTAATACATGTTAAAAGATAAACTCGACCCAGACTCGGAGATAATAAAATGCAGCTACTGTAACACTTAGATTTATGTAGATCCGTTATGATACCCTCTTGGAAGTTGTATCCTACTTAATGTAAAAACCTGTGTTCTGTTAGCAGTCAAGCCATTTTGAGGTGTAGATGAAGCTCAAAAGGCTATTAGCCGAAGTATTAGAAATATCTTCTAAGTTGTCATAGAAATGACTTCCTAGGTGTTTTTTTCTTAAATGACAGAGTTCTCTGGGACAGTGACAAAGGAAATGTAAGGTATCCTCATGTGCTTAGTGCTTCTTCATCGCTGCCCCCTCTGCAAAGGTCATCATTACTGAGCCTCGTTTTATTCTTGTGGTATCCTAGTAAGTTGTGTCCGGTAATAATGCTGACACGGGAACGAAGACGTTTCTTGTTCATTTGCATAACTTTGTCTGTCCTCTCTGAAATTTAGACTTAATTTTCTTGTTGCACTAAGCCAATATCCTGTTTGATGCTACAGATCTTTGCTTTAATATGTTTTTCGGCTTGATTTGAATCAAGCAACGATCCCATTCTTGCAGCTCATCAGCTCTTTCGTTTCCCTGTACATCACTGATCACTGTGACCAGGAACCCAGCAGAGTCTAATGTCATGCTGCATGCCAATAACCTTAAGCTCTTAACGACAGCAAGTAACAAGTTTTAAGTGTATCTCGATGGCAGACATTACTTTTGTTAAGGGAAAGCGATGGATACGATTTTTTCATGAGCATTCAGATAAAAAAGATTTTTTTGTCAGAGGCAAAATACCTGAAATGCCTACTGCCACCACCTCGTCTCTCTTGAACTGACTATCACTATAAATAAAATTAGAACAGGAGTTATTGCAACCACAGTGACACATTTTTGTGAATTATGAAATTAAGTTAAAAAGTACTGCAATAAGTAAACTTAAAGTCACATTACTACTTTTTTTAACTGCACAGTCAAAATTCTAGTATTGATTGCTGATTGGATTGTTACAGTTCAAATATTTTTGTGGAAGTTAAAAAACTTTAAGAAGATGAGTCCTCTTAAGCATTTCATTTTAAATAAAATAATCAAAAAAATCTACTCTTCCCTAGTTAAATCAAAAATCCACTTTTTAGATTTGGTTTTTTCTTAAAATAAAAAAGTAAACAAAAAATTTCATACAACGTGTAACACAAAAATAGATTTCATCAAACATTGCTGTTTTCCTGTTTTTATTTTGACGTCAATGTTTTAATGAATCATAATACGATATACCTATCAAAATCTGTTAAAAAAAAAAAATACAAAAAAGAATCCATAAACATTAGACCTCCCTGGCGCGTGAGAGGTCTTGCTACTATATAATTTTATTTTCATTTTTTAAAAAAATTATTATATGTATGTAGGTATCGTCAGGGAATTTTTTTCTTCTTTGATTCGAAAGGGTGTTTTTTTATTTCGAAAATTTAAATTTTAGTTTTAAAAACTTAAGGATTAATTCAATTTTTGTTCGCACTAGAAAAATGCACTAGCGTTTTTTTGATAATAAAACCAATAAAAATAAATACAAACGTGCAAATTTTTTTGTCGAATTAGTACAACATTAAAATTATTTTAGTAGGTATGCTGCTAGGCTTAAAAGACAATTTTGGAAAATTACAATTGAATTCAGCATGATACTAGGTCTTTTCATTTACTTTCCAAAACTACGAATTTTGACAGAGCTTTGGGATAAATTCGTAGAAATTCATAATTGGCAAAGTACGAAAACAGACACTACTTGAAATTAAAATCACCGAATAGGTTCTTATTTATCTTTTTTGTCATCAGATGTCACTTAAACATTAGCAACTTACTGTCAACAAGGGTTTTCTTGTCTGGTTTTTTGTACGAACTGTCACTTTTTGAGACGTTTTCAGCTGAATTTTAATTAAAAAAGCTCAAGCATAATACTAGGTTAGGTTAGGTTGAAGTGGCTGTCAGTCATGAAAACTGACACACTTAGACCATAAGTTGGCCCATTGTGATACCACAAGAATCTGGGAAAGCTTTTTCCCTACTCGATGAACCATTTGGAGCTTCTTATGAAGCGTAACAGACTACCTATGTCAACATTTACTAAATCACTAGAATCATTGAAGTAGAAATCTCCAAGATGGAGTCTTCGCCTATGAGATAGAGCAGGACAAGTGCATAGAAGATGAGGAATCGATTCTACCTCTTCCTCGTCCATACAGCTTCTGCAAAAATCATTAGAGAATACGCCAAGACGCGTTGCGTGCTTGCCTATAAGACAGTGTCCGGTTATGACACCGATCATGGAGCTAATGTGCAATCTGCTTAGAGATATCAAACATTTAGATCGCTTAAAATCCATTACTGGCCAGATTTGCATAATACTAGTCAAACAGTTTTTAAAAATAATTGAGTTTCTGTCAAAATACAGAACATTTTGACAATTACAGCCGTAATTAAAAACTAAAAGAAGTATATCATGACAAAATGTATAGTTAAACATTTCACTGGTAAAAATTTATTCGACAAAATTTAAAAAAAATTTCTTTTACCAAAACAAAATATCGAAGCTTAAAACAAAACACCATGTATTTTTGCAATCCACAATCAGCTTACTTTTTTTAAGCAAAGCAAGTTATTTTGGTGTAAGACACTTTAAGATATCTACAAGTCATAAAAATACATTTGCTCGAAAATGCGTAGGCCCACTACTGCTTGTCGCAGATTTCAAATTGTGATAAAGCACTTTACGCAGGCTGACCCCGTAGCTTATGTTTTTTTTTTCTGTACACAGTCATCATCGTATCGTATCGTAAGACAAGAAGCGAGATCACTTAATCAAATCGTACGATCGTACTAAATCAATCTTAATTAAGTAAAGTTTGCCAATTAGAATAGTGTAGTGGCTTTTATTCCAGCAGTGCGACTGCATACATACATATGTATATATTTAAGCGAAAGCGTCTGCATGTAGTTACATTCAAAGAAATGGAATGTGCATCAACTAATTCAATCTTTGTGGTTAATTGACACTTTGGCTTCGGAATCAGATGGGAGCAGCGAATTGTTGTGTTTGATAACAAAAAAAAAAAAAAAAATGAAAAGAAAATGAAAACAAAATGGGTGCAATGTGCAGTCTTGAGATATTTATTATTTAATTGCAATGCAGCCGCAGAATTAGAAGCATAAATTGTACTTAATTGTCAGTGCAACATTGTTTAATTAGTTATTTCGACATTATTGGACATGGATTGGGGTTATATGTTGGGGCAGATAGTTTTTTGTAATGCCAAAGACTCATGTTTGCTTAGTAATTAAGTGTCAACATTTGCAACATTTATTAATGGGAAGAGGGAGAAAGTGAAGCTCGTTCAACAGCAATAATTGTTCGTTATTGAGAAATATTAGTACATAACAGAAGTCGTAGTATATATATGAGAACGGTGGGTGACAGATGTAATAACTATCAGCCTAATCTAGGCATATGCATAAGAAGTCAATAAAGATACCTAGTGAAACAGCCCTGTTAAGTGTATCTTTAATAGTGCCTACTTGATATAAATTTGATTGAAAAATGTTTTAATTTTTCGTACAAAGAAAAATAAATTAAGAAGTTTTTTTATAATACAAATTTTATATAAGTACCTACTCATCATCATCGTGTCCTGTAACCCCGGTTCGGGCATAGGGCGTTAATACATAGAAGTACTACTGAAATAAATCAGACAATAAATCACTATGTCACTGATGAGTCTAAGTGAGATTGCCTGACGAAACGTCCATTTGTAGGACTAAATGTCATTAATAGCTTTTTTGAATCAAAAACAAATTCGTTCACACAAAAATCTCAAACTATTGAACTTTTAAGCTCTTTGCTTACTAAAAGGACAAGTATTGGATATAAAGTGACGGAGAGTATGACAAAACGTAATATTTGGCTTGATGCAAAACCTTGATTTTTGTTTTCCCCGAAACTTAAAACTTGTATCAAAGAACTTTTACAAATAATCAACAAGCCAGATACGAATGCCAACCATACATAATATCGGACCGGTCCCAAAGCTACTGTCAAGTAGGAGCATTACAAACAAAATTTCCGGTTAAAAAAAGAGTTGTATTTAAATGTGAACGTTTGCTTAATGCAAGTCTTATCGTTATCGGTTTATTACCGCCATTTGTGAGAAACAATTTTATTTCTCACCTACATATACATACATAATTACATACGTACATACCTTGTTACTAAATAATATTGTTCGTTTTCTACTAAACTGCTATGAATAATAAAAGGTAATGGAATTGACACAAATATGAAAAAAGTGTGTGTTCGAAGAGATTGAAATGGAAAATTACTCAGATATTTTATGAGCCATTTTTTGATTAATATGGATTCGAGGAACATGAAACACTGTTTAGTATTAACCTCCACAATTTTAACTATGAAGGAAATGACATATTAGTATATGAAAATTGTTAAGTAGTTCTGTCAAGTATTTGCACTTCCGATACAAATTTGTATCCATTGTTCCATACTCAAAATCAAAAGTCGTAAAGACTTTGCAAAATTCGTTGTCCCATGGTTTTGTGTTTATAGGTCTTTATTATACTTTGTACCTGCATTTCTCCTTCCTGTCTACTTTATAATTGAATCGTCATCATCATCATCATATAAATAAAATCTTAACTCGCTAGCTACGCTTTGTCCTCGCATCACGCAAAAATTATCGGCTATATTGAGATTTAGATGCGGTTTTTTGTAATTTGTTTTTATTAGGTCCGCAGTCGTTATAGAATATGATATATAAACATTCAATCACAAAAAGGTTGGTACACAAATGCAATATTATGACGAAATTAATAAAGAATATACAAATAAATAAATAATTTCTGTTTCACTGTGAAATACTTCTATAAAATTAAATGGCAAACTTGGACTCATCGCCTTAGACCACCTTTTGCAAAAATTAGAGCAATTTTTTCTTCAACAACAATCGAAACTTAAGATTTTTGTTTGATATGCGCATATTGCGCATGGCTATATGCATATCCGTCAACCTGTTTCTAGAAGCCGATTCCTTACAACAGAGATAAAATAACTGCACGCATATCATTATTGGTTGTAAAAGGATGAGCCTTATGGCCAATTTCATAAACAAACACTAAAATTGCTTTTATCTAAACTCCTTCTAAATTTTATCAGACATTTAAAATTTTTCAGTTTCACCAATGTAGAAAAGGGATATTTTAGGGATATTTTAATTCGACTGAGTTTGCTCACATCCCTGGATTAAAAAAAAAGTGGTTGTTTCCCTCGCACATGCGAAGTCTATGAGAAAAGTGAAAAAGCATTATGGATGAGGGACAATTATTCTGACAGCAAAATATCAGCTATTTTTGACTGGAATGGCTTAACAAAAAAGACTTTTAAAATTTAATGAGACAAAAACGAGCTTTTAGTTTACAAGGGCTTTTAAAATCTTCTTAAATATAAAAGCATTTGGTGAAACCAAAAATCATCATTTAAAGGCTAAAAGGCTTTTTAAATAATTAAAAGTCTTTCGTGAAATCGGCCATTACTCTGTCAGAAAGTAAAACGATAATCTTTTGGTGCTGTTTTTTTTTCCCTCTTATTTTCTTTCGGGGTTTTCAAAAATAACAATCTGTGTGTACACTCTGATAGTATACCATGTACAATCTTCTTAGAGCATATTAGCTCCTCTGAAAATGCTCCTATTGAACATTTCTGATTGCAGCACTTCTGGACAGTTAGTTTTGATAATTCGTATGTAGTACAGCACTTATTTTTTCCTATTTTTCTGAGGCTACAAGTAAAGCCATCAACAAATTAAAAAAAAAAAAACTTTCCCCAAGACACCGAATATGCATATTTTTAAACAAATTTACCATCGTTACTAATTATTATATTTCCAATCAAATTCACTTCATATCTTAATGCCGAAATTTTAAGAAATTTTCTTGAGCAATGCATTCGAAATTGAGCGAAAAATCAGAAATGACACGTTTTTAAATGCAAAAATAATTGTTTTCCATTTTTAGGCCATTTCCATTTTAAGTAGGGTTTCCAGAACATCTCTTTTAAAGAGAACATGTTCTCTTTTTTGACTCTGATCTTTCTTATTCTTTCTTTTTTCATAAAATTCTTTTTTTGTACTCTTTTTTACTTCTGTACTCTTTTTTATCTCTTTTTCCTAAATGACCAAAATATTAATTAAACACACTTTTCATTAATGTTGTATTGTCCCCTAAAATATAAAATTATGCATTAATACCACTGAAGTAAAAACCTTCCTGTTCAGGATCGATGGAAGAATTTAGAAAAGAAATAAGTATGGGGGAAGACTTAGAACAAAATATCGATTACCGAATTTTTGAGGAAGTTTTAATGGATGACTCAAAATTGTTTGACCAATTTTACCGTTTAAACAAGTTTCTTTTGAAAGAAATGACAATGGGCCAGTATTTATAGGTCGTCTACAAATCTTGGACGGTGTTCATACCAGCTTCACGTGAGGCGACTCATTTTGACGTCTCTTTTTTGTATCTCATTCTTATTTATTGAAAAGAAAGAGATGGAGAGGTGAGGCAGAAATTTTCAAAAAATTTAAAAACTTTTGCCTCACCTCGCCATTTCTTTCCTTCCAATAGATAGTAATGATATACAAAATAGAGACGTCAAAATGAGTCGCCTCACGTGAAGCTGATATGAACACCGTCTTGAGTTTTATTCAGAACTCTTAAAAATGTGAAAGTTCTTTTTTGTTTTCCTGTACAAAATATGAACATGGAACGTATTTTTTCGTTTATGGGATTGCAATGGACAAAAGAACGAAATCGTTTAAAAGTAGGATTCTCATAGTTGCCTATAACTTAAAAGATTTTAGCTGTCAAAAGTTTTTTGAAATCTTTTTATATGAAAATAAGTATCTTAACCAAATTCGAAGCTCTTAAAAATATGACACTTCAGATGAGGAAGAAAATTAATGTCTATTTTGCCTACATTTTACTAAAATCCCGATGGTGAGGTGAGCGAGGGGGGCTAACAGTAGAAGTTTGGAGTTTCGAAAATGTTCTCTTTTTTTTCAAACACGTTATGGACACCCTAATTTTAAGGGTAAATTATTGACTCAATATGGGTGTCTTAGCTCATTACTTTAATTGGATTGTGGACCAGTAGTGGGATATTTAATCTTTCATCGTTTAAGCGCAGACAAAGTCACGGGCATCAGCTAGTAAGAAATAACAATGTAAAGAAAAAAAAATGCATTTTCTATCATCTTACGTAAATTTGGGACACCCTTTTGAACTGTGGCGACAGTGGTTCGTTTGTTTAATTTTTGCGACAAAAATTATTTCCCACGCCAATAATCTTTGGTACAAATTAATGAAATTTTGTTAATTTAATGGCATGGGAATGTTAAATTCAATGGTGATGTCTGTTTTTTTTTTCTACTTCAAACACAAGATTCACAGTTTATCTCAGAAAATGGTCCAAGATTTCAACATTTATAAAAAAAGTATTGTCAAAGTCAGGAACTGAGTCAAGTTTATTTTTTAAATGTTCGGAAATATGTGCTTGAGTGTTTACTTTCATACCCCAATGACTCCAGACTTGTTGAAAATTAAAAAAAAGATAGTCCAAAATATTGAGCAATGTGCCCAAGGGATAAGAACTAATTTTAGTGCGTAATCTGACAGAATTTTCAAGAATTTTGACATTTTAAATGGTCGGAATCTGCAAATCAAATTCTGCAATCAATTTCTCAAAAGCTCTAAATAATTAAAAATAATCTAAAGTAACGGTTTTAATAATATTGATATTTTTTAGGATTTTTTTTATTTAAATCTGACGTCAGGCGAAGAATTCTGAGAGTTGACAGTTGGAAAAGCTGTTATACTAACATTATTTATGTAAAGCAATTCAAATATTCTTATATGTATGTATTTAAAAATAATATTAATTTAATGGTTTCATTCAACTGTCAACTATTAGAATTATTAGGCTGACGTTAAATTTAAATAGTGCAATCAAAAAAATTTCAACATTATTAAAACTTTTTGGTACCACAGAATTCAGCATCCAAAAACTATTAAGTGTACCAAATTCCAATAATTTTTATAAAAAATTGGCGAGGGAAATAATTTTTGTTGCCAAAATTCAACAAGCTAGTCACTGTCGTGACAGTTCTAAAGAGTGTCCCAAAATGTACGCGAAATGATAGAAACACAGTTTATTTCTTTAGGTTTTGTGTTGCCGCCAAACTTTCGCTATTTTTTATATATTAGGTGTGTTCTGCGTTGTGTTAAGTGAATTTTTTGCAAATTTTCACAGGATGCTGTCAGAATACATAGAAGAAAACAACCAAGCTTGCAAAGCTAGGTGAAAGTTTCACATAGCCAGACAGGCATATTGTTCAACAATTGGTGTTTTTCTTTTTAGCTCCGAGCATAGCACTCAGATGTCAAAAAAAAATCTGTTTCTTTTTAACTCAGAGCACTCAGAGCGCTTAACTTATGTTGCTTTTTTCAATTAGAGCTATGTTTGTTGGGGTACACTCTATGAGCTTAGAATAAAAAGTATATGAAGAAAAAACGCAAATAATAGAAAGTTATTTTTGTTTATGTTTTGTGGACTATTGAATATAATTCAAATTAAAAGTTTTTTCTGACCTTTAGTTCAAATGAGTTTCGCCCAGGTACAACAGTTGGGCTCATCAGTTAGATGCTGTTGTACCCTTCTAAGACGCATTATTTTTAATCGATGGATACCGACTAAAGGTCACAAAAAACTTTTAATTAGAATAAAATGACCCGGCGAATGGAGTGAAAAGCTGAGCACAGCCAAATTAGCTCTTTCTCTATTTTTTCACTCTTTCAAATCAACGTACTCAAATTTCAGTTTAAATTTTAAATTTTTTGAGTTTTTGACGGTATTCAGCCATATTCTTTCCAAGAGAAGAAAATGAGATAGAAATAAAAGACATCAAAATGAGTCACCTCACGCGAAGTGGTATGAACACCGTATTTGATTGGCCAGCAGCGGTCATATAAAATTTAAATTTTGGTGCGTTGAATGCAGAATATATATATAAATATATATATAAATATGTTTCAAAATTATTTATATCGGAACTTTTGATCATATAAAAATAATAAAGAAAAAACGTCTGATGAAAGCACATTGTTTTCGCGTGTAATGATCCATTTTTAATAACTCTAAACTGTCGCCTGTCAAATTGTTTTCTTTTTTTTAGGGGTGCCAATGCTTGACTAAATAAAAAAAATACTTTTTTTTTTTAAATGAAATATTATTATAAATATTCACCTGATGACTTCTTGGAAAAATCAGCCTCGACGATCTCGTTGGAGGCATTGGATTTCTTGCCGATGTAACCACCATTTTATGACTTCTTTTAAGATCTGATGCTATTCGTTGTTGCTTATGGATTTTTAAATAATCACGATGATCTAAATCGTTTAATTTTAAAGAAGCCAGGATTAACACTTCGAATAGATATGCGTATTTTATTTTTATTTCACAATATAATGTTACTCTGCTTTTAAAATTTCAATTAGGTACTTTTTATATTTCTTATAATGAAGTTAAATTCAATTTCTTCTTAAATTTATTGATTTTTTTTTTTTGTTAAATTCACTTTTTCACTGAAATGATTTAAAATAAAAAAGATATTTATGATCACACTGCAAAAAAAGGAGCCAAAGAAGGAAGACTACAATTTTGTTTATGTATTAAATTGCGTCCCAGTTAAATTATTATCCCAAAAGTCAAACCGTAATATTATAATAGAAGAACCAGTCTTCAAATGCATGACCATATAATACACTTTTAGCCGTCAACCAAAGTTAAGTATTAACAATTTTATTTGCGTAGCAATATATAAAATAGCCGGTAATGTACTGCTCTGTCATAAATCTTGTCTTACCAATTATGGCAATATTGGCTTCTATTTTTTTTATTTTGATCAAGCCAATCTCGTTTAATAAAACCTCATCTAAGTTGACTTATTTAACTGAACTGACCAAAACTAAAAACTAGTTAGGTGAGTTGCACATTTCTTGGAAAAAAATAAAAGAACTTCAATAAAAAGATACACAGCGGCGTCATATCTACCCACCCAACTGTTTATAGTGTAGACTTCATAAGATAGACAGATAGTAGGTATTTCACAAGGTTTAAGCTGCGCGTCGTCGCCGTCGTCGTCTAATAAGACGGAAAGGTGCGTAGGTTTTTTCGTCTTTATTTTTCTGGAAAATCGTGTTGACATCATGAACATAGGAACGAAGCAGAGATGGGGTAAGAGGAGCTGTGTCTGATGTGTTGGCAAAGAAACCTTTGCCCACCTTTAAGAAGACTCTTAACTTTGGCGGAACATCTATCGCAAGAACGGAAACATGCTTATGCGATTAATATGGAGACGGCAACACATACAAAACGAATGAAGATCCGCTGAATTCAAGTAGTTGTGGCCAAAGGTAATGATATTATATTTTTACATATTTTTTTGTTGTTGTAGAAATTTACATCTACGAGTATAAGAAGATACATTTAAGGTGCCTCATTCATTTGTAATTTACGTGAGTTTAATGCTCGATTAAATAACACGCGCCAAGCTGTTCGGTTTCGGATATGTGACGACGAGGAGGAAATCGAATGTAGGTTGACTTGACAACTATAGGTACCTACTGTCAAAGAAGAAGGTTCATAACACAAGTCTTCGATTGTTTTTATTTTGTTTTGCTATTAAATCGAAGAAGAAGAAGGCAGTGATAAAATGAAATAAGATAGAGATTGTGTAAATGAGTATAAGTAGATGTCACCTTTAGTGTTTTCGTATTCAGAGAACTATGCGAGAGACAATTAGTAAGTGTGGAGGTTGTGTAATATGTTCGAGAATGACAGATAGCAGGATGTTATAGTACTGCATCCGCTGAAGAATGAATTACGATAAGCCTAATACTGGTACGCTACTGAAGAAAAACAAAAAATCCTATACAAAAATTACACAACAAAATCATAAACACACAAACAATTTCATTCTGCTTTTCGCTGTTGAATGAATGAAGTTGAATACACTGGTCTACAATGAAAAACGCCTTTCAACCAAACCATATTTTCCCTAAGGATTTTGGCCTGTTGATTCCGATGTCGAAATTTCTCTAGAACGTCACGTTTTTGAGATAATTCAATATAATAACATTTTTTTTTAGTGAATTTGACGTCTAATAGCTTCACCACTAAATATATTCTTGCGCGAAACTACTAATAGGATCAGAAAGAACTGTATTTCATCTTCTTAAGTTATTTCAAATCTTTTCGAAATTAATTTTCTTCTCAAAACAGCAATAGGCTCCAAAAACAACTCCGGTAAAAAATGGAACAACTAATTTTTGGAAACTTTGTTGCTTTCTATCTGTGAAGTGACAAACTACAGACAGTAGGACCTATGAAAAGAATTGTTAAAAATTGTTAGTTCAATATTTTTTGGCGCACACATTTTTTCTCTCAGACAAACATGGAATTAAATAAATAGATTTTTGAAATTGGGGGGGCTTAATGGTGTTAGAATCGCTGAGAGAGGGAATATGCGATTTTTGTCTGTTATGATTTAGACATTGGGGAAAAATAATATGAAAAGTTCAACCTGTAACGAATTTTTGGGATGTTAAAAAGTTGGACTACAAATATCAGTGAAATAAAGTAGGTAATGGAAAAAACCTCTTTTAATTTTAATAAGCTTATTTATATTCCTTTTTAAAATCTTCTGATCAAAAACTTCTTTACATACTTGACTTGATGAATATCGAAGAGAAATTCTACTATATCTCAAATAAGATGTTTTTATTACAGTGTAGCATAGTACGCAGCTGAAGCGAAACAAAAATTTCTATACAGTGTTAAATTCGTCCTGCCAGACTGTTTAAAAAAACCGTTTTTCACTTTGAATTTTGAATTTTTTAAACGGTCTGGTAGACCCAACTAAACACTCAAATGGTCTCAGATTCCGTGATATGTGATCCGAGGAGCTTATCTAGGGAGAAGTGAAAACCAATTTCGGCTAACACAATTATCCCCCAAGTTGCATTCATATTTTTTTTTCGATGCACTGTTACTCGCAAAGGCCCCAGTTGTGGACTGCAAGACTTTGATTTTTTTAATAGCCTTTAATGAAGCTTTCGACGCCTATACTTCTTTTTTTGCTATCGTTCACACCCAAAATCTGCAGTGGGCTCTCGGTCTAGATATGATTCAGTTTTAAGATGAAAAAAAAACAAATCAAGAACACAGACAGAACTATTTTTTGGAACCCTTAACACCACAGAAGGACGATACGAAAACCAAGAAAATAATTCACATGACACAAGACAAAAAATTGACGTCAGATTTTGTACTGTTTTTTTTTTTATTTTATTTATATTTTGACATAAGTCTCCATATTTTGTTTCCGCAATCTTTTCGGTTATGATTTCGTTTTCGAGATGGAGATCCCAGAAAATGTTTGTTTCACTTCAGCAGCGTACCAGGCTTAGCCTTACGTTTTGCTCTTAATTTCTCTCCAAGCACCAGCTAAAACCTTAGCTAAACAATGACATACGATTTGGGTGAAGAATATACCGCAGAAAACACCTGTTCTCTGAAAAGCAATTTCGTTTGAACATTTCAAATTAATCTTAGGAAATAAAATAGATTTTTTTCTATGACATTGATAAATCTTTTTTGCTCGAACATTTCTCGTCTTCGATTTTTAGGTTTACAAAGTAAATATCACATCAAGAATAAAATACCCTGTCACAATAATTAAGCTCGAGACTTAATGTGCCGGGCAAACATTTGACGCGCTAAATTTTTACAGATGACGTCTGTACGAAAATTTGATTTTTTAGCTGGAGCAAAAATGTTTCTCTAAATTTTTGAGAGAATTTTGTAAAGGATAGTCCACTAACCATTCAGTCACATGGTATTTCGTTGTTAAAGATTAAATTACTTTGCATATACATAAGCTGCGAATTGAAAACTGCTAATTGCGAATGGTCAGGAATTTTGACATTTCTTTCACATGAGTGGTCTCTGATAGACACAGAGAGTCATACAAAATAAACTAGTTAAATGAGTGGTACAAAATTGAGGTTAAATTCGAGCGAATTTTTCATTTGCAGATTTGTGGAATGCGTCCTGATGTTTTGGATTGCGAATTAGTGCAGAAAATATCGTGTGTGATCATTCGTTGCTAATGAGATATCGATGATCATCAATCATCGAGAAGTGGTCGAAAACAAATTGAAGTTGAATGAACAAGTTATCCGGTCCATTAAAGTGGTTAAATTTTTTTTAACTGTATTCATAAGAATTGCGTGATGCACATTACTTTGAAAAAATTTGTATCTTAAGCCTAGTACGCAGATCGAGACAAAATTTATCTCCCATATACAATTTTTTCCAGGACAAATTTTATCTCGGATTTTTTTTCCAACCGGTACGCAGCTCAAGCGCAAAATTTGGAAGCTGTAACCGTTGTACGTGAAAAGGTAAAAGAAAGTCTCCACTTAATTTTGCGCGGAAAAAGAATGCTCGAACCATTATTTTTCCGGTCAAATTGTGACGATTTATACATATTTCGCTTTTTATAAACTAAAACCATCTCCCTGTTCTAATCTTTCTATTATTAAGACGTTGTGAGGACGCACGGCTGAAGTTAAATATAAAATGCGTGCTAAAAATGATTTTGCGCGGAAAAAGGAAAATGATGACATGGAATGAGAATAGATAGAACAGCTGGGGGCCGATTCTGGTTCTGTGAAAAAATGAAACGAACAATTTTTCACGCTTTCACACTAATTCCGATTCCCGTTCTGTGAAAATGTGCAACCAAACATCAAAAACTTTCATTATGAATAATTTGCTTTCACGCCGTCATTTGGAAGCGAATATCCAAAATGAAAGCGTGAATACGAACAAGCAATGACAAATTCAATCATATCTCTCTCTCTGTCAAATCCATACAGAAGAAAGTGTTCCTATCTCACGCATTTCTCTGTTCTCTTCAAAAACACAAGTAAATTGAGAGAATCGTGCAGTTTTCAGGAGAAATGGTAAGGTGGTTCTAGCATCGATAATATAGTTTTCATTCACAGAACCAGAATCGCTTATTTGTGGCAAATGAATCGAAAAAGTGAAAGCAATGGTTGGCAGCGAATGTGAAAACGATTTATTCGATTCACTTTTTCACAGAACCAGAATTGGCCCCCTGTTTTTAATCAAAGAGTACAAAAGAGTGCAAAAGGGCCACATAAAGATAAGGAAAATATTTTTTTCAATACAAAATTTAAATTGATTTCCAAACAGAGTTAAATTGAGTTGAAATCAGCAAACAGAGTTGGCAAATTTAATTGGATTTTGGGAGTAGTAGAAAACTGTGAACATTTCTGATTTTGGCAGGTTTTTTTTATTGACTATTGACATCACATCCATCCTTCAATGGAATTTGATAGTTGAAAGCTTGAAAGATGGGGGACAAACTATATTTTGACCGAAAATTTGTATTTTGATCCAAATGTTAGAAAATTGCCCTAAAATTACCTTTAAAAAAATGAAAATTTCAGACCTTTTAGAGGTATTTACATCCACCCACCTTATATTGTTCCCCATCAAGCCATCAAGCGCATACGATCAATTTTTCTCTATCAGCAAATGATTTGAAAGAATCTGATTTCTGTATGTGGAAGTTTAAAATTTATACGAATTGAAGTAAATTCTATAATCTTTTGAATTTCTAACTACGCTACTGTTCTCATTTAACTTTTATTTTTATCTCTACACCTTCGGAATTTGTCTCGAGACAAAAAATGTACCGATAAAATTTGTCAAAACTTCGATATGACGATGTTTAACAAAGATACGGTCATTTGAAAAATCGCAAATCGTTTGATCCCATAACAGTGTACATAAACGAAGAATTTGAAAAAAAAAAAATCAAAATAAAAGTAGAATTCAGGACACAAAATTGTGTATTTGTCGAAAAAAGTTATTTTTATATGATACTCGCATTTAGCTACAGGCTGAGGCCTGAGAAGTTTTGTGAAATGTGTTTTAAACTGCCAAAGCTTGGTAAAGATAATTTAAACAAAGTGAGAACGTAATTAAATTTTCATATTTCGTGAAACCAGTCTAGTTATTTAAAGTTATGAATTTTGTGAAGAAACTGACAAATTTTTCCTTAAATTTCGGGCTTATTACTCTGAAGCTGAAAATAATGAAATAACTAAAAGAAAAGACTCAAAAAAGGCCAAGTTTGTGAATGGTAATTTAAAGTTTCAATTCTTTCGTTTAAGTTTAAAGGAATTACAACTTTATAATTAACAACAAAATATGAAAATAAGAAAACTTTTATGTCAAAAGAAAGCCTACAAGGAAGCACAACAATACATAAATCCATAGAACTGCTGAAATTTGGCTGTTATCATTAAAAATGAAAAATACAAAAACAAAAAGAATTGGAAAGTCTATTTTTATTTTCTTTTAATTTTTGCTGTAGATCAATTATGATCTCTGAAGCCTCTTATACAAGATTAATTATATAAAAGTGAAAAAAGAACTCCAGACAGTAATAAATCAATTGCTGTTGAAAAATTTGTGGCATTATTTGCCAAATATTGTCATATATATAGTAACCCTAACCCCATTAAATATGAACAAATGGATTTTGTCACTTTGTCACAGTATAATTTAAATGCAATTTTTTTTATTTCACACAAAATTTTTCTTGTGCCGAAAAAATTATTTTTGTAACTGGGTCAAGAAAATTCTGAAATATTTAGAGGTGTGTCACTAAATGTATGCTCTCTACTTCCAAATTTTTCTAGAAACATTTTAACACTACTACAATTACCAATCATTTTATAATAAATCAAACATTCTTCACAAAGAAAGGCTTTTTCAAATTTCAAACAATTTTTCTATTATCTTCATTAATCAATCAAGTTCGATTAAAAGAGGTCTTAAAGCGTGTTTATTTGTATGCAGTAGGTGTAGGTAGGTATAGGTACCTAACTGATAATCAAAATATATATCAAAATCGAGTAAACAAATAATAAAAAAAAGCAATGGCTGGTGTACCAATAGCTTTAACAAGTTCAATGCCGGTCAAGTGTATCTTTCTATGAAGGAAAGGTAAAATTTTATTATTGTAATAATAGTTCCATGTAAACAATAATAATTCACAATATTTATAGTGTTTTGACAGAGAACCACACAACGAATATGATAGATGATTTCTTCCTTCAGCGGCGTAATACATTAAATCACAAGTCACAATGGAAAATATACAAGCTATTGTAATTTATAATATTTTGACTTTATTTTAGGAATTCGAGAAATTTTTAGTTTTTAAAAATAACCCAGACCACAAGAGATAACATTAATGTAAAAAAATAAAAAAGGGTTGTAAAATAAGCTTTTTTTTATCGAATGGATTCTTTTTCGGTATTTTTTTTAAGAAAGGATCACAATAATTCACAGTAAGTAGATAGAGAACGAACTATTTTCAATTTTATTATTCACAATGAATAGGTAGGTAGGTATAAAGTTTTATTTTTACCTTTCAATTTATTAGATCAAACTAAACAAACAAAATAGAATATTTCTCGAATGTGATGGATGTTTTCCAAGAAATATAATTTACTCTAGATCAAACGATCACTTGAATTTTAATTTTTTAACAAAAGTTTCGGATTATTTTTTTTTATTTTGATTATATTTGATATTTTTATTATACAAATAAAGATATCATCGTATCTATGCGCGAATTATGGAGAATTTTTTATTTTTATTTTTTTTAAAGGAATTTTTATTTTCAATATTTTAGATACACCGATCGCTTGTGCTCATTCGTCTGAGATACTCGAAGTGCAACTAATTTTAGCCGCTTTTGTACGTTGCGTCGTCGCCGTCGTTGTCGTCGTTTGGAGATACGTAAACGAAACGTTCGTTTCCATTGAGAGTTCGAAAATGGACTGAGAGGCACGCAGAGCTAGAGTACTAGAGACCTTTGAATGAAACTCAACGGTCGTGAAGACCGACGACGACGACGACGCGCAAAGTGTGAGCGTATCTTTGAAGGCATATAAAATACATCGATAAACTCACAGCCTTTCAGATACTTGTTTTCTTTTTTTTATTCTAGAGATTTTTTTTTTGTTTGCACCATTTCGTGGGGTTTACTTGGGGATCGTTCGGTTTCGGGCATGGCTGATCCGGCGGAGGTGCGGCAGGCGTGTGCGGCAAACTGGCAAGCTCAAGACCTGTTCGCCTAAATAAGAAAACCAAACAAAATAGAAGAAATCCAAAATAAAAAAGAAGACAAACAGTTGAGTCTTGGGTGTATGACTTATGGACGAGATATATAGCGACAACGACGAGCGACGAGCAAGACTAATGCACGCACGTACAGCATGCAATATTGACGCGAACGCGTAGTGTATCGTCGTCATTGTCGTCGTCGTGCCGCACCTTCTTCTTTAGTTTTTTTTTTAAGCATGGCGGATAATGCAGTTTGTTTTAAATAAGACCCTCTTGGGTGGATCCATGGAAATGGAAGTATTATCGTAGTGGGTTTTTCCTGAACGAGATTTTTAGTTTTTCACTTGCTTATAGATACCTACATTCAAGTTTTTAAAGTCGATATTATTTGTCATCTTCCCTTGAATTATAATACCTACGACATCTTTATTTGTCGGCTACGATGTATGTAGAGAAATGAAATCGTATGTAGTTCAAAAGCTTTTAACAAGATGTTAAGTAATACGTATGCATCTATTTATTTATTTATTGCTTTGTTTATGGAATTTTTAATTAATGGTTTTACATATGACACCCATTAATAAAAAACTTTTGGTCTAGAATTTTCAGATAGCCAGGTAGGTAAAGGTGATTTAGACAGTTTTTGACATATTGCGGCTCTAGCTCTCTGCCAACTGAGATTCTTTTCATCGAAAATTTTCAAAAATTAAAGTTCATAGAACACAATTTTTGTTTTATTTAGTCAGAGTTTCAAATCTGCATTTTCCTACAACTTGAAAAGAACAAAAAATATGCTGAAATGTACTTAAGCTCAAAAAGACGATAGTGACAGTATTTTTTATATTTTTTATTTGTTCTCCCTTTTTGGCAATATCTTTGTTGAGATGCGAATATGTCGTATAAATTGTTCACTTAGTGATGGTTCAGCCTGGAAGCAGAAAGGAGAATTGAATTAGTGGGAACACTCCTCTTGGTTTCTGTCTTCAAGAATGTTGGTGGCACTGTTGATTCTCTACGCTGGATTCATCCACCGCCCACCATCCTTCTGAAAGACTCTTCCAAAGCTAAGGCTAATTATTACAGCTAGTCATTTCCGATAGAAGATTATAGTGTTGCCCTCTTTTGCCTTATGCCACCAACTTCAACCATCGAGACGAAGTGGAAGAATTGCCAGGAAGCCATCAGAGATGCTACATTGCACGACCACCACAGTGAAACCCCTGGTACAACGAAGAATGCAGGCAAGTACATGCAGCCAAACAACAGGTATGCAAAGCGGCGCTGCATAGAAGGACCAGAGCTGCTCGAGAGCTCTACGAGCAAAAGAGGAGGGGGAACACAAGCTTTTCAGAAGGAAAAAGAAGGAGCATGAGAAGCACGCGATCGAAGCGAAAGAGGGATGCCATTGCAGGAATGAAGCTTGGAAATTTTACCAACAAGTTAATAGAACCTCCCAGCCATAAAAGGCCCTAACTGAAGCCTGCAAGAATGATCAGGGTAACATCGTGGTAAAATCGCAGTCGTTGCTGAGGATATAGAAAAATCATTTCTGTGAATTGCATAACGGCGATGAAGAACCAAACTTCGCTACCATGCAGATTGCATCATTCAACCTGGATTACGTAGGTCAACAACTCCGTCCATCCGATCTCGACGAAGTGAAGAAAGCTATATCTTAACTTAAGCCCAATAAAGCAGCAGGAGCTGATGGACTTTTGGCTAAAGCTATTCAAATTAGCTGGTGATGAATTGGTTAGGAGTATGCACCAGCTCATCTGCAAAATATGATCGGAGGAAAGCATGCCCGATGAATGGAACCTCAGCATTGTTTGCCCGATCTATACACTGCACCAACTTCAGAGGCATCAGTCTTCTTAGCATCGCGTATAGGTGGTAGGTACAATATTTTCTCTGCCGTCCTTTTTGAACGCCTGAAGCCATTCGTCAGAAATCTAATAGGTCTAGGCCAGGAAAGTCCACCATGAACCAAATATTCGCATTACGGCAGATCTTGGAAAAAAAATCCAGAAGTTTCAAATCGATACCCTCCACCTTTTCATCGATTTCATGGCCGTGTATGGTAGCATCCTTAGAGAGAAGAGTCTATAGTTTTGGCATCCCTCCGAAACTCGTCTGGTTGTGCAGGATGACGAAAGAGAGCGCACACTGCTCTATCAAAGTCGACAAGGACCTCACCGATACCTTTGATGTCAAAATAGGCTCAAGGCAACGCGCTTTCATGCGACTTCTTCAACATCGTTCTCTATAAAATAGTGCAAAACTCCCACGTTAACACTAGAGGCATATTCTGTCAAAAGTCCGTCCAATAACTTGCTTACGCTGACGACATTGACAAAAAGTGTGATGTCTGTGGTGCTTTCGTGAGTATTGATGGCAAGACGAAATATATTCTGCCAACAAGAAAGGGCACCCAACATCGACGCACGCCTTAAATAGAATGTCTCTATAGAGAGCTATAATTTCGAGGTGGTCAGAGACTTTGTTGTCCCAGGTTTCCCTATCAACTTAGTGATAGCGCGGAGATCACACGAAGAATTATTCTTGCCAATCGCTGCTTCGTTGGGCTTAGGCTTTAAAGGCTTAGGCTTAAAAGGCAATTGAGGAGCAAAACCCTCTTTCGAGCAACTAGGGTGTCCCTATATACATAAGACACCTAAAATCAAGGACATGATGTATGGTGCAGAATCATGGATTGAAAGGAAAATTCTCCGGGTGATTTTTGGTCCCGTCTCCATAGATGAAATAGAGAAGATAGTTTGATAGGAAATTGACCCTTTCACCTTATTTGGTAGAAATAGACCCTCTCCTTTTAAGGCTATTTTTTTCTTTGTGTTGATTCAAGGTACATGACCTTGATTTAATGATAAAATAAAGACTCTTTTTGAGAACCTAACTTCAAACTTAAGGTCCACGATTTCCACTGCAATATCAAAGTTGAAGTCAATTTAAGTCACCAAATTTGAAGGATTAGCTTGAGATTCTGATTATTTCATAAACTAAGATATTTTCACTTTAAAAACTGCATACAAAGTAAATTTGTCACCATACTAAAAAATCAGGCTTTCCATATTGCTGAACTTATTCAATGAAATATGTCGACGTAAAAGTGCATCATAAAAAATAATATTTGACGTGGCGACATGCAGTCATAACAGTGACAATCACGCTTTTTCTTGGAAAAAATAAGGTTCAATAACTGCCTTCTTCCCAAAAGCATACGAAACAGTCACTCGATATTGTATATAGAGGTGTCTTGCGTTTATATTGAAAACATTGTTTCATCGAAGTTGAAACGGAGGGAAGTCTATTAGAGTTTTGACTATTGACTCACTATTCTGACATCTATCTGGAAAAAATGTGATATTCTGCAAATACAGCTTACTGACAAGAACTGATTTTTGACGAACACAGCAACATCACTCTCACATTTTTGAAACTAAGTGGGTTAAAGAAGTTCTCATTCCACTGAATGTCCCCATATTTAAAAAATGTGTCATAAAAACCGTCCTAATTTTGTATTTTTTGTAAATTAGACATAAAAAAAGGATTTTGAGCAAAAACTTTTAAGGAGGGAAGTTATTAGCCTGTGGCTTTAAGCCCATACTCTTACCTCTTATTTTCTTCTTTCGAACAAAGACAGGGTTTCTAATTTTTACTTGCGATTATAGGTACTAACGGGTGATTTTTTAGCTGGTTTGGTTTTGGCAACACTGGTTTTGACAGCTGACGTGTGTTTAGTACCTTGTGTCACTGTCAAACAGCTTCAGTTTGGTTTGCAATTTAACCATGGATCGTCTTACAAATGAACAACGCTTGCAAATTATTGAATTGGAAAGCTGGCCAAGGATCCGCTTTTTTATCGAAAAATTGTGTTCAGCGATGAGGCTCATTTTTGGTTGAATGGGTACGTAAATAAGCATAATTGCCGCATTTGGAGTGAAGATCAGCCAGAAGCATTGCAACAGCTACCAATGCATCCCGAAAAAGCCACTGTTTGGTGCGGTTTATGGGCCGGCGGCATTATTGGGCCATATTTCTTCAAAGATGATGCGAATCGCAGCGTTACTGTCAATGGTGAACGCTACCGAGCGATGATAACAAATTTTTTTTTGCCCGAAATGGAAGTTCATGACTTGCATGATATGTGGTTTCAACAAGACGGTGCCACATGCCACACAGCACGCGAAACAATGGCGCAATTGCGAGGCGAGTTTGGTGAACAGTTAATTTCACGTTTCGGGCCGGTCAATTGGCCGCCTAGATCGTGCGATTTGACACCATTAGATTATTTTTTGTGGGGGTATGTTAAGGCTAATGTCTAAAGGGACAAGCCCGCTTCGATTGACGCACTGGAAGCCAACATCCATGCATTCATTCGTGAGATACCGGCCGATATGTGTGAAAGAGTATGCCAAAATTGGACTCAGCGGATGGGCTACCTGAGACGCAGCCGCGGTCAACATTTGCATGATATTATCTTTAAACATTAAATTGCAAGGTTCAAACTATCGATTCAAATAAATATTTCATTCATTTTTTCGAATTTTTTGTGTTTTTTTTTTTAAGTTCTAAACCTCTTAAAAAATCACCCGTTATAAGGCAAGTTTTGGATTCGTGCAAAAAAAAATTTTTGAGATAACAATGCAAAATTCTGTCTGTCTGTCTGTCTGTCTGTCTGTTCGTCTACAGCCTAAACGGCTCGATCGATTTTCTTCAAACTTGGTACATAGTGGTTTTTGGTGATTCTGCCGACATATTTTTTTTCATTTTTTTTTAGAACCAAAAATAACGGTACCTGTCATACTATTTTTTTTAGCAATTTTACATAATCGTATTTTTCTCAAAAACGGCTCGACAACTTTTCTTAAAAAAAATTCAATAAATTTATTTTAGTAATTGCTTCCTTTGGGTGGAAAACCATTTTTCAAAAATGGCTATTAATGGTACCTCCCAAAGAACCATTTTTTTAATTTTTGATTTTCTTCAAAACGGTATGACCGATTTCAATTATTTTTTTTATACAGAAGCTTCCAATAAATATAAATAGTTTTTTTTACCAAAATTTTTGAAAAAATATTTTTTGGATTTTTAAAAAATGTTTCAAATTTTTTTTTGGAAAATCAAATATTTTGAAAACGACATGATCGATTTTTTTGAAACTTGATACTTGAGAGTTCTTAAGTACTCTCTAAAATATTTTTATAAAAAATTTTACATTTATGAAAAAATAACGGTACCTTCCATACAAAAGTTAAAAAACCGCAAAGGAAAATATTTTTTGTCTCAAAAACGGCTCCTACGATTTTGATTAAGCTTTTTCTATATACCTAAATTAGTACGATCTACTACCAAAAAATTTAAAATTTTACACTTATCAACTATTAATAGTACCTGTCATAGAACGTGTTTTTTTATTTTTAATTTTCTCGTTATCGGCTAAACGGATTTAAATGAATTTTTTATATAAAAATGTCAGATAAAATTAAATAATATTGCATATCAAAATTTTCAAAAAAAAAGTTTTTGAATTTTTCGAATTTTTCGAATTCGATATCTCAAAAACGGGTTGACAGTTTTTTTTCAAATTTTGTTTTTATATACACATAAATATATACTTTAGATTTGCATTCCAAAATTTGTTCTTAAAAATATTTTAAGAATTTTATATATAAAAAATTAATTATTTAAAACACCGCTCCAACGATTTTAAATTTTTTTTTCCCATATAATCATATTCAATCACGAATTAAGATGGCATTCTTTTTGTTCAGCTCAAACTGTCAAAGGAGTTGTTTTAACAAATTTAAATGCCGTTTTTCATGCTCCTCTACATTTTTCTCTCCTTATTTGCATGATTTTATATCCAATTTTCTTAAACCCACAGTGTCTTCAACATAAGAGCAAGTACGTGCGACCCAGTCGTGCATTTTAATTTTTACTGATTTTCGTTTTATAGTTATTAAATAAAAATTAAGTAAACAAACAAAATCTAATTTTATTTAGCTTTTTAAAATTATTCATTATTTTATTTTTTTTTTCAATTCTTACTGTTCATGTTTTTTCTCTTGATCTTCTGCAGCCATTGAAAGTATTTTTATTTCATAATATTTGTCTATACACTTTACACTTAAAACTCTTTTTGAGGATAAAATTATAATTAATTTCGATTTTTCCTTTAATCCTTTTTAATTTTAGTTTCTTCTTGAATTACTGTAGTTATTCTAAATATTTGTTTTAAATAATAATTCAATTAATAATAATTCTTTTAAAAGCTACACAAAAATATTTTTTTTTAAATAAAATTATAATTTATTTTGATTTTTAAAATGAGTGCTTATTTTTTATTTTTAAAGTTTTTGAGTTTATTTATTTTAATCTTAAATTACTGCAGCTGTTTTGAATATTTTAACAACGTTTTCAGTAAACAGTAAAAAAAATATTAAAATTAAACAAGCACTTACTTTAAAAATCGAAATAAATTTTAATTTTAAAGGGTAGTTAAAGAAAAAAAAATTAAAATAAGTACATATCTACCTACTTAATAAGTTAATAACTTCAAAAAATTGAAATTAAATATAAGTTTTTTGTTTACTTACATTTTAAAAATTTGTTTTGTAAAATAGAACTATAAATTAAAAATCAACAAAAAATTATCAAAATACTAGTTGTAGTTCACGAGAAAAAAAAACGCTCCCATTCAAATTTCTATACAAAAAGTGTCCCCAAAGCAGAGCCACGTTAATAACCTCGCACAAAATTTATTTTGACCTAAGCTTTTGATTTGGGGGGGGGGGGGGGGGGGGGTGACTGATTAAAAAAAAATAATAGTTTGGGAAGCGGACACCCTAATGTTCATTCAGAATTAAATTATATTTACAAATAAGACTAAATAAGGGCGGTTTTTTATGAAATATTTTTAAGTATTGGGACATTCAATGGAATGTGACCAAGTATAGGTTCTTGAACCAACAGCGGAGTGGTTCCAAAAATATGGGAGTGATGTTTTGGTCTTTAAAAACGAGTTTTTTGCACTTAGCTGTATCAGAAGAATATCACATTTTATCATAGTGAAAAGGATAGCATTAAGTCAGTTATTAAAATCAAAATTAATAAATAATTTAATTAGTTTTCAAAATAACTGACTGAACTGACAAAGAATCCAAATTTGAGTAAATTGGTACCTCACATAAAAAACATCTTGGATTTTAAAAACTCAAATCTTTTAAAATTCAAATAATATTTGTGTTCCTTATTTGTTTACAAAATTAATATGTTAGTTTAAAAGGGAAGAATTTAGCTTTAATAAAAGATTCTTAATTTAAAAAATTGGTTTCAGTAAAAACTTACGATTGATGCCAAAACTTCAAAAAACTTACCTGCAAAAGAAAAAAAAGAAAACATATTAAAACCATAAAATTTATCAAGCAAATACAATTAATTTTAATGTAATTTAAAATCTTAAAAATATATATAAAACGCTATAAAGAAAAGTAGGTCAATGACTGCAAATTAAATTAAGTGTGACGTTTTGTTAGTTTTTAAACTAAGTATATTCTTATTTAACTCAAATAAAAATAGTCATCTTAAAAACGCAGATATACAGACTAGCTCGTATATCGTATATAAAATAATTAAGCACTTTCTATATTTAAAATACATTTTAAAAATTAAAAAAGATCATAAATGCTGCACCACTGTGATATATTACGATCATTATGTGCTAAAAATCAGTTTTTGTGGATAATTTGATGGTGAGAACGTGGGAAAATTCAAAATAATGATCATCATAAAACTCAATCTATTGAGGCATTTAAAAAGAGTGAAAATAATTTTTGTTTGCCGGTAGCAGATTTTAATTGGTTTGTGCAGTGAAAAGCATACTCCTGTTTATATTCAATATTTTTTGCTGGTCATAAATCATGAAATTAATAAATTTTATGTACTCTAAAAATTTTAACAGATTTTTTTTTTGGGGTTTTGTCTTCCTCAATAAAAAAGTTTTACATCACCTTTTTTCAATTGATTCTCAGAAATCGTCTCAGACAACTTCCATATTGCATACAAAAAAAATTAACTCCAAACAAAACGGCAAAATAATTTTTTTTTTGGGAAGAAAAGACTACAAATTTATAAATAGCTTTTTTTTCATGAATATAATCGTTGTTATAGCTAAACACGTTGCTTTAAGAAAAAATATATTATTAAAAGGCATAAATCAATGAAGCAACAAATTGTCTCGATGCAGTTGTATGAGGTTTCGTAGCCGTTTGATCACAAGGTCAATGACAAGAAAGCCAATACAATTTTTTTAAGGATATAATTGTATTTTGTTTACAAATTTTATAGCTGGATTGGGGAAAAAGTTAAAAAAAAAAAATATCATTCAGTCCGACCTGAGCTTAATGGAATTATAAATGAAATTAAACAGATTTCTTTTCAAATGCAAAACGAATTTTGCTAACTTATATTTATTTTTCAAATATTTAATATGATAAGGTTTTCCCATAACCACCCGGGCGACATTTTATTCTTTTTTTAAGTATTTTTTTTTACATCTTTGCAATATTTAAATGTTTTGTTTTTGTCGAACAACTTAACGTATTCTCCATAATTTCTTGACTAGTTAAAGTATCCACATTTTTTGGTTGGCACTTTGATTAGTCACACCTGTTTACTTCTCTTAACAATAAAAATTATTTTTTCATTTTTCTTTCATCAACTAGTGCTAATTTTGTTCGATGTAAACAAACAAATAAATAATACAATACTTATGCCAAAAGCTTAATTTATTAGTTCCAGGGAAAGTAACTGGTCCCCTTTCTTCCCTAGTATATTCAAACTTCGAATAATTATTTAGCAACGTTTGAGTATTGTGGATGAATCCCAATTGTTTATCTTCCAAAAAAAAAGAAAACATCTCTATCAAAAGAGTATTCTTGGAATGAGTAAAACGTTCTCTTTTATACACAAAACGTAAAAAATATTTTTGATCTAAGCATTCCAACTGTACCTTACTTAAAACTTTAAAAATATTAAATTAAAACGGAGTACCTCAAGGTTGCATTGTTCGACCTATTATGTTTCTTAAAAAATTTAACAATCCGATTATAGCATATAAAGTTATTTGTCTGACTTCCTGTATTGAAAACCACAACAATTTAATTACTTATGCTCCATGATGTCTGTCATCCTGTGCCAGTCCATTAACAGTGGCGACTAATTATGTCGGATCAAATAAAAAACTGAACAAGTAATTTCGTAAAAAAAAAGAATGATTGTGAACCATGTGGTCAATTACATTGTTCTTTTAGTAGAATCGATGGTGTGTGGTTGCCACATCCAGCAGATCCAGCTAACTTAGGATTGATGCCACATTAATCTATATTTGAGTAGAAGTGTGTGTGTGTGTGTGTGTGTGCACACATAAAAAACAGAAGATATCGCTTATGGAGACGAAGCGAGACGTGACTCGTGATGCTTTATGTAATTTTCACTCCATGCCATCCGTCATGTCAGGAATGGTATTTGCCTGGATAAAAAGGGAGAAATGTGTTTTTTATTTTTTGTTAACTTTTTACTGCTCCCGCTGAGAGGGATTTATGAATTGTTGGATACCAGCAGAAGTTTTATATTGAGCGAGCAACAACATTAAGTGCTCCCAAGCGGAACGAAAACGACGCACGTTAGTGTTTGTTTGGAACTGGAGACTATTTTGTGGTGCGATGCAATGGCGCCCAATTGACAGTCACTTGGTGCAAATGACAACGAGTTCATATTTAATGTCAATTCTGGAGTATTTTTGGAAGAAAAAATAAAATTGCAAAAAGTATATTATTTTAAGAAAGAAAAGAGAAGAAACTCTACAGGAAATTGTTGTGTTTTTGGTTGAGTTTTGTTTGTAAATGTTTTGAAGGTAGAAACGAGTATACAAAATATTTACTTAAAGGAACAGTATCAGAAATAACAATTCAATAAAATGGCAAACGAAGGTCAATGAACAAGTTAAGCGTTAAATATAGTATGCACTTATGCAGGTATGTTTGCAATGAAGCTTTGTTTGGCTTATCATACTCGCAGGCTTATCAAAAGCCTCAAACTTAGACGGCTAAAAATTGATTTCTTTCGTAGAGTCATAAACTTTCCTTTCTTACATAATCCTTAACAGCTTTACATGCTTTTGATTTATAGAGTTTTAGCTTACGAAATAGGAATTATAACTATAGGTCAAGTTTTGTAACAGATCAGTGTGGCAAGAAATACGTAAATAGTAGTTCCCGTAATTCTGTCCGTTTTTCAACTTGAAACCTGAAGCCTTCCTGAATCCTTGGATAAAGATCAATTGATTCACTAGAGATGAAATGAAATTAAGTTTAGAGATATCTTATTTGTCTAGAAAACGGCTGTAATGATTTAGATACAAAATTTGTCTGTGTTCTACTCTTAGGTATATAGAATGAGAATACAGAGTACAGAGTACAGAGTACAGAGTACAGAGTACAGAGTACAGAGTACAGAGTACAGAGTACAGAGTACAGAGTACAGAGTACAGAGTACAGAGTACAGAGTACAGAGTATAGAGTACAGAGCACAGAGTACACAGTAGAGAGTACAGAGTACAGAGTACAGAGTACAGAGTACAGAGTACAGAGTACAGAGTACAGAGTACAGAGTACAGAGTACAGAGTACAGAGTACAGAGTACAGAGTACAGAGTACAGAGTACAGAGTACAGAGTACAGAGTACAGAGTACAGAGTACAGAGTACAGAGTACAGAGTACAGAGTACAGAGTACAGAGTACAGACTACAGAGTACAGAGTACAGAGCACAAAGTGCAAAGCGTTTAAGTAACTGATATGAAATCAAACAGTGGCTGAAAAATAATAATGACCAAACACTTAAATGAAAAACTAAATATGTTTGAAACTTCCATCAAAGTTTGCGTTAGTTTCTAATATACGAATTTTTTCTGGACGATATCGTGTTTGACATTCACTACAGCTTTTGTGTGACAGTCCAAGACAAACCAAGGAATACAATCCAACTTTTGATAATGAGGTTCTGCTTTTTATAATGATTCGTGATCTATTTCAAATTTCTACCAAATGAGTTTATAATACTCAGGTCCTCCATATTTGAATATTTGAACTTGTTAAATTCTTTCGTTTTTCATTTCTAACCAAATGCAAAGCTAAAATTCAATTGCAAGTCAAAAGGTTTCTAAATTCTGCTTGTGAAATTGAATCCGTAGTGACTCATTGTTATTTTGATTTACTTTTAAAAAAGACAACACTTTCCGTTTAAATACTGTTTTGTTTCACTTCTATAACACTACCACAAAAGATTTGGTATTAAAAAAAAATAAAAATGAGTGTGAACAAAAACGTGTCTTAGTCCTCTCTTCATGTAAACTGTACAGTGTACATATAAGTTTCTACAGATATCTACTTGTAGATGTTAACCTTAAATCCATCTACATTTTATAATTCTTAGATATTAAATCCGTAAAGCATAGTGAGTGAAAGACTCTCAAAATTCCAATTGCTGAATCATCCCGCCATCGTCAGACGGATACGGTAATCCATCGTGTCGCCATTCAACAACTAAAATGACCCCCAACCGCCTTTAAATCACTGTCGTCGTTTTATAACTAAACTATAGAAAGTTCAAGTGATCGGGAATATAAAAGCGTTGATAAGAAGAATCTTGTCAACAACACGTCGTCGCTGATTGTCGTCAGAAGGAAAGAAATTACTGCCCCAGACTTAGTGAGTGTGGCGAAGAATTCGCATTGCTCCAGCAACTATGGCATATGATGACTAAACATAGAGACATTCTCACGATATGCCCTGCGGTGCATTGCACACATTGCACAACCGTGAGATCGATTTTTGTGCGGAATGAAGACGCAAGTATTTTTCTTCTTTAGACATGTTTTAAAACTTAAAAGATTTATCTCGCCAACACCTATATGCCTCGATTGGTCTTGGTCGCAGCATCATCGTAAATCATTTTGAATTCCGGATGACTAAGTGCTATAAATTTTTGGGAGAAATTTAGACTTAGCCATTTTTGGTCAATAATTTGTGAATTGTTTAAGTATAATGGGCGTATAGGTAGGAAAGACAGGTAGCATGCGTCATGGAATTTGAGAATTTGAGATGAAGACACTTGAAACTGGTTTTGGTTTATTCAAGTTTGAATAAACTTGTTTAGATTTATTTTAAACTAATTTTTTTATTTTAAGAATATTAAGTCAGTGCAATTAATATTTGCAAGACATTTTATATTATTTTAATGCAGTTGAATTAGAGCTTTAAAAAGTTAAAAATAACTATGAAGCCCACATTGATACCATATTTACTACAGCAATTAAAGGTTAATTATATTTGACTTAATTAAATTAAAGAAAACGTTATAGTAGGGGCGTTAGTGCACGATATGAGGACATACCTTTCATTTCGACCTGAAGGGTTAAGCTTTATTTATTTATTTATTTATTTATTTATTCAAATCTACGATATTTTAATCCACAGATTTTGCTTAGTTCTAAAATAATATTTAAATATCTAAATCTCAACAAGTTATATAGAATTTTGTAATAAAATTAATAAGGAAGTTTTAAATTGAATTCTTGATACAAAAAGATCGAGATCATTATAATACAAATTATAAAATTTACAGCAATGACAAATAGGCTCACGCTGTACATAATTTGTTGAGTGAGGAATTTCGAAAATAAAAGGTCTTATCCTCAAAGGTCTACTCGGTGCGTAAATGTTTATTAGGGAAAGTAAGAACCCACAATTAATGCTGTTTGAAAGAATATAAGGAACAAAAAATACGCTTTACATTCTACGCCTTGACTCCAAAGACTGCATTCCCAACTATAAACATCTACTTATAAAATTAAGAGTGGTATTACCATCTGCTGAGAACTGTCTCAAGGCAAATCTTAAGAAATTCTTCTGAATATTTTCAATTCTATCTGTAAGCTTTTTTGTATTAGGATTCTAAATAACAGAACAATATTCCAACAATGGTCGAACAATAGAACAATATACAGCTTTCAAAGTGTATGGATCCTTGAAATCGGAAGAATTCCGTTTCAGAAAACCTAACATAGAGTTCGATTTGGAGACTATATAAGTAACATGCGACTCAAAAGCTAATTTTTCGTCAAATACTACTCCTAGATCCTTAACCTCAAACAGCCTGTTCAATTGAAAATTACCTAAAAAGTAGTTAACCACAATTGGATTGGATACACGACTAAAAGTCAAAATAGAGCATTTAGATAAGTTGAGAAGCAAGTCATTTTATTTCATTTATTATTTCATTTCATTTATTTCATTTTTATCTTTTACAATAGACTTAAGTCTTTTTGAGCAAAAGTTAGGTTAAATTACATTAATATATAAACTAACGGGTGATTTTTTAGCTGGTTTGGTTTTGGCAACACTGGTTTTGACAGCTGACGTGTGTTTAGTACCTTGTGTCACTGTCAAACAGCTTCAGTTTGGTTTGCAATTTAACCATGGATCGTCTTACAAATGAACAACGCTTGCAAATTATTGAATTTTACTATCAAAATTCATGCTCGGTTCGAAATGTTCATCGCGCGCTGCTTCCATTTTATGGTCGGCATTCTCGACCTTCTGAGCAGTCTATTCTGAAGATTGTGACCAAATTTCGCACCAAATTTACTTTGTTGGACATTAAACCACCAACACGTTTACGTACTGTGCGTAGTGAAGAAAATATTGCGGCCGTATCAGCTAGTGTGACAGAAGACCGCGAAATGTCGATTTGGCGCCGTTCCCAGCAGTTACTGTCAATGGTGAACGCTACCGAGCGATGATAACAAACTTTTTTTTTTGCCCGAAATGGAAGTTCTTGACTTGCATGATATGTGGTTTCAACAAGACGGTGCCACATGCCACACAGCACGCGAAACAATGGCGCAATTGCGAGGCGAGTTTGGTGAACAGTTAATTTCACGTTTCGGGCCGGTCGGGCCTAGATCGTGCGATTTGACACCATTACATTATTTTTTGTGGGGGTATGTCAAGGCTAATGTCTATAGGGACAAGCCCGCTTCGATTGACGCACTGGAAGCCAACATCCATGCATTCATTCGTGAGATACCGGCCGATATGTGTGAAAGAGTATGCCAAAATTGGACTCAGCGGATGGGCTACCTGAGACGCAGCCGCGGTCAACATTTGCATGATATTATCTTTAAACATTAAATTGCAAGGTTCAAACTATCGATTCAAATAAATATTTCATTCATTTTTTCGAATTTTTTGTGTTTTTTTTTTTTTTAAGTTCTAAACCTCTTAAAAAATCACCCGTTATAACAATCCAAACTAGAATTTAAGATATTGATATACTTTAAATTACAAGCAAATAATAATTAGAGATAACAAAATAATTGCATTTAACATTTCTTAAGTTTATTTTAATTATTAGAACCAACTTTAAAAAGAAAATCTTTATATAATTCAGCTTTGAAGTACGTATAAATTATTTGAGATTCAATTAAAGATTTAAAGACAAGTGGTAAAATTTAAAAATTTTAAAAATTTTCTGCAAATACCTAAAAAGAACGCGATCAAAATTAATTCCTCCTCGAAGCTTTCGTACGTCTATGGGCAGGGAGTTCCAAAGTCTGACAGCACAAACAAAGAATTGGCGCTCAGGGACAGTGTAAGTGAATCGTGGTTGAATAAATATAAAAGACCGAACTGAACTTGAAAAAGTGATTTTATTGTAAAGATACAAAGGTTCTTTATTTGTTATAACGCTGTTTAATGTCTTAAGAGTAAAGTAATTAAGGTATGCGGTTAAGGTACATCCCAGCAAACTTTTTTTATATGTGGATATATGATCAAAACGTTTAAGGTTGTAAACATAACGAATTATGTTGTTGAAGGCAACATTTAAATTTCTTTTCGATTCTGAACTCTGATTGCAAAATATCTGACATCCGTAAGTAATTATTGGGATAATTAAAGTTTTTGCCAAGCGGAGTCTAATGTGCTGTGGTGTGTATTGCCTCGTAAAGGAGAGACTACGGAGGCAGCCATAAATGTTCCCAATGATATTTTGAATATGGCAGTCCCAGCTAAGTGTAGAGTTGAACCATATTCCCAGATTTCTGGCCCTTTCCACATATTCTATTACCTGACTTCCAATGTGTATAGGAGGAAAATAACTGAGATCAAGCTTTTGTTTGTAAATAACTAAACATTTTGATTTTGTGGGGTTCAATCTCAAGTTATTTTTTTCCGACCAACGCAAAATGCTATCAAGATCATTGTTCATTTGATAAACACAATTTTCTATCATTCCCAATTTGCAACTAACTTCTTGCACCATGCATCGAAATTCATCAAATCTTGTTGAAACGCGATGCAATCATTATAAGTTATTATTTTTTTAAATAACTTTATATCATCGGCAAAAATTAAGCATTCAGACACTGATAAAACTGACGGAAAATCGTTGATAAATATATCAAAGAGCGGTGGACCTAACTGACTTCCCTCAGGAACACCTGAATGAACTATTATCGGGTCTGATTCCAGATCACCAACTTTAACTATTTGTACACTAATATCATGTCCTAACTTTACCTTTAAGAAGTGTTGCCAAGGTGGAAATTCTGCGTCGACACCATCTTTAAATTTTATTAATAAAAATTTCTAACTTGTCTCGTCTTATCAAATATTGTTTCCCTCCCAAGGGGAGGGGTGGAAGAAAAACAATAATGTGGTCCTATGGTTCATAGGGTGCTTAATCCAACGGGAGTTCTCGGGTCATCGTCCGACCCTTGGTTTTCGATATATAAGCAATATATCAGAACTGTGGAAACCCTTTTCTTGTCCTTCTGACAGTGTTGCCACCTTGGCAACACTTCTTAAAAGTTAAGTTAGGACATGGACTATTTGTTTACCAAAGCTCAACCCGTCAGGTCAAAATGAAAGGTTGATCTCACTAACAGCCCCACTATAGTAAATCACGGGCGAACAATAGAAGAATACTTTGAGATCTACTGCGCAAGAAACTTATTATTTCTGCAATTATATATTAATTCGAATACTTACTCAAGGCAATAGTAAGACGAGTATTAGAAAATGAATAATTCTATTGCCATCGACGTTCACTGGTCGTCATTTCTAATTCTTTTCATCATTTTTACTTTTTTTCCTCCAGCATTTCACTAGAAATACCTGGAGTCCCACTTTGTAACTCATTTATTAGTTGGTTGGCTATTGGCAAAGGACATGCACCATGATTTGTTTTAACGTTTTTGAGCCACTACTGATTAGCTACAGAATAAAATTAGATGAAAATATGCACATAATCTTTACTTCACAGCTTGGAATTGAATAGAAGTGCAACCCAACCCACACATTAAAAACAAATAAAACATTAATCATTTGTTTACACTTTGACTGAATACTTTTTGTCACACCCACATATGTCTACCGAGAAATTCAATGATCAATCTGAATGAGGGTCAACACATGTAAGTATATTCCAAGATAGAGGTCAATCCCACAAACTTCTCAAGTCTTAAAAACACTGCACCAAGTTCTATTAAATATGACACCTCAGTCAATACATGTAATTGAAATTAAGTAGGTATCAAAATTGCAAAATAGCTATAATCCAAAATAAGTACAAAAAAAAACTTTTCTTCCAAGTAGTGGCATTCAAGCAATTTTATCTCAAAGCTTGCCACAATTCCCATAGACACATATAAAGACATGTAAGATAAATATTAATTAAGAGCAAATCAACTTTTAATTGCAATTTGTTTTATCTAATTGCAATTTTGGTTAAGTGTTTTGAATCCTAGAAAACGCAGATAAACTAGTCAAATATCAATTTTATCTATTAGCAAAGAAATATTTATTTGTACATTTAATTCTCACGACCTAAAAAATGTCTTACAGTAGATAATTATGCAAGTGAGTATTTTTAACTGTGATTGTGGAAGTTAATGACAAAAATTATTTGAATATCAATTGATAATATAACTTGTCAAATAGATGAATAACGAAAGGAAGTGAGAATGAACTTGTTAAAAATGAAAAGTTTACTTATACAATATAGTGTAACTTATGGCTTTATTACCCTGTGATAACAACAACGACGGGATATGAGATTTTCTAAAAACTTTATTGTGAAGATGCGAGCTATAATGTCAACAAAATTATACTTTGTTTCATTTTGATGAGATCATTGCTTTAAAATGAAAGATAATATATTATTGGAATGTGAAAAATTTGAAAAATGTCATTATTTAGAATGGAAAAATGAAGTTATCTTGAATTAACGACCTTGTAGAAAAAATGCAGACAGAATCAGAATTTTAGTACAATTTAGTTTTTTTATATGAACTTTGACAGAACTTTGGGCTAAATTCGTAGAAATTAGTAGTTTTGGGAAGTTCGCGATCAGACATTTTATGTGACTCCCGATTAATATCTTTAAAAGTGTGAATGTACTAAAAGTACTAAGTGATAAATTCTGTCATTTGGTCGATACTTGATGTAGATCCATATTTATTAATTAAAAAACAAAATGTTTTTTGTTATAAATCTACACATTATTTATTTTTTATTTTAATTTATCGTGACAGCTGTTTCGGTGGCACAGCATCTTTTTCAGACAAAGCTTTCAAACTGACTTCATCTGAAGAAGATGCTGTGCCACCAAAACAGCTGTCATGATCAATACAAAATAATAATGTGGAAGTTGTCCACATTATTTAGGTTAAAAACTTTTGAAAAAGGAAATAGAACATGGCGATGTTCCTGTCAAGATTTTATATTTTAGCCTTGACTTTTAAATCGTTTTCTTCAGTTTTTAGGCTATTGATTATGTCCTAAAAAACAGGGCAATAAGGAAGTAAGACGTTAATGGAATTTTATTGTAAAAATCATCAAAGGGGTCATTGAAGATGAGAAAACCGCAAAGTGCTATTAAATTGGAGGGTGCATTTTTTAGAGAGGGGTGCAAAAGCACCCTTTTTGGTTTTTTGCATATAACTCGAAAACGAAGCAAAATTTCGAGATAATTCTCAAAACCTTTTTTGTAGAGAATAAAATTTACCATCAAAATGGATTTTTGAAAAAAAATTTAAAAAAATTTTAGCTAGCTAATTTTTAAAAGAATCATTGCTAAAAAATGTGAAAGATCGCATTTTTTGGCTTTTTTTACGTATTTGCTTATAACTTTCTTACCAGCAGAGACATATAAAAGAAAGATAGTTAAACTTTCTTTAAAATAAATTTAAAAAATAAACGGTTTGGATAAAAATCGACCGAGAAATAGTCGTTCAAACTAGGCTGATGTTAAGTTTTTAAGGCTTTATAAGTGGAATTTTTGACTGTTTTGATGGATTTGTTAAATTTTACACCCAAACTGGGTGTATTAGGGAGTCATGACCAGTTGAGTCAAAAATAAAAGTCAAGTTTCAAATTTTTCGCAGTTTTAGGGTTGCCATCTAATTTTTTTCAAAACTTAGAAAAATTGCCAAAATCAATACACTTGCTTTTACAAAATCGGGTTTGAGCACATGTTAGCTTATACCTTCTCGAACATGAAAAAAAAATAGTTCCAGGCAAGTTTTGCGGTTGAAAGTCCTTGCCAGACGAGCTCAACATTTTCAAAGTAAGAAATAACTTTTTTTTTCAAATAACTGTCAAACCTTGTTCTACATGTGAAAAGGGTTTTCAATATATGCTAGCTATTGTCTCCTTAAATAGAGACAAAACTGTGCCAGACGAATTTGACTGTCGAAAATGCATGCCAGACGGCCCTTAATGTTATAATGTTGGTGATGTTTTTTCCTTTTGTTTTCTAATTTTTTAAGTAATTATCAAAACTAACAAATTTACTTTCACAAACCGGAGTATTTGGTAGTTTATGCCTTTCGTTATATGGACAAAATGATGCCAGAGCAGTTAGGTATTTGTAGGAAACGGTCTTATTAAAATCCGAAAATTTCTCGGAATAAAACCACTTAAGAGGATATCTTAATAATGAGATTACTTAAGCAAGAGAAAATCCAAAGTCATACTCAAAAAGTGGTTTATTCATGAAAATATCCATTTTAATTATATCACGCAAGAATATGGCAATTAGCATCGCGAAATGTGAACTGATCACTTGACATCAGAACTATCACGTCTAAACTAGATGTACCTTTGAGCATAGAACTGCTTGAACTCGCCTAATTGTGTTCAAGCTTAAACTTTTTGTTGGGTGGGACACACGGAATTCACTACCTCCCTGTTTCGAGCCGTCCCGTGCCAATCGGCAATTTCCGTTTCATCTTTCCAATCCAGCCCTATGAACAAAAAGTTATCCATTAGACTACCTCGTGGCGGCATCCTCCCATCGGTCAAACTCTTTTTATTTAAAGTCGTCGATCGAAGTGGTTCGCCTAATAGTCTCGACGCGAAACAACCAACGACAAAAAAACAAAAAAAGAAACGTATAGGAAAACAGCCGAGTTACCCTTTGGGTTTTGTTTTTTTTTTGCAAAAAAAAATTCACCAGGATTGCATCCAAACTACGAATCTTGGGTCAGAATTCCTGTGAAGGAGGAAACAATTCGTAAAAATAATACAAATAATCCTAAAGTAGGTAAGGATGTGAATATATTACTCGTCCAGGAAAATTTCGTTGGTAACCAAAAAAGTTTAGACCTTTAACAGAACCATCGCTGAACAGCGATCGATCTCCCTGGGCCAAAAATTCTCCCCAGGTCGAGAACCCCAACTAAAATCCTTGGCCAGAGAAAAAAGGCGCGGTGGTGCCGGTGAAAAAAACATAAACCCAGATCCAAAACTAGGTAAGGTGTCCTCATTTCATATGTAGTAGAATCGCACAAAGTAGGTTTTCTAAAAGTTTCTTGTTTTTATTAGAAAACACCTTAAATCATCAAAGTACGCGGCGTTCAACAATTACGTACTGGAATCAAAGAAACCCCCATCGACGACTCTTCAGGGGTACGGTTCCACTACCTCGACCGTCATAACGCTCCCCTGAATCCAGAAATTATTCTTAAGCGTGAAAAGAGCGAAGAAATTCTTCTACGTCGGCAGTCAAAAGGAAAAAAAAGTGCGAAGAAAGTTCCGAGGTTCTTGGGGTAATTTGGGCCAAAGTAAAAAGAAGGTATTGCTAGGGTCTGAAAATAAATAAAAAAAGTGAAATTAAAGATAAGCTAGAGAAAAAAATGTTGAAGAATTTTAAAAAAAGTGAAATTAAGCTGAAAAGAAAAGTTAGAAAAAAAATGTTGAAGAATTTTAAAAAGTAGAATTGATCTGTAAAAGAAAAAAAAACAAGAAAAAGATTTAAACAATCTGAGGAAATGAATCTACGAATCCTTTATGGGAAAGTAACTGTTGGTAAAAATAAAAAGAAAACAAATGTTATCCACATGAAGCAAACTAAAAATGAAAATTATGATTAAAAGAAAGTTTTAATATAAGAAAGAGAAAGAAAAGAAAGTTAGGAGCTAAAGTAAAGAGAAGCAGAACCTAAGGAAAAGACATGATAAATTTAGGGCTAGAAAAAAAAAGAAATTTTTTTTTGTAGAAAGGAATTAAAAACTAGAAGAAAAAAGAAAGAAGTTCAATTGAGTTTACATACTTACATACATACCCAGAGAAATAATTGCTTTCGTGAAGGAAGAATAGATAATTAAAAAAAGTAAACTGACATATAAAAAAAAAGATATACAAAAAAAAATACTAAAGAACTTTGAAGTAGCAGAAATTATTTTTGAATGCAAAAATAACAAATAATCGAAACTGCTTTATATAGCAAAGGAAACTCGATGAGTAAATGATAAAAAGTTAAAGTAAAGTTTGTGTAGAAAGACTAAATAGGGTAGATTGAATTTATTCGTTGCTATAAAAGTAATAGGGATTCAAATTCGAATTAAGAAAATTAGTTGTAAGAATAAAGGACGAGTATAGTAAGTCAGGTATAGTTAGTTTTTTTTTTAAGCCCATGTAACATCCCATCCATCGCGAAGGTTACATATAATTTTTTTTTGATGAATTGGGATATTAATCCAAAACAAAAAGAAAACTTTCTCGAACCTCTGTACCTAATACTCTTCAGTGTTATTAATCAAATATTTCCAATCAACAATCAACGTTTAGCATCCACCAGATCGCGACATTATGCTGTGCACATCATTATGGAGCAACTGGTAAGTGAATATTGTTAATTTTTTTTAAATATTTTTATTATTTAAACTTTTCTCATACATATACATATACCTATATAACAATTGATTGAAACAATATTAAGTACAAGTAGTTCACCTTGGTATGAGCCTGGGTGACTTCGATATATAAAAAAAGAAAACACATTTCGAAGACTATTGGGAATATACATGGGTAGGGGAAAGCTTACGAGATGATGATATCGATTTAGATATTGATTTTTTTTTGTGTATAAAGAAGGACATTTTGGATTATTTTTCTTCTGCGCCGCAATGAATGATGATGATGGTTAGGATAAAAAGTTCCTTGTTATTAATTTTAAGAGCATTCGGAAAATTTTAATTAATGAATAAAAATTGTTATTGAGATTTACCAAAAATTAACTGTCACTGTCGTGTTTTTCGTTTCTGGATTATTGAGCTAGCTAAAGATTTTTCGAAAGGGTGCAGAAAACGAAATAACTTCGGACATCGTTTAGGGATTTTTTTTTGTTGTCGCAGTTGTCATCAAACACTGAAATGATCGATGGTTTCACATTACAATGAGTAACGTCCTATGATGGAGATTTGAAACTGAATAATTTGGGAAGTGAGTTGCTAAGAGGATGAAGAGGGTGGTTGAGTTCCAGATGGAGACGTAAGGGAAAGTTTTTTTTTGACTTTCCCCTTTTCGAAGAGGGCCATTAGAGATTTCGGTGGAGCGTATAAATAATGGCGTAGGAGTATTCGTCAAATATTTTCATTTGAGGATACTAAAGGGAGGGTAGAGACAAGCTCCGAGGACACGACGACCTATGTCCTCCTCTTGAGTATGGTAATTAAGCAGGGATGAGATAAAAGAATGATGTCGGTAACTGAATTCGGGCCCTGCCTCTTTTAAGATGGAACTAAACACACACAATCAAACTTCAGCTTCGATTTAGGCCTGAAAAAAAAGGTAACACAGTTCGTTCACTAGTAACAAGATCCCCCCCCATCGACGAGCTAAGCGTGGTAATGATAGCAGGCCTTTAGTTGCGTTCGTGAACGGACACCCCTCTTGACCCCTGCCTGGACGGGCCGATGGTTCTGTAGACATCGGTCCTAAAGGTGGGGAATGTTAAGAGGGTAGAAACTTAAGAAACAGGTTGCCTCTGAAAATCTAACTTAGTTTCATTTAGGGAATCTTTTTTGATATCCGATCGCATAACTTCGGTCTAGTTTGTTTTAATAACCGAGTAGTTTTCGGAGACTCCTATTTTGAACTGGCAGATAAGATGTAGAAAACAAATATATTTTTTTTTGGTGGAAAAGTCATTTGGGACTTTTCATTTTCTCGTCTCGTCGAAAGGCAACAGTGTGTTACGGGTATGCAGTGGGTATACAGTGACTCGAAGTTTCTTCCATACAATTATTTGTTTACCGTTACATATTTCAAAATAAAAAATGTTATTTCTTTAATACCTACTTAGAAAATGTTGAGCTGGTCTGGCAAGGACTTTCAACCGTAAAACTGGTCTAACACTATTTTTTTTCATGTTCGAGAAGGTATACGCTAACATGTGCTCAAAACTCGGCTTTGTAAAAGCATGTGTGTTGACAATTATTTTAAATTTTTAAAAAATTAGATGGCAACCCTAAAACAGCAAAAAATTATAAGCAAATACGTAAAAAAGGCCAAAAAATGCGATTTTTCAAACTTATTTGCAATGATTTTTTTAAAAATTAGCAAGCTAAAAATTTTTTAATTTTTTTTTCAAAAATCCATTTTGATGGTAAATTTGATTCTCTACAAAAAAGGTTTTGAGAATTATCTCGAAATTTTGCTTCGTTTTCGAGTTATATGCAAAAAACCAAAAAGGGTGCTTTTGCACCCCTCTCTTAAAAATGCACCCTCCAATTTAATAGCACTCCATGGTTTTCTCATCTCCAAATAGCCCTTTGATGATTTTTACAACAAAATTCCGTGAACGTCTTACTTCCTTATTATATATGACATAATCAATAGCCTATTTTAACAAAATAATAATTTGAATGTGAAAAAAATAAAATACATGACTGGGTGTGCGGCCCAGTGTATATAAAGACATGGATTACATATTATGAAAGAAAAATGTTTAATGCATGGAATTCATTCTCAAAATTGCAAAAAAAAATTTAATAATTTAAGCTGAAGGAAAGGAATGCCTTTGAATCCATGAATAAATATGAATTTATGTGGGAACAAACATTTCAAAATATTTTTCAGAAAAATGTTGGTATACGAATTTTGAAGTTTTTTGTAATATGCAGATCAAAATTTATTTTCTAAAAAATATCAAACAAATCTTGGAATATTGAATTTTCAAAAAAATTTAATTTATTTTTAAATTTAAAAAATATTTTTTTTTAAATATAGATATGCAATATTATAAATAGGTACTTATTAGAAGCTTTTGTATAAAAAAATCTATTTATATCCGATCAAACAATAATGAAAAAAATTTAAAATCAAATATAGCTTTCTTAAGGGGGTTATAATTATTGTAAATAGTTGTAATAGTTGTGTTTTATACTTAGTGTAAAATTTTCATAGTTATTATTATCATCAAATTTTACAGTAGCAAATGTTTATAAATTATTTTTTTTTAAATATATTGCACAATGTACCGAGTTTCGAAAGAAATCTATCTTACTATAGACGATTTGATAGTTTTAAATAAACCAAAAAACAAAAAGTATTTTGAAGGAAAAGCCACATAAAAACCTCCACTAAAAAAATTATAATAATTGATAATAAATATTTGATTAACAAAATAATTAGAAAAGATACAAACAAAATAAATAAATAATTGTATAAACAAAACAAAAACTAAATAAATTAATACAAAAGCACATATCAAACTAATAAATAAATTAATGAACGAACAAATAAATAAACAAAAATAGTAAACAAAAATAAAAAATAAATAAGTAAATCAAAAATAAATTAGTAAATCAATCAATCAACCAATCAATAAATAAATAAATAAAGAAATAAATAAACTAATAAATTCAAAAATAATAAATAATAAATAATAAATAATAAATAAATTAGTTAATTAAATAATATAACAGAATATAGTTATTTAATAATTAACTATTATTATAATACCATAATTATAAAGATGTTGAAAATCAACGAGTTATCTGAGAAAGTGCAAGATAAAGTAAAGCGTTCTTTAAGGCCGTGTGCCAATTGCGTTAAAATCCTGGTTAAATTTGATCCCATGGCTAAATTTTGACATTACTGAGTTGAATATAGACGTCAAAATTTAACCTGCTCAGGAGCTCTTTAAAATTTTAGTCGGTGGTTAATTTTTGACATGTCTAGGGACGCGTTCGGCTGCGTATCTAAGGCGATCCGGATTTGTTTGTATTGTTGTAATCCCCTGTAAAAGAACAGCAGATGCAAAAACAGCTCAAGGTATCTGAAAATTTTTTGGATTATGGATAGCCTATTGTTTAGCCTGCCATGAATCCTATCGGTAAAGATGAAAAATGAAAAAAAAAACTAAAATTAAATGAAAGGATTAAGAAATATAGACAAAGACCTTATAATAAATTTAAGTATGCACTCAAGAAGAAGTTTGAATAACTTGTGATAAATCCTTGATAATGCAAAAGAATCAATAAAATTTATTGAAAATACTTTTTCATATTATTCATTCATTTTGCTAACTGAATTATTTGCGAACTATCATTACTGAAAAAAATGCAACAGCAAAACTAATGGGAAGTGAATGTTAAAAACAAATCCCATTTAATCCAATTGACACAGCAAAATCCTTAAATTTTACTCACCCCAATAAAAAGGGATAACATTTAACTGGGATCAAATTTAACCAGAACTTTAACGCAATTGGCACACGGCCTAAGTTTAAAAAATCTTGTCGAAACAATTTCCATATGGGGCATTTCACGTGAAGCGGACAACGAAAAAAAAGTCGGGTCTTGAAATTCGTTCAATTTTGGGTCACTTGTACTTCTTTTGATACTTAACATAAATGCATGACGATTTTGAGTTTTGAGGCTTGGTGCTGGAGTTTATAAATTAAATGAATGGATATGAAAATAATTTCAATACAATAGTAAATGGTAAACTAGATGTTCTTTTTATTAATGAAATCTAAACCGGAAATCGATCTTTTTTAGGTAGATAACCGGAAGTTAACATTTCAAATCAGATTTTAAGAAACTTCAACCATTTTATTTTTGTTTTGTTTTGAACTCAAAATTTAGTTAATACAATATAGAAACAACATGCCACGTTTCAGAGTGGGATCTCAATTCGTTTAGAAAATACATAATTTTTAGTGCGTGGCTCTCATTCAAAAAACTTATTTTTTGTATTAAAAAGCGGAAATAGGGGTGGCGCAAGCGTCAGCCGCCATCTTGGAAAACACGTTTTATCAAATATGTCGTGAACCGTCCATCGGTAGAATGTTATAGTAAACTTTTTCGAAAGCTTATATTCCATTCTCTTATTTACTTTTTAAATCAAGTTGTTTTAGTATAAACTTTTTGAGCAATTAAATTTTAAAGTCAATAGTTTTGAAATTATTTGTTTTAAGTTGATGTTTTTCAAAATTTTGCCTTGTTAAGCACCACTTTTCTATTCAGTATTCAAAGCTCTCATTAATTCTAAGTCATACACTGAAAACCAAATGTAAAAATATTTCTTAGTTTTTGAGAAATTAAAAAACAAAAGGTACTTTTTCTTATTTTTTGTTTGTCTTTGAGGCAAAAAAAGGACCATTGGTAAATTGAACTTTTGTTTTTTTTTTAAAGATTTCTAAGAAATATGTATGGTAGGAACTAGGTTGGTACCGTTATTTTTGGTTCTATAAAAATTAAAAAGACATGTGGGGGTATCACAAAAACCACTATGTACCAAGTTTGAAGAAAATCAAAACAGCCGTTTAGACTGTAGCCAAGCAGACAGACTTGACAGACAGAATTTTGGGACCCACTTTTTGAGTGTTTCCCTATAATCGCAAAGACAAGTCTGATCAATATTTTGAGTTCAATATTTTTACGAATGCATAAACTGCTATATAATGTATTTATGTATCTACGTTGGGGTGGTTCTCAAATTGGACATAGACTTCGATAGCCCTCATTCAAATTAAAATATTGAAAATCAATTTCCCTAATTTCTTCAGATTTTTATTTCACCCCCTTCGTCTCCCTATTTTTCACTTTAAGTTACTAATCATGGGCTAAGGGTGACTCTTATATCAAATGAGTCAACAAAAAAACAGGTAAACTTTTTCGCCTTTTTAAGAAAAGCGCCATAAAAGTTGCATTTATCAACATAGTCCCAATTTTTATTTTTACAATATATCTAAATATTGGAGTGGTCCGTAAATTGGGAATAGTCCTGGAAAGCCCTTATTCGATTCAAAACATCGAAAAATAATTTCCCCTTATTTCTTTGGATTTTTATTTCACCCCCTTCATCTCCCTTTTTTCACTTTAAGTTACTAACTTTGGGTTGAGGGGGATTCTTAAAATACACGAACAAAATATCAGAGCATATAGATATATCAGACGAGAAAAAATCGTGTTGGAGAGGGGGTCTATTTCCTCCCGTTTAGGTGGGAGGGTTCATTTTCTTAAAAGTTGACTCAAAATAAAAAAACAATTATTAAAAACAATGGAAACGTGTCATGTTAAAGCCACGAGTCCACTCCTTCATTATGCTTTTTAGATCAAATTTTTACTGTAAATAGTTTTTGAAAACAATAATTTTCAAACTTAAAATTTCAAAAAAATAATTATTTTTTAATGGTTGATTATTTTTTTTTTTCAAAAAATATTTACAATAAAACTTGATTAAAAAAGCATATTAGAAATGGATCCATGGCTTTAAAAAAAGTCATAGCATGGCATTGTAAGTGTTCCCGTCGTTTTTTTAAATATTTTGTAGGTCAACTTTTAAGAAAATTATCCCTCCCGCCTGAATGGGGGGGGGGGGGAAATATACCCCCGTCCAACACGAATCTTATCTATTCTCTGTGATACTATTTTCGTGTGTTTTAAGAAACCCCCTTAATCCATAATTAGTAAATTAAAGTATGAAAAGTGGGAGACGAATGGGGTGAAAAAAAAACTGAAATTTTTGTTTCTATAAAGAGCCATTTGATGCCTATCTAGCTAAGAATTTCAAAACAACCTAATATAATGACCACCCTAATAAACATACCTAATACAAAATATCCTTTAGGTATTCATTGTGCAATTGGTTTCTCTCAGATAAGCAAAGGGTTTGAAAAATATCGTCAAGTTAAAACAAAAACTGCCTGTTCGTAATCAAGTGAGACGGAGTGTATTTAAAATGCTTGGAAAAAACTGCTATTTTTAATTTTTGGTAAAAAAAATAGGCTTTAAGTAATTTTCTAAGATTTTGGATAAAAGTCATGTACCTAAATGAAACCATTGCATACATAAATTCAGTTTTGAGACGAATTTGAAATTATTTAACTACCCTGTGACTCTTATGCATTTCTTTTTGCTAAAAAGTAAACGGTGGAAGGAAAAATTAAACATCTACTCTACAATACATCTGACCTGCAGAGTCTGCCCTTGATTTTTAATCAAAATTGTTAAAAAAGTTAAAAAATTCAAAACCTATGGGAGGTAGATGTTCCTCATGAAATTACATAGAAATGTTCTGTAACGAATCTAAATCAAATCCGAACATCCGTTTAGTTATAAGTTCGACGTACAGATGGATGCACAAGCATGAAATGCTTTGCATTTGAAATGTAATATTTTGGTATATATGTACATACATAGGTACATATTGCATATAAAAAACAGGCAGTTAGAGTGTTATAGAAATACTCCGCCATTTTCATTAGGTACTTCGTAACAGATAAATTAAAGTTCAATATACTTTTGTTATTAAAATAACAATTATAAAGCAAATTTTGGAATAAACATTGGTTTAATCTACCGACAAAAGACAAAACGAGGTCAACAAAACCAATTTAACGGTATTGCGAGTATAATGACACTCAGTCAAGGTCAAAAACAAACACCGGATTCAACTGCCAATACACAACAACTCTGTCACCACCTACATTATTATTAAATATCTATAGTAATCTATTCAATTTGATTAATGATCAAACAATCAGCATCACATCAAATTAATAAACAATCAAACAGTAGGCGAATAAAAACTGTTAACAAAAAAAAAAAAACATATTTTCTCACCTTGTGAGTTAGGTGTTCATTGGCTTCTGATGGCACAGTCTCCGCTGATCTTATAACTTCCGGTTTATCACTCTCATTATCTGATTCGTTTCTTTTGACTTTTGGTGATATAGTTATTGTCTTTTTACACCACAAACCATGCATGTTTCCCATGCTACAACAGTTTTTTTAAAAATTCCAAAATCCGCGTTAAAAAGTAAACAGCTTGGTATTTATGTAGATATTGTATCTCTAACGATTTAACACTGTTAAGTCAAACAAATTTAAAACACATTTTCACTCATAACTTCTAACCACCACCGGCATCGACTACGACGGACGACAACAACGGCGAAAGTTGATGTCATCATGAAAATTTAGCCCGCACCCAAAGCCTGTTTGAGTAAGACGGAATAATGAACGATAGTAAGGTATAGCTGAATAGGTATGTATAAATAGAAAAAAATAAACCTCAACTATCAATACTCAAAGCTTCACTTCGAGCTTAGACGATGTTATTAAGAATATTAAATAAATCGACCAAGTCACGCTATATTATATCCAAAGAATCAGAATACAGTTGTAAATGTTCCATCCCCCAAACACTTTCAAACAAAACTCAACAGTACTGAATTAAAAGCCATCGATAGATACTTTGTCTTTTTTCAGTTGTGGATAAATATTTCTGCGGTTTAGTTTAATTTTAAAATTGATTTATCCAGAAGAAGAGTGGAATAAATACTAATAACTTTTTGTATAATAATGTAGCCATTAGCATGCGAAGAGATGGGAAGAGGGTGAGGCCAAGTTCGTGTCTTGTTTTTCGCTTGGAAGATGTATCTAGTCTTCAATGCTATGAAAAAGTTCTTTTTTTTCAAATACAACACAAGACGAGAACACAGCCGGCATTTTGACTGAGCGTTAATGGAATTTGTGACGACATTCCAACATTAGAAATACATAGATATCTAACACACAAAATTCAAAAAAAAAAAAAGAGAGCTGTGTATTGCTTTTTTTTTTGCAGGCTTGGTTCTTCGTTTTTTTATTTTTAATAGCTTCAATTTATTAATTTTCAATCTAACTATGCAATCTTCAAAAAAAAGTAGTGATACCTAGAATAATTTGTATTTTTTTGAATAATAACTGGTTTGAGTTTTTGGGTTAATCAAGCTTATTGAATTGCAGATTTTCAAAACTTAAAGATGGTTCCAGGATGTATGTACCAATGTACCTACTTTATTGTTCTCAGGGGATTCTTTATGGTGCTGGTACGTATCTTTATATTAAAATTGTAAATTTTTGCAATAAAAAAGTTCTGTTCTTTGTTGAAACAACAGTTTCTTGTATCTTTGAATATGCTTGAGTAGGTAGGTATATGAATTGTATGATAATTGTACCCACTATTAACTTTTAGGCATCAAATACAAATTCCAAGTGACTGCATTGATATAATATTATCAAAAAGATGGCATTAATAAATTGATTTTCAATATTCCATACTGATAATAGGTACTTGAAGAACATTATGAGTTCATACTAGTCCACCCACAAATAAGATTTATCTACAGTTACTTAATGAATCAACTTGATACTTACATTATCTAACGCATAACTTCTAATAGAAGAAGGGCTCAAACTGAAGAGACGATTGAATGTAGGTGAACTTGAGCTTGTTGATGGAGATATTGATGATGCCAATTCGGAAAAGATCGGTGAGTCTTCTGAAATATAAAAATAAATTAGCACACATTATTAATGCAAATGGAAAAATAAATAAAAATTTAAGAAAATGATTATCTTTTCAAAAAAAAAATAGAGTTGCCAACTGAGGGAAAAAAATACGTATTAGGTTTTTATTATAAAATAATATATTTTCATGTGGGAACTTAAGTGTGTTCTGGAGTGAACAAAACCAGTCTATTTATTATTTTTTTGCATAGGTATACGGTTTTTCACTTTCATCCGATTTTGTAACTTTGTATTTTTACTAACTGGTCACTTGTAGGTGTGTTATTGTACTAAAAAAAAACAACAATTTGCAAAAGTAACTGATTTTAAATTCCTAATTTACATGAATTTTCTATCTAAAAGTGCCTTTTAAGAATTAAAATAATTCAATATCAAATGATACAATAATGATTATATAATTAATAGTAGGGGAGCCCACTAAGGGATTTCGGGATTTACTCGAGCGCGGCAGATTAGTATAAGGGGGGGGTACCTTGCATCCTGCTGAGTACCTCCACCATATATCAGTCCTCTATGTAGGGCCGGGCGCCTAGGGCAGGTTGTCAGATTAGTAAAAAAAAATCGATAGCTCGAAGCGCGTCAGATTAAGATAGGCTAGGTTAATTACATGCTGAAAAGTGTGTATTTCAATAATCTGACAATTTGAGTGTGACCTAAGGTAGTGGGAGGGTTACAAACTTGCAAAAAAAGAATTGTCACCTGGACATTCTCGAGCGCGGTTGAATTTATTTTATTATGAAGCAAATAATTCTAGGATAACGGGAAAAGTATAATCTGCCATTTTTCTCGTCCCGGTTTGGAGGTAGAGGTGATTTTCGAAAAAAACGACTTAAGTGCAAAAATTTTAAAAATCAATTACAATACTTACAATGCAAAAAAATAACAGTTTTAAAAGCCATAAATCTGTTCTTTAATCCTACATTTAAATTATATTATTTGTGTTAATAGTTTTCAAAATATTTGCATTTAAACTCAAAGTTTTTATAAAAAAACGCCAAAAAAAAATGTTTGGATCAATTTTTCTCAAAATTGTGGAATAAAAAACTAAATTTTCTTTTTGTGGTCAATGCTCGTATTAATTTTGAATGGAACACAAAAAACCGGAAGCTTTTATGTCTTCTAGTTTTTAAGAAAATTGTAAATTACTGATACTACTTTTTTATGAGATTATTATATTATATCATTTTGAAGCTGTTCCCATTAGTAGCTATTGACATTGGAAACAGAAAGTTATAAAATGCAAACGAAATTTGGCAAACACCGAACCTCGCACATACCCCAAATCCTATAGTGAGTCCAAGCAGGGTGGTTGCATACATAATCTTACTTTTAAAACGCAGCCGTAATGCTGGCAGTGCAAGCAAATTAAAAATATCTCAAAAATGTAGGATCAGTGACTTGCAATTTTTTCAAAAACTAGAAGGTACAGAACCTTCCGGTTTCTTGTGTTCGATTTTAAATTAATATGAGCATTGACCACAAAAAGAAAATTTAGTTCTCACTTCACAATTTTTAGAAAAATTGATCCCAACATTTTGTTTGCGTCTTTTTATCAAAATTTAGAGTTTGTATTCGAATATTTTGAAAACTATTGACATAAATAATTTAATTTAAATGTGAGATAAAAGAACAGATTTCTGGCTTTTAAAACCGTTATTGTTTTGAATTTTAAGTATTGTCGCCGATTTTTAATGTTTTTTTTCCATTTAAGTCGTTTTTCTCGAAAATTGCCTCTACCTCCTAAACGGGGCGACATAGATCCCCCTCCCATAGTAAGAAATGCTTGTACATATTTTACCCTTCTACAAAAAAAAACGTTTTCAATTTCTGGCGCCCAAGTTATTATACTCTCCCCAGTGATTGAAAAAATCCTAAATAAAAATGTTTCTTCTTTTCAAATTGTCAGATTAAAAAAACCCCTCCAGATAATCGTCAGATTAAGGTTCAGTAAATGTAGGACATCAAGTTGAACCACATATATCAAAATCTGACGCGCTCGAGTATATCAAAATGGCGATTTTTTTTGCATTTTCAAGAAGCTGCCGCAAGCTTGCGTCACATCCGAATCGTCAGTCTTTTGAATGTGAGCATCCTTGGGGGTCACTTAACATCCCCTATTAAAATCTGACGCGCTCGAGTAAATCCATTTGTTTTCTAATTTCTACACTCCCATACAGCCACCCCCACCACGCAAACCGGCAGATTAACATACCACCGTTATTAGAAAGACCCAGGCCATATACACTATCAATATCTGAAGCGCTCGATTGTGTCCACGTGACTGTTTTTTTAAACATTTTTGAACACCTGTAGATGCTCCCCCCACCGATGAAACGGTATACTTTACTAAAAGTTTTTTCTCTCCATCATCAAATCTTCAAAATCCATTAGGTCCCAACGACGCTCGAGTAAATCCACATTTAGCATCGTGGGCTCCCCTACTATAATGAAAATCATGAATAATAAATTGAATTGTCAAAAAAATACCGTTAGATAAAAAATATTGACCGTCAAAAATACTTCTTTTTTTTTAAATTTAAGAGCATTTTTATTTTGTTATATTAAAATTTTTACTAGGTACAAAACTAAAATTTTTTTTCAATTGTGTATCTTAGTAAAAATATGAATTTTTTATGTTATTAAATATTCTTTTTGCAAACAATACTATAGTTAAGGCTAAATTCGCATTGAAAAATAGCCATTTTCGTTATATTCTTTTTTTCTTCAAGGCTTTTTACCAATTATGAACAAGTTTTTCTCTAATAATCTTCATAATCTTATTTGGAGGGCTCACAGCTGTAACGAACCAAGTCATATTTTATAATTTTTTTTTTGCAAATTTTTGTGAATATTTTTCAACTCAACTTTTAATTAATAGCAGTTTATTTATCTCTTAGTATTTTAGAATTTTCTTTTTGTGATTTTGTTCGGTTCAGCTGTGTGTCCTCTATTTATGAAATCGCCATTTCACTCAATCATCATAATCTTATTTATGAAATCACCATTTCACTCCAGAACAGCCGCCTAAACTAAAAAATACTTTAATATCATCATTGTGTTTTAATAGGCAAAAACATAATTTCGTATTTAATTTCTTTTTTAAATAAAGTTTTTTGTCAAATGGCTAAAAAATAAAAATTAATTTTTTGAAACAATTATTTTTTCAAAATTTTACGTTAGTACATAGTTCACTTTTTTTAAGTATTCAATGCACTTGAATTTTCAATCAAACACTATACTTTACTGTTTCAGTATGCTGAAAAGTTTTTACTTACAAAAATTAGTTTTTCTGTTTAAATTCCCTCGAAATGTATTTCTTCTTTAGTAAAGTAGTTATTGTTTTTGTTAAAAAAATTTTTGTTAAATATTTACAAATGTTATCAATTCTTATTTTTGGAAGGCAGGATAATATTAATCTGTAGTCGATTGATTGCTTCATTTCAAGATTTTCATTCAAAAAATATTTTTCATTTTTCTTTTACATTAAGTATTTTCTTAAAGATAATGTGTTTCGGTTAAAAAACTGTCAATCCTGTATATATAAAAATCCTTTCAGTTATTAACTAGGGCATTGTGTGTAGAATGAAATTAGCCCGAGGCCAATATCATTTCTTCTTTTCAAGGTCTTTGGGACCAAAAACCAAATTTTGGAAATTTTTTGTATGCATAGTTTCTTGTAGTTTTTTTTGCTTAAAAATAAATTTAAATTGAATTGTCTTACAAGTCCAACCCACTTTTATCAATTTGGCATAAAGTTGTATGTGGTATAAAATTAGCTTATCATTCTTTATTCTCAAGATATTTAGGCCAAAAACTTTCTAAAAAACCGGAAAGCAGTTATTAAACTTACATAACTTAATACGTATATACAGGGTGTCCCGCACCTTAGTGGAAGTATCTTAAAGTGTGGTTCCTGGGTATATTCTAAGAAAAAAATTGTATGGGAGGAAAGTTGTATCTCCCCTCCCTGAGGCAGGGGGGGCAGTTTCTGAAAAATTGACTTAAAATGCCATAAAAACATTAAAAATCAATGAAAACACATCTAATAATGTGCTATATTTTTTTTTTAAGTTAACACTCCATTCTTGCATTTGGTTTTTAAATCAAGTTGTTTAAGCGAATAGCTTTTGAGAAATTAAATTTCAAAGTCAAATTTGTTTAAAAAAATTGTGATACTTTTTTTTTAAGTCGATATTTTTCAAAATTTTACTCAATTAAGTGCTATTTTTGTGTTCAATATTCATTGCTCTCATTATTTTGTAATCCATTACCAAAAACTTAATGCAAAAATCTTTCATAGTTTTTGAGAAATTAAGAAAAAACAAAAGGAACTTTTCCCGAAAAAGCCCGACAAAATTAATATATTCATGAACTATCCATAATTTAACCCTTTTTTCGGGCTTTTTTGGTAAAAGCACCTTTCGTTTTTTCTTATTTTCTCAAAAACTAAGATAGATTTGTACATTTGTTTTTCGGTAGTGGACTAAAAATAAATGAGTGCAATGAATATTGAACACAAAAATAGCACTTAATTACGTAAAATTTTGAAAAATATCGACTTAAAAAAAAAGTATCACAATTTTTTTAAACAAATTTGACTTTGAAATTTAATTTCTCAAAAACTATTCGCTTAAAAAACTTGATTTAAAAATCAAATGCAAGAATGAAGTATTAGCTTTCAAAAAAATTATAGCACATTATAAGATGTGTTTTCGTTGATTTTAAATGTTTTGTTTGGCATTAAAAGCCAATTTTTCAGAAACTGCCCCCCCTGCCTCAGGGAGGGGAGATACAACTTTCTTCCCATACAATTTTTTTCTTAGAATATACCCAGGAACCACACCCTGAGAAACTTCCACTCAGGTGCGGGACACCCTGTATATGCGAATCTGATCAAATAACTTCCTTTAAGTATATTCTGACCAACAAAGTTCCAAAATTTACCGTTGGGGGCGCTGGATAAGCTGGAATACATGCATACCACGTAGGAGTTCTGGTCAAAAATATGTACATAACTCAGAGCGTAATGATGGTAAAAACGGAAAAAATTAGATCACCTCAATAAAAATACTTATTTTCAAAATTTGTAGAAAAACATTACACAAAAATTACGAAATTGATTGCATATTTCGAAAAAAATCAAAAAAATTGTGTTCGTGACAAGTTTGTACGACTTTGAAATTTTTGTGGGGAAAAACGGTTTGATGAATCAATTTGAAAATTTTAAAGTCTACAAATTCGCATACCAACGTAAGCCATGAAATCAATATTTGGAAAAAAAAAAAAATATTTACGAGAAGACAACAAAAATTCGGTTTTGAGTACTATTTTTAAACTAACGGTGAACGGTACAAAAATAATTTCAACAAAACCCTAAAAAAATGTTGTAAGACACTTTCTCAAATTTCCAAAACTGTATTTAAATGTTTTATAACGTCATTACTTGCTGAGATATTCGTAATCAAAGCTAAAAGTATCTTTTTCATTCAAAGTCAGATAAACCATGCAAGCAAAAATTGTACGACAACAACTAAATTGAATTGAAGTTGAATAAACAAGGTATCTGACCGTTACATATGATTGACTCAAAAACTGTTATTCATAGAAATGAGGACCTTAAAAAAAAAAAAATTTAAATGTTTTTTTTTGTCTTGTGTTATTTCTTGCAATAACGTAATAGTAGTAGTAGTACTCGAACTATGTTCACTAGTATCAAGTTGGAGCGTCTCCAGCCCTTTAATACAGAAAAAGTCACGAAAACTACTGAGATAAAGTCAACATTACCTACAAAATCATTTTATTTATTTTGCTATTATTTTGATAACAACCTTAGTCCCAAAATGAAGTTTTGATTTATTTAAACTAAAAATATACCATTTTAACTTAATTGCGAGTGATCAAATTTTTTTCCAACCGTTTGACAGATGTCCCATATGGGATTCAACTTACCTATTTAACAAAGCAAAGATTAACCACAGGGAAATTTATTTTCTAAACTATTATTTCTCTACTTTATCACAAGTTCAGAACTTTATTACTTTCACCACTGACTCAAAATTAAAATTTAACTAAATTAAAAGCATCTAATGACCGTTTTAGTGCAGTGCCGGATCGGGAAGTTTTCAGACCATTTCAATAGAACTGAGGGTAGTTCGTTTAAATAACAATTGATCCATAGTTCGAATCCAGAGAATTCTACTCTTTATTTTTGTTGCCATAGCAAAACAAATACTCCCATAGCACATTATTTACCTTATTCAAAGCGAGACAGACATTATTAGGAATAAGGGGTATACTTTAAGAGCCCGAAAATATTATGCAAAACAGTACGCATTATACTCACGATCCATTACTGATTAAATGCTGTGGAATGAGTGAGAGGAATACAATATTTACATTTACAACATATTGCATTGGAAAAAAAGTAAAATAATACCTACGTTTTGCCACTGAAGAAAACTTAAATGCAAAAGAGCCAACGACATAAGAAGTCAATTCATTTGAGTAAAGTACTAAGTCATATCAATAATAGCCTTTGAGGTGATGAACCATTAGCGTTTGTCTGCCTACCTAAATATGTGTCGAACAGGTGTAAAACTTGACGTACATTTTGTATATCGATTTATTTAAATGCCTATTGGTTGGAGGAAAAAAGTGGATATACACGAAATATTAAGCTTGCAATTTTGAACAATTGCTGTCATAGTTCCATCTCTCTGTAGGGAATCCCTAAGAAGATAGAGAGCCATTAAGTTTCCAAACATCACTTGTTCACTTGAGTATTTTTTTTTTGTTGATATTTTGCCGCTTTCTATCTTTTAATGAACAAGCAACAGAGAGCTTGACCTATGACAACAATTGTTCAAAATTGCAAGCTAGATATTTCATGTACGCACACTTTTTCCCTCCGACGAATAGGCATTGAAATAAATCGATGTACAAAATTTACGTCAAATTTTACACCAGTTCAACACGTGTTAAGGTAGGCAGACAAATTTGTATTAAAAGATATTGAAAATCCTATTGTGTAAGTGAATTCTCAAAAATATCATAGAAATTATTTCGGATCAATACAAACTGTGAACAAAGAATGTTATAAAATAAAAAAAATTGAGCAAGTCTAGTCAGCATAAATTTCCTATTTATATTAAGTTATTTACTTTTTTTGTTATTCTGGATGTTTTTCTTTGAAAATCGTATATTTTACAGCCTTGGAAGAGAATATTTTTTTTATAATGGTCTCTGATTGGCACCCTAGTCGAAGTTTATCACTTAATTTTCGAAATTTTTACTCAAACTCTATTTAAGGTCTTCAATAAAACAAAGCATTCATTCACTAAATGGTAGATGAAATAACAGGATATTAATTAACAATAATGTTTAAAAAATAAAAACAATTATGAACAAAACTCACCACTTAAATGATCCACCGGCGAGCAATCCTTGGCAAAGGCAAACATTTCGTTGTTATTAGTAGCATCTGCTGAACAGAGTGTAATGCTAGGTTTTCTGACGCCCAAAAACTTCCCATTCATGGAGTTGCATGTCGAAGAACTTAGTCCCAAATCCCGAATGGGTGATGTTTTTTGTATTCCATTCATAGTTATTATCGGTGCCGAAGGGGCTTTTCCATGGTGCAGTCCATTCGACGATCGATAGTAATGCGACGTTGGATGCTGAATTTGAGGTGGGGACACATGTGGTTGATATCTACTGCCACTAGTGCTATGAACTGACAAACCATTACCGTTAGTGCTGCCATTGTAACCAGTCCCAAAGGTGTTATCACATTGGTACTTTGGTATTGCTAAGCGAAGAGTATGACGCGAAGCTAGTCTACGTGCAGGCGCATATTTATTTCCCGCCACCGAATGAATCGAGTCATTCACCGATGAAGTGTGGTGATGGTGAGTATGTGGTGAATTCATTTTGTTTAGATATTCTCTTCGAATTTGCGTACGCGAAAAAAGCTTCTTTCAAATTTCTCTTTGAAAGTTTTTTTTTTTTTTGTTATTTTATTTTATAATTTTGTTTTCGTTTGGAAAGCTAATAACTTTCAAATACGATTAGCTTCTCTGTTTTGTTTTTAAATTGTTTATGGTGAATGCGCACTGGCACATGATGCGCTTCACTTAGGTCTTGGTATTTTATTAATATTTTTTTTAACTAATTTCCTATCGGGAAGTTCAAAAATAGAGCCAACGATAACAAAGACACGAACTTTTGTGCAATCAGACACCGAATCAGACGTAATTTATGACTACGAGTAATGAGAAAATAAATAAAATTTTGTTGTTGTCTTATGTGAAATCGTTCACAATTATTATTTTGAATTCGAATTCAGTGAAACGCGTAGCGAAGTAGTCGTTAGTGTGTAGTGACGTTTTTTCTATACTTTTAGATGGCGTGTTAGCAGCTGTGACCCATATAAGCGGTCTGTTTGTAGGTTTTGTTGCTGTTGCTGTGGTTGCTTGTAACATGTCTAACGTGGGAGATCATCTGTGGATGTTTATTGAGATGAGCATAATTAGAGTTGCCACCGCATGATAATTGGCCAACTTCGAAACCGGAAGGTTATCGTTCTTTTGTCTGTCTGGAATGAAAATGAAAATAAAAACGACTAATTAATAACTTTGCTGTAAGCACAATGAATTTTGTTATTCTTAATATTATGTATTTTTTTGTCGTGTTTTTTTTCAGGAAGGTAATAAAAATATCAGTTAAAAAAAGTCAGACATCATGCTTGCGTGAGTGTGAAGGTCGTAGGTAGGTATTTATATTTGTTCGTGGGTTGAAGAAAGATTTTTAAATCATAAACATGATCATGAACATCAAGAGTAGGTAGGTAGGATAGATAGGTAGGCTCGTGTGTACCTACCAATAAAACAAAAAAGCACTGGAGCTAGTTAACTAGATTTTATTTTTAAAGATTACTGACACAATTATCTGTTTGTTTTCTTTTTTTTTTTTAAATTGATGTTTAAGTGGATTGAAACAAAATTAAGTGTGTCGCACGTGACAAGCAAAACATAAATCAAAAACAAATTGGTAGCATAACAAGTGCTGCCAATGGGTATGAATTATTTTTGAATTAGGTATTTAGGTTTTTGTAACGATTAAGTATGTAGATTGCAAGAAAATTATGCGGCTTTTTATGTTTAGTTCTTTTGAAATTTTGATTAATATTAATTGTGTATTCATGTAGTCCACATTTTCTAATTAAGCTGCTCTGAGTTTCATGAAATTTAAGATTTAGCTGGAGGGTTTTATTTATAATCATAAAACTAGTTCTTGGAATAAAATGAAGAAATTTTTTTGTTGATGTGCGTATTAAAAAAAAAACGTTGGAACTTATTCCTTTGACAAGGGCTTGGGTTCGAGAGCAGGCTATGATCAATTTTAGATTGTATTACAGAACAGAAGCTACAAAGAGCGGTGTTTAAAAGTCTTAAGTTATTTGGTTTGTACTGAGTTTGAGGAATTTTTCAATTTTGAACAAAACTTAATCTATATTCGTAGATATTAAAGAAAATTAAATTGTGCTAAACAAAGAACCCAAATTGAATTTATTGAAACTCTTTAAAATATATCGTACTTACATAAATCTTTACACAATTTTTTCAGTAGGTAGGTGTGTACCTACTTTTTCTTATTGATCTTTTAAGAATTTAAAATGAATAAGGAGTACGAGCCTAGCTTATTTTTGACACCAACGGCTAAATTTCGGTGTAAAAGAAAATGTTGGTGCTGAAATTTAAGGTTATTCAACACCACAAGGTGATTGTTTTTAATAAAATAAGCAAATTTCCTGTTTGGAAACACTATTCTTTTCTCATGTCAAGAGTTTATCAATTTTTGTTAACTTGTGTTTTTTTTTTATTTTTCCAAAATTGTTGAACATAAGAAAACATTACAGTCTGTAACATTAGGATAGCATCACTTATATTTATTATTGAAATTAGCTATCTTTATCTTAATTAGCTTTCTTATCCTGCGACTCAATATACAATTCTGTATGCTTCCATTAAAAAAGTGCCGAAAACAGTTGATTTTAATAAAAATATAAGTGAGGCTACTTTAAATTCAAACCCCAAAAATCACTAAGCCATTCCCAAAACATTAAAATTTAATATTTTTTTTTTGTTTAAACCCAAAAATACTTTTTAAAATTTTGTTTCCACTTTAATAGTGCTTCGGCAAAGTAAAGCCCAGGGCTGGCGAAATGTATATTAGTGGTATAAAGGGTACTCAAGACCGAAAAACCTGGGCATCAAAAATGTCAGTTAGTTTGTTATTTATAGACCAATACCCAAAATTTGTCTCTTTCGCCAGCCCTGGTACAGCCAGTTGGCACAATAAGCCCAAATTCTAGATCACTAAATAAACTCATAACGATTTTCCGGATTCAATCACTTAATAAATATTAATTTAAGTGTTTATTTCTAATTTGTTGACTTCGAACAAGTCCAACACGGTATGTTGAAATTTATCAACTATTCAAGAAGGTTATTCTCCATTTTTTAACTCTTGTTGTTTCCAGCTACAGAAACGGTGGGCTTATGAAAATTCCCACTCCAAACACCAAAACTAGACTTGTTTTCCTGTATTGTATATTTACATTTTAAAAAGTTGTTAAATTTCACTTTTTCAACAAGAACTTTAAAGTATTGTGTTATAGTAGTGTTTATCACTTTTGCTCTGAGAAAACGAGATAAGTAAATATTTAGAATTCTCGATTGGATATGTCAAAAATAGTAAGAAAATGGTCATAGAAAATTATGACAAAAGAGTTCGTATCTGACAGTAAAAGCCGTGGAGGCCAGTTTTCTAATTTCATTTCAAGTACCAGCACCGGTACATGTACTTGTAATTTAATTCCACAAAAGTACCTTTGTAATTCAAAAACTACTTAGGTATATTTCCTTTTGATTACTTTTAATTCCTTTTCGAAAAAAATAATAAATGTTTAAACTAAAATCACCGTGGTCTTCCAAACGTGGTTTTCAGTGTCGAGGTTATTGTGTTCGTCTCCATGTAAATCGTTTACACGGGGATCTGTTTCATGGTTTTCTCGCAATGGTCTCGCCATGGAATTTGCACGTGGTTTTTGACATTGAGCGTGTTTTACCGTTATCTCGCTTGTGAGACTATATATCGAGGAGACCACAGTGACCACGACACCAAAAACCACATTTGGACAGCCACGGCAATTTGGGTTTAAAGCATTTATTTTTTCTAGTTGTTTTTTTGGAAGAGGAATTCAAAGTAATTAAAAGGAATTATAAGTACTTTTGGAATTAAAAATTAATTGAAAAGTATAAGCACAAAAGTAATTAATACACGCATTTTAGGCTCTGGACCTTTGGCACCTCATATGAGGGAAATTTGTCCCAAGAATTGGTCATCCCTAGAGAACATGTAATCAATGCTTAAACTTTCTGGTCGCTCAAGGTCACGCGTGATCTTTGGCACCTCATTTATGGGAAATTTGCAAAAAATGCATACCATCCAAAGATTTCTAAATCGTGATAAAAGGTCAACTATTTTCAGTAATTGGTCAGCCATAGATTTTTTTCTATGAATCTTTGATGTTCGTTTCAAGGTGCCAAACAAAACTTTTGGCACCAATTACTGAAAATAGTTTACCTTTTACCACGATTTAGAAATCTTTTGGATGGTATGCATTTTTTGCAAATTTCCAAAATTGCCAAAATCGGGCCTGACCTTGAGCGACCTTGAGAAAGTTTAAGCCTCGATTATCAATTTCTGGGACCATTTCTGACCAATAAGATGGCATTTTTTTTACTTTTGTGGAATTAAAGTACAAAGTACAAGTACCGGTACTAATACGTGAAATTTTTAAGTACAAGAACCAAGGAATTGTCCTGGTACTTACAAGTTCCAAGTACGAGGTAATTGTACTTAAATTGTACTTAAGTACCAATATACTTAATATTCTTACAGCTCTGACTAGTATCAATCTAACTCCATTTCATGTGAACACGTCCAATCAGTGACAATTCGTATAGTTAAACAAACCTGCCTATTAAGGCATGTTCAGGAAAATGAGATGTCAGAAGGCTCAGTGTCAAAAAATGAGCAACGAATCCAATATTTTGTTTCCTCAGTAATTTGACAGCGAAATTTCTGAGGAATCCTGTTCACAAGACTGAGATTGCTGATTTGCTCATTTCCTGAACTCACCTAATAATTACAAATTCCAAAGTGACAACCTTCAAATTTGTTTCCAATTTAGAAAACGGTGTTCACTTGAAGTTAATTCTTTGTTTTGCTATAGTGATGCCTGGTTAAAATAGAGTTTGAAGGAACTTCGGCTTTGATTGCACTCCCGCTGTTAGTTTTGCGTTTTATTTTCGTCAAGGCTCTTCCACTCTTTGATGGTTCTGTCTGTTGTTTGTGAAGAATTTTTGCTGAAACTGTTGTAGATGCTTGCTACAAAGATCAATAGGAACCCGACTGTAGAGAACAGAAATATGAAAATCGTGTCTATTACAATTATTGGAAGTAACATATATATAACTATATAAACCGTCTTAATTCGTGAGCGTTCTAAGTACAATTTTAAGAGAAAACAAAAAAAAGCACATTTCAACTCTTTGAATTAAAATTATTTTGAAGGAAAATGACAAATGTAATGGATTTATCACTATACTAAAAATTAAAATAGCCATTTCGTGATTTTAACTTTAGTAAAATGTTAAGAGATAGTTCGATGCTAAAATTGTTTAAATTTATTAAAATTTTCTTTTTAGCTTAATATCACGTTAAAATTGCTTAAGCACTGTACTAAAATGTTTAAAATTGCGCTACTGTGTTTTCTATATAATTCAAATCGTGCGTAAATTTTGGGATACCAACTATGGCCACCGGACATTCATTATTTTTGAAATACTGTTCAACAAAAAAAGCTATTTTCTCTTCTGTCAACTTGTTTTTGCTAAGTGTTACCAAAACTTTACTACACAAATGGTGGAAAATTCAAGTTTTGAGATAGCTTTTAATATAGAAGTGATTTGTTACTACAAATTTCGTTACCTTGTTTGTGATAGTATCTAAGTACTACTCTTCTCCTTCACAACAAATAGTTATGAATTATTCCAATTTTCTTTTTCTTCTTTGAAAAATTGTTATTTACTTCTTTACGTGTTTGCTTTTGCTTGACTAAATTTAATACAAATATATTCCACTGTTACGAAAAATTCACTGACTTCCTCTTGACTCTAGTCATAGTATAGATAGATGTATATACATAGATGCACATATAAAAAAAAGTAGACCAAAAAGAGCCCAAGATTTGTAGGTTTTAGTGAATTGAAGCACTGCATACAATTTTTTCGAACAAGTTTTATCATCATTTGTTTTCCGAGTTACTTATACTTAATCTTGAATCACTCCAAAACTAAAATAAAGATAATATACTGTATTCAAAACAGATCATTCAGAGGTATTTGTAGCTATTAGATTTCATTTATATCTGCCTAGTGACACTGACACCTGACACTTGTCAAAAGACATTAAGAAAGATAATATACTTTTATTTCTGTTTTGTATTTTAGTAACTATAACGTACCTTCTCGTATGTACATACATATGTATGTTTATCTCAATTTGTTCATTGAAAATAAACAACAAACATGACTGTCAATTAGTCTATATAAGTTAATGAAGCAAAACTGCGGTTAGTAATTATATAAATGTTCGGCTAAATCTTTTTTCCTTTTATTTGACAGATGTAGATAATTTGATATGGATTTGGAATATTTATAGGATTGGACTTTCTGAATTAAAAATAAACATCGATCAGAGATAAAAAAATTAACTTTATGGCAATTTGCCTATAAAACTTAAATTTATTATATATTGTATGAGTTTTATTTAAAATTCTGGTAAACTTGATCACATATTAACTACGCAACACGCATAAAAAAGCCTATCAAGGTTTACATTTTCTTTACTGAATAGGTATCTATAAAAATTGCCGTGGATTTAAGCAATTACTTACTTGTTTTGAATGTTAAAGTACATAATCTTAAAATTAAATGAGTTCATAAAAGTTTTGATTAAGTGAACGATGAACATGAAAAATTACTAAAACTAGTAATGCGGCCAAATACTTGCAGTAGGTATATCCACTGGAAATAATATGTAGATATTTTGCCATGGGAAAAATGTGTTTCATAAATAATGATATAATAAACCAATTTTATTACGAGAAAACTATGTCATAGATAAATTATTTAAATATTGAAGAAAAATTAAATTATGGAATTATTTTTTATATAGATCTCAAAAATAAAAAAATTGACCTGCGAAGTTTGCAGGTGGCTAACTGAAATAATGTTGTAATAAAACGAACTGTGGCACTATTAAGCTATAGCTGATAACTTAGAGTAACTGGTGCCAGCCCACCTTCAACCCGCATTCTTTTCAAGATACTCTCAGCCCTCAGCACCAGCTTCAACTTTAAATTTTCAGTGGTTCAAGTTTAAGTTCAAGCTTAAATCATATACCTAATTGCTGCTCTATCTTAAAAATTGTGTTTGCCTGCTCTTAAAATGGCCCATGTAAGTAGGTACGTGCCACAGCTGACAAATAGTATCTTTCCAGTCTGTGTTTTTATATTTTCTTTGTAACTAACAATAAGTGTAATCAGAAACTGCTACTACAAGTACTTACTGAAGCTAAGATTTATTCACAACAAAAAACAAAAAGTCGTTATCTGATTTTATTAGACTTCAAGTGACCAAATGTCGGCAAACTTGAAATTGGCATAAAATGGTTTCCCATTCTGTCATTAAAACTACATTAAATATGAGCAAAATTGAAAAAAAAGAGCGGCAAAATGAAGAAGTCTACATCACGAGTTACTCAATTGATGGGCATTCACGATGCAGTCATCAAAAGTCGTGCCAGTCAGAGGTTACAATAATGTTTGTGGTCAAACAAATCAATTTTTAAAATCAACTAGGTATATGGAAGTATCATGTACCCCAAATCAGTTATTAAATCAAATCACGCACCATAGTTTGGCTTCAAAGTACCTCTAGTTTCCAAAAGCGGATCTACATGTCATGCCATGCGGGAAATTACTCACGAATAACAACTAAAATCCCGCGCAGTGCCATATCCACAAAGGTGTGTATTTGCATTGTGATTTAATAACAGTGCCAATTGCAATAGTCCGCTTACTTTTCTTAAATTGGCAACTAAGCTTCGATATAAAGGCGCATAAATTCAAAGAACACTTAAAAATACTCGCAATGAGGTCATGAAATCGGACCTTACGAAATTCCCAACAACTGTCATCCAACAGTCTTGCTCAAAGAAGAGTTAGGTACAATGAATCACTGTGTTTTCTTCTTTTTTCAACACAAAAGAGAATCAGCATGAAAGTGGACACATCGGATAACACGAGTACGAACAATGGGGAACCCTCTGAGACCCTGACCAAAGTGAAATTTCACGAAAATGAATTAAAGTTGCAAAGTTGCGGTTCCTATGCATGTTTGTATGTATGTATGTTTGTCTGCATATGCAGACACAACCGTCAAATATGGGCAAAGTTGTCAAGTTTTAATTTATTTTTATTGTTATTACCTTTTGTTTGGCACTGAAGCTGGTTTTTAGTCAATTTTGTTAAACAGCAATGATGGCGATGGTGGCGACGACGCAGCACATTCAGCGTGGGTGAAAAAAAAAACAAAATCTTACAGCCAAACACACTGTCAAGACTTCAACAAAAAATCAAGTACAACTTTTATGACCATAAAGAGTTCTTACGAAATATCAAGTCGCATCGCGGCATCGCGCATCGAGCGGAAAGCCATAACAATTCTTCCAAAAATGTACATAAAAATACTTTCACAAACAGTACTAAAAATAAAATAAAATTAAAACACAAAATTGATTCACAATGAAAGCCATCAGCCAAAGAATGCTATCGCTCTTCATAATACAATCATTCAAAATGGATGACATGTGACATCTGCTATGAATGCATAACGAGTGTAATGCGGCTGTCAGCAATTTTTGGCTTGAATTGTTTCTTCGTGGAAGAGATTGTTGTTTATCTTACAATACAGCTGTAAGTGAGTTACATATAAAATTTATTTCAGATTAAATTATATAAAACGAAAAATTGGACCATGAAATGAGCAATAAAAATTATATTATTATTGACCTGGTAAGTCAACGAGGTGACACAATTATTATTGTGAATTTATTTTAATGCGAAGTCTGAAGTTTGTAAAACGAGCCAGTGTAATATATATTAAGAAAAATAAAAATAATAACTTTTCTTTATCGGGTGAATATCAGGTGTTTGTTTACATTTTTTTTGTTGAGAAATTTGGTTCAATATGTCATGTTTTTAGTATGCCAATGGTTATGGTTTGAATTTTTGAAAATATGGGTTTGAAAGGCAATTTTGTGTGTCAAGTTTTAATTAAGTGCTGATCAGTGTGTTCTGTGTATTTCGTATTACAAAGGTAGAAAAAGAGATTTACATCATTATTTGTTGATTAAGAAAGAAATGGAAACACAATTATCACTTTGTTTGAGAAAAACACTCATTAGGAATTCATAATGTCAGTGATCTTGGTGGCTGTTACTAAGGCTAGGAACGCACTTGCGAACTTCTGCAGCGCGATAGCTCAGTTAAAAAGAATAAACACATGCATTCAAATGTGAATGAATGCAAATGACACCAACAAATCCTATTAAGGTGCGATCACTTGCTAGACGCTGGGACAGAAATTCAAAAGTGCGTTCATAGCCTAATATAAATCAAAAGAAAGGCACCATTTTAGGTCTGTTTGTTATCTTGAAATTTCAGGCAAATTTTCACAAATTTTCACAAATCGAGAGAGCGCAATGAGAGAGCAAATAATTTCCCATCCGTTGAAAAACTTGCGAATTTCTGCTACACAAATTTCTGTGAAAACGAAGTGTTACAGCTACTGTCAAAAATTGTGGTGGCCAGTTTCTGTCACAGCGTTGCCACTAATCGGAAAATTTTCCGAAGAAGGTTTATCAAAAAAATGTAGTCTATTCAGTTTTCTTACAGAAGATCTGTATATTCCAATTTTTACTTTTATTTTCAAAATAGAAGAAGAAAAAATATTAAAAATAGCATAAAATAATTAATTATGCTGTCACGATTGTTATCAAAGCAAGCCAATAGCTGGAAGCTGAAAGAATAGAATTGAAAAATTAGGGAACTGAATTTTGATAAATGATAATTTACTTTTCCGCAAAATTGAAGTGCAGTAGACTCGATTTAAAAGCAGTAGATTTGTTTTACAAAAAAAGTGCATTAAATCTATTGAAATCATGGCAAAGTGGCAACGCCGTTGATACACAAAAATGACGTTTCTAAAAAAAGTGGTGTGTTCATGGTTCAATGCGTTTGTTACTTTTTTTCAAATTTCCCCAACTCTGATAGAATTGTCCCCTCTTTTCAAAATTTTACAGGTTTTACACATTTTTTTGGAAAAAGATACCAAACAAACCTTTTTTCATCACTATCGTGCTCGAGATCACTTATGTCGTTTTCGATTGAATGTTTGGAGTACTCTTTATCCACTTCTTTTTCATTCCTTCTACTCCAAATATTCCATATTCTATAGGAATGGAACAGAATACAAAAACAAACGAAGTTGACATTAGGTTTTCCTGAGGCTTAGGTAAGCTTAAGAAGGCATACTTTTTCTCCTTTTCGTAATAGTCTAGTTTCAAAAAAACGTAGTTGACTAGTTGACTATTGTTAATTATGGCAGATACTCATATAAAAACCTTGTGTTCTGCTAGTAAAATGAGAATAGTCAAGACTTACACAATTCGTTTAAATTTCTAGTGCTGTATTTAATGTTAAGGCCATATTTGTGCTTCTGTTATCTTAACAATATTAATTTAAAAAGACAAATAAACTATGTCAAACAAAATGACAGTTGAAAACTACACAGCTATAAAAGATGTTTATCATTTTGTTCTATATAAAAATGCTAATCACACAATAATTGTACATAATTAAAATTAAATGAAACAAATGTGCTTTGCAAAGATTTCTTAATTTTGTTTGTTATCAAATTTGTTGGTAGAATTTATTTTAAACTCAAAGATTGTTAATTTTCGAGAAAAATATAGAATATTTGTTCAACTGTTCATGGATATCCAAATTTGGTATTATACACTAGTCAACAAAATTAAAGGAACAAATTTTTTTTCAATTTTTTTAGCGTTTTTTGAAGAGCTGTATCTTTGTAACGAGTGGTCTTATTGAGTTGAAATAAAAAGCATTTTATAGCTTTATATTTTTTGTTTCGAGATTTGCTTGCAAAAATTTTTTTTTGAAGTACCGTTATTGCGTTATTGCAAAAAATGAGACGAGTTAACAAAATTATTTTTTTTAAATTTTGTTTGAAGGTCCTCATTTCTATGGGTAAATTTTTTTGAGTCAATTATATGTCATGACCAGATACCTTGTTTATTCAGCTTACGATTACGTACGTTTTTTTGACATGGTTTATCTGACTTTGAATGAAAAAAGATACTTTTAGTCTTGATTACCAATATCTCAGCAAATAATGACGTTATAAAAAATTCAAAGACAGTTTTGGAAATTTGAGAAAGCGTTTTACAAGATTTTTTTAAGATTTTGTAGAAATTATTTTTTCTTACCATTCACTGTTAGTTTAAAAAAAGTACTAAAAACCAACGTTTTGTGGTCTTTTCGTAAATCTTTTTTTTCGTTGCAAATATTGACTGCATGGCTTGCGTTGGTATGCAAATTTATAGACTTTTAAATCATTAATATTCTTGTAAATTTTCAAATTATTTCATTGAACCGTTTTTCCTCACCAAAACTTCAAAGTCTTACAAACCAGGTAAAGGAACAAATTGTGTTGTTCCTAAACAACGCGTAGTCGTCATCAAAATGACAAGAAAACCGCAATTCCAGTGGATTTTTTTCACAATTTTTGCATTAGTTACATACTTTTTTGAATTGAGAAGAAATAAAAAGTACATTAAACAAAAAAATTTATTTCAAAGATTTTTCAAAACAAAAAAACTTGATTTTTTTAATTTTTTTTTTTTTAGAAAAATGTATTTTTTATTTCATTTCAATTGAAAAAAGTATCTAACTAACGCAAAACTGTGAAAAAAATCCACTGGAATTGCGGTTTTCTTGTCATTGTGATGACGACTACGCATTGTTTAGGAACAACACAATTTGTTCCTTTACCTGGTTTGTTAGACTTTGAAGTTTTGGTGTGGAAAAACGGTTCGATGAATCAATTTGAAAATTTACAAGAATGTTAATGATTAAAAAGTCTATAAATTTGCATACCAACGCAAGCCATGCAATCAATATTTGCAAGGAAAAAAAAAAGATTTACGAAAAGACCACAAAACGTCGGTTCTTAGTACTTTTTTAAACTAACGGTGAAGGGTAAAAAATAATTTTTACAAAATCTTAAAAAAATCTTGTAAAACGCTTTCTCAAATTTCCAAAACTGTCTTTGAATTTTTTATAACGTCATTATTTGCTCAGATATTGGTAATCAAGGCTAAAAGTATCTTTTTTCATTCAAAGTCAGATAAACCATGTCAAAAAAAATCGTACGACAACAACAAAAAAATTGAATTGAAGCTGAATAAACAAGGTATCTGATCATGACATTTAATTGACTCAAAAAAATTTACCCATAGAAATGAGGACCTTGAAAAAAAAAATATTTTGTCAACTCGTCTCATTTTTTGCAATAATGCAATAACGGTACTTCAAACAAATTTTTTGCAAACAAATATCGAAACAAAAACATAAAGCTATAAAATGCTTTTTATTTCAACTCAATAAGACCACTCGTCACAAAGATACAGCTCTTCAAAAAACGGTAAACAAAATTGAAAACAAATGTGTTCCTTTAATTTCGTTGACTAGTGTATAAGTTCAATGCTTTTAGGATTGTGTTATGTCAAATAACTAAACATATGGAGGTACACAGTATCTACTTAAATAACAAAAATTATAAGAAAATTTGTTATTAATTTTTAAATAAATTTGATCAACGAAAAGGTGTTTAAAGTTTTATGAGTTCTCATAATAGATGATCGCCAGGAGCTCAATATGGTGCTGGCTGAACTTGATATCTCGGGAAAATTGATCTATGTAGTTTGTGTCGGATGACATTGAAAGATACGCAATGCAATGTAAAACTAGATTCTTTCGAAACTTGCCCAGGCTTTCAGCAAGGGAATATGCAAGGAGATATGGGTGATTCCGTCCCAACTGTGATTTTTTGTGTCCAGTGCTTTTTTTGTTATTTAATGTAAAATGTTGGTATATATTTTTAGTTTTAATTGTGTAAACGGCTATTTACTACAATCTACATTTGATATCATGACCAAATTTGCTACTTCTTCCACATGGCTTGGAAAAGTGTAGTAAAAATGTCAGTACCGTGGCATGTCCGTGCCTTGTTTTTCCGATTAAATCTACTTTATTCTATTAAAATATACTTCATTGAATAGAAATGTTGTCCTTAAAAAGTTTGAGTGCAATATTTGTTTGACAAAATAATGACAAAATTAAGTCAAAATACTTATTGCTGAATTAAATAATGACGAATGAATGTTGTCTCAGATGTTGGTGTTATTTTTGAATTCGAAAGATTTCCCGCTTTCAGCCATTTTGTTTTAGTTTTAACACGTAGGTATGTGTCGTTGTTTCCTAAAAGATACACTATTTATATACATTTAGTTAACAGCAGTCATTTTATTTTGTGTACGTTTTTGTACTTGAAGAGTGATATGTATGTACCGTGGTAGTATTTTTTAAGCATTTTATGACATGTTTTTGGTTGGTTATCAGAATTTTGAATTCCTTTTAACTTGCAAAAGTTAAAATTGTTCTGGAAATTTTTTTTCTCATAAGCTTAGAGAAGTGAGGATACATAAACTGTCCAAATGTCAGTACCGTGGGTGTCAGTACCGTGGCATTTAAATACTTTTTGAACTGTAATTAAATATAATTAATGGCTGTTTTACAATGCCGCGTTGGGCGTCGCGTAGAAAGATTTGTCTGTCAACGCAAAAGTTCAGGCATAGGAATTTCTGTTTATTGTTTACAATGACGCGTTGAGCATTATGTTACGATTTTGCATCCATTAGTAGGTACACAAACCAACGTAACGTAAGCGGCTGCAACGCAAAAGTAGAATGGCTGTTTTATAATGACGCATTCGCGTTCGCGATGCGTACTTTACATTTAACAAGCGTTACGGCCGCGTCGAAATAAATCGACCAAAAAAATTCAAACTTTTTTTCAACACAAGATGGCCACATACCTAAATTGAAATCGAAATGCCAAAACGCACGCAAAAGTTGAATAATCTCTACTTTCGCGTTGCAGCCGCTTACGTTACGTTGGTTTGTGTACCTACTAATGGATGCAAAATCGTAACATAATGCTCAACGCGTCATTGTAAATACTAAACAGAAATTCCTATGCCTGAACTTTTGCGTTGACAGGAGAATCTTTCAACGCGACGCTCAACGCGGCATTGTAAAACAGCCAGAAATTATTCAACATTTGCGTGCGTTTTGGCATTTCGATTTCAATTTAGGTATGTGGCCATCTTGTATTGAAAAAAGTTTGATTTTTTTTGGTCGACGCGGCCGTAACGCTTGTTAAATATAACGTAAGCATCGCGAACGCGAACGCGTCATTGTAAAACAGCCATAAATAATGGCTGATTTACAATGACGCGTTCGCGTTCGCGATGCGTACGTTACATTTAACAAGAGCTACGGCCGCGTCAAGATAAATCGAGCAAAAAAGTTCAAACTTTTTTCAACACAAGATGGCCACATACCTAAAATGAAATCGAACTGTCAAAACGCACGCAAAAGTTGAATAATCTCTACTTTGGCGTTGCAGTTGCTTACGTTACGTTGGTTTGTGTACCTACTAATGGATGCAAAATCGTAGCATAATGCTCAACGCGTCATTGTAAGCACTAAACAGATATTCCTATGCCTGAACTTTTGCGTTGACAGGCAAATCCTTCAACGCAACGCCCAACGCGGCATTGTAAATCAGCCATAATTCCTTGCAATAATATTTTTTTTAAAACCAATTCTCATTATAAGAACAGTAGCAATACCTCGGGCGAGCCAAACAAAAATTATTCCGTGCAATAAAATCTTAATAATAACACAGCACAAAAAAAGAGTTGCCATTCAGAAGAACAGACTTCTAAAACGAAAAAGAGAACATTTTTTAAAGAAAAAAAAGGGCAGTAGAAATGCCAAGAGGTCCAAAACATATATGACAATCTAGAATCTCAACAAAAATATGGTCAAAAAGAGAGAGAACAAATTAAAAATTTAAAAAAGAAAAAGAGTGTCATTATCGTCTATTCGAGTTTTAGTACATTTTGCCATATTTTATGTTTTTTAAAAGTTGTAGCAAAATGCTTGTACTAATTTGATACTCTGACTAAATGAAGCCAGAAAAAAGAAACAAAAATTGTTTTCAAGAAGTTTTAATTTTTGAAAATTTTCTAAGAGAAGAATCACAGTTGGCGGAGAATCACCCATATGCGTTATCATGTCGTCCCCTTGAAGCCCGAAGAATGAAATTGGAGAAATGAAAATATTGCAACATCGTTTTTCAAAGTTTTACTAGAAGAAAACAAAGTCTTAAAACAACTAATGGCTTAACTGATATTTTAAAACATTATATTTTCTTCTTTCGAAACTACGTGCTCATGATCGTTGAGGACGGAGGGCTGCCGTGTCTCTGGTTGCGTTCCTTCATGGATTGGGAGCTAAGTAAATAAGAAGGTCCAAGAGAGCTTTCTGTTTCTGGAGACGTACTCGTAAATATGTAATTATACAATAAAAAAAAAATATAAGGGAAGTTGGCTTGGCTGTACAAATAACAGGTGTCTTGCTTTACTTATAAGAGAGACTTAAGCACGTTGAGACAGTCGTTGGGATGGTTGCAAGGTTCGTAGAAATTTTCAACGAACTTCAGTATACACGAGGTCCATTCACAATAGAACCTGCCAATTTTCCAATTAAAACAAATCTATATGATTCTTGTGACAGTCCTTACGACCGTCTCAACGTGAATGGCCGGCTTAATTAAGTTATTTTTACTTAAATTACGTTGAATAAGGCAAATTTTCAAGTGTAACAAATGGGGGATAGGTAGGTGCATTTAGCTAAAACCGCTTTATCTACCATCTTGTTGGTAACTAATGTTATCAAAATTTGTGAATTTCAATGAAATCACTTGTGTATATTTTTAAATTTTGGAAAATTATAGGCACATGGACAAACATTGGTTTAACATAATGAAAAATGCATTTATTCATAAATTTTTACTTGGAAGTTCAATCTTGATGTTTCTGCTAAAAATGTCCGAATTTCCAAATGTTTTATTTTTAATGCAAAAATGTTCAACTGGCAAGTTTATCGTCATCAACAAAACGTCTCCATCCTTCGTTTGGTTTTCTCAGTGTGTGACCAATCCGTTGTCATTTTCGCTTTCTTATGTTGACGTCCAGTCGCTCTTGAATTGCCGTAGCTACAATTCCTCGTTTGATATAATTTGCAGCCATAGTGGATCTTTAGAATGTGGCGTAGACAGCGATTCAATAAAGCTTGCAATTTCCTCGAAATGGTAGACGTGACTTTCCAGGTTTCACAAGCATATAACAGCACGGATTTGACATTGGATTCGAAGAATTTCAACTTAGGGCCTAAGGAGATTTCACTGGGTTTCCAAATTCGGGACGGAGTACCGAAAGGTGGCACGAGCTTTATTTATTCTACTTCTAATATTAAGATCCCATCATTTGTAGAAACGGAACTGCTAAGGTTGTTAAACTGTACGACTTCTTCAACTGACGTCTCCTGTAGAATGATACGCTGATGAGTGGAGTTGCCTGTGAGTATTATGTTTGCCGTTATGCTCTCCCTTATTGCAAGTAGACGAATGTCCTTTATTTAACTCCACTGCACTGTACTAATACTAGCAGTCAATGTGTCGCGTCGGTCGTCCATCACCAGAAAGAGAATTGGCTTTAGAACATCCCTTTTTTCGCGCTAAAACAAAACACTGTCCAAAGAACTCTCTAAAAAAGTCAACAAATTTTGGGGAATTCCTTTATCAAGCAATGATCTCCATATATGTACATTCTCGGTTAACTCGATCAAAGGCCTTCTCAAAAGCCATGAACATAAGGTAAAGCGGTGATTGAAATTCCATAGAGTGCTGAAGAACGATACGCAGGGTATTGGTCGACACACGATCGACCACTGCAGACCTAGCTTTTGATGTCTATTTCGGGAAAATGGACAAAACGTCTTTACCCCGCCAATTGCTATTCTTTAGGTCACCTTTCTTTGGCAGCTTAACAATCACCCCATCCTTCCAGCCCTTGGGATAGCTTTTGTTTTCTAAATAATTTGTATCAACGGATGTAGAATACTATGATTGGCTTTCAGAAATTCAACTAGTATTCCATCAAGCCTAGCTGCTTTTTTGTTTTTAGAAAATTTATTAAAGTGTGGATTTCCGATGATGGAGGGGGTTTGCTGTCAATACTCCTATAGGACATGCGCATCTTTGGGGGGTTGGGGCACTGCGGCACTCTGCTCAGCGGAATCTTCAAAAATGATCCTTCTATCTGCTTAGCTGCTCCTCACTGTTACTAAAAATGAGCCATACACTACACACCCGATTGGTGTTGCTTTGGCAAGTCATGCATTCGCAAAAAAAACTAAACTAGAGATTTTTACAAAACCTGTCATCACATGATAGGGAAGACGAAAAATGGGTCTCGCAATTTTGCCTTTCTGTCTCTTCTGTTTCAGCCCAAACAGCTGTTTCGATTATCCTGAAACTTGGTACATAACATTTTTTGGCGATTGCCCCGAAACGTTTTTTTCATTTTTGTTTTAGAACTTAAAATAATGGTGCCTGACATACAATACTTTCAGTAGTTCCAAAATTATAATTTTTCTCGAAAAAAGCTGCATAGAATTTTCTAAACAAAATTCAATTATGTTATTAGGGGTTTTAAGAAATATTAAATTGTTTTTTTTTTTTTTAAACTCAATGCATGATTTCAAAAACAAAATACATATGTATTCGTAAATGTAGTCAAGTAGTTAGTAGTAGTAGTAGTTAGCTTTAGTATCTAACGATTTTTTTAACACTATTAAGACAGGTACCTTATTGAAAAAAATAAACTTTTATTCAAAAATAACTGTATAGTATTGAATAATTTTGAATTAACAACAAAACTTCTGTGTTATACCACCAAGTTAATAGGCTTGAATAATAGCTATTTCATGAGTGCTACATCAATATTCATACTCCTTTAGTCGTGCTTAGTCTGGTATGCTCATATTAATTTAAAAACTATTTTTCGTCAAACCATGTACGAAGCGTTTCATTTGGCGATGCACTATTGCTCAAAAATGGCTTCTACGTATTTGATAAAATTAGTTCTGTTATGCCTTTATTACTACGAACTATGCTATAAATATAAAACAATTTTACACCAAAAACTTCTAGTTGCTAGTTGGTATTTAATTTATTTTTAATAAACAATGTTGACCTAACTCAGAGTTAACACAATACTAAAACCTAACCCTATGGCATTTTTTCGCCCTTATGTGCAGTGAATAGAACAAAATTGTTTGACTTCTTTATAATATTTGTAATCATAGGTTTGATTGAATTAAAAAAGAATTCTATTTTACATGAAAAACATGTCTATAGCAATTTAAACATATGAAAACGGATATTAAAAGCCTATAATACCAAACAAAAACAATATTATTTCAAACATTTTGACTCAAAATAGAAAACCTACATACGAGTAAGTATGTAAGTTTGTATGTATTATCATGCGTAAGACGTTGATGAGCTGTGCTAGTTTATATAAACGTCATCCGTTAATGTAGTAGATAGGTACAGACACACCCGCTTTTTATTTTTTAAATATTATTTGCCGTATTATGATACTCTTTTGAAAATTGAAAAGTTGTCTGCCAAGCTAATTGGACAGTTTGAAAACAATTTTTGCAAATATTTTTGTTGTTATTTTTGAATTTTTTTATTTTTTTGTGAAGATCGAGATTATGTACGTATGAATATGAATTAATTTGTTTTCTTCTTGAAAAACATCAAAGAATAAATTGAAAAGCAACATTAAAATTTTAGATGCATGACTTGGCCACGGAAAAATGTTTGTGCACTAGAAAATTTAAGAATTTAAAATGAATCTAAGAATATTTAAAAACAAATATTAAAAAATACTTTAAAACATTTAGGGGTACTAGTAGTGGGGCTGTTATTGAGGGCAACCTTTCATTTTGACCTGACGGGTTCAGCTATAGTATACGAAAAGAACATGTCCTAAGGTAAATTTTAAGAAGTATTGCCACGATGGCAACACTGTCAGAGTGCAGTAAAAGAGGGTTACCACCCGACTAGAATGGGTCTGTAAGCTAAAACTAACCCTTTCTTTCATCCTGACGGATTGAGTTTTTGTTTAATAATATAGTCGATGTCCTAAGGTAACTTTTAAGAATTATTAATACGGTGACAACACTGTCACATTTTTAGGAGAAGGGTTGCTAATATACCACATTTAAATTCCGCAGTCTTTTATATATTGGCCTGTAAATAGTAATGGTCCCGAAGCCAACACCAATTCATTGATACCCATATCGATGATCAAATATATTACCATATAATGAGAAATGACTATTATCATAATTACACCTTTCCCCGCCCCAACGCATTTCAGAGGGGGAAGAGGGTAAACGAGGAATGTGTTCCTGTGTTTTCAAGTATGCTGAATCCAGCGAGAACACTCACATCATAATCCGATGGATGGTTCTCATTCTACAGGCCAATAAAAATAGTAAGAAGAAACAATTTTTGAAAGTTAACTTAAAAGATGTGTTATTAGTGTAAAAAAAATAAAGTCGTCATGCTGAAATAGAAGGTTGGTTTCAGTCACTCCCTCCCACTAGTGGAGGGAAGGGGAAGAGGGGGGGATAACATGTTCCTGAAGCCGAGGCCATATCATCGATACCCCTATCTATGGTCAAGTATACACCATTTATGAGAAAATGCTATAAACGCATTAACACACCTCCCCGCCCCCCTACGCACATGAAAAATAGAAGAAGGTAAACGAATAATCTTTTCCTATATTTGTAAGTGTGATGAATCCAACGAGACCTCTCGCGGGTTTGTCCGATGTTTGGTTCTCGATCCACAGGCCAATATATAAAAACTGCGGAACTTAAATGTGGTATATAAGCAACCCTTCTCCTCCAAATGTGACAGTGTTGCCACCGTAGCAATAATTCTTAAAAGTTACCTTAGGACATCGACTATTATTAAACAAAAACTCAATCCGTCAGGCTGAAAGGAAGGGTTAGTTTTAGCTTACAGACCCATTCTAGTCGGGAGGTAACCCTCTTTTACTGCACTCTGACAGTGTTGCCATCGTGACAACACTTCTTAAAATTTACCTTAGGACATGTTCTTTTCGTATACTAAAGATTAACCCGTCAGGTCAAAATGAAAGGTATGTCCCCATATCGTGCCCTAACGTCCCTACTATAGTACGATAACTTGTACAAACATGTTGTTTGAAACAATACAAATAAAACATATTTATTTTTGTGGTCCAATCATTGTATATAAATTCTATAGTATTCTCATGAAGAAAAAAAGCTCGTGGCCATCTATGCGTTCAAATGTAATAATAATTTTTGTTAAGGGATCTCGGTAAGGCGATCACAGCGAACCTTTCGACCAAATGTCTACCTACAAAATCGTCCAATGCTAGTAAGTGGCTAGACTTTGAAGATAAAAAATTTAAATTTATTGATAAAATTACAATTGTTAACTGAAAAGTGTGAAAATTTCAAAAGTACTAAAAACCAAGTAAACGTTTATGCAAGTTTATAAAATGTTTAGAGTTCTTTGTTGTAACAAAATAAATAGGAATAACTCAACAATTTGACAATTATCTCAAAAACTGTCGAATTCTATTTTCGTTTTGTGAATTTTTCTCCAAAACATGTAACCGAAGCTTATTACCTTCCATTATGAACTCAAACAAAATTTCCCAAAAATAAAAGCGTAGTAAGACGCAATTTTGTACCTTCTTAAAGAAAACGCCTTCTATTCTACTGAAATTTTTGACATTGACAGACATGTTGTGCAAAAAATTACATGCTACTTGTTTACGTTTTGCAAAAAGAAAATCTAAATACTTATCTCTAAAACAAATATCTTTATCTAAATTCTTTCATCCACAAAAGGATAAAGTAGGAAAATTATTCGTTTAAATGAACTTAAAGTAGTTGTTATGATTTTTATTCAAATATAGAATATATAAACATTAAATATTCATTGAGTTACAATAGAATGTCATTTAAATGCCAAATCCATCAGTTTCTCCCCGAGTAGGTAGTTATTTGTTTAGCATTTTTCTGATTTTATTAACATTATCTCTTCTTTGTTTACATATTTGTTTCTCGATCTCAGTATAAGAGCAATTGTTTATGCCAATTATACTAACGCAAATTATATTAGAACTGAGAATAAGTTCAGAAAAATAAAAAGAAAACTGCTTCGGTATAAACCAATTGCTCTAGCCCGTGCGGCTATAATTCAACCGTGTCTATACATGAGCAGTTGAGAAGTTTACACAGTCTATTAGGAATAGGTATATTTGTTATTATGTATTTGTGTATGTAAGAAAACGTATATTGCATCTGTTTTGCTTTTATTATATCGTTTCCTGAGACCTGGGGGTGGTAATGAAAGCGAGTACAGGTATATTAGACATAAACAGAATTATTCTCCCCATGGGATCTCGGGATCATCCAACGCTAATTTTGGGTATAAACAAAACAATTTTTGAGGGTCACTGATCATCAGGATCATCAAACATTTTATCAATATCGTAGGGTTTTGGTCTTGTTTCGTTCCCAAATGCTAACAAATTCATATAGAAAAGTACCAATTAAGTTTGTCAAACCTAAAACGAAATAGTTTTTTTAAATTTTCAAAAAAAATATCGGGTTAATATGAATATGAAAAGAACAAAATGGATTAACTTATATTTATAGGAAAATATAACTATATAGAAAATGGTTTGGGTCTATTTTAAGAATTCAAAATAATTCAGCCTACATGCCAGATAAACTTTGGAAGACTTAATATAAACACAAAAGTGACGATGAAGGGCGCAGCAGGAAGAATATGTAGAACAAAAGCTATAAAAAGAAACAGTAGCGAATATATTGGAGCGGCCGTTTGAGAAATATTTTACGTTGCTATAATATAGCCAATGTTTTCGCAATAAATTCCTCAGACATTCAGATGTATAGCCAAGATTATTTTTGTATATAGTATAGATATGTACGCTATACATTGTATATTGCAATGCAGGACGTTTATATTTATAAATTTAACCCAAAGACATACTGGAAAAAATATTTATTAAAATATACCGCACCATTTCGATGCACTCACGCATAAAAAAATAATCAAAATAAGTTTTATCGTTCACAAGAGAGTTGAAAATCAACAAAATGGTTCGGTTCCATTAATAACCATGTTTCGCAAAAAGATTTTTAACCAAAATTTTGTTTTTTAGCTAAAAATCTGTGTCGGCGCTACAAAATAATAAAGGACACAACACAATTGTTTTATTATTTCTGAAATGAGGTCCTTATCCTATTGTTTACGGCGGAGTGGTCATTTAAAAAATAAGAACTTAAAATGTTAAAATGGAAACAAAAATGATACATTTTAGAATTTTGGAAATTTCCTTATCCTTATGAAAATGATGAGGAATACAAAATGAGTAAATATTCACAAAATTTTGAATTATTACAAGAGTGTTTTAATTTAAATTTCATTTGATAAATTTTAGCTTATACATACATACGGTTTTTTTTTTTAATTTATGCCTGAAATAACTAGACGGACTGACAAAGGAAGTGAATTCAATAATCTTATGGCATGATTAAAAAAAATCGTTGGCAATTAAGATATATGTAATTAAAACGAGGAAGAATTATATTAAGTGATTGAATTGAATTTGCAAAAATTATTTTCTCTAAGAGATAAGCTGGTTGATGACTTTGAATAATATTATGAATGAATATGAAATTTCGTATGTTAATTAACATCATCCTGTTCCATTCCAAGATTATCATCTTAACGCAAACTTAATTTCATGAAAACCTAGAAATTAGGAGCACGGTTGTGCGCCAAGTTCGCGGCCCTAACTGTAGAGGATTAGTTATATTTGCCCGAAACCCAAATATATATCCCCATGTTAACTGTGGGGTAGTTTTGATTTTTTCCCTGTTTTAAGTTTCGTGGATGCTGATGCTGAATCCGAATCTGTGGTTTGTGACTAAAGTTTTGTGATGCAACATGGACAAAGATGTAAAAACTGATGCAAAAATGCATTTTTTGGGGTTTTGCACTAATGGCTCAAAAACTATCAATTATTCGTAAATTTTGTCAAGGTACAATTGAAATTATACACAATTTCCAACAAATCTCTGTTCAAGGTTTTTGTCTGCGACAACCCATTTGGACTCAAGCGCTTGGTGAAAATTGACGTATTTTTACTGTTTCTAAAAATCCACACTACTTAAGCACTAATTAAATACTTTGGGTTTGGGTGCATCAAATTCGCATTTTTATTGAAAACTTTAGATTCAAACATCTCAAAAACGTTATGTGCTACAGCAATTCTAAGGCCAGATTCAAATACAGCACAGCAAAACCATAAAAAAGGATATCTTGGTTCATGTTAAAGTCCAAAATTCAAATTTCGTCACACAAAGTAATAGTTAGTGTTTTCGAGTGGATTTTCAGAAACATTATAAAATACGACAATTTTCAACTAGCGTGGGTAGTTACAGAAAAAACCTTGTTCAGAGATTTGTTGAAAATTGTGTACACTTTCAATTATTGTACTTTGATGAAATTTTCGAATAATTGAAAGTTTTCGAGCCATAAGTGAAAAACCCCAAAAACAATGCATTTTTGCATAATTTTTTGCATTTTTTTCCATGTTGCGTCACGAAATTTTAATCGCAAACCTCAGGTTCGGATTCAGCACCTTCGAAAACATAAATCAGAGAAAAAATTACAATTAGCTCGACTAGAAGACAATTTCCCAAGTTATAAATTAAATCAAAATAAAAAATAAAATTTCTTGAAACTAATATACCCCAAGCTGGGTGATTTTATTGCTTTTGATTTACTACTTATTGGACATCTCATTTGGGGGTGTCTCATTAGCCAGTTTAAATAATTTGGTCATTTATAGAAGAGATTCCATTTAATGAAATGAAAAAGCGTTTCGGGTGTTTTACCTTAATTCTAAAAAGTACCTAAATACTGTCAACTCCCTCTAAGTAAAATTTTCTTTTATCTCGAATTTTCTCGATATATTTTTGTATTCCCCTCAATTTTTCATACAAAATCCATCTTCTTAGTCAAAATTCCCTCTAACTAGAATATATTCTATATATTCGTTGAACCGACGATATGTAACACAAAATTTTACTTTTGAAGAATTTCATTGCTATGGGTTGGTACCTAGATAAAACTTTCTTTTTATTCATTTAATTTATTAATTTATATTTGTATGTATTTTTTTTATATTCTATAAATACTAATTAACAAAAAATATGTTTCCCTCTATATCGATGTTTTTCCAAAACTCCCTCTAACTCGAACTAATTTTGATATCCTGTGAAAATTCGACTTAGAGCGGGCCGACTGTACCTAGATAGTGTGTTCAAAGCAAGCCCCGGAAACATCCATAGAAAAAAAAAAACGATTCATCATTTCAGAAAAAAATTGACAACCCGTTTTTGAGATATCGAACTTTCAAAAAAGAATTTGATAATTTTGATATGCAATATTATTTAAATAATCTTATTTGGAATTTGCTCACAAAACAAATAATCTAAATCTGTTCGCCAATAATTAGAAAATCAAATTAAAAAAATGGTACTAATAATAGTTGCTGAGTGTAACTATCTTTAATTTTCTGTAGTAGATCGCACTAATTTTAGCATACAGAAAAAGTTTTATAAAAATCGTAGGAGCGGTTTCTAAGAACAAAAAAAAGTATGCTTCTTACGGTTTTTCAACATTTGTAGGGAAGGTACCGTAATTTTTCATAAAAGTAATTTATTTATACTAGATAGTGTTAAAACCCCTTAAATGAAAAAAAAAATCGAAGTTTTCAAAATATTTTATGTTCAAAAATATTTTTTTTTACATTTTTTTTAAAATCCAAAAAATATTTGTTTGAAATCAAAGATATCGTTTTGAAGAAAATCGAAAGTAAAAAAATGGTAACCTTAAAAAACTATTTTTTGAAAAATGGTTTCATATGCAAGGCAGCCTTTAATAAATGAAAATAATTATTTTTTTTAAAGAAAATTTGGGGAGCCGTTTGTGAGAAAATTTAGATTTTGTAAAAAAATGTATAGCAGGTACCGTTATTTTTGAATTTAAAAATAGTAAAAAAAACGTGTTGGGAGAATCACTAAGACCACTTTCTAGCAAGTTTCAAGAAAATCGATCAAAGCTGTTTAGGCTGCAGCCGAACAGATTGACAGAAAGAATTGAGATACTTACTTTTCATCTTCTCTGTCTTCGGATGACAAGTCTGATCAAAATGTCAAGTTCAATTTTTTTACGAAAGCATAACTTGCCATATTGTACCTACATAAGTATATACGTATATATCATAGGTAAAAAACCTTGTTTTGAATTTTTCATTCTGGTAGTTTGGCTTCCACCTACTTTCCCATTGATGTAGAGCGATGAAATTTGGTAGAACAGTAGGGCCTGAAATTTCACTTGGCAAAATAAAATCTTTACAAACAGGAGTGAAATGACAACAAAAACATACATTTAAAAAAAGAACCAAGTTCTTCCAAAAAAACCTGTGCATTAAAAGTCAGCCATAAAAAGTAATGAGATCTTAAATACACTCCTCGTCAACTGAATACGCACAAACATTTTTTAATATACTTTATCCATTTTTTCCAAACAGTGATGGTTATTATGCCATCTGTTGATGCTAACTATTCCCTTAAGATGTTAAGCAGATAGTTCCGAAAGAATTATCCAAAAACAACCGTGAGTTTTTCTTCAACCACTTGCAAAGTGTTTTATATGCAAAGTAGGAGTTTTTTTTTTTAGTCAACTGAATAGGTACAACGCCATTTTCTTCGTTGTTTATAAGTTTTTTGGAGTGCTTGACAGTTTAAATTAACGATTTTAGTGTTTTCAGTAAAATTTAATTCTTGATTTCAAATTTTAAGAAAAATGGGTAGATCTACGTGTCTTAACAGTGTTGAAAAAGCTAAAATCGATTTACTTAGAGACCAAGGCCTAACTGGACGTGCAATAGCTGATAAAGTTGGCCGAAGTTTTAATGTAGTTTATTCTTACTTGAAAAATAAAGATGCATACGGCAAAAACATGAAGGGAGGTAAGAAAACAGCAACAACAGCAGCTGAGAGACGAAGAATTTTAAGATATGCATCAAATTCTTCTGATTCTGTGGCAAAAATAAAACAAAAAGTCGGCGTAAACGCAAGTTGCTCAACAGTATTAAGAGTAATCAACAACTCAAGCAATCTTAAACGAATGAAACTTAAGAAAAAACCACCACTTGACGAGAGACGGAAAATGTTGCGATTAGATTTTTCAAGACTTCACATGAGTTGGAAAAAAGAATGGTATCACGTGGTTTTTTCAGATGAAAAAAAGTTTAATTTCGATGGCCCTGATGGGTTCAACTTCTATTTTCACGACTTAAGAAAAGAAAAAAGATTTTTAAAGCGCCATCATAGTCGTGAAGGAGGTGTCATGATATGGGGAGCAGTCAGTTATTATGGAACAGTTGAGTTCGAGGTTGTAACATCAAGAGTGACAGCAGCTGGGTATAAAGTAATTTTGGAAAGAAATTTTCCTAAATTTTCTAACATCTTTGGACCCATAAACTGGACCTACCAACATGATAATGCGCCTATTCACTCAGCGCGCATAATAAAAACATGGATAGAGGAGCAACAAGTGCAGTTGCTTCAATGGCCGCCGTACTCACCTGATCTAAACATCATAGAAAATGTCTGGGGATGGTTAGTACGCAAAGTTTATGAGGGTGGTCGTCAGTTCGAAGACAAAGAAACCTTAATTTCTGCAATCAAATTAGCGTGGAGCGAAATTTCGTTAAATTACATTAAAAAGCTATACGATTCCATGCCGGATCGAATTTACGAAGTAATTAAAAATAAAGGTGGAAGTACCCACAACTAAACTTAAACAAAAACTTGTTTCATTCCATTCCAATACCAATTTTAATTTTTGTACCTATTCAGTTGACTCAAAAAAAAACTTCTACTTTGCATAAGTTACACTTTGGAAGTGGTTGAAGGAAAAACTCACGGTTGTTTTTGGATAAAACTTTGAAATTCTGTTATTTATATGTTACGAAAATTTTTACCATCAACAGATGGCATAATAACCATCACTGTTTGGAAAAAATGAATAAAATATATTCAAAAATGTTTGTGCGTATTCAGTTGACGAGGAGTGTATGTAGGTTAGGGTGGTCCTTATTTTAAAAACTTTTGAGCACCCGTTTTTTTTGTTCCTTGACATCTTAAAACACTACCCTATTTTTTTTTTATTTTTTTAAATCACGTTAACACGTGCCGCATTGAGCTTAAAGTTGACGATCCTGTGAGAGTTAGGGCCTATATAAATACTGTTTTAGCTCCAAAAATAACGGTACTTGCTAAACAAGTTATGAAAAACCATATTTATCTAAAAAACAGCTCAAACGATTTCGATATTGATTCCAAAAATGTTTGTATAATTACTCGAATATTTTTAAAAATTCTTAATTTCCAAACAAATTGAACTTTTTGAGCAAGAACGTGCGACCCAGTCGTGCCTTTTATTTTTTTTTTCTTTCGAAGCAAGAGTAGGTAAGCGATTTGAAAGTGCACTTTATTAATTCTGCAAACAAAAATTTTAATAGCACCCGGTTTTGGTCGGTTTTATGAAAATTCAAATTTTCAAACTCATTGCGGCACGTGTTAATACAATCCGATTAGAATGAAAATTTTTTTGTGCACGTTTTTAATGTAGAAGAACAAAAAAAAAATGGTGCTCAGTAAAAACAAACAATTTTTATTTTCCTCCATACAAATAAGGACCACCCTAATGTAGGTATAGGTAGTAGGTACCCCAAAATCTAGGGAGCGGTACGATATTCCGCAAGTCAAAATCTCGAATAACGAAATCGCGCATTTTTTAAAAATCTTGAATAACGGAATCTCACAAATTAAAAATAATTAATTCCAGAATCTCGCTTTTAACAATTTTATGCACACCGAAAAATCTGGAAAATCCGAAAAACAGAATCTCGCAAATTAAAAATCAAGTTTTTCATAATCTCGCAATTACAAAATCTCGCAACTACAAGCTCTCGCTTTTCACAATCTCCCATTAAAATCTCGCAGCGAAAAATCTCAAAAATTTCAACCAAAATCTAGAAAATTAAAATACCGCAACTTCAAATCTCACAGCAACGTTTCGCTCTGGGTTTCGCACTGAAAAATAAAAATCCTGCAAATGAAAATAAAAATCAGAAAGCGTAAAACTTTTTTTCAACTTTATTGCTTACAATAATTATTTTTAACAAGTAAAAAATGTGGCTAAAAAATTATGCCTCTAGTAAAAAAAAAAAAAATAAATATATAAACCACGTTTAAAAAAGAAGATCTATTTTATAATTGGTAAACTATATAATTTTAATTTTAAAGCAAGAGAAATTTGTTTAGCAATGCTTCCCAAAGGATTCAATTTTTGACGTGTGAAGTTTTCATTAATTTATTTATGGATCTTAAAAATATTAAATTGATTTGATATTGGAGATTTTCAACGTGTTTTTTCATGAAATAAATAAAAGATATTATTTTGAATAACTTAAAAACACTTATTTTTTTTATTTATTTACTTAAGTAAAGGAGAATAGGACAAAACGGTCTACAAGACCAATAACAACGAGACATATGTCGTCGGAAAGGTATTTTTATGTACTGCAATAGTTACTATGGGGGCTTACTTCAATTCACTGTGTGAAAAAAGTTATTCGCTAATTAGGATTGTGTTCTGGTGCATTCTAGTATGAATAAAACATATTTAGTATGGGGAAAATTTATGAAAACTGGTGAAACCAATAACGACAATATATAGGTCATTGGAAAGGTATTTCCATTACCTACAATATTTTTCATATTAGTTCAGTTCAAATCACTGTGTGAAAAAAGTTATTCGTAAACTAATGAAATATTGTGGTTAATTTTAGTGTGAAACAAATGATTTTTTTTTAGTATGGACAAAAAGTGTGATAGTGAGTTCAACCAATAACAACGGGACGTATGTCGTTGGAAAGAAAATTTTATGTACTACAATAGTCAATACGGCAGCTTAACTCAAATCACTGTGTGAAAAAAGTTATTCTCTAATTGTTACCCATGCTCCATACATTTTATCTGTGCCAAAATTCCCTAAAACAGCGAATAACTATTTCCACACAGTGATTCTTAATAAGTTGTTATGGTAAATATTTTTGTTCATAAAAATACCTTTTCAACGACATACATCTTATTAGTACTGGTAAGACCAGTTTGTTATAATTTTTTCGACAGTAAAACGTACCAAAACAAAACCTGGGTTAACGAATAACTTTTTTCACACAGTGATTTGAAATAAGCCGCCATAGTGACTTTTGTAGCGCATAAAAATACCTTTCTAACGACATACGTCTCGTTGTTATTGGTTACTAGACCACCTTCCATACATTTTTGCCGATTGTCCTTTCAGAAGCAATGCTTCCATCGTCAGTAAGTTTTATATAAATAAAATATGTGTTTTTAAGTTATTCAAAATAATATCTTTTATTTATTAAAAATATCTTCTAGTTCAAGGCCAATTACGATTAATGCAATTTGCATTTGACATATTACAATTGGGATACAATCCCTATATTGCCTCATGTTGTCTTGACAACAATTAAAAAATAAACAGTAACAATTAATAACAAACGGTGTGATCTAAACGTCTAAAAGATTTACATATTTTGCAGAAGGTAGAATACCTCTAAAAATTTAGTTACATTACAACAAATACAAAATCTCGCAAATTAAAATCTCGCGCAAAAAAATGTATATGTTGCAGTGCAGTTAAATTTTGCGAAATTTTGTTTGAGAAATTTTAGTTTGCGGGATGTCGTTATTACGAGATTTTGAAAATCGGGATTTTGTTATGTGAGATTACTAAAAGCGGAATTTTGTAATTGCGAGATTTGATTATGCGAGATTTTAATTTATGAAAAATTGAAAGTATTCTAAGTAGGTATCTAAATATCTTAAGTGGAGTTATATCGAAACAATTCCAAATTAAAATTTGGTGGTTTTACTTGGCAAGTTTTCTCTTCATTACTAAGTTATATATTTATAATTTAAAACTAGACCGAATCATTAAATATAAAATTTCTGTCATAATTTGGATATTTTTCAATATTGCTACTATTAAGAACTTCGTTTTTGTTTTTTTAATATTTGTGATTTTGTTGTAACCGCCATTAATGAATTTTTTCAGGAAATGGTTTGAATATTTTTTTTTTTTGCGTTGAGATATTTTGTATTTGCTTGGTTTTGTCGAAGACTTTTTACATTTGAAAATTAATATCTATACATATATTCTAGAAAGGTACATTATGTAGGCGTTAGGAAATAAAGCGCAAATATATTTGACAACATCGCCCAAAAAAATTTGTATCACCCAAAAGCAAAGAAGAAATTGGAAATATTGCCCAAAACAACTTTGAACCCAAAAAATAAAATGGAAATATCGCCCAAATATTTTGCATGTAAATTGTTTTTGTAGAATTTAGGCAATATTTCTTCAATTTTGGGTGGTATTTCCAAACTTTATTTCAATGAATAGGAAATTTTTGTGATGGTAATATTTGTTTAAGATCTCAAAATGATACAGTTACAATTATTGTTGGATATATTTATGTATAGGATAAATTCAAAGTTTCTTTAAATCCAGATTATTTAAATGCAAAAGAAACTTTGCATACACCCAACCTCGCACCCACACCAAATCCTATAACGAGCCCAAGCAGGGGGCTTACGTACCTCACTGTTCATTCGTGAATTTGTATCTACATTTCACTCACTGTTTATTCGCAAATTTGTAAATTTCACAAACCAAATAAATGAAAGGATTTATTAGGTTTGTGAAATGTAGATACAAATTCACGAATAAACAGTGAGTTGTGTATGGGGGGGGCATGCTGCCCCCCTGCAACTTCCCTGCTTGCACTCGTTATAGGATTTGGGGTGGGTGCGAGGTTGGGTGTATGCAAAGTTTCTTTTGCATTTAAAGAATCTGGAACCGTCCCGATTGCATTTGGGCGATATTTCCTTATATTGCAGTTGTTTTTGGCAATTTTTCCTATTTTGGGCTTTATTTCCCATTTTGCTATTTTAATTTATCAATTTGGGCATTGTTTTTTTATGAAAGATAGCAAAATAAGGAAATATCACCCAAAATGAGAAAAAAATTTACAACAACAATTTGTTCAGTGTTTTTTGGGCATTATTTCCAAATCGATTTGGGCGCTTTTTCCTTGGGCGCTATTTTCTAACGCCCATTATGTATCCATTTAAGAAAGGATGATTAACATAGCAATAACAAAACAAAGCAGAGTGTACTTTCAAAAATACTATACTCACTGAAGTTATTCAAAACAAGAGATAAGAAATGATATTTTAAAAAGCGAAATAAACGCATTTATGTACCTATTCATTTCACAAAAAACCAAGATTATCAAAAATGTTAATTTCCATACGATTTCTAGTAAAAGTCTATTTTTTGAGCTCAGTTTCTAAGGTTTCTTTTATTTTAAGACTCAATTTGAATAGTTTAAACTGAATATCAGAACATTATTGAGAACAAAACTTCATACGTAATTAAAACAAATCAAATTTGTTATGTCTCCTTTAGCAAAGAAGCTCTTTAGATATAAATCAATCCAAACGTTAATTTATAAATATTTATCAATGTCAACATACAGATTAGGTTCTTATCATAAATATCATGAACAAAATAAAATTAATTGACTACCACAACAACACGCGAATAAACTTCAACTACCAATATCTGTTAACTTTTCATAATAAAAAAATATTATTGTCATTCTATACTTGAGATTTTTTAGATGAAACAACTTTAAAATTTAAATCAGTTTCAAGAAAACACATAATGACTTGGGCGTTCTTATTTCTAATCTGATAGTTGTTACAACTTATTGTTTATGGATATTCAAAGAAAGAAAGTTGAAATTTTGTACTGCTGACAACTAAAGCAATCAAATCAATTTTATACAGTGTAAATAATTCATTAGTCACACATAAATGTTCCTTTATTAATCTAATTTTCCCACAGTAATTGCACACCGGCATGCAAATTACATGTAACTTAACGACTGTTTTTGAAAACAACCTAATGACACGAAATGTGTTGCTTTAATAAAAACGTGCTACTAAAACTCAAATAAACTTGAAATCACACGAAGTAGTAGAGATGAAAAAAAAGAACAAAAATTAAAAATGAAATCCCCGAAATAAAACGATAAACATTCATTTAAAAAAAAATCCAACTGAAACTCAGATCAACCACAAAAGACCGGTTGTTGTTGATTGTGCCAAATAAGGCTAAAGAAATAAAAATGCATAAAATAAATTTTTATACAAACGGAGCGAAAGATTAAGAAAAAAAAGGTGTGTAATAAATTTGTTTATATCTGAATTTAAGAGATACAAAAATTAAAAATCTGGCATTTCTCTAGATAATTATCGCTGCAGAAAACAAAATTTTACCTGGTATACGTAGATAGTATCTCAAGACTATTATGCTTTGTGCTTGAACACTTCTAACACGTCAGCTGTTGATTCTATCTTGTATTTGTTTACTGTCGATATTTTTTTCCTCTTCAACGCGATTTAAAGTTTATGTAAATATTATTTCACATTAAAAATATAATCGTAAGCAACGTGCTGAGAAATTTTCTCACATTCTCAATTCGATAAAATTAATAAATAGAATTCTGTTATTATAAACAAAATTTGGGAGGTACACATAAATTACTGGTTCACTTTTATTACTGATACGTGAACCTACGTTATAATTACGGTAATAGACTTTTGTTGATGACGGTGGCATCAATGATTTTCCGGACACTTCCCGTTTTTTTTTTTTTTTGATTTGCACAAACTATGTATTCTGCATTCGATTAATAGTTTAGATACAACAAATTTCCTGTAACATATTTGAACAACCAATCATCTTTCCTCCCACTATTGGTTGAGTTTTATTTTCGAACACCTACTACCGAGCAAGTCGGTTTATTTCAAACACACAAAACAAGCCAAAAGATACTAAATGTATCTAGAAATAGTGAAAACAGATACACACAACGAATGAAATATGGTTATTTATGGAAGCACCTTTGAAACTTCGGACACGATCGACCCGAAAAGTGACATGAACTTTTTTTTCGAACAATATATAAAATTTCAACAAACAAAAAAATACCGATGCAGTATCTTTTCTATACTCGAAGATTGTATGAAGATACTTTCAAGTTTCAACCGAACCGTTTCGATTTCCAATGTTTACTGAACGCGACCTGATGTGCCAAAACATTGAAGAGCTAACACAGCTACGAAGTGAAGGCTTCTGGTCTTGCTTTGGTGGTTTTGACTTGGAAATCATTGTGGTTGGTTCTTTTCCATCGTTCACCCGATGAGAGAATTTTGTGTAGATTTTTTTATTTTTGTTGGATATTACCCTCTCCTCCATTATTTATTAATATTTTTCTCTCTTTCTGCCTAACTTTTGAATTGAAATATCGTTAAATAATTTAACAAATTGGAAATGAAATTGTTTATGTTTTCGACACATTTAGAGCTTTTTTTGTTTTGAGACAGCTGAGCTTTGTTGAAGTTCTTTTTTTTTAAATATGAATGAAGCGTAAGCTTTTGAAGAGAATGGATTGATCTTTAAGAATGTTTATTATTTGATTATCTTTGGGATGTGAATGAATTGACTTGTAACACCTGCTGAGTGTTTTGGATAGCAAGAGTTGGCAGATCTTTTTACAATCATTTACATATCGATTAGAATGAAAATGCATATTTGTTAACATTATTTATGTTGACATATTGAATAAATCAATTAATACGATCAGATAAGAAATTTATTCACCTTTTTTTGTTGTTTTTATTGAATTCACGTGTGTCAAATATTTTATTTATTTAATTATTAAGGTAGGTACAAATTAATTTTTTAAAAGGCGTTTAAAAATCCATATGGACAGCAGATTTTTTGATTAACTTTGCCATTAATAAATTTATTACTGTCAATGATATTTTAGAATGGAAATTATCATATAACCAAAAAATAAAATAAAATAATAAAATACAGTGACATCATAGGTATACTGACCAGAAAGAAAACATTATTGGGTGAGTTTGATAATCAATTATTATTAATAATAACAAAATATATTTTTGAGCCTACATTTAAAAATGCTTATATTATACTAGAATGTTTAAAGAATGAAAACTTAACTGATTCGGATTTAAAACTCCAAAAGCAATATTGTGAATATACTAAGAACTTTTTAATCTTGCGGCAGAAAGCAAAATGAGAACATCATCTATATTTTAGTAAGATCTTAGCACAAATCTCTCCAGAAAGTCTGAGTCATTTTTGCTTTTAGGCATCCACACCCTGGATAGACCTATGAATACCCTAAATCCTTCTTCAACATGACAAACATGAAAGTACGTTTCTTAAAAAAAAAAAAAAGAAATGGTTAAAGAAGGCAATCGCAAAATAGTAGTGTTCACTGTGGCGTATACGTATTATTTTTAATTTTTAATATTTCAACCAACTTCATTACATTTATTGTTGTTTTTTGATGCGTTACGTCTTAGCTATCAGTATCAATTGGGACTCATTTCGTGATATTGATGATAATGTGAAAAATATTTGTGCTTCCTGTCTGAGAAAAACTTTTTTATAAACATCATTTTTATTTGTGTGGTTTTTGATTTTTATCTTTTATGAGAGGTGATGGCTATTCAAAACTTGGGTTTTGAGGACAAATTGAACCATCAATTGGTGGAAGGATCCCGTTAGTTTAACTAAGATGTAGCCTCTATATTGATGGTTCAAGGTTTAAGTCTACATAATGTGGATGCAATTTTTCGGGAAGTGTCGAAAAAATTCAAACCTTCCAAAATCAATTTGATTTTCATTTTTAAAAATGGAAAATTAGTGAACAATATAAAAAAAAATAACAAAATTATAGGTATTTCTAAAAATTATTGCGTAAACTTTCTGCTCTTAAATTTTTTTAGAGATTTACATACAAAAATTTATCGAATAAAAGATGCAGTAGATCGAGCTACTTTAATTTAAAAATCAAATCTTAAAAATGCTGATTTGCATAGCTTAAGAAGCTTAAAGGTACATTTGGTTTTAATTGAGACAGTGAGAGCCATAGTGGCCTAACTGCAATTTTATCGAAATTGAGTTTATTACAAAAATTGAATCTGTATGTATTAAACAATATTTCTGCATTTAAATATTTTGAATTGATTGCCCCATGCCATAGTTATAAGACCTTTTGCATTTAGAGGTAACCCACAAGAAAATTCAAAGCTTGAGTGCTAGAGGAGCCTATCTGTTCAGTTATAGCGGTATTTTGAAAAATCAGTAATACAAAATCAAACACCTGTTATTTTTTTTATCACATTGCAAAAAAAAATCAGAATTATGTTCATTTATTTAATAACTACAATTTTTTTTAAAACCACAAGCGAATAAAAATAATCTGCTCCTTATTTTTGCTCTACTGAGAATAATGAAAAATGCAGTTAGGCCACTATATGGCTCTCACTGCCTCAATTGATCTTTAAGTTTAAAGTAATGGTGGTGGATGCAATGAAGAGTGTTCCGGACTGAAATGGTGATTTCATGAAAAAGATTGCGAAGCGTGTACTTGCCCGATCAAAACGATTAAGATGTCTATGGACAGATGAACTTATTCTCTAACACATCATTGGAAAAAAAAATTTAATTTTGTGCTCTAGATTTTGGTAAAAGCCTCGAAGAAATCGAGAAAATGTAGCCTACACTATAGCATTTTTTGTAAAAGAATGTTTAATAACATAAAATTCCATATTTTTAAATTCCACTATTGGAGAAAATTTGTAATTTTGTACCTAATCAAAATGTTAGTAGTGAAAAATAAAAATGCTTGTGAATTTTGAAAAAACGCATTTTTGACAGTCAATTTTTTGTACCTAACGGTATTTTTTTGACATTTTTTTTTGCAGTGGATATAAATTCAATATATTTTTCACGATTTTCATTAATTATATAATCATAATTGTATCATTTGATATTGATATTTTAATTCTTAAAAGGCACTTTTTCACAGAACTTAAGATCAGTTACTTTTAGAATTTTTTTTAGTTCAATAATACGCCTACTAGTGACCAATTAGTAAAAATGCAAAGTTTTTTAAAACAAAGTATCTGATGAAAGTGAAAAAATCGGTCTTATATATGCAAAAAAAAAGTTACCAAATGACTGGTTTTTTTCAGTTCGGAACAATTTAGATCACAAGAACACAAGAGCAATAAGATATCGAAAAAAATTCAATAAAATAGGGCAAAATGAATATTTGTGTGTTTCACACATTGAAGAACAATAGCTTTTAAAATTCAGCATGTTACATGTTTTGAAATCCTAGATTTTAGTTTGACCAACTTTGTTTCTAGCTTAAGAATTTTGAAAATTATTTGTCATTCTAGTTTTTTTTTCATACTCGTATTGATACTTTAATCCCAAGTCTGGCTTAACTGGAGTTGGAAAAAGTTAACACGAAGTTTAGGCACAACTTCTATTCATAAAGAATTTGGGAGCTCTGTTTTGGATGAAAAAAGACTCAAATACGTACATATTACGAATAAATTAATAATTTGTTTTAAGGATATATTATTATATAAGAATTCAACATCATATTAACTTTAATTTAAGCGTAAAAAGGATTTTGAAACTGGTTTGATTTGATTATGTCAAAATTGCTGAAAACAAAATAAGATCAAAAATGGCCTTGTATAAAAATTCTTTTCAGCCAAAAATTAGATCGAATATTGACATAAGTTTAAGTTATCAATTTGATATACCTAAAAGGCCAGCGACTTCGAAATCTTCTCTTTATATGTGTGCCATTTAAAAAGTCACTAATAAATGGTCATAAAAAGTCAGCTAGTTTCAGTAATTGGTCAGCCATAGATTTCTTTTAGGAATACAAAAAACAATGTACACACCACAGTATGATTTTGTTGACATCTCATAAGGATTCAGTGGCCCTTCGGGTGGTAGGTATGCAATTTTTTGCGAAAACCCTATGAGGTGCCAAAAACCACTCATTAACTGACCTTTCATTGGTACTTGTTTATAAAGATAAAATAAATGAGGTTCAAATTTTTTTTTAAATGACATTGAGTGGCCTTGAAAAAAAAACTTTTTAATTCATTCACACATAATACATCACTAACCAATTACTAAAATTAGGGTACCTTTCATATATATCTATTGGCCTTTCTGGTTGGGTAAGAATTCTTAAAAATTAATGTCTCGGTTAGAAAATCTTGCAATCACAAAATCGCTCCACAATAACGCACTTACAAAATCTCGCAGACTTAAACCTTTAGAATTTCGAATTGTAGAAAATACACTTTTTAATCAAAATTTTGCAAATTCTTTGCGAAATGTAAATGCGAAGTTCTTAAAAACGGAATTTTTTAATTTTGAAATTGATGAAAAACTGTGAGACTTCATTTTTTAAGATTTTGGACTGCTGTATTTTGTAAAGGCCCTCCTGGTTTTTCAGATGATGTTCTATATTTTTTGAGAATATCTCAGATATAAGGTTCCGAAAATCATGGGTGACATTGAAAAGCAAATTTCTGTAGCGAATTCATTTTTCAATTGCAATTAACACCGTATTTTGCTCCGATTTGTAGGAGGATTTGATTGCACTTGCCCACCTATCAGCTTTTGGCAGAAACTACTAGGAATTTAACGTTTTGTTTTTGGATATAATGACTTATGCTATGTTTCCACCTAAGGTTTATCTCAGTTTAGATTAAATAAATCTTTTTGGTGTTTCCACCGCAAAAAAAGATTAAATCTGACAACACTTTCAAAAATGCAAATGGCGCTTCAATTTTTCTTATGAAGTGCGAAAGAGACAGAATGTTTTATTCGTGTCAAGCAATGAAGAACTGAATCGAATCTCGAATGAATCGTTCAGCACCATGTTAAAATAGGTTAGTTCGATTTGTAAGACTATTTGTCCTAGGAAGATTTAATAAGATTAATTTCTAATCTCCAAGATTAACGAAATATATTTCTATGGTAAATCTTCAAGATTTAAAGAAGATTTGAGGTAAATCTTATTAAATCTCAGATTAGCGTTAGGTGGAAATGTAGCATTACCTCTGTGCTGTGAAGTGGATATCACTAAAAAAGTAGTAATTTAAGTTGCTTCGTGTTACGAGACAAAGAGAAAAATAGATCTTTTAAGGGCTAAGGTTTAAAGGCCAAAGATTACGGTTCCTTAACTATATTTGTAAGAAAAAAATTAATTTTTTAACAGAAAAGGCCGGCCACGGGCATTGCGCTGACATTTGAGAGTTTTTGACGGCAAAAATAAAATCAGAACTGGATCGCACGAAATGTCTCTTATGGTTCCGAGCAAGCCTATCAACAAACTTCAAAATAACAAATTTGGAAAATAATGACAAAATCAGTTCAACTTTTATGAAGATAGTTATAAACAGAAATAACTTTTTATAAAATGTTATTTTCTCAGAAAATATCAAAACTGAAATTCTTTATACGAATATTTTGGGAAAAAATAACCTGAATCGTAGTATTCTTTTAATTGCAATAAATTTTTGATTCTAGCCTTTCGCCTTTTATGCCTCTTCACTCCTAAGTCACAAGTAATATAAGAACTTCATAATAAGCGAAAAACTTTAGTCATAATAATTCATTTATGTATGTTCAGATTTCAAGGTAATTGCGTAGTTTTTTTTGCGACTTATTCAACAGTACGTAGTTTTTGTTTGTATATTTTGTTCAAATAATATTTCTATCTCACTCATTTTCAATGTATAAACTATAGGCTTAGGACACAAAACTATCGGCAGCTAAATGACTTCTTCAAAATAAAAGCCCAAATGGCAGTCCCATGTTTATTTTTTATTTTTCTCACTAATCACCACACAAATAATTATTATAATCCTTTAATTAATGTTTCTGTCAATGAAATACAAACAGAAATTTAACAGATTAGCTAATAGGTACCTATAATCCTCAAAAAGGTATTCTGTATTTAAAATCTATCATAGATATTGACCAATATCTAACACAGCAAAAATACAAACCTACCCAATCATATTTGCATTTAAATTAAAATCCAATCTAACCGATTGTTACACCTAATCGATCATCCGTAAAGCACCTCCAAATGTCGGAAATATCAATTTTCACTTACAACACGCCAGCGATCTTTTGACACATTAATGGTGGTCTAATCTGCATAATTTATAATTTAAAGGTTCCAAAATTCTATTGTTTATCCAATATTATCTGCATTTTGAAGAAAAAATAAATAAATTGAAACTACAACAACAACATGACTTCTTGTTTTACTGAACACACTTCTCTAATGACAGCATCTTACAGCCAGACTCAAGACATGACACCTTATCTGCATAATCTGACTGAATGCATTGCCTCACAGGCATACGTTCACACGCAGGGGAAACACTATACAGAGAAACCATAAACAATTTGCTATAATGCTTGCCGCCACCGCCACCGCTACGTCGCCACCACCGCCATCAGAGCTCTAAAAAGCCACAACTTTTCGCAATTGATCTGCGCGGCCTGTCTGTCAGTCAGTAAATCAATTTTTCTGTGGCATTTTCCAGCTCAAGACCGCACATCAGACGACGACGAATGAGCCATCTTCTCACTCTTCCATAGATAGTGTGACTTTGTCAATTGCTGCAAGCTGTAAATGCGCATAAATTGTTAGACATCAGCGGGCGGCAATGTTCGCCACCACACCGTGTCGGCTGGTCGCCAAGTCATAACTATGCTGCCCGCGTCGCGTCAATTGAAAACAGTGTTAAACACTTAAGATAGTGATCTTTTGCTCTCCAAAGATATGCCATCCCAGAAGATACATGCTTAAGGTTGAGCTGCAGTTCGCTGCCAGCCATTGACAGCTTTTCTCTATGCCCATGGTGTTGTAGGTCAGCGAGCGACTTGCATCAATTACAATACCAATCGGACCACCATCATTAGTTTCATTGCAGCTTGACTATCAAGTGATCAGTTGATCTAGGACAAAAACGCTTTGGAATGACTGTGAGTTGTTCTTACTGCACTGGAAGACTGAAAAACTGGGTGCGGGGTCTATCTTGCACATTTGGATGATGCCCATTAATGGATTGTAAATGAAGACAAACATTCTAGCCCGCGCAGCAAGTTGATATGAGAAGAAAATGCGTGTGCTGTGCTGCTCATTGCAATTATTGTTTTGTTCAAAATATGCCGCCAGCCAATGTGACGGCTGTCAGTGAAAATAACTCTCATGGTAATAAATGTCAAATTGAAAATAGTACAACTTACATGCATTTATGACAGACGCTTTTAAAATGACATTATGATTCTGAAGTCTATAGAATACCCTGTTAAACATCAGAGAGTGTTATGATGGTGATCGATGACTATGACCTAAATTTACTGGCTAAGACAGTAATAATGACTATGACTATGCAATTTATATACTGTATACTGTATGAGACAATACAATGTGTTGCATTATTATTTACAAGAAAAAAAAGTTTGACTTCGCCAGACACAATTGATTAAATGTTTAAGCTCGAGGCTCCTTAAAGTCAATTGGATTGTAGAGAATAATAAATGTAATGCTTATTACGTCGATAGTAGAAGCAATTGATTCACCATTTTGTTGTTCTTAAAACACTGAAAAAATTAAATGACAACTGTCAAAATTATTTTAGAATTGCGATACTATGAGGGATTTGCAATTTTGGAAAGATGCTCTTAAAACTTGAGCGTAAACAAATAACAATTAGGAGAAAATAAAATTGTGCTGTTAAAGAGCAAGAAGTTCATGTGGTATTTGATTGAATTATGCTCCTCTCAGGTTGTTTATGCATGGAATTTCCTGCACTTGGACTTAAACCTAGATTTTAATTAATCTGTCATTTTTACAACGGCGCTACCCATCGTAAACGTAGTAAAGTTTAAAGCTTCCTAAATCTGTCACAATTATAGGGAAAATAAGACATATTACCGCAGTTTATAACTTTACTACGTTTACGAGAACTTTACGCCGTGCTGCCGTTCCAGGAATACTCTTTTTATTTTATATTTGTTTAAACGTTACAAACCGGGACCACTTATTGATCGTAGTTCGCAGCTACCTTTAGATGACGTACAGCTTTATGGTTTGAAGATCCCAAATTTAATACTGATACGGTAAAGAGACCTCTTAGTGCGCCCACTGTAAATGTCCAGCTCTAGCCAGAATGAGAGCACAATCGTTTGGAATGGATTTTTTTGACGGCCTAATGATCTCTTTTCTTAACACCACGAAATTGATCTGAGACAAAAATCGGTTGCGTTCTGCATTATGTTCCCCCCCCCATCCAAAGTCCGCGAGTAATCGGAACCCGGGTTTCTGAGGGGCTTCATGATGCTCAATGGCAATGATGATCACATGATCGGATCGATCGCGCTTTGTTGCTATTCTACAACCTGCCGAGCTCGGCATAATGTGGCAAGCTCGGGCGAGATGCGATCTGATCGAGTGAGTGTCCTATGACCCAGCTCACAAGGCCAAACGACTTATGGTATCAAAAGGGCGCAATCCAGTGCTAATTGGGCAAAGAGCGAGTGTTACGCTCTTGCCACTTATAGGGGACCGCCTTTCACATAGACTGATAGCAATCAGCAAAACATCAAAATCAATGGGGTATGCTTGCAAAAATGTTACCTGCAAATAACCTGGAAGAAATATATCTTTGTTTTTCCGAATAGACCTGGGCCTGGGATTGACTGAAGAAAACACCCCAAAGCTTGCTATTCCTACAGCAGGGAGAAATTAGCTGGGGCAGCTAATTGGATTGGAGAGAAATTAGAAAACGACTTACTGCAGTCACTATGCCGAAGAGAAATTGGATGGAACTTTTTCACTTAAGGATAGTTGTCTTTGATCGTTTTTGAAAACGTCATGTTAACGTAAATATTACTATTGTCAAATTTGCAATCGGTCTTTTTTCATAAAACTTTTTTGATCAACTTCAGTCATTTTCTTTGATGTTTTTGAACCCGTTTTCTGGCTTTTCAATATTTTTGTCGCCAACTCGGTTTTTTACTGCTGAAAAACTTGTATTGGCATTTTCTAACAGAAGACTTTTGCAGTTTGCGTTTGAAAACATTCAGCAAAAAATTTTTGACGCAGATAACGTTTTCGAATACGCCCCTTAACTGACAAAGCCACTGGCCAAATTATTTTGTCCCATCATCCTCACATGACGTTCGAATTCGAGTTCGAAAGTTTCAGCCTCGATGTGCCATTCATGCTTGCCAAAATTCCAGCCACACACTGCATAGCTTCATTTTCTGAAGTTCCAAAGCACCGCTGTTAGAGATACTAGGGCATTTATGAAAGAGATAATTATTACTTTCTTCAAATTTGAAACTCATCCTCTCACATAACTTTGTTTGACCATCGCATCGATGAAATTGGTCGAGAAACGTTTAAAAATGGAACAAAACTCACGTACTTTTTTTAAATTTGCATCGTAAGCCTAGCTTACAGTTCCCGTGCGAAAAAAAACTATATGCAAATATTTTTGCATGCCAAAAATTATTGAGGTGAAATACAAAACTATTTGTTTGCATGATTGGCTTACAAAAAAAAAAACACTGCTGTCCTGGACTGTCATACAAATACAAAACAAAAGAAGAGCAATTGTTTTGCATGCGAAAAGAATGTGGTTAATAAGAAATATGTTTTTGGATGGTCGGCTTACACTTAAAACAAAAATATATTCACCTCAAGGCATTATTTGCATGCAAATGGGTTTTGCATACAAAAATAATTGTTTTCCATTTTTAGGTCTATAATTTATGAAATAAGGGTAAATTAATGACTCAATGGGTGGCCAATGGACATGGCAAACGCTTTGAATATAATGCAATGTGGTGCACAGAATAGGTGGAAGATTGGGAACTTTAAACTATGCTTTATCGACTGATTTTATTGATGTGAGAGTTACAGAACGTGGGCACAGGTGTGAAGAGCGGTATGAAGGTGCTATACAATTTTCTGTAGACCTCATCAAGATTTTGCAGTGTGCACAATGGAAACAATTGTGTAGTGATCCAAGCACCTGGTAAGGCTAAACGAAAATTGACCCCCCCTCCCACCCCTCTGAACAAAATACTTGATCCATTCTAGGTTGAGATATTGGTAATCAAAGCCACAAGCATCTTTTAAACAAAAAAATCAAAGCTGAACGAACAAGTTATCTGACCAATTAGATTTGATTCAAAAAAAATGTCCATGGAAAATTTGTGTTTCGTATCATTTCTTGTGGCTGCGAAATAAAAGTATTTTAAAAAAAAATTTGCAAAAAAAATCTCAAAACATGCATAGAACTTACATTTTTTTTATTTAATTTAATTCAGTTTTATTTAATTTTCCTTTTTTATTTTATTTTATTTTATTTTATTTTATTTTATTTTATTTTATTTTATTTTTTTTATTTTATTTTATTTTATTTTATTTTATTTTATTTTATTTTATTTCATTTCATTCCAATGCGACTATTTTTCACAGAGATATAATTTTTCAAAAAACCCCACCAAAAACTGAAAAAATCTTGTTCCCTTAATTTTTTTAACTTGTGTATTACATACCTACTACCTACGGTGAATTTCTTATAAGAATACAAAAATTGCATATTAATCTTTCTATAGGTATATATCTAGCTATCAATTATCATAATATTTATCGGCGATGAATTTCTACTAAATTATAATTTGAACTTCCGTTTTGTGTTTGTGTGCTGTTAAAAATGGCAAATTTATATGAATTTTTTGTTCAATATCATTCGCGTACTCAGAAATCCATATTAGAAAAAACAGAAGAAAAATTCGTCGAAACTGTGAAGTACCTACACAAACGGAAATATTGACTCATAATAATGACGACATTTTGATTTGAAGATCAGATGCCACAAGCATCAGTCACGGCTCAGTCACCTTACCCAAGCCCACATAGGTATACCCAGCGTTGCCATAATGGCATTATAAATGCTTAATCTAGCATAATACATGAGTGAAAAGCATTTTGAAATTTTAAAATTATGCCAAATGCTTTTTTGGCATTATCTGTCTTTGTTTTGGCATTCTAGAATGCTAGATTTGATTTAAAAAATTATTCAATTATGTATAATCTAGCACCAAATTGTTAACTTTTTAAAATTTTGATCTTATGAATTTCAAATGTGATCATATGACGGCTGACTGAACTACATTTCAGCCGATGATGGACTTCCTTGGGCCAGTGAATAGTCGTTGGTTAATCAGTTCATTGCACCACCAAATTTTTCGTTGGGTCAGTAAATTTGTTTTAATGTAATATTAGTTGATTTTTGAAATAAATTCAGGGGCTCAATGGAAAATTGGTTGTTTAACAAACAATTTATTTACGTATGAATGACTATTCACTGGCGCGACGAAGTCCATCATTGTCTGAATTCAAATATAGGTACGCAGGGATTCGGTTCAGTGTAAACAACGATGTTTCAAATATCAAGCTGAAAAATAACAAGCCAAAGATAGTAATGTTCGAATCAATTATATTTTTTGCTATGTTAAGTGTTTCTGAAAAACTAAAAATTGATATTTTGTGCATTATATATTTTTAAATGGATTTTGAAATCTAGCATTCTGTTTTTTGGGCTTCCATACGATTTAGCATTATAAAATTTGAAATCTAGCATAATGAAATTTGAGATTATGGCAACACTGGGTATACCTACAAATAATTCTTCATCAGTCATTTTTCCAGTCATCATCACAAATGCCTTCAATGCCAAGGTGAGTATACAGACTGACAAAGACAATACAGTGTCGATTTACAAAATATCGCAGGAGCCTGCGATTTTATCTGGTGAACTTTAATAAATTTAACTTCTGTCAAAATAAGTGAATTTCACCAGAGCTTTGTCTGACATTGAATTGTATCTCACCAACCTTGTTATTTTTTTTTTCTTGAAAGACATAAAATAGGGTTAATAGAAAAAACAAAACCATAAGAAAACAAGAATAATACAAAAGGAGAATAAACGAACTTGGCCTTCGTAAAGTTCAATAGCTTCTTTTTTTTGCAAAATAAGAAAAGATACATACACGATTGTCATTGTATACATACAAATGATGTATTTTTATGGCAAAGGGGGCTTAAACAAAGGAACAAGAGATGAAAAAGAAACCATCGAAAGCTCACGATCTTTTCTGAGCTTGACTTAGATATTTTTAATTTATCTCAGTTCTTTGATAGTAGGTAAGTGTATATGGTACAAAATGAAATAAGTACAATTGCTAATCTTTTAAGCCGTTAACTGTCTTACTGTTTCTGATTCTTATTCAACAAATTGCTGCAGATAAGTTTGAGGTTAGGAAAAAACAATACATTATTGTTAAATGAAGTTGCTTATACATAAGCATACATAGTTATAATTAACATTATAGCAGGGAGCTAAATATAATACGGAAGTATGTAAATGAAAGTTGGTGTTGTAGAGATTCGATTTTGAAAATTGTCTGGGAAATTTATTTCTTGGCAAAATTTATCTGGTAATGTATCTGGCCACTTTAGGTCATTAGATTTCAAAGTTTCTTACTACTTTTTGTTGAAGAACATATACATATGTACCACAATCACAAGTAACTTTTGAAGTAGGTATAGGTACTAACTAAATGAGATCTCAAAAATTAAGCTCCGTCAAAAATTGGACAAGTTCATCCATAACTTTTTATTTGATACTAACATTGAGAGATTTGAAATATTTTCTCAAATTTAAAATATTGTTTGAATTTAAAATGCAAATTTGAAAATTTGTAGCATTAAAAAAAATTAATACAGATTTCTTGGATAAAAAAACACAAAAGAGTTAACGTTTGCTCGAATCAGAACTCGGAACAAGTATGATCTCGACAGTCGTGAAAACTGACTGAAGCTGATGGCGTAAACTCGCGTTTTCTTTATCTTCTCGCCTTTGTCTCGCTTTCGTCTCGCTATAGTCTCGCCAAAGTTCTTTTTTCATTCAAAATAAAACTTTTAAAAATAGGTTGAAATAAGCTACATAGACAATTTTATCAAAAACGCTTAATGCTGCGTGTCCATTACAGCTGAAATGAGGTAATTATGCAAATCACAGAAAAAGTGTTTCCATCTGTAATTTCGTTTGAAAGCTCATTTCATTTTTGTATTTCAACTGACTTTAAAGCTCTATTTGTTGTTGTTTTTTTCTTTCCACTTCTGTTTTTCATACATTAAGCTTTGACAATTTCATACAAAGAGTTCTTCAATTGGGTGTATTCATTAGGTTTTGGCTTAATTTCTAACATCATTCTGTGTAAATTTGGTTTATCTCATTTCGAAATGTGAATGTAAATGGGAAATGAGATGATTTCGTATCGAATTTGTAAATTTTCAACAAAGTTACCTCAATAAGTCTAATAAAATCAGAGATCGAAAATAACAGTTGACCTTTATTTTCAATTGGTTTCTCACTGAGAGATATTTAATTCGTCAAATTTCATTTTGGTCTCGGTCTGTGATTTATTTTTAAAAGTTATTTTGTATGTCTTTTGGTGAGATTTATCATTTAACTTCCAGAATAACTCTTATCTGTTGACTTTTTTCTAAAAAATAAAGGGAAACAATCAACCTTAAACTGTTTCCATGGAAAATAAATCAAAAATGGTCTTTTTTCTCTAAGAAAAAGTAGATATAAAATCTGTGTTGCTTGAAATCGTCATCAACATTTATAAAAGAAGAGGTATTACGATAACAACACCGCAGATACTGTCTCAACGTTGCTTTCAGTGCCATTGTGGTCATTGCATTAATCTCGGGTTTGTCTCGCCATGCCCGTTTACACTTTCTCTCTTTGATCTCGCTTTGGTCTCGCCATGATATTTACATGTCGTGGTTTTTGGCATTTAGAATGTTTTTCTATCATCTCGCTTTGGTCTCGCTATAGTCTCACCAAAACTTTTTTCTCAAAATTATTGTTTCAAAAAGGTTACAATAAGCTAAAAACGTAGTTAAAAATACCAACCATTGTTTTATGTTTCACGGTCATTGTTTTAATCTCGCTTTTGTCTCGCCATGCCCGTTTACATGGCTATCTGTTTCGTAGTTTTCTCGCTATGGTCTCGCTTTGGTCTCGCCGTGATATTTACACGTGGTTTTTGGTTTTTGTCATTTATAATATTTTTCCATCACCTCACTTTAGTCTCGCTATAGTCTCGCCAAAACTCTTTTTTTCAAAATTGTTTTTTCATATAGGTTACAATAAGCTAAAACCGTGGCTAAAAATTCCAAAGGTGGTTTTATGTTTCATTTACACGGCTACCTGCATCGTGGATTTCTCACAATAATCTCGCTATAGTCACGCCGTGACATTTACACGTGGTTTTTGAAATTTTTCACGTCTTATCATCGTCTCGCTGTGGTGTCGCTTTTATGTTACCAAAGTCCGACTATTATAGCAATTAGGGTTTCATTTTAGCTAAATTTTTCAAGCTGCTGACAACGGTGCCTGACTATAGCAAAAAAGAAAATTGTTAACAATGACAATTGACACCTTACTGCCTACTGAACATACATACACAAAGTGGGTCAACGGAGTTGTGTGAGTGGCACAGAGGCCCCAAAGAAGGAATACAAATCCAGATGAGAACCCGTTGGGATGCCAACGAACAATCGTTCAAGAAAACTGTTGACTAACCTTATAAAAGATCTCTTTAAGCTAATTTTTCAAACAGTAGCGTAACGAGGTGAAATTATAACCATAAGCGAGAAAACCTCGTGTTCTTGTACCTAAATGCATACGGCGAGAAGATATGAACACCATGGCTACAAATGAAAAAACAACTTGTAAACGGCCATCGCGAGGCGTATGCCATGAGCCAACAATACACAAAACTACGTGTGAACGCAATCGGTGATATGACACCAAGAAATCTTCACTATCATCATCGTGCAGTCGTCGTTGTCGTTATTGTGTCCGTCATCGTCGGTGACGTTGTATTTCGACTAGCGCAATTTTAAGGTGCAAGATTTTGACCACAACCCTCATAGACGCGTGTCAGCTCAAAGACCAAAAAGAGTCAATTCCGATCAGCACTTCCACTAAATTTTTATTGAAGAGTATTTAACAATGATTGACGAAACAATTCTTTGAAAATCCAAAAGCAAAGCTTTTAAATCAACAAAAAAAAAATAAAAATCTCCATATGAGATTTATTTTGTCTCTCAGCGATAAGTGGTCAGTGGTTAACCGAAACCTTAAAAAATAAAAATAAAAGTTTCTCACTGACAGAAACCGAACATAGTTCTTTTTAAAGTAAATGGTTATTGAGTGACCATTTTTAAAAATCTCGGTAGGCAAGCGAAATTTTAAGGACCTTTCAAAAGGTTGAGTTTTATTTTCGACCTCTGAATAAAATCGTAGTATAAAATCGTGTGCGTGTCGTAGTTTTGCTGCTATGGCCTCGATCTATTTTGCTGTGACATTTTCACATAGTTTCCGCCAAAGTTTTTTTTTTTCATAATAAAATTTTTCAAGAAGTTTAAAATAAGATACAAAAACTTTCTATTGAAAACGCTTAAAATCATTTCAAGTGTGCTCGTCACTAAATCAGTGAGAACTTCTCACTAGAACCCGGTAGGGTAAGGGTCTTCCTTAAGCTAGCCATACAAATGATCCGTTTGGCACGGGTGGATGTCAGATTGGCTGAAAATCCAAATAGATGGGCACGTGACAAGCGGTTTTAAATGTTTTCGCTCGAAATTTTTTCTAATAAATTTTAATATTTTTGAAAAATTTTATTTTGAAAAAAAAACTTCGCGAGACTATAGCGAGACTGAATCGAGATGCGAGAAAACCATGATACAAATCCTCATGTAAATGGGCAAGGTGAGGTGAGACTAACACAATGACCATGACACTGCAAACCACTTTTGAACAACCACGGCGAGACTTCAAAAAATTGCTCCGAGACAGCGAGTCGTCATGGTCACGGCAGTAAAAAAAAGAGCTATAGCGAGACCAAATCGAAGTGCGAGAAAACCACGACACGGATCCCCATGTAAATGGGCATGGAAAGACAACGGCGAGACGAGCATAATGATCATAACACTAAAAACTACGTTTGAACGACCATGACCAGACTTAAAAAGATGGCTCGGAGACAGTGAGTCAACACCAACAGCCGTCGTTGTCGTCGCCCTCATCACGACATCACAAACTCGAAATTGAAAATCATCTCGACGTCTTTTATATTGCGTTAATATTTGTTTAATGCAAAATATTTTTGAGCTGGATTAAGCTTTTTTTTAATGCAAATTGAAATTGATTTTTACAACTTTGCTGGGATCTTAATTGTTTTTTTTTTTAATTTTTATATATATCAAGGTTTAAAGAGCAATATGTTGTAGGTGTTGAAAAAATTAAACAAAGTAACTGAATGTAACATTTCACTAAAATAACTTTAATCGTCAAATCTTAGACACAAATAAAAAATAATTAAACTTAAAAACAAAAATATTCTTTGACTCAAACTGATGCATGATAAGTCCTTGATCTATTTGTGTTGCAAACAATATAAATTTACAATTTATCAGCAACACATAATTCTTAACTTTATCTGATTAATAGATAGAAAATCATATCTGTTCTATTTTCCTGTGTCAATTTTAAAACTTAGTACAATATTTCAACCAATATAGATATGTACCTATGTATAACAACCAATTGCAAACGAAGTTGTCTAAAGGGCAAATCGTGACAGACAAGTGAGAATTTTCTTATTCCATCACATCAATCATAATGAAAAAAAATGTAGCAGCATACACTGGGAAAAATCTTAAAAAATTAACTGAAAAATTACATTACCCATTCAAATTATTTTTTTTGTAGACAAACAGTTTGGACATCATATTTTATGGTAATAACGGGTGATTTTTTAAGAGGTTTAGAACTTTAAAAAAAAAAAAAACACAAAAAATTCGAAAAAATGAATGAAATATTTATTTGAATCGATAGTTTGAACCTTGCAATTTAATGTTTAAAGATGATTTCATGCAAATGTTGACCGCGGCTGCGTCTCAGGTAGCCCATCCGCTGAGTCCAATTTTGGCATACTCTTTCACACATATCGGCCGGTATCTCACGAATGAATGCATGGATGTTGGCTTCCAGTGCGTCAATCGAAGCGGGCTTGTCCCTATAGACATTAACCTTGACATACCCCCACAAAAAATAATCTAATGGTGTCAAATCGCACGATCTAGGCGGCCAATTGACCGGCCCGAAACGTGAAATTAACTGTTCACCAAACTCGCATTGCAATTGCGCCATTGTTTCGCGTGCTGTGTGGCATGTGGCACCGTCTTGTTGAAACCACATATCATGCAAGTCAAGAACTTCCATTTCGGGCAAAAAAAAGTTTGTTATCATCGCTCGGTAGCGTTCACCATTGACAGTAACGCTGCGATTCGCATCATCTTTGAAGAAATATGGCCCAATAATGCCGCCGGCCCATAAACCGCACCAAACAGTGGCTTTTTCGGGATGCATTGGTAGCTGTTGCAATGCTTCTGGCTGATCTTCACTCCAAATGCGGCAATTATGCTTATTTACGTACCCATTCAACCAAAAATGAGCCTCATCGCTGAACACAATTTTTCGATAAAAAAGCGGATCCTCGGCCAGCTTTCCAAGAGCCCATTCACCAAAAATTCGGCGTTGTGGTAGGTCGGCTGGCTTTAGTTCTTGCACCAGCTGTATCTTAAAAGGCTTTACGCCCAAATCCTTCCGCAAAATTTTCCACGTAGTGCTGTAACAAAGGCCTAACTGCTGGGAACGGCGCCGAATCGACATTTCGCGGTCTTCTGTCACACTAGCTGATACGGCCGCAATATTTTCTTCACTACGCACAGTACGTAAACGTGTTGGTGGTTTAATGTCCAACAAAGTAAATTTGGTGCGAAATTTGGTCACAATCTTCCGAATAGACTGCTCAGAAGGTCGAGAATGCCGACCATAAAATGGAAGCAGCGCGCGATGAACATTTCGAACCGAGCACGAATTTTGATAGTAAAATTCAATAATTTGCAAGCGTTGTTCATTTGTAAGACGATCCATGGTTAAATTGCAAACCAAACTGAAGCTGTTTGACAGTGACACAAGGTACTAAACACACGTCAGCTGTCAAAACCAGTGTTGCCAAAACCAAACCAGCTAAAAAATCACCCGTTATAAGCCAAGCTCAGAAAGGATCTTAATCGGAGAGATTTTTGGAAATTTTGCAGTTCCTATAACCTCCTTAGGCAATAACTACAATTTTCAAAACTACAAACTGAAGCAAAAGAGGAGAGGAAGAAATCATTGAAATGCGAAATTGTTGAGAGCGAAAGAATATAAATTAAATTCGTTTATAAATTTAAGCTTTTTTTATTTTTTTTTTTTGTAATACAAATATTACTATCCTTTTAGGATGAATTAACAACCCCACAAAGTGGGGTAAGGCAATATCTATTTATTTTTTTTTTGTCAAAAAAAGGATTGTTAAAAATTTGTCCGTTGAAAACTTTATAAGAAAGTTAACCCCTAATTAAGTCAATTAAGATCTTAACTAGACAAAATGTGTTTTTAATAGTTTAATTGTCTATTTTTTATTTTAGAGCTCATTTGCTTGTCTGTCTCGGATTTAAGAATCAATTTTAATTTTAAAATACAAAAAAAAAAAATGCCTGTCGGCATTTCAAATTAATTTTATTTATTAAATCAAAGCCTGCTGACAAAGTGTAACACAATCATGAGAGACATTTGAAATTATTTGTCATAATTTTTTTTTTTTTGACCACCCCTTCACGATGCAAATGAATTAGTAGAAACAAGTGGCAAGACACTGAAAATAATTTGCATGGCTTACAACTTTAAATATTTTTTTCTTATTTCTAATGCCATTATGTTCAAATAGAAGACAATATTTTGCAGGGAAGTGTTGCTTGAGGCTTGACAGAAAAAAAAACTATTTAGGTACATGAATGGACAAAACAAAAAAATGGGAACAACCAATTAACTTCATTTGGCACAGGCCTCCCGTCGCGTTGTCGCGTACATCTATCGTTCTTATGAGTGGGTGGGCCACGAGCCATAGGTTCGTTGTTTTACCATAATTTATACCATGTAAGGATTGTTAGTTGTTAAATTGTAATGTTGTTATTGCAGACTCAATAAATGGACATAAATCGCACTTGTTTCATTGTGTTGTTATGGATATTATTATATTGACTGTTGGCGTTGGTGCCGCTAGCTGTCGTTTTATTGCTTTTTAATAACTGCCTTGTTAATATTCTGCTACAATGCTCATGTAGTTCTGCTGTAACTGCAACTTACTTGCATTTTGTTGATAGATTAAGGTATATACATTACAATTACCTAGACATCAATTTTTTATGAATGTTTTTAATGCTTTAAGATCATAAAACGGAATAGAAAAGTATGAATTTATGATCGTGTAATTTAGGGTTTTATTGCAAGTTATATGAATTGGCCTTGAAAGTAATGTACCAGATTAAAAAAGAAAAACAATAAAAAAAAATGTTATTAATTTGGAATTGCTTTGTTTTATTTAATTTTGTATCACTTTGTGTTTTTTTTAAGTTTAAATTATAATCTAACTACTTTGTAAGAAATACTATAAATCCGCATCCACACTATGTTGAATCAACGTCGTTGATCAACAGTGTTGAGTAAGTTTAGACGTGTTGATCGACAATGTCAATCAACATTTGTTGACCCGAACGTAACCCGATTCAAATGGATAGCAATCGATAAAGTTGTTCAACAAATTCCATTTTTTTCTTAAAAACATTTGTAGGGTTTTAATTTCATGAATCTCAATGATCTCAATGTTGGCGATACCACGGGCTGATATCACCTTTTACATTGATAGCCAGGCAGCGATTAAAGCTATCTCTGCAACAGAAATAAAATCCAAGCTGGTTTCATGCTGTCGCGAAGAGCTAAAGATTCTTGCCACACAGCACAACATCAGACTCTGCTGGGTTCCTGGGCACTGTGGAATTCTGGGAAATGAAAAAGCAGATGAACTGGCAAGGACTGGTTCATCGTTAGATCAAAGCCTAACGGACTCCGGTGTTAAAATTCCATCCTGTGCCATTAAACAGACAATTGGTAAGAAGATAGTGGAACTTACCAATGACAGATGGAACTCACTCGCAACTTGTACCACTACAAAGAATTTGTGGCCTAGCTACAATAAGAAAAAAACGCACCATGTCATAAACCTGAAAAAGAGATCCCTGAATCTTTTAATAGGAATTATCACGGGACATAATCTCTTAGGTTACCACAAGAAAAAGATGAGACTAAGTACTGAAGACCTATGCAGAGGTTGCGGTGACGTAGAAGTAGAGGAAGACACCCTTCACTTCCTAGGTCAATGTCCGGCACTATGCAATATAAGGAAAAAATATTTGGGTAGCTATTTCTTCAATGATCTAGCAGAAATCTCGAAGTCAACAGGAAATAACATCTCAAGTTTAATGAACTTCATCAACGCCTCTAAATGGTTCGATGCTCCATAGGATTTCATAGGTTATATTTTTAAAGGGATGGTCCAATCCACCGTCAGCCCATCAACCTAACCTAACCTAACCTAATTTCATGAACATCATTTAAAGATTTTGTGCATTATTAATCAATTTGTATTGGATGAAAAATGCAATATTCGTTGTGAATAAGTATTTAATGTAAATATGTTAAAAAAAAAAAATTGGGTACCCCCAGGATTCAAACCCTAAACCCTTCGGTTGGATCCTGACGCGTCGATCAGAAAATTCCAATCCACACAAATATGTTGCTACGAAAGTTTTTGACGTACACACTAGCATGACAATGTTAACCAAAAATATTGATGGGCATAGTGTGGGCCCTCCTTAAAAGACTTACATTAGTTTTAGTGTATCCTACAATAAAATTGAATTGAATTTACAACTTTTTTATTTTATGTAATTGTATATAATGTAAAGTAATATCAATATCAACTATATGAATGCTCTCATGTGCAAGTAGGTCAAAGTGCACGCTAGAGCCCAGCTAAACTCGCGGCAGTACACCCTTTCTACAAAAAAAATTTACAGATTTCACTCCTTGAGTAACGATGGGGACATTGAAAATGACTTGCTAATGCTAGATAAATCCTTAATCTTTATAATTTATACAATCTTTTTTCTCTTTTAAATTTTATCTTTACCAATTTATACATACATATCAATTTAGTTCATCTTTTTTATGAAGACCAATCCAAACATTATATTGAACTAAGAAAACTAAAAATTTGTTAAACAAACTTTATTCGCACTTCCATCTTTACTTGCGCTTAGTAACACCAAATTGTTTTTTTTTCTTCAGCTTTAAAAATAATTAAGGAAGGATAATTTTTAAGCCGTTAATCCAACAAAAATCGGAGCTCTTAATTGCTTAATACATACATTTAATTTTCCCTCCGTTTTATCTTCAACCAAATTTTGATTCTTCCCTAAGCGCAAAATGATGTTAGCATATGTATAACTACTTTTTTTTCCTATTTCGTCCTGTATTCGTTTTTCGTTTTCCAAAATCACGTTTTTTGTAACACTAAATAAAATTATATTTTCCAAAAAACAAATATTTAATGTTGGTAGTTGTTACCTCTCCCCAAAATTTGTCTTCTCTTATTCCCACTGTAGTTTTTTTTATTTTGTTTCATTTTCAAATATACAAAAGGGTGTTTTCTTTTTGTTATTTTATTGACCCACATAAATTATTTTCCCGCTTGTCTTCTAATCTTATATTTTTCATTTACTTCGTGCGGTACCTTACTTTTTTCTTTTTGATTTAGCTTTGTGGTAGCACCAAACAAAAATTAAAAATTTCTACACCTATTGCTTGTTTATTTCGGTCTGTATTTGAATAGATTTTTCCTAACTCGTGTAACTGTTTAATTGTGGTAGGCAACGCTAACTTATATTTGATTTTCCCTCAAATATATGCCTACAAACGAATTTTCAACGCTGCTGTTTGGTACGTGTCAGAAAAATTCTATTTTTCTTATGCCCTTTGTAGTTTTTTTTTTAATTTTGGGGTTCATTACGAGTCTTTTCGAAAAAATTCGGCAAGACAAAAGTCAACCAAAAATTCTTGATGGACTTAAAATTTCTATCAAATAGGAAAATATTTACTAATACAAATTAGCAATAACGATAAATCGACTTTTAGTCTAATCAACCAGTCTGTTTTGAAGAGACTCTTGCAATACGGTCCTTTATTGCATTTTCAAAAAGAGGCTGGTTGTGACCCACACTAGTAACTTCCAATTTGTGGTGCCCCGGAAGCTAGAGGTCCAATGTTATTTTTTTGTATTCAACAATTTTTGGTATAGTTTTTGTATTTTTTTTGTTTGCATTAAAAAAAAAGTTTGTTGAATTATTATACAAAACCTACCGATTGTCAATTATAATCTAGTACATACATATATAGAAGCCCGAAACCAATATGATTATTTGTTCCTAACATATTCGAGACTAAAAACAATTCAACATTTTTTGGTAAGGTTTTTTGTAGTTTTTTTGCTTAAAAAACTGGTTATGGGATATTTTTACAAATCCTTATTTATAGAAAAAATACCCAAAAGCTAATATCATTGTTTGTTCTCAAGATATTTGGGACGAACAAAAATTTTCTACAATTTTGTTAAGTTTCTTGTAGTTTTTTTCGATAAAAATAATTATTTGTTGAATATTTTTACAAATTTTATCAATCATTTATTATAAACTCATTTAAAGAATAAAATTAGCCTGAAGTCAATATCATTGTTTGTTCTCAAAATATTTGAGATGAAAAAATATTTTCCACAATTTTTGGTGAAGTACCTATCTTGTAGTTCTTTTTCACTTAAAAAAAACTTTTTGTTGAATTTTTTTATAAATCCTATCAATTATCAATTCTAAGCTAGTGTGTGGACTTAAATTAACCCGATGTCATGTCATTATCTGTTCTCAAGATTTTTGAGGCAAAAACCAATTTTTTAATAATTAGTGTGTAGAATTGCTTGCAGTGTTTCGCTTAAAAAAAACTATTAATTCAATATTTTTTAAAATTTTATCAATTTGTATCTATAAACTAGCGTATAAAATAAAATAACCTCGAAGCCAATATCATTGTTTGTTGTCAAGATATTCGAGCCAAACAACTTTTTTCAACAATTTTCATCTACATTTTTTTATTAAAAAAAAAAACTATAAGTTGATATTATACTTCTATATTTTAATCAATTCCTTATTACGTCAGTTTGCGTAGAATAAAATTAACCTGAAGTCGATTTGTTCTCGAGATATCTGAGACTAAGGAAATTTGAACTGCTTCTTGAATTTATTGAAAGGTCCTTTCTGCTTGTAATGAAACTACTGTGTATACAATAAAATCCATCTGAAGTCGATATCTTAATTCGTCCTTGAGATACGGTGAACAAAAAAAGCGAAGGAACGTACGAACACACACAGACATCTCTCTACAAAAATGGAATCCGATTCTAGGGAGCGAAACGTGAAGATATGTTAGAATTTTTATTTTGACAAATCGGACCATTTACAATAACTTCCAATGGGAAGTTAAAAAATTATAACTTTTTTATGTTTTAGTTTTGTGATTTTATTGACCTATATTTGTATTCCCACTTGTAGGTATTCTTATTTCATATTTTTCATTTTCTTCGTTAATCTATCTAATCATAGCTAAACAAAACACAACAGTAAAATAATAAACAAACAAAAAACCCCCAACAAATATCCTAACGAACCTACCTGAAAACTAAACATCCCACATGCATTCTATCCTACTTACCTTTCACGCACATCGCATTCTATACTATTAATACAAAAAATTTACCGGCAAGCAGCGCAAACAAACCTCCCAACTCCAAGGCATCTTTGCAACTGAAGACAGAGACAGACTGAACACTGAACACTGAAATGAACAGTCTCTTATAATAAACTACTAGACAGATATCAGGGATGAAATCGTGTTTCAGCAATGTATCAAAATATAAAAGGAAAGTGTATCGAATTGTACTTTTTGATTTGATTTGATAATATTTTGTCCACATTTGCTGTTGTATGAACGTATGTAATATTTCTATATCCAAATAATTAAAAAACAACTTAGCTGTTTATGTTAATTAACATATAAGGTACATACATACTTACATATGCGAAACTTTTATAACAAAACTGTAGGAATTTGTTGCAATACCCTTCGATTTTGCGAGATTTAAATTTTATAAATTTAATGTTTTCGATTTTTAATTGCGAGATTGTTGAAACCGGTATTTTGTAGATGCCATTTTCTCGAACAAACTGTATTAATCATTTTTATTTCTTCTGTTATATCGATGTCAGCCTCGGTTCACAGTATACATTTTGTGAGGTCAGATGATTTTCTTTTTAATTTACTTTATCTTTTTCGTTGAATGCAAAAGTGGAGTACTTAAGCAAAGTGGAGTGTATCGAAAAAAGTACAATCTTATCGACTTTTGCAACCCTGGCAGAGATAGAAAGAAATCTTCAATGAACTATGGGACTATATTTTTGTGCTCTGTTTATTTGGGCTGTTTGTCCGCACAAAAACTTGCAAATCGACGACGATGAATTTTAGGAATATTGATTAAAGATTTAGTACCACTTTTTAATTAATTGTATTTTCGATTTGTGAAGCTTATATAGAACGTACAGCAACGTATGATATATCAAAATAATTGTCAATTATTCAAGCTGCTAATAAAACAAAAATTAATTGTCTAGGTGCACAGATTAAAGAGTTAGTAGGTGATATGTAAATGAACAGAAATATGTTATTATCTCGGCTTAGGTACGATTAAAAAAATCAAATTTGACATGTTATATGTGAATCTATATAATCTATCTCCGGTATGAATTTGAGATTTTTAAATGCAACCATTTAAAAGATAAAAAATAATAACTGCGAAAAATCGATCAACAAAAATTATATAAAATATATAAAATATAAAAAAATACTAGGTATCAAAATTTCCTGAAACGAAACAATTTGTTATTTATTGTCTTTCTTAAACTATACAATTTAGTACAATCAGCCTTAACTCTGATGTGTAGCATTTGTGAGCCATCTTTTTTAGAACTTTGAACTTACAACCAATAATATCTCACTTTGTAGATTTTTTGGAATTGCAAAATATATGTACAAAATTGTTATATTAAACTTAACCATCGATAAACAAAAAAAAATATTACTCTGGCACTTCTCATTTGTTTTCTTTTTTTGTTCGACCATTTCACATAAAACCATATTTTAAAAAACGTCATATTGCACCTCTACATTATTTTCCTATCATAAACATTTTCAAAAAATTTCCAACGCTTAGATTTAGTTTTAGAAGCACAATGCACTGCTGAGTGCTGACTGCACTAGCTCTTGCATTTTATAATTATAGTAATATGTATAGTTAAAACTTATATTGTTCACTTTAGAAACACCAACCAAAAATTCAACCGTACCCTCCCTATCCGCCTGCAATCATCTTCTATACATATTTGTTCATTCCAAAATGAATGGTAACACCACCAAAAATTCGATCTTATCCCCCATATACGCCAGCGTTCATCTCATATTACCATTGTTCAATTTATTCATTTTAGTAACACCACCAAAAATTCGATCTTATCCCCCTTATACGCCATCGTTCATCTCATATACACACTTGTTCACTTTATTCATTTTAGTAACACCATAATTTACTCAAAACGACCCTATAAACATTTTCAATGTTAAAACTCAGTTGATTTTAGATTCCCCTTTAATAGGCTATTGATTATGTCATATAATGAGAAAAAAAGACGTTCATAGGATTTTATTGTAAAAATCATCAAAGGGTTAATTGAAGATGAGAAAACCTCGGAGTGCTATTAAATTGGAGGGTGCATTATTTAGAGGGGGGTGCAAAAGCACCCTTTTTGGTTTCTTGCATATAACTCGAAAACGAAGCAAAATTTCGAAATAATTCTGAAAACCTTTTTTGTAGAAAATAAAATTTACCATCAAAATGGATTTTAGAAAAAAATTTAAAAAAATTTTAATTAGCTAATTAAAAAAAAAATCATTGCAAAAAAATGTGAAACATCGCATTTTTTGTTTATTTTTACATTTTGCTTATAACTTTCTTACCAGCAGAGATGGGTATAGGCATTGCTTCATGTAAAAGAAAGATAGTTAAATTTTCTTTAAAATAAATTGAAAAAAACTGTTTGGATAAAAATCGACCGAGAAATAATCGTTCAAACTAGGTTGATATTAAGTTTTTAAAGCTTTATAAATGGCATTTTTGGCTATTTTGATGGACTTGTTAGATTATACACTCAAAACTGGGTGTATTATGGAGTCATGACCAGTTAAGTCAAAAATAAAAGTCAAATTTCAAATTTTTCGCAGTTTTAGAGTTACCATCTAACTTTTTCAAAATTTAAAATAATTGTCAAAATCAACACACTTGCATTTACAAAGCCGGGTTTTGATCACATGTTAGCGTGTATACCTTCTAGAACATGAAAAAAATTTTGTTAGACCAGTTTTACGGTTGAAGGTCCTTGCCAGACCAGCTCAACATTTTCTAAGCAGGTATAAAAGAAATAACTTTTTTTTTTATTTTGGAATACCTAACTCCCCGGTTTGTGAAAATAGATTTGTTAGTTTTGATAATTATTTAAAAAATTAAAAATCAAAAGGAAAAAAAATCACCAACTTTATAACATTAAGGGCCATCTGGCATGTATTTTCGACAGCCAAACTCGTCTGGCACACTTTTGTTTTTTTTTAAGGAGACATTAGCTAACATATATTGAAAACTCGGCTTTGTAAAACAAGGTTTGACAGTTATTTGAAATTAATCAAAAATTAATTTCTTATAATACCTATTTTGAAAGTGTTGAGCTCGTCTGTCAAGGACTTTCAACCGCAAAACTTGTCTGGAACTATTTTTTTTTTCATGTTCGAGAAGGTATAAGCTAACAGTGTTCAAAAGCCGACTTTGTAAGAGCAAGTGCGTTGATTTTGGCAATTATTCTAAATTTTGAAAAAAAAAAAAAAAAATAGATGGCAACCCTAAAACTGCGAAAAATTAGAAACTTGCCTTTTATTTTTGACTCAACTGGTCATGACTCCCTAATACACCCGGTTTGAGTGTATAATCTAACAAGTCCATCAAAATAGCCAAAAATGCCATTTAAAAAGCTTTAAAAACTTAATATTAGCCTAGTTTGAACGACTATTTCTCGGTCAATTTTTATCCAAACCGTTTTTTTTTTAAATTAATATTAAAGAAAATTTAATTATCTTTCTTTTATATGCAGCAATGCCTATACCTATCTCTGCTGGTAAGAAAGTTATAAGCAAATATGTAAAAAAATGCGATTTTTCACATTTTTTTGCAATGATTTTTTTTTTAAATTAGCTAACTAAAAATTTTTTTAATTTTTTTCCAAAAATCTATTTTGATGGTAAATTTTATTCTCTACAAAAAAGGTTTGAGAATTATCTCGAAATTTTCATTCGCTTTCGAGTTAATATCACTCCTCGGTTTTCTCATCTTCAATGACCCCTTTGATGATTTTTACAATAAAATTCCATGAACGTCTTACTTCCTTATTGCCCTGTTTTTTAGGACAAAATCAATAGCCTATAACTTCAGTACCTGCCAATTAAGTCAGAAACTTCAAATTCGCAGTATGTATTTGCTGAGTTAGTCAAACAAAGTCGGCTCACTAAATTGCATCTCTTTAGAATTAATAATTCCTGAGATAAGACCGTAACTGACTGACTGACTGACTCACTCACTCACTCACTGACAGATTATCAAAATTATTCCTGACACCGAAGAGAATTGAAACTTCGTAAAAAGTCAGGTCTTGTGGTGCATACCGCGGAAAAAATCGATTATCTGCAATATTCCATTCAGGGGGTGTGGCATACACCCACTTTCTCAAAAATTAGTATAAATTATATTGAGCACTTCTGACTGCTGTAGAACAATGGAAATTGATAGACCGATAGGGCTTAAAATATGTACGCACAAGGAAAAAAAAATCGAAAATCTGGAATTTTCTGCTAAGAGGGCGTGGCATCCACCCACTTTCTCAAAAATTCTTAAGAACTATATAGTGCACTTGCAGTAGACGAAGAATGGTGAGAATTGGTAGCGAGGTAGGGCTTGAGTTGGATACAATAAGACAAATCAATCCAAAGGGGATTTTCCAATCAGGGGGTGTGACATCCACCTACTTTTTTTTTTTTAATTTTATAAATTATATAGTGCACTTTCAATTTTTGTAGATCCATGAGAATTGGTTGAACGAAAGAGCTTGAAAGGCATACCCTTATTAAGAGAAACATTAAAAATTTGAGGTTTTCCATTCTGTGGGCGTGGCTTCCACCCACTTTCTCAGAATTGCAGTTATTTATGTGGAGATATTTTGTTTAATGTAGAATGATCAAATTTGACAAAGTTGTAGGGCCTGGTTTTCACCTGGAAATATAAAATCTTTGCCAAAATTAATGGAATCACAACGAAAACATAGATGTTAAAAAAAGAGCCAAGTTCTTATATGTACAGAAAACCTGTGCGCAAAAAGTCAGCCACCAAAAGTAATGCGATCTTAAATAAATGCCAAGTTGAAATTTCATGAAGCTTATAATCAAATATCTTAAATAGAGCGTAATATCGAAACAACTCCAAATTATGACAGAAATTTGGTATTTAATGAGTACTGATTGAAATTTGGTGGCAAGTTTAATCTTAATAAATTGGTTACCAATCACAATTTAAAACGTATATGAAAACTAGACCAGAGGATCTACCAGATAAACCACCTATTCATTACATTTGTAATGGGAAAATTTAAAACAAATCTGTTGCAAATGTAATGATGATTTTTTTTAATAAAAAAATACAAATATAAACGATTATGTATTTCGATTGTTTGATTAAATAATATACATGCAATAATGTAGAGCTCAAATGCAATTCAATTGCAAGTGTCAACTATTTCATAGCCCTGCAAAATATAAGTACTTAAACTAGATTATTAAATTAGATCTTTTTTAATGAATTTTAATTTCGGTGTCATTATGTATTTCATTTCATTTGATTTTTATTAATTAATAAGATTAAAAAAAAAGAAATGCCCCGGGTGAGGCTCGAACTCACGACCTTAAGATTATGAGACTTACGCGCTGCCTACTGCGCCACCGAGGCTATGCTAAGAACGATTCTAATTAACATTTTATTCTTTGGTATGCTTAAAGTTCTGAGAAAAGCTTTTTTTTGTTTTATGTAAGAACTTTAAAATGTTTAATTTTTAAAAATAAAACCAGAGCAAAGAAACGCTTTAAAGTTATTTTTTAAAGCAAAATGCAACTGCGTAGAAATATAATTTAGGCTAAAGTTAGCTTTTGAGAATTAGAGCTTACAAAGAGTGTGATATGTTAACTTATGAATTTTGTATACGTTATGTAGGGTCAGTGGGTGGGTATATATGTACATATGTATGTACATAGGAAGGTAAATAAATATATAGTACATACCAACACTTGTATGACGATGATTTCTTTTTTTTTTTTGTAATTTAAACTTTTTAATATAATTTCATAACATAGGTTTAGGTAAGCATAAGACACTAGCAGTCGTATTTATTAGATTTTTTTGAACTCGCTTGGGGAGTTGTCCAGCTAGTAAATGACCAAATAGTTTAAGCAACTTGCTATTTATAAACGCATTCCAGAAATTGCCCAAATGTGACCTCATTTATTCAGTGACATGCCTGTATTTATTCATTTTTGAATGAATAAATGAATTTTAGTACGCTTTGGGACACGTTCAACTAGCTTTTCATTAATTTCAAAACTAGAAAATTAGAGAACCAGAAATATTTGCCTACCTTACTCATTAAACGTGTCTTCTTTGGAAAAAGATTTGGACAACCAAATTCAGTGGCTAAGTTAGCCAATCCGTGCTAAATGTTTATAAATATCATTTTGGAGTTGGACAGGTATCTAAAGTTAAACATTGCTTGGAATGGGTTTATAAATACCACTGTAGGTACCTATTTGCATTTAATCTTTGAGATTACAGTCGTAGGTATCTAAGGAAGTTAGTTTGTAACCTACCTATCTTTGTTTTCTTGGTAACGACAAAGGAGTTGATATTTGATGATGTGCCAGTTTATCACATTGAATTTTAAGGATATCCAAAGCTGTATACCTATGACACAATTTGAAATCTTCGAAACGTGGTGCTTACTGATTATGATTACCTATGTTATGTATGTACTTTAGGGTTAAAAAAAAGGTCATCTTGGATGGGATAATTTTTCACATTTTTATTTTCACCCCACCCCCTATAGTCGGTGTAGGGCTTAGTTGAATCGGTGAGTAAAAGAACAGTACAAGCGCAAAAAATTGAATTATGAGCTGAAAATGCCAAAATGTTCTGCTTACGTAAACCTTCAAATCAGCAAATTAACATTTTATTTGAGTGGAAGAACAGTAAAAATCCTGGGATGTACATATATTGTTCTTTCACTCAATCACTGCTATGTGGAGTAAATGCTCAATTGTTAAAGCAATCAATTACAATATTATTAACAAAAATTATTGACGACATGACACATGACAGGTTTAATAGAAAGACTAGTAAGCCAGTTGACAAATTAAATAATAGTTTTTGGTTTATGTTTCCGTTGTATCAATTTGTATGGGTAAATATATGACTTTAATACAACAACCTATTTCATAGGATGTTCTGTTCTTACTTAAATTACTGAATTACTAAAGCAATAACTAAACAAATGAAATAGCAGCTACCGACTGGAAGATTTAAAGAACCATTTTCTATTCATAAAAAATAAAATAAAAAATTTACAAATTAAGAAATTAATGCAAAATATTATCTGGAGAGGCCTTGGAGTTTTACTGTCATATATGTACATAATGTCATGAAAAACAACCAATTATGATGCTCCAAGCTAATAGAATTACTCAAAGATGTCATTTTTTGTTTATGAAGATTTATAAAAACAATATAACAGTGAACCAAAATTGTATCCGTGCTTTTTTCATATTGAGTGAAAGAACAGTACAAGTACAGTGACTTTCCGCCTCAATACTACTTTTCTCCATACACTTTTATGAATTATTCTTTCATGAAAATATTGAGGAACTCAAAAACTTCTAATCCCCCATACAATATTGTACCAATAAATTAATCGTTTTTCTGTGGAATAGTTATTTCTGTTTTTCTCAAAACTAACATTTTGTACTTGTACTGTTCTTCCACTCACCGTTTCAATTAAATTGTCCATTTTTTATATAAGTTGGTAAATAATTGGTTTTGGTGATCCGCGTTAAATCAGCCAATAAATTCAGAGCATGAAGGTAGGTAGGTATGTAGGTTGGAACCAGACAAGAAAAAATCCCATAGGAAGGGGTAATATTTCCCATCGCTTGGACAGGAGGGGCAGTTGCATAACAAAATTACACTTAATAAAAAAATAGTTAAAAAACGGCAACATTTATAGTATTGTTTTGTAGCTTTTTGGAAAGCCACAGGTTGGTCTTTAGTTCATTTTCAAATTCAAAGTGTTGCCTTTGCTTTTTTTTATATTTATGTAATTGTTAGAATTATGTAGGTAAATAGGATCCATATGGCAAGCAATAGGTACCTAAAGTTTGTTGGAAATCAAATTTAACATTGCGATGACAGAGAAGCCGAAAGGTTTTGCAATTCTGTCCATTAAACGTTTTAAAAACTGCCCAAGCCCATACTCTGTATTTCGATCGAAATCGAATTGAGAATGATTTTTAATTTCACTCGAAATAAAATTCCATGTTCGTCCGTTTTCGATAATTTCAAAACAAATTCGAGCTTTTATCACTGAATGCAGGTACCTAGGTAAGGTATCTACTCATTTTTTTATTTTTGTTCTGTAAAGTTAAAAAATTAGTTTAAAGATTAGTTTAAATTGCTATTTAGTTCAGTTTAAATTAGTAAATGTTTTAGTTTGTTTATGTTTCAAAGGTAATATCAGTTTTCCAGTCGGATCGATCTTGCAAGAATGTCCAGAAATATCTTTTACCAAAAGTCCCTCACTATTTAAATTAGTGGAAGCCTAAAAAAATCTCTTAAATTGGATTGGGGATTCCTATTCCTCCTTAAATTTGAAAAACTACTTCTCTTTTATCTACGGGAACCATTCGTTCTCTGGATCTGGATTAAGATACCTTTAACATGTATAATACAAGAACTAAATAATTGGAAATTTTCAAAATTGTTTTTGTAGTAGGTACCTATTAAAAGTTAATCCAGATCCAGATCTGGATCCCGCTAGAAGATAATAAAACACAGCTAATAACTTTAATGTCACCAAAGAGAAATCATTAAACTGCTCAAACACTTTCTCGCTAAAAGTGAACTTTTGAACACATATGTAGGTAATCTCTCATTTAAGCTTTTAATTTAAGCTTTTTAAAAGCATGTGTGTGTTTTTTCTTTTATGTGCTACATATATCTAGTTTTGGCAATATGAAAAAAATGGGAAATTGTCACCGTACCTACACATATCGTATATGTTCTTATGTTTCCCCTTAAATTATTAATAAATCCTAACAAAAAATAAAAAAAATATTTGTTTGCATTTTTTATCAAAAAGTATGAAACATACTGCAAATGCACCAGCTTCACAAATAATTCCAAAGGCAGAAACAAAGTACCTACCTAAATAGAACTCGTTCCACAAAATGAATTGAACCGAAATACAGAACATCCTTTTGTATTAGGTAGGTACTAGAGGTCTGCATGAATGAATTCATTATCTCCCTTTCAACGGGTGCAATACTTCAGTGTACACCATTCATTGCTATTTTTCGACATAGTATACAGTGAAGTGAAGTACCCACTCTATAAGAAGCAGTTAGTGTATTCTATTCGATCACCTAATTTCAAAATGAGTACACTGTTTTAATTTTCTCGCACGCTGTGTTGCTTGATTTGAGCCAACAGTGTACAATGTTTACTGAGGGAAATACACTGAGTACACTGAGTACACCGAGTGAATTAAATGAAACGATTTCAATGTATACTTGGTTTCTAGCTTTGTTGAGAGAAGAAGAAATTGAGTTAAAAGAAAATAAAAAAATAGAAACTACCGCGGTAAATCTCTCAACAGCCATTTTTTCTCCAATTTACCGTTTGAGAAGCTAGACTTTGTCTGGAACAAATGTACTCAGTGTTCATAGTGTAGTATACACTTTTTCTATGAATACCCATATTCTAAATACCCGTTCTTCGTGAGTTCACTGCAGTAAGTGTTTGTTTTGAAATGGGTACAAGACTCATTCAGCAATCAAATATTAAAGTATTCATTCATTTGAGTTTCAAGCAGTATGTACAATATTGCAGTGTGCTTGAAATAAAATGAATGTCTTGGAATTGGTTTCAAGACATTCAATGCAGACCTCTAGTAGGTACTTAGTATGTTTTGTATTAACTATTAAACGGTGTTTTTTTTAGACGCGTGGTTTTCAATCTAGCATAGCTTTCTTCGCTGATCTTTTTGACAGCTGTCACTTAATTTATGCTCAGATTGGTTTGCCATTTAATAATTTATAGACGCTAAACAACGTTTGCAAATCGTGAAAATTTATTACCAAAATAATGGTTTGATTCTGCTTCCAATATTCGGTCGACATAATCGCCCAGCAGAGCCGGTAATTCGAGCAACCATCATGGATCGGTTTCGCACCACGTTTACTCTAGTGGATAATGCGCATCCTCAGAGATGCCCGCACAGTGCGCACCGAAGACGATATTGCTGCTGTGGAGCAGAGTATCGAAGAAGACCATCCGCCATCGCGTCGAAAATTGGGCCTCTCGGCTGGAATTTATTGAGCCAGCTGCAGCAGCCACCTGCCCAAAATCATTTTAAAAACATAATGGCCCTAACATTAAATTATATGCGCTTTATTTCTTCTTGAAAACCATGCACACGTCTAAAAAAAAACACCCTTCAATACCTTTTTTTATTAAAAATAAAATGTGAAAAGCCTAATTCCTCAGTAGTCCAACACTTGTTTCCAAAGCTCTAATATTAAGTTTCCTTACTTCGAACACAATAGTTTCAACCAAAAAAGCATAAAAGTAATTTTTTCTGTTTTATTAAAAAAATTGTGTTTTTGTATTTGTTTTTATTCAATTCTATTAAAAGCGAAATAAAACATAAAAACGGTTCAACGGATTTTTAGTTTGAACACAATTCAAAATTGATCAGTTTATCTTCTTATTGCAAGGTGCCAAACATCCAGTTCCGTCCAAGTTACCGCTAGCGCCCTTTGTCAACTATTCTTTACTTTCACAAGAATCACCTTATACTACGTTTTCACCGAACGCTAAACTGAGATTTAATATGATTTACCTCAAATCACCGAGATTTACCATACAAATTTTTTCGGTAATCTAAAAGATTAAAAATAAATGTTCTTAAATCTCCCTAGGGCAAATAGTTTAACAAATCGAACAAACCTATTCTTTTATGGCACGAAAGGATTCATTCGTGGCTCCGTTGGATTCAGTTCTTCATTGTTTGACACAAAAGAAACATTCTATCTCACTTCTACTTCATAAGAAAAAGTGAAACCCCATTTGGTTTTGAAGTGTGCTGGCAGATCAACATTTTTTTAATCTTTTAATCCGATGGAAACACCACATAAATGTTTTTCCTTAAATCCCGGATTATCTTTTGGCGAAAACGTAGTTTAAAGAAACTTATTTCGATCAAAGGGCTCATTGCAAAACGAAAAAGATAATACGAAGAAGCACCATCTTCCGGATTATAGCAGAAAACCAACTGTCAAATAAAAACAGGTCCCGGTTCTTCTTCAATCACTGCTGACTCCACATCATAGATGAAAACAGCACTTTCAGAAGCAACCCTTCTCGTGCATTGATATTGACTCGATACTTAAGAGTTTTTCCATACTCTTCAAAATATTTGTTGTCCCAAATGGAAAAGAAACTACTATCCCAGTCTTTGATATTTAAATGGGTTTAAGTAGGTAGTGAAAGTGATCAAACTCATTGATTTTTATCTGGATAAATACAAGTCAAAACGACAATAACTTATTTTAGCGATCGCCTTAGTCCTATGCGATCCCCTGCCTTTATAGAAGTTGAAAATCTGAGAAATTACACCGATTATAAGCTTTCTTTCAAAATGGCAAAATTAAGTTGAAATTCGCAGTTTTGGTGAACGAACAGACCTAATAATATCAGAGTGAAATAAGTAGGTATGTAGGAGTCGGTACATAAGATGTTCACTCGAAATAAAATATCATAGGTGCATAGGTATTAAAAAAAAAATTCAGAATGTATGTAGGTACCGACCTACCCACAAATCTGATCAGATAATAAAAGATCGATTTACAATAAAAACTATTTATAAAGTACCTACTTACATAAGCAATTGAGTAAATACTACAAAAAAATATTGTTACTTACCATATCTATGTAGGTACCTATACCGATACCTCTTTAAATCGATATTAATCCATCTCCTTGCTGTAGTTAAAAAAAACTGAGCTTTCTTTTTAAGCCCCCAAAGAATACTTTTAGATCGCGAAGCACAATTCGCGTGCTTTTCGAGTGAACTTTTTACATCCAGGAAAAATCATTAGGGTCGCTCTCGCTCATTACTCCTATTCGGATGACACTCATACTACGGATAGCTTTCATTTCGTGTATTTGGCTCGACAGTGTCGGCTTGTATCGAAGTTTTTTTGGGTGTCAAAACAACAACATACTTAAAGAATATTTAAATTGGTGCGGATTGGTCTTAAAATTCAATCGAAACACGTGCACTTTGTGAAAATAAATTGTGTATTTATTAATTTTATTTCGCGATTTATACATTACTGCTTAGACGGGCTTATTTTAACCAAAGAATACAATATAGTATATCTGGTAGCTTTTTTTTTTGGGTTTTGTGTGACTGAACTGAAAGTTCAAAAAAGTTATAAGCGCATAACACTACAAAACCGAGGGAGAACAAAAGCTGAGCTTAAAAAAGCTGTTCACAGGAATACTCTCAATTTGTTCTCATATTCAATTCAAAGAAAGAATGAGTGAGAGCAATGGAGACAGTGCTGGTGCTGGTGATGGCAACAATACACAAACGGATAGCAATACCACCAATAGCATGGGAAAAAGCTCTGACTCCGTTGACGATGGTGTAGGCAACATGAAGAAAACAAGCCGACGCTGCATGTTTGGATGCACAGATGGATCGTCAACGCTTTGCCGCTTCCCCATACATGATGCCCAGAGGTGAGTAAAGCTATTATTTGTTAAGTTTATTTTTGTTTGTGTTCCTAGTATAGCTTTTGAGAGGAGAGTTTGAAATTCTTTTCTGATATAAGAAAAAAGTTTTTTTTTTGCCGTTATGATGTGATGTGTATGTAGGTATTTATATTGTTTATGTTTTTAAATCCTTACAATGCTACGAACAGCTGTTGCACTTTTTGATTTTCCCCTTCTTTGGTTTACAACTTCACCAGGGGTAACTGAACCTTGGGTAGAGAAGAGATACACAAAAATAAAGACAGAAATACGAACAAGAAATGCCTACAAATCGTGTTCTAAACAAAATGTTCGTTGGTTTGGATTGTTATCTACTTGATTTAAAGGGCATGTATAAGTTTCGTGATTTTTAGCAAACTTAGCATTAATGAGATTATGAAAAATTAAAAACGCAAAGTTAACTCGACACTTAAACTATTTACATAAGTGTGAAACTTGGTAGGGAGTAAGGTGTCTATCTGGGTCCTTCACAAAACCAGGATAGGTACATTTTTCTACCAAAGTTTTAAAACAAAATGTGTAGAACAAAAACTAAAAGAGAAAGAGAAATTAAGAAAAACTAAAATAATTTATTACACAATTTAGGTTTGTAATAGATAATAGCTGCATTTTATTATCCACGTGATCTGATCCGGATCAGATCATGATACCTAAATAAAACAGCAGGATCTTAGTGACAGGATTGTTATATAGGTACCCGTCTCTTTTTTCCTTACGTATGTTTATTTTTTACGCATCTGTTGCCTCTTTTCCTTGCACCACCTACTGAGATTATTCACAATAGCAATTTTTGAATCATTGAAATAGATCCACTAGCATAGCAGGACCCCATGTTGTTTTTGCAATTAGGTACGTGTACAAAATTGATCCGAATCAGATGACGTACCTATTTAGATAATTAATAAAATGCGGCTAATATTTCCACGCTGGCGACCTGGAGGCTATTTACTATTGTGAATAGTCTCAGTTGTATAAAACCACCCATGGTTTGAACCCGAAAACTATAGAAAAAGGAACCAACGTTGAATACGAAATTTTCTTATTAAATAAAAACACAATAAATTTTGATTGGGAAATAGCATTCGAAAAAATCCAATATTTATTTTATCCTAAGCTGACTAGCTGAAGAATTTACCTAATAAAGAAAAATGACAAAGATGTACCTACATATATGTTTTTATATAAGAGTTGAATGTGGAAGTTGCCGACTTGTGGATAGTGGTAGGTTTTTTAACTCGTACGCGCGTGCGTTCGATACACAATAGTGGAAAAAAAGACCCAACAGAAAAATGGAAAATAAACAAATGCAAGGAGTGTTATACCTACCTAAATCCGTCTCTTTTTGCCTTGCATATGTTTATTTTCCATTTGTTTTTGCTTCTTTTTTTCCACTATTTTACTATTCACTCTTCCACAATTCCTTGAAAGCAAAACAAAAATAAGTCATCTTTCTTGCCCATTAACCATTAATTGGGGTAAAGATTCTTTCAGCATTTGCATTTTCTCCAAAGTTGAGGTATTGTAATAAAAGCTTAACAAATTTGAACAGCTCGGTAAATTGCTCAGTTTATTTGAAATAAAAAAAATTATTGAATTTGTAATTTTCGATTTTCCAATTCATTTTTTATTGATTAAATTATTTTTAATTTCATCCAAGAAAAAAATGACATCTCCTCGAACTTATAAGTCTGTTCGAGAACCATGTTCAAGTTGCTTTTACTTGTCTGCGGGCTGGTTCGAGTACCAATTATTTGGTGTCACTAAACAAAAATTTGGTGTCACTAAACAAAAATTTGGTCTCACCTAAATCAAAAGGAGTTTGATATTTTTCGATGTTCGAGGGCGGGGCTAATCGTTTGTCGTACCAGATTCGACTGTTTGCGGACCGGTTACGTATGTTTACTCGAACATTTCGGTTTAATTTTGAGTTCAATATTAAAAATAATAAGAAAAATGTCTAATAATCTGAATAAAAATAAAATAAATGTGACAGTGAATATTGAGAATGACATATAAGTCGTAAGAATAATGAAGTTCGAGTAGTTTGGTTTCTGCTTGGTTTCAGTGTCTACGGAGTTTAGTCAAACTATGTTCACTCGCACCATGTTCGAGCGTCTCCAGGGCCCTTAAAAATTTATGTTGTTTTCGATTGGATTTTGAAATTTTTCCATTCATAAATAAATAAATAAAAATTCGATATGAATGGAACAATTTCAAAATCCAATCGAAAACGACATTAGTGAAACTGACTTTCATAGAAAAACGAGAAGAAAAAAAGATCTTTGCGGAAAAAGAGTGTACAGAAAAGATCGAACAAAAAAAGATAAAATGTTTGAGAATACCGTTAAAGGTAAGCGACTGATAATAATAAGTGTCACCTGTCATATAGATTTGTTATAATCTTGCACCATTTTAATTGACTTAAAACTTAAGGGCAAGTACATGCGACTCAGGCGTGCATTTAATAGTTTTTTTTTCGGTAACGACAAATCTTTTGGTTTTTAGGGTGAAAAGTAGGGGAAACATCTAGAAGGGTAGTTATTTTTTCTAACCTCATAATTTTACTATATAGGTTATTTCATCCACCATTCACTTGCACGTGCTGCTATGTAAGTTATTTCATTTGGAAGGAAAATGCTAGACAATTCTGCTAAACTGCAGTCTGCAGATCATTCAAATTTTAAAATCATGACGAGACAAGGGTTGTTTATTTTTCAGAGGCCTCGTAATTTTTTCTGAGTGAGTTTTTATTTTGAACTCAAGCAGTTTTTCCTAAAGGCTATGCAATTGCTATAAAATAAACACCCCGCACCGGCCGGCTGGCATCATTGTGATGTTGTGTGTGTGTATGTTGCGTAGGTAGGTATATTTTGTATATAAAAGATACAACACTTATGCTATAGGATAGCCTATGGGTTAGGTTAGGTACCTTTCATTGCAAGGGCATTGGAAAAGTGTTTTATGTATTTTTAGATGCATTTTCCGTTTAGTATCTTTTTAGTTTTCGTTGAAGAAAGAATATTGAATTGAAGAATGAATATTTTCTTTGTTCAACCATTGGAAGTTAGATTAGTTGTTTTCTTTCTCCGGTTCGGTTATTGTTTTGTTGTATAGTGTAATATAATTTTTGTTTTTATTCTAAGCGTTTAAAGACTGGTTTTTTATACCTACATAGGATACAGGTACCTAAACAAAATTTTGTATCTTACTTTATCAACAAAGGAAAAGAATTTTGATCAGCGGAAACTGGAAACGGGAGATCATACCTATCGACTCCGAGTGGAGTGCCAATTTTTAATCTTGCGCTGTGGATTATTGTTTCTTTTTTTTCAAGTGCATGTTTATATACCTACCTAATTACCTATATACATACATACATAGATATATACCTAATAATGGTTCAATGCCTTTTTTGTGTTGATGTTTTGTTTTTGTTTACATTATTCAGCCGCGATAATCTTGTGGATACGACATGCGAGTGTTAAATTAATCTTTTAGGTACATACCTATGATGAACATACAGTATCGGACAAAATATTTGCAACTAGAAGTGAAACCAAGCAATTCCATCAAGTTAATTAAGGCGATGGAGCCAGTAGTCGGCCATTTACCTAACTTTTTTTTGCGTTTAACTGTTCACTAAAATTCAGTTGTTCGAATTCCAAGCATAAAGTTTAATTTTTCTGATTATTTTGAATGTCAAAATTTCGAAATATTAGGGTTTTTTAGTGGATTTATCATAAAAAACAAACTATTTACGAAAATTGAAATGAAAGTCTAATTCTTGTGTAGTCGGCCCCATGAACTCCAGAGGTCGGCCACATGAATTTTCAGCAGTCGGCCTCCATTTTAAATTCTCTATTTTTCAAACTACTGACCTCGATAAAAATACAGTTTCTGAATTTTAAAGATTTATTAGATAAATCAAACAATCTTCTTTAAAAACAGAAACATTTATTAAAATTGATTGTAAGGTTCACATGTTCCTTCATACACATATATCATTTTATTATTCATTTAACAAAAAAAAGTAATATAAATCAACTTCTATCAACTATGTGACTTTTTGATGTACCTACCTATCAAGCTCCCAAAAAATAAACATTGTCTTCTCATAAGACTCTTCAAGAGCCTTACTAGATTAATTTGTGGGAGCTTGAAGATTTTAAATGTGTTCTAATAGTATGCTACTAGATTCTTATAAGATAGCTCAGAGCGTTAAACGGCCTATTTAAAAAAAAAAATTATCTTGTAGCTCAGTTTTCTTATGCGATGACAGATGTGTAACCAAGAGCCGGGGTGGCCGACTATAGAAGAACGATACAAAAATGTCTTCTAAGGTCGGCCCCCTTATTTTATTGAAAAATTAATAATTTTTTAATATTTTTTTTTGCGAAACACATCAAAAACAAAGAATAAATAACATAAAAACTGTCAAAAATGTACTTATCCTCAATATTTTATTAATTGCAACACTTTCGGTAAATCCTTTCACTACTTTTTTCTTAGAAAAATTCGCATTGGCGGGGGCCGACCTCACATGCCATCACTAATGTTAAAAAAAATCAATATTCATATAGTATCTACATTGGCGTAGGAAGGAATTTTTTCTAAGGTGGGCAACCAGTCCAAACCAAACCTAATCATTAAACAATTTTTCGGTGCAAATGATTCCTCAATAACTATGTATTTATTTGGGATTGAGAATTTAATTAATTCCCGAATTTGTCCAAAAGAGATCTAATGAATGAAGCCGATAACGACGTCAACAGTAAAGCAAATTAACAGTCATTAGAAGTGCTTCCAAACTCAACTCTGCTACTATGCAACAATGTCTAACGATGCATCTATTAAAAATGAATGGTTTTGGGTAAAATAAGTTCCCAACCAAGTTTTTATCCGCAGCACATCCGATAAACTTCTTTCAAAATTGGTGCAACTAACCGGAAGCGGTAATGCGGCCTTTTGCAGTTTGTATATACCTACATTTGAAAATTTCCAATATGTTTTTTTTTTTACTGTCAAGGTTTATTTCATAGCTCTTTAATTCGAACATATATTTTTTCATAATCTAGACCAGCTGTTCCCAAACTTTTTAGGCTGTGGAACTCCAAACAAGGCCCAAATATATTCCGGAACCCCAACATAAACGATACAAAAAATGGAAGAAAAATGCATTTCAAAATATTGATTTCTTACCAACTTGATGTCAGTATTTGTGTCTGGAAAATAGTCTAACAAAGATCTTTTTTGGTTACCAATCATCACATAATTAAGAATATCAGCGCTGAGCTCCAGCATATTTCCTATAAAAGTGGAAAACATCCAACATTTTCTTTCTGTACATAAGTAAGCCAGACATTAATTTTTATTTTTTAAGGTGCCAGCTTTGTCATGAATAAAAGGTTCTGTTGCTGATTCATGATTTGTATTGCAAAGATTCAGCAGTTTGTTGGACATTCCCAAAATGTTTGCAAGATAAGCTTATTTTGAAATCCATATGCCCATCACGTAATACCTTACTTGAAAAGATTTGCAGATGAAAAACTTTCAGCTCATCACGAAATTTGAATAACTTGGATAAAACTAGGATTGAGAACAAAATCTCTCAAATTAAAGCCTTTAAGGTCTTGCATTTGAAATCTCGCATATAAGGAAATCTGGCTATAACAAAATCCCGTTTTCATAATCTCACAATTGGAAAATGTAGCTTTTAACAACCCCACAATTACAAAATACTTAACACTAAAACCTCGAAAATAAGAGTTTTGCAGCAGATTTTTCAATTGTTAAAAGTTCGAATTGGAAAGCAGAACAGTTTAGAGAAAATTTTCTTCGTTATCTAGTTTCTATATTTCATTCTCATTTTTATTTTGCAGTGCAGAACTGGGAACCGTATTTCAATTCGGAGTTTTTGCTTGCGGGATTTTCAGCCGCTCTTATAAAGCTCTGCCTCAGGAAAGCAACAGTATTTCAATGTGGAGAAGAAGTGGTTAAAATTGACTTTCCATATATTCGTACACTTTTCACGAAATTTATAATCTTCATAGATTTATCAAGAAATTTGTTCAAATCAGTTGGCATTCTTCTTACAAAAAGTACATCACGATCAGCATTCAACGAGACTGTTCCTTCCTGGCGCAATGTTTTTGCATCATACAAATCTATATCCAAGAAGATTCACCAAACGTCACTTGAAAGTTTTTATTTTCAAAATGTCTACAAAAGTTATGTTTGTATTTACTCCAAGAAATTAGCGGAACCCTGGAGACTGTTCAGTGGAACTCAAGGGTTCCGCGGACCACAGTTTAGGGACCGATGATCTAGACTTCGGCACTCTGTGCTATATTGAATTCATTTTAAAACATCTTGAAAGTTATTGATAAAATTTGTCTGCAGTACTCATAAATAATTCGACGAAGGCGACTAATGAATGGGCCAATAGAATATTTTCAAACCACCTTTTGAAGTTGACAGTTGTTTTATTTATCAACTTAGTCGAAAAAAGAGTTATACGGTCGTATTTATAAGCTTTGATAGCTGTCCTACTCCAAAAAGTTCTTTAAAAACTTTGCTCACCCTTGTTCTAAAGTTATCTTACTTGAACAACGGCATCGGTTTTCTAATATTTGACGAACTTTGCATTTTATTTAATTAAACAAAGCATATTTCCAACTATTAAGAACTTTTAGAAACTGTCAAATAAATTAAAATTGTGAGTATAAACATTATTCAATTTGATTTTTCTTTAAAACAAGGCTTGTCTTTTGAGTCATTTATTGAAAAGAAAAATAAATTTTTCCACTAAAACTTTGATCGCATTTTGAAAAGAAACTTCAAAATATGAATTTAAATACTAGACCATTAAAACCAAATCAAAGCTGCTTAAAAAAAAAAAAAAACTTGATTAAAAAATCTACAAAGGTACAAATTATAATATTTATTCTCCAACAATCTTCTGTTTCGATAAGGGATGCCAAATCAAGTGTATTGCTTTCGGCACAACTGTTGCTGGAAAGTAAATTTGTTTTTCTTGACTTCTCCTTATTGATACTCGTATAGGTTTTAAAGGAATCTCATACTTTTGTGAAAATTTTTCTATTTCAAACCAAATTTTAAAATCATTCCTTACCTTAATGTTTCAAAGGTATGGACTGTACTGTCTGTAGAGTGTAGGTACTGGCATAGAAAAAATGTATTTTGATCCAAATGTCACCCAATTACCCTAAAATCATCTTTTTGTAAAACAGTAAAAAACTAAAAATTTCTGATTTTGTTGAGGTTTTTAATTCATCCACATTTCCGCAGGCAATAATTAGAAGCAACTCGGTTTAGATTTTTTTATAAAATTCCAATTATTCGGTTTGATTTGTCTGTTACAGAGCTAAATCTACGTAAAGAATGAGTCGATGACAAACGAGTTGATACCGAAACAGAACCGTAAGCTTTAATTTTAAACAAACCAAATCGAATTACGTTTCGGTTCATGTTCCAAATTTGTCAGATGTAGCGATTTATCGCCAAACAGACGATTTGAATTTTTGTTGGTGGCATGAAAATCGATTTGGCGACGTACACAAAACAGGCAATATTTTTAGCTTTTGGCGATTTTAATTTTTTGAATTCAAATCTTCATATTTTTTCCAAGTTTTGACTCAGGTAAACCTAACATTCGTTTTATAATTTAATATTTTGCTGGATGGAGCCATCGTAATACTTAATCTGAACGCACTCCAAATATCTTGCATTTGGTGATTCGGCTTTTTAAACCTCTAAACCTACTCATCTTCAAGGTTCAGGTTTGAGACAAATTTAAACCGGTAGGTTTGTGCGTGTTGAGGCTTCCCGGACAGTGATGCAATGTGTAAACACAAACAAAATTAAGGTGGGCAACAATTGCTTTTATGTGACGACCAACTGTAACTGTAGGCAAAATTTTAATTTTCGTGTCTGAAATTTCATTCACAGTTGTTCAATCTTGCTTCTTGGGTGGGTTGTAGAACCAGAAAAGTTTAGTCGATTTTTCTAAGGTGGGCAGTTCAGTTTTTAAGGTGGGCACTGCCCACCTCCGCTCCCCCCTTCCTACGCCTATGAGTATCTACCTACCTTTTATAAAAGCTTTATACCTATTCAACGTAAATAAAAATAGGTACCTATGTAATTTTAATAATTATAATAGATTTTGATAAATTTTCAGTCTATCTACTTTGAAATGTATCAAGTAACCTCAAATTAACACGCGACAAAAACAATTGCACCTGTCAATTGGGGCGACTTTCCTTAACGATATCCCGATTTCGAAGTTGATTTTTTTTAGGGGTAGGTAGGTATCTCAATAGAAAATTTTTCAAATCTTAAGGTGAGGCAACCCGTATTTTTTCCCTTGTGTTTTTATTTTGGGAAATTTAAAACTTGCTTATATAAATACAGTGTTAGCACCCAACATTACTGCGTATAAACAGGGAGGTATGTATGGGGGGGGGGGGCATGTTGCCCTCCTGCAACCCCCTTGCTTGGGCTCACTGTAGGATTTGGGGTGGGGCAAGGTTTGGTGTATGCAACGTTTCTTTTGCATTTAAAGACTATGGATTAATAGAAAATATCGCGCGAAGTTTTAAGCTATTTATTTAACCTCATTTTGAAATAAGTACATTTTAATGAAGTAAAATAATAGTTTAAAATCTCGCTTATGAAAATACAGTACTAACGCCCAGTATTCTGCGTATAAACAGTGAGGAATGTATGCGGGGACATGCTGCCCTCCTGCAACCCCCCTGCTTGGGCTCACTATAGGATTTGGGTTGGGGCAAGGTTTGGTGTATACAAAGTTTCTTTTGCATTTAAGGAACATGGATTAAAATTTTGGGCGTGAATGGAGTGTGTACACAGAAAATCATTCACGCTTGCGGAATTTGACCCCAGAACTCATAAATAATTTCCCTAAAAATCAGGCTAAAATCTGAAAACTCCGAAAAAAATCCCTAAAATCACAAAAAAAATATCCCAAAACCAAAGTGTACATCTGGCAATACTTAGCATGCAATGGCATTTGACATATCATTACTGTCACGACAAGTGAAGCTCATTCTGGCCAATTCATAACCGATACCTTGTGATCATTGAACTATGTACGTTTTGACCAGCCTCGACGTGTGCTGTGGGTTATTGTCCTTCTGAAATACCCGAGGCAACACCCGCCAACGCCGTTTCCCATTCTCCATACGGCAAAATAACAACCTTTAAGATGCTTTTGTATTCGTAATAGGTAGTTCGTTATTTCATTAATGCGATGCAATGACCCCAAACAAGCTGCAGAAAAACAACCACAACCCACACCATCACATTCTCTCCGCCATGCTTAACAGTTTTTAAGCTCGTAATTGAAGTCACTTGCCAAATGATCATCTAACGTGAGATATCCCATCACTACTCATGATATTGAATTTCTATTCATCGCTTCAAAAAAAACTCTATTCTAGAGCTACAGATTTACGAAGTTTACAACTTTACAAAGACAACGACGACTTTACGCTGTTGCATGAATACCCTTATTGAAATTTTTTTTGAATAAAACATTTCTGAATTTGAAGGAAATGCTTGGTTCCACTTATAGTTGCAAATAAAATAGTTTGTCCGATACTTCTTTACATAGATACATACGTATTAGGGTGGCGCTTATTTTTAAATTTTTGTTGAATTTCTTTCATCCCCCCTGTTAAAGTTGTCAAGGTAATTACAAAAAATATGCAAACATTTTTGGAAATCGGTTAACGCCAACACGTGCTGGCAAAGCACTTAAAATTAAATATAAAATACCTATACAATATACATGGAGATTTCTATGAAATTTTTGGAAAAAATATGAAAGTGGATAGAAAATTTTGAAAATTGGTACATTTATGTACATATATCAAGTACCATAAGGAGTATGAAAAAAAAAATAATTAAAATTCTTTTGAACAATATTTACCCCGTTTAAAAACACAACTGTATTAACTGTTGTTTTTAACGGGGTAAATATTGTTTAAAAAAAATTAAAATAATTTTGGTAATTAATGTAGGTATGAATCAAGTTTGTAAATTTTCCATCCACTTTCATGCTTTTTAAAAAAATTTGAGTACAAGACTGAGAAATCTCCTATATTTTGTACTAGAAATTTCAAGTGCTTGCCGGTGGCCGGCAAAATTTTCAAATTGTTCACTTTAATCCTTGTATGCACTTCAAACTTTACCGATCTATCAATTTTAATTGTTTTACAGCAGTCGGATGTGCCCCATTTAGTTTATAAGAATTTTTGAGAAAGTGGGTGAATGCCACGCCTCCTGAACAGAAAATTACAAATTTTCATTTTTACATTGTATGCACCACAAAACTTTACCATTCTGCGAAATTTCAAGGTTATACGGTGCCGGGAAGTGCTCCATAACTTTGATGATCTATCAGTGAAAGAGTAATTGAGTCAGTTACGGTTTTAGCGATTTTTGAACTCCTATATACATACATATAAGAAATTAATAATACTAAAGAAATGAAATTAAGTCAGCCAGCTGTGGTTCACTAGTTCAGCAAATACTGTGGAACTGAAATTAGAGGGGGTAGGGCGAAAATTGCTTGAGTTTGTTCTTGTCAAAAGGGTTTTGTGCCACGAACTTGGTTGGGCACTTTCGTGCCTTTTGATGCTTGCAAAATTTTAGGATTGGTTCTAAAACCATCACATATTAAATCACATTTATTTATTTGAGGTTATGGTAAAACTGATGATTTTCGTCGAGGCAAGTGTGGATGTGGAAGCAGAATATTTTTACAAAATCAAGATGTTGCTTAAGCTATTGCTACACAGAAAGAATTCTTGGATCAGATCACAAAAAATTAGCTGCAAATTACGAAAAATGAATCCCGATTTATTCCTTGGCTCGGGATATCGTAATTTACGACTGTTTATTTGCAATTTGCAAAACAGAGCCAAATGAAGATATTGATATTCAAAAATCGTAAGTCAACACTCTTTATATCACACACAGATCAATTATTCTATCGAGAGAAAACCAAAATATCGAACAACAAATCGCAATTATTTCCTTAAATAGAATTGTGGGAGTAAAAACATATTTAATTCCTTTATGCAAACAAAAATGTTTCGAATTTGAATTTTGCAATGCGTAAAGGTGTTAAGTGATTTTAACTCCTTGTTCCACTAACATCCTTAATATTTTTATTGCATTTACCTCCTTTTCATCTTTTTTCTAAGAGCCAAATTCGAAACTAGAGATTGTAGAAAGACGCCAAACACATAGAAATGTTTACGTAGCTTTTTCTCATTGATGAAAAAAAAAACTTTAACTTTTCCGAAATTTCACTTGCCCCCTTTTTCATCTGAACGCTTCAATTCCAAATCTGAAACAAAATTTTTTGTCGAGATTCTTTAACCCACGAAGCATCCGAATTTTTTTTAATAGCATAACTTTTTAAGCTTTTTGACTTTGTTTCTAAAGTTGATACCTGCATAGATAAGTATTGTCAAAACTTCTCAGTTACCAATTCACACAAGCTTGTTGCTTGTATCCAAGTTAAGACTTTTCTTATATCGTAGGTACCTACCTAGGTACGTAGTAGGTTTTTCCTATTTACATGGGTACCTTATCCACAAAAAACAAATCATGAATGCGCAGTTTATTGCTTGACAAGAGTCATTGCTTTTAAAAACCTCTATAAATAACATTCCTTCCCCGTCTCTTTAAACTTTGTTTTGTTTTTTATTTGTAAAGCACTAACCATCATAACTTTTTTTCGTTTTGAAATTAAATTAAAAAAAAGAGAAGAAAATCCAAAATAGATTCAAGAAACTTAATTTCAAAGCTGTACGAAAGACTTTTTTAGTTTTTGCAGTTTAACTTACGTATAGGTACATACCTATGTAGCTTTTGAGATAGTTTCCCCTTATATATAGCTTTTTCTGTTAATATTTTTTGCTTAATCTATGGTAACCTAAATTATAAAAACAACCCAAATTTCTTTTTAACAGATGCCAAGATTGGGTGGATTTCTTTCAAGTCAGCGAGGAGCACATTCGAAATAATAGCTTGGTTAATCTGCGTGTTTGCATGAAACACTTCAAGGAAAAGGTCACAATGATTAACGGTAAAGTAACTCGCCATCCTTCTGCAGACAGTATTAACTCAAATCAATCATCGAAAGGAACAAAGGTATAATCACATTTTTATAATTCAAATCATTCAAGTATTCAGGTTCGTTTAATTTACTTTGTTATATAGCGTTCAAGACAAAGCTCGACAAGTGGGTGGAATGTTGATGCCAGTAGCAGAGCATCATCCGTCCACAGCGACTGCACATCAGAATCAGAAACTAAATCCAAGCGCAGCAGCAATGACTCATTGAAAAAGCTTCCACTCGAAATGATAAACGGTGGAAATCGTAAGCTTTTTGTTATAACTCCTAGCGATAGCAACGCAGTGCCGGGACAAAAAAGTAAAATGTTTTTGATTCTCGAAAATGGCGATGATAATGATGAGACAAAAAAACACCAGAAAATCACTCTCATCGCTGACAAATCTGATGCACAAACTGCTGAGAAAATTGAACAACTCCTGCCACAGCTTATAGAGAAAATTCAAAGTGCCAATGAAGCGAGAACTTCAAATAAGGAAACGGTTCTCCTAAGCGATTCTGAAGAGGAGGTAGATGATGAAGAGGAAGAGTCACAAGCTGATGTAGAAATGGAGCAAGCAAAGCGAGAAGTACCGATAGAGCTTCCAATACAGATAAAACGAGTTGAAACACTAGCCGAAACTCCTGCACCTGCAACACCAGCCACAACCACAGCCACAACCACAACAAAGACCAATGCAGTGAATCTATCGCCAGATTTTCTGTTCCTTATGAAAATGGTTCCAAAGTTGGAAGCTATTGATGAACCACTCAAGACTCATATCAAAAACAGAATTGAGAGTATGTTGAATGAACCGTTACATGAGATTACTTTTGAAGATACGTATGAACCGAATTTGAGTGCAAATGTAAACGGTTTTAGGAATACGTGATGCAGTAGTAGTTTTAATTTTAAGGTTTTTTATGTCGAATAAAGGATTATTTTTGTAAGTATATCGGAGAAAACAACAATCTTTTAATGAATTACATTAGGTACCTACCTATTTGTATTTAATTTGATTTTTTTTGTAGTTAATCAAGGAATGCAAATCAAATCTACATACCTACGATGCATTTTGATATAAAAATTATCTTGTCCGAATCAGATCAGAACACAATTACTGCGACAATTTTGTATGTAGGTACCTATTTGCTGTCTTTTCTTCCTTTCACCACTATTATTTTTGTAAAAATAGCTATCTACAATCTACTCACCATCGCCATTACCAGAGTAATAACATAAATTTGCCTCATTGAAATAGATCCATTGTTTTTAAGATTTTTTTTTCACTAAAATACACTGAAACAAAAGTTTTAACTAGCGAATAACTTTTTTCGCAACAAAAATTTCAAAGGTAATTGCGTCTGTCGGGGGTTTTGGGCCACTAATACGTCTATCACTTCATACTCAGGGACCCAAGACCTTTCATTTGAGATATATTTCAAGTGGTTTCCTAAAATTTAAAAAACACGAAAAAGTTGCTCTTTCAAGGACGTCTGTCGGGGGTCTTGGGGCCACCCAGATGTCTGTCACGTATATATTCGTACTCAGGGTGTGAGATATATTTCAAACGGTTTCCTAATGTTCTAAAAAAGTGAAAAAAGTTGCATTTGCCGAACTGACTTTAGGAAATGTTGCGTTTGAAGTGGTTTCCCTCACTAATTCAATTTTGCGCAAAGTTGTTCTTTTGATGCCCTTTATCGTAAATGGGACCACTACGTGCTGGCAGATGAACGTTTACGTTGTCACCTTTTCCGGGACTACTTCTAATTTTCATATCGTCAAAAATATGTTGCGAGCTAGCTTAGACAAGAATATGTGTTCTTTCGATTGATGATACAAATTTATTCGAAAAAAATTACCTCAAGAAATGATACAAAAGAGAATGTAAAAAAAAAAAACAACGTCGATTATGTAAAATAAAATATACATACATGTATGCACCTATTGATTGAAAGGACATCCATTGTAGATAACTATTTGTATGTTTAAAATTTATTGTTAGATCTGAATATTAAAAACGTTAGATGAGGAACTGAAAAGTTATAAGAGAAGCAGTATAAAGAATGCATTGCAGAAAAAGGGCTGTATTGTAAAATTGCATTCTAAGAAAGTAAACTACCATGGAATGTAGACTACAATGTATGCAGCATATCGAAAGCATACAAGTCGCTGACGTTTGAGTCAAGAATGCACGATGAACATTCTTTTGAGCAGCCAACGCCTACTTAAAGGATCCGAATGTGACAATTTATTACGTTAAATTGGTCATGAAGTGAATACTCGCAGTAGGTACTCATATTTAAGGTAATATCATAAGCGTTTTAATTTTTATTTAGTTCTACGCATCTATCATAATTGGTGAAAATGGTGGATCCAGAGGTCTGCTTACTTGTTGGATGACTTCAGTGTTCCCCGCTTAATTGCACCCTCCATTTTGTCTAGTTTTTTATCAATCAACTGAGGTTTCAATTAACCGAAACATGCTTTGGGTTTGTTAGCTGTAATTTTTTAAAATCAAGCGGTAAAATCAATTAAACGACTTGGAACTAACTGGGGAATACTGTATATTTTTTATTGTGTTTATATGATATTCGAAGAGCTCCTGAATGGCCATTTTAAATTGCTGACACTAACAATTTTGAAAATCTTAGATGTGTGTACTGTGGCGTATACTTATTTTTTTTATAACCGACATCGATTCGAATTTTTACGATTTTTGGTTGTGAGTTAAGCACTGGAGTGCTAATAAGTGGCAGCTATTTGCAATGGTATGATTACGATGGTACGCATATCATCAAGCCAATGCATACACACACACCTTACTCGGACGCGTTTGTGGAAATAATCATATTTACTTGCTTGCTGGCTATGTATAGAGGAAAAAAAATATGAACTGGCTAATGGTAGGATTTATTAGATTAGAAACTTATCAGAGGGATAGGATTTTGCTAACTTTGCCTTTTTTTGTGCGTCATCGTATGAAAGTATCGACTTTATACAAATACGTTTCATGTCCTCCTGATTCCAAAAATATATAGTTTATTTTGCTTTTTTTTGCCTTTTTTACCCGTTAGTGCCTTTTTTTGCCTTTTTTCCTATTTTGCCTACTTTAACTCTTTTCCATTTTTTCTTCAATTTTTATTGTTTTTCAAGATCAAAATATATTAAATTACAAAAAAATGTAGTTTTGAGTATTTATTTTTTATTCAACAACATAAAATTTGTACAGACATTAACCAAAACGGACAATTTGTTCAATTTTTGCTCCACACTTCCAAAAAGTGTTTGTTTTGGGCAGAAGGGAGTGCTCCTCAGAGAGTAAAACACTTTCCCTTGCTAATAAAGTATATCCAAGTAATTTCTTTGGGCAGAAATTCTTTAATCAGTCAAATTCCAGGTCAGGTCAGATGTTAGTAGCACAAGAACACCTTTGGCGGACTGACAGCTTTCTCAATTTCAAGAATATCAACAAAAATTTGGTTAATTCTAAGGGCCGATTGCAAATTAGGTTCTGAAAAAGTTCACTGCTGTTTTAAATGCAAATACGGGACTTAAAACTGTTGAGCAAAAAAATGCTGTAATTAATGACGACGACGCCAAATAGCCCAAAAACATTGAAGAGAGTGGATGTTTTAAATGTTCCACTCGTTTCTGCTCAAGAGACAATCGTAGAAATCTGTAAACTTAGAATTTCAAAAAGCTGTTGGTAGTTAAATGCTTCTATATAAACGTTAAATTATGTTAATATTCTCTTTGTTTAATAAATGCCTTTTTTTGCCTTTTCAAGGATTTTATTTAGCCTTTTTTAAGTTTTTTTAGGTCCACAAAATCCTTTCCCTGACTTATCACCCTGATCTCAGGGGTTTCTGATTCTGAGACTGACTACGAAGAATTGATATATTGTTTGCTGCAGGTGGTATATACCATTTAAAACTTGCACCTTTCACGTTCGTATTGCTGATGGAAACATCTCAAAAAAACCATGTACTCTATGAAGTCAAAACTGTAAACATTATGATAAAATATCACTCGTGTCATTTTGGCATTAGGAAATAACAGAGTTAGATGTACTCTACAAGGGAAGGCCAGTAACCATGCTAATAGAATATCAATCTTATAACTAACAATATGTGGGGTTCACTAATAAGGAATTTCGAAGTTCACGATAGAAAAACAACGAAATATTCCCACTTCTGAGAACGTGTAGAAGCACCCTTTTGTTTTTAATAGAGCATTTGATTAGTTACGAGTGCTAAAATTTTAAGTAAAATTATTTGAATCAAGTTTTTTTTTTTTAATTATGAAGAAGTGCGTTAATTTTCAAAAATATAATATTAATTTGAAGGTGAAATTCTGAAGCGGTATTTGGCAACCAAAAATAATTAAAAACGTAGATACACGAACACTTTTTTGCCACGCTAGACATCCCGGACAAACGATTATAGGGTATGGTAACCTCACGCAGTGGCTATAAGAACTGATGGGCACCGATATCATGGGATCTAGCCTGGAATTTAGGGCCAATTTTTCAGTGCGACTTAGCTTCAAAAACGTATTTTTCAGTCAGTTGAAATCAAGCTAACTCCGAATTAACTCACCTAATTTGGTAAGTTAACTTAGGGACTAAGTGGAGGGCCTTTTCCGGGGAAAGGCCCTCCACCCTATATTTCTATATCGATTCTTGAAAGGCATAGAGTGGGGCTCTGGATCCCTAGCACCTCATATATGAGAAATAAGCAAAAAAAGTATGCCATCTAATTGGTCAAAAAAGGTCAACTAGCCCTAGAAATTGGTCAGCCCTAGGAAAACTTGTAATCAAAGCTGAAAGTTTCTCAAGGTCACGAAAGGCCACGTGTGATTTTTGGCACCTCATTTGTGGGATATTCGCAAAAAATGTTTACTTCCCGAAAGATCTCTAGAAACGTGATGAAAAGTCAACTATTTTCATTAAATAGTCAGCCATAGATTTTTGTCTATGAATTTTTAAAGTTCATTTCAAGGTCACAAAGCACCTAATTTGGGTCATTAAAGGAAAAAAGTATGCTTCTTGAATGGCCACTGAATTATATTTTATGTTCTTTAAGGTCTTTTACTTGCGATATAGGTACTATAAAGGCAAGTTTTGGATTCGTGCAGAAAAAAATTTGAGATAACAATCAAATATGATATCACGATGATAGAGAACACTAAAAAAGTGGGTGGCACAATTCTGTCTGTCTGTTCGTCAACAGCCTAAACGGCTCGATCGATTTTCTTCAAACTTGGTACATAGTGGTTTTTGGAGATTATACCCACACGTTTTTTTTCATTTTTTAGAACCAAAAATAACGGTACCTGCCATACAATTTTTTTTACCAATTTTACATAATCGTATTTTTTTCAAAAACAGCTCGACAACTTTTCTCAAAAAAAATTCAATAAATTAATTTATGGTACCTCCCAAAGACACATTTTTAAAATTTTTGATTTTCTTCAAAACGGTATGACCGAAGTTAATTATTTTTTTTTTATACAGATGCTTCCAAAAAATATAAATAGTTTTGGGTACCAAAATTTTTGAAAAAATATTTTTTGAATTTTTAAAAAATGTTTCAAAAGTTTTTTTTGAAAAATCAAATATTTCGAAAACGACGTGATCGATTTTTTTGAAACTCGATACTTAAGAGTTTTTAAGTGTTTTCTAAAATATTTTTAGAAACAATTTTTCATTTATGAAAAAATGACGGTACCTACAATACAAAAGATAAAAAACCGCAAAGGAAAATATTTTTTTGCTTAAAAATGACTCCTACGATTTTGATTAAACTTTTTTAATATACAAAAATTAGTACGATCTACTACTAAAAATTATAAAATTTTACACATCGCAACTATTAATAGTACTTACCTGTCATTGAACGTATTTTTTTATTTTGAATTTTCTCGTTATCGGCAAAACGAATTTAGATTATTTTTTTATAAACAAATTTCAGATAATATTGCAAATCAGAATTAAAAAAAAAGTTTTTGGATTTTTAGAAAAGTTTAAAAGTTTTTTTTTTTGAAAATTCGATATCTCAAAAACGGGTTGGCCTTTTTTTTATTTTGTTTTGACATACACATTAATATGTACTTTAGATTTGCATACCAAAATTTGTCCTTAAAAATGTTTTGAGAATTTTATATATATAAGATATTAAGTTTTTAAAAAACCGCTCCAATGATTTTTAATTTTGTTTTCCCATACAATCATATGCAATCAAGAATTAATATGGCATTCTTTTTTTCACATCAAACTGTAAAAAGAGTTGTTTTAGCCAATTTAAATGTTGTATTTCTTGCTTCTCTACATTTTTCTCTCAAATTTCCATGTTTTTATATACAATTTTCTTAAACTCGTAGTGTCTATAACATAAAAGTAAGTACGTGCGACCCAGTCGTGCATTTTATTTATGTAGCTCACAGTATAGGTTGTTGGCACCTTATTTGAGTACTTAAAAAAAACAAGAAGGCAATTTGAAAGGCCACTTAACGGTGATAAAAGGTCAGCTACTTTCAGTTATTGGTCAGCCATAGATTTTTGTTTAAGAATTTTAACAATTTCCTTTATGTAGGTCACAGTATAGATATAGTTGACATCTAATTTGGGGGTTATTTGCAAAATACGTATACCATCTGAAAAGCCACTAGATTGAGATCAAATTTCAACTAGTTTCAGTAATTGGTCAACCACAGACTTTTAATTAAGAATTTTAATAGTATTTTCAACAGTTTAAGAGACTGTTAGTCTAACATTATCTTATACCTACTGTTGGAGAAGATATACAAATTCATAAGAAAGTATGTGGCTGACGATCTAGTAACCTTCCTGAAAGTACTTTTGTTTTTAGCAAATTAGCCAATTGAAGTGCCAAAAATCTTTCATGACCTTGAAGAAAAAAAAATAATAAAAAAAAATAGTAAACAAAAATGTAGGTATAGGTAACCATATTTACTGAAAATAGTTCAATTTAATATCACGATGTACAGATTTTTCGGAAAGTAAACTTTTTTGCGAATATCCCACAAAAATCACGCGTGACCTTGAAAAAATCTAAGCCTTGATTACAAATTTTCTAGGGCTGACCAATTTCTAGGACTAGTTGACACTTTTTGGCCAATTAGATGGCATACTTTCCGTAGAAGGGTGCTATCCATAGCTGCACATTGATTTCAGTAGATTTTTGAGAACTGAGAGCTTAAGTTAATTTTCAATTGAATTCAACTGAAAAACTGGCCCTTAGACTTTTACCCTTGGGTCCCTCCACCACTTTCAGACTCCTTAATTTTTTTTTGTAGACACAAATCGAAGAATTAGATACTTTCTAAAGTATTGGAAGTATTGGCATTTAAGTTGGAAACACCCTGCCTCTAGTAAGTATATAATTTTTGTATAGAAACAAAATAAATATAATAAACTAATAAATAAAACACACAATGCACATTTAAATATATCAGTTTATATTTATTATTTATATTTATATATTTATTTATTAATCTTCATCATTAAAATAATTTTATTTCTCATTTTAATTTATTTTTGTTTGTTAAACATTATTATATTTTTGTTTTAACAAAAAAGTTGATATGGTGTTTTTTTTTACAGTTTCAGATGCAATAGCGTGGTAGTAAAACTATACAAACTACCAGAGCTTCAATTTATTTTATATTATTTTAATTATATATATAATTATTTTAAATATATTTGTATTGTATACTGTTTTGTTTTTGTAGAAATAAGCAATATTATTGAGACAGAGTTTTTATAAATAAATTATAATAAATATGTTTTTTTAAGTTTAAATTATAAGTTTTAGGTATTAATATTGAAAATTGAAATATAAAAATAACTACTAAAATATATATCAAGTATATGATAGATGATAAAAATAATATTTAAATATGTAGTAATATCTAAAATAGTGAAAAAAACTAAAAATACTAGGCACTGATAGTCCCTAATTTATTTATCAAATCGCACCTGAAGCAGTTAGCATTTAGGATAAAATACTTTTATGTTTTTCTTTTGTAAATAAAAAGTCTATGAGTATTTACCAAAAATTGGAATAAAAAACCTTATAGCGTACAAAAATTTTAACTAAAATAAACATAATTTAAATAAAATTTAAATCTACCTCAAAAAGAAGCATACAAACATTTTTCAATAATATATATTTTTTTTAAACATAACGGACATTCATCCAACAAGTTTGCACAACCATTTTCAGTTTTTTTTTTTTAAATTAATTACATTTATGTAAAATGTTTTTACTCTGTGGTGATATTAATTCACCGTCCATACCCTTATATAATTCGGCTCTTCTTTTAAAAGTGTGTCCTTATAGTCGCAGTTATGCAGATATAAATAACTTAACTATAGATTTTATCTGTATGAATATTTAAATGACATACAAAGTTACATAATGTGTATATTTATAAGTATTTTGTAATCACAACTATTTTTATATAATCTTTTTAATTAATTTAAGGTTATTCATTTAAATAATTATTATACTTTAAAATTTTTCTGATAGATGTTTGCAAGAGAATTAATTGAGTTTGAACTCAAAGCGTAATATTTTCCAATAGAAAAATGTTCATTTTTATATAGTTTTAGTTATAGTTTAAGTTTTATTTATTTTTATATATAACATTTAGTATTTTTTTTTATTTTTTGTAAGTAGATTGTCTTCAAAGATGAGTGCAAGATATTGATTTAGTTATTTTTTTTTGTTAAATCATAATATAAACAGAAAAGATATGAACAAAATTTTTCATATAATAATCATGCATACATATATACGAAAATAATAATGCTACACATATACTTATTTTTTATATATTTTATTTCTATTATTATTTGCATTATTTCAAGACTTTTTTATTTTCCATAGAACTGTTTCGATTGAAACCATATTTTAGTAATAAGGAAAAGAATTGTTTTTAGTTTTTGAGATTGAGAAAGTTCAAAACACTATCTATTTTTATTTTTTTTTTTAAATATTTGAAGTAAGAAAAATATTTGAACTATTAACTATGCCGTATAGAAGATAGCAAATTTTTCGTTTCAGTTTTGTTTAAAAAAAAGATATATTCAAAATAATTTTATTTCAGTCATTCCAATATTCCAAAATGGTAGAATCCCTAAATTTTCTACTTATAGTGCCTAGATTGTGATTCTTCTTTTAAAATTTTATATGTAGGTAATTCTTTTTTATTTTTAAGAACATTTTGTATACAAGCTTGCAGTGCTGCATTAAGGAACAACTAGCGTTTTTTAACATTTTTTTTTTATATAGCTAAGCTTGCTTCTTTAGCTTGCATAAAGTTATTGATTTTATTATTTTATTTTTAGTAATATCAGATGTCAGTTACATCAGAAGATTGTCATTATTTAGGGTTTTATACATATACATTATATTTGTTCACAACAAATATTCAGGAGATACATGATTGTATTTTGAAATATACCATTAAAAATTAAACTTTTATTAAATTAAAAATTAAAAATAAAGAATATAAATAATTTGAAGCTGAAGTATGTAGTTAACTCAGACTTTAATGCTTAAAACATAAATTATTTATTTTGAAAAAATTGTTTTTGATATGAACTTATTGCATTAATTATGACTAGCGATTCGCCGAGTCGAACGTTTGAAAGTGACTATGTTGAATTACCGTTTGCGACTCGCCTGATTTAAGTGAGCCTTAAATGGCTTAATCTTGGAAAATTTGAATGTCACTCAATACCTTTACCAAACTTTCGGCCCTATCGTCGGTGTCGAACTGTAATTCTTGTTGACTTTAAAAAAAAGCGAAGTTTTTATTTTTGAAAAGTCGAACGTTCGAGTTGAGTCGAACGTTCGACTCTTCGAATCGCAAGTTATAATAGGGGCCTATGTCTGTGTAGGAATAGTCACATTAGGGTGGTCCTTATACTGGGTTATTTTGAAATTCCAAGCTGAATAGGCGTCAAATGGCTCCTAATAGAAAAAAAAAGATTCCTAATTTTTTCAGCATCCTTTTCGCAACCAACTTTTAGCCTTGTTGACAGTTCCCAAGCGAAAAAAAATCAAAATTTTCAAAACGATTTTCCACCTATTCTGCGCACCAAATTGAATAATATTCAAGGCGAAAAACGTAGGCCTTGGCCTAAGCCACCCATTGAGTCATTAACAGACTATAGGCCTAAAAATGGAAAAGAATTATTTTTGTATGCAAAAACCATTTGCATGCAAATAATGCCTTGAAGTGAATATATTTTTTTCTTTGGTGTAAACCGACCAAAAAAAAAAAATATTTTATTCACCAAAGTTCTTTTCGCATGCAAAACAATTTCCGTCCATTGTTTTGCATGACATTCCTTGACAGTAATGTTTTTTTTTGCATGAAACTGTAAACCAATCATGCAAACAATTTTTTTTTTTGCGTACGGGTACTGTAAACTAGGCTTTTACTGCCCAAAATTGAGACAAACATTTTTTGGATACACTTGTTCAACTGGCTTTGACAGTCCACTATCATATTTATGACATAGGAAAACTACTGAGCGCTCTGAACTGGCTAACCATCACCAGTGATGAAAATTTTGACATCGTTAGTTGCATATCTTGTATAAGAAACACGCATTTTTGTTGTAAAATTATGGTTTTTGCCACTTGTAAATTTTTTTGGACACTAACATGTATTGGATACATGCATTGACATTTGAGGGGTATAATTAAAAAACTCTTCTTTTCCATTTTTGAGAACTGGAAGTAAAACGAAGAAATAGTTAGTAACTGCTTAGTTTATATCAGCGATTAGTTAGTTAAAATAATAGTTTGAAACGACTTTTATCCAGGTTTGTTTTAAAAATTACGATTGGAATACTCGACTTTTGATTCAACCTGTCAATAATGGAACAGTATAAGAAGTTTTGAATTAAGCGCCGAAAGGAATACTGTATTTTTAGAAAATATACGTAACTTTTCAGGTACCAAGAAGTATAGGAAGCAATAATTTGTTAGTAAAAATTTTAGGTAAAAACGTAGATAATGGACCTTCTAAGGAACATTTTTTCATACTTAACTAATTTTTGAAACAAATCTCATTTATTATTAATGTATTATGATAAATTTTCACCATTGTTTTACGTTATAACTAAAACGTTGAAATTTAGTGACTTCAGAAATGAGTGCGTTCAGTAATTAATGAAAGTTTATGCGTGCAGCTATTCCTTATTTTTTAAAAGGAGGACATTTGTCAGTGAAGGGAGGATGGGAGGACAAATTATCAAAAAGGAGGACTATCCTCCCAAAAGGAGGACAGTTGGGAACCCTAATACCGTCCCACACTTTTTCGACGATTTGCTTCTCTCTGAGGGCATTTCATAAAAATTTCACAGACTGCGATTTCTCTGGAACAAAGCTTTTATTTTCATTAAGGAACATCAATTGCACAAGTGTTCTTGATATTAAAGATGATAAATGAAAATTTAGTGCAAGCGAAAGGCCATTTAACAAAGATGCATACTAATACAAACTGACAACGTTGGCTTAATTCAACCGAGTTGATTGGCTGAATTCAACTGAGTACGTTGGCTGAAATCAACCGAGTAATTTGACTGATTTTAACCAAGTAGGTTGGCTAAGTTTAGCCACGTATGTTTGCTAAATTCAACCGAGTAAGTTGGCTAAATTCAACAGCTGATTTCAACCAGGCAAGTTGACTGATTTTAACTGAGTAGGTTGGCTTAATTTAACACAGTAGCTTGGCAAAAAGTAACCGAGAAACTTGAAATAGATTGACTGTTTTCAACAGAGCAAGTTGGCTAGTTAGAGACAGATTGAAAAAATTGAACAGAGTTGTTTGGCGAAAATCAACCAAGAAATTTGGCTAATTTTAATTCAGCTTAACTGAATTCATTTTTTTTAACAGAGCAAGATAACTTATTTCAACCGAGTTCTTTGTTAAATTAAACAGAGTAGTTTGGCCAAATATGAACAATTATTTTGTTTAAATTCAATCAAGTATCTAGGCTTATTGAATAATTTTAACAGAGAAGGTTAGTTAATTTCAAACAATTAACTTGGCCTAATACATCCAAGTTATTTTTCTTAACAGAGTTGGTTTGATATTTTCACCCAAGTAGGTTTCGGAGGAGAAATAATATCGGTTGTTTTTACTGCATTGACTCGGCTATTTTTCTCGAGATTTCTTGACCGAGTTGGCTCGGGTGTTTTTTCACGATTAACCCAGTAGGTGTTATAATAAAAGAGTTAGTCGGCTGTTTTTTGACGATAGTCGATTGTATTTATTCGTGCAATGTTTTTGCGTGTACTTGAATTTGAAAGAAGTATGTGAGTAAACATTTAGTTCTTAAAATGAGTGCTCAAAGCCTAAAAATCATTTTTTTTAATCAAAGTCTATTCGCATTTTTCCCTTATTCTTTGTCCAACAAAAACTCTGAATCAAATAGCACGATATTCAACATTTAACTCAAAAAAAGTAGATTTTTACCTCCCCTGGTGAAAAGAAAGCAAATTTAAACCTTATAACAAGTCGTCAAAAAGTGGTATTATTTCCCAATACAGGTGAATTCATTTCCCATGTGAAAGCTTTTGGCGTAAATTTATCTATTCCTTTCCAACTTAAATAAATATAAAATTATAAAATCGATTCAATTCGTTGAGTCCGTTTTAATCAGTTATATAGATTCCTACCAAAATTATGATCATTGGTTTTGATTTTAAACTAACTTATTGTTCTTTTTTCTAAATCTTAGTTGTTAATATTCTATAAGTTTTTTTTGGAGAAAATAGTTTATGAATATTTTTTTCTCATAGGTATATCTTGTGAAATATTAAAAATAAAAAAACTAAATGATAAATTTAATGTTCATGTGTTTTTCGATTCTTTTATCTTATATAAAAATATACAAATATAAACAAACTTATTTAAGAAACCTAGCAATGAAAATGACATATATGTATATAGTTTCATATTTTTAGTGTATTCTAAATAAATACGAAAAACATCATGAACTTTATTTATTGTATATGCAGACGTTCCATTATATGTATATCATTGATAATAATATATTGTAGGTATAATTTTATTTTTACAATATTATAGTTCCAAATTTATTTTTAACTTTTTTTTTGTTAAATTAATAAACAGGAATTTGCTGACGCTGTATCATTTTTTGTTCATGCTGTACTAATGTCAATTGGTTATGTTTTCCATTAATATAACATTCCATGTACAAATTCGATGAAATTTTAAGAGAATCATCTGTGATTGGTCAAGGAGAATTATCCGAATCAGAGCCTCCAAATGAATGCATTGGAAAAAGTGGATACCAACCACCAATATGTTGTGCCAAATTTATTTTATCCAAATTAACTTCGGTGCCACCGAGTCCTTGATTGTGTTCGAAACCAACACAACGTTGCCAGACCATAATTACTATGTTACGACCAAAAACATCAGAGCTCTGAAAGAAAGTTTTTATTTTGATATGTAAGTAGTATTGTAGGATTACAATTTATGAAAAAAATCTATTTTTTGATTGATTCGAATCACTTATGTATTCAAGTACCTGATATTTAATTATTTGTTTATAAATTGGCTCAGCTGAATGTCGAATTACTCTTGTCTTTTTCTTATGCCGCAATCTATCACCGTCCTTGATGTAGCACTTGACATAAGTATCTGGTGGTGTTTCACAGTCCACTGGTACAATATTTCGAGCACAAATTACCTAAAAAAAAGACACAATCAATCATAAAACCCTCAAAATAGACTTAACTAATTACCGCGACGCATCAAATTAATAATCTTACCTCAACTTCAACAGTTCCTTTAATTTTCAAAAAGCCCATCTTCAATTCACCATATCGCCCAGATGTTAATCGATATCCCTTAGGGTGTACTTGGCCCGGTCCTAGTTTAAGGTATGGCTCAGATTGACTATTTGCCATTACTGACGTCATTATTGACGTCTTTTCCAGAGCAATTTTATTAACATTCGATACAGATGAAGCTTGTTTAAGTATGGACATGGATTGTTTGCGTATAGGTGTAAATCCACCCGAACCCTTCCAATGGGGTACTCTTATCTTTTTGCTTTCATCATCGGATGGGGGACTTGTTGCGTTCGTGCCAATGCCGATTGGTAAAATCTCAGGAATCTCCATGACGCTATCCTTTCTAGTTCGGCTTGCTCCTGGTGGATTTTTGAATCGAATATTGAATATTGTGTGGGTGGTGGGGCGCGCATGATAGAATAATTCAAAAGATATACAAAAACAACAACAAATATTACCAAACACACCAAAGGAGAGAGGAAAAAAGATATTGAAATGGACAACATAACACTCGCAATCAAAAGACAAATTGGTGGAAAATTTTTATAAATGCTGAGTTGACACTTGTGGGTGATTGAGTGGGTTTTGTTTTATTTTTGTTTGTTTAAGCCCACCACAAATTGAAATATGAGAAGAATGAAACAAAACTGCTTTTGTAGCAAAATGAGAATGAAAATGAAAAAAGAGAACAATAAACAATTGAGGAACACTTTTGCACATTCGTTAACAAATAAAAATATTTATAATAAAGCGTTTAAACGAGTAGAACGTGATTAACAGGTCCTTTTTTGATAGACCAAGGAAACCAGACACAGAGCTTTTAATTCAAATAATTTAAATAAATTTAATTTGTATTTTAATACACCGGCACGTGTAAATAAACCTTCACTTATGTGAATTTTATTTATTTGGCTTTTAAATTCAGTATGCATGCTTTGTATTCACTGCAAATAAATACAGGGTGTCTCTTCTTCCTTATTCACAAATTTTAAATGGCATTTCACAAGGTTTTAAGGGATTGCAACTTTTGCGAATGCAGTCTTTAAGAGTGTTCCGGACTGAAATGGTCATTTCATGAATAAGATTGCGAAGCGTGTACTTGTCCGATCAAAGCGATTAAGGTGTCTATGGACAGATAAACTTATTCTCTATGCCATCATTGGAAAAAAAAATTTAATTTTGTGCTCTAGATTTTGGTAAAAGCTTCTAAGAAATCGAGAAAATGGCTAAAATGGCTGTTTTTCAAAGCAAATGTAGCCTACACTATAGCATTTTTTGCAAAAAAATGTTTAATAACATAAAATTCCATATTTTTATTATGCCACTATTGGAGAAAATTTTTAATTTTGTACCTAATAAAAATTTTAATAATGCAAAATAAAAATGCTTGTGAATTTTGAAACAAAAAAAAACATTTTTGACAGTCAATTTTTTATACCTAACGGTATTTTTTTGACAAATTTTTTTGCAGTGCATATAAATCCAATATATTTTTCATGATTTTCATTAATTATGTAATCATATTTGTATCATTTGATATTGAAATTTTTGATTCTTAAAATGCACTTTTTGATAGAAAATTTATGAAAATTTAGAAGTTAAAATCAGTTACTTTTAGAAATTTTTTTTTTAATACAATAATACGCCTACTAGACCAATTAGTAAAAATGCAAAGTTTTATAAAACAAAGTATCTGATGAAAGTGAAAAAAACCGTCTTATATATGCAAAAAAAAAAAGTTAGCGAATGACTGGTTTTGTTCAGTTCGGAACACTCTTAACAATCTCTCGTTGAATCCAATAAAAAGATTGCATTCTTTAGATTCGTTTTTTAGAATGCGACTTCAAAAAATGCAATTGCCATTCCTTAAAAGATTGCAATCTTCTTTTTTCAATCTTTTATCACGATCAACTGATTGCAATCTTTTGGGACTTTATGCATTCCTTTTGCATTCATTGCAATCTTTTAGGAGTCTTTTGAATTCCTTAGCATTCTTTAGAATTTGTTGCATTTTTTTGAATTCTTTTGAATTGTTTAAAATTTATTAATCCTTTTGAAGTCTTTTGCATTCTTTGAATTTATTGAATCCTTTTGAATTCTTTGAGTTCATTGCATTCTTTTGCATTTTGCCCTTCATAATACTTAGATACTTCAAAAAACTTCAAAAGGTTTTAAAAGAACGCAAAAAATTCCAAGAATGAAAAAAAATATTTCAGAAGATTCAAAAGAATTCAAAAAAGACTTCAAAAGAATGCAAATAATTCATAAATTCCCGAAAGATTGCAATCATGAAAAAATGGCATTCTTTAAAGGAACAAAGAATCGTGACTACATTTTTTGAAGTCGCATTCTTAAAAAAGAATGTAAAGAATGCAATCTTGTAATTGAAATCCATACAGATTGCACTCGCAAACGATTGTAATCTTATCTTGTTCTACCCTGCTGTTTTCTAATAAATTTTTCATTTAGAAATGCAAACACCTACTACTTTTAAAAGAAATTATAACAAGAAGTAATGAGAAGTAAGGTTGAGTTGTTTTTAAAAAGGCAAAAACTAAACATAATTCATATACTTGCAGAAACAAAAATCTGCCTTTTTGAAGCAGTCATAAAAATTTGTTGATTGAAGCATCATTAACTCTCTCAAAAAGTAGATATTTGGCATTTGGTAAAGTAAAAATGTACCTATAATTTTTGACTTTTAAATAGCGAATGAAATCGATTGGAATGCTCTGCTTCTCATGGCCTTATATAAAATATTTGGAAAAATAAAAATAAGAAAACATTACATGTTTTTGACGCAAATTTTGCATTATACATATGTATATGTATATATGTATAAATTATTCATTACTTATTTTTAATAAATCTAGTAAAACCTGAAACATAAATAGTGTAATTATTATTCACTATGTTAATATTACCTTGCCAACATAAATATTCAAGCATTCTTCATTTTATTTTATTTGTAAATCCTCTTAAAACTTATAATAAGTTATTCTTAATTAAAAACTATCCACTTATCTAGGTATAATGGCTTTTATACAAAATGTATTCTGGCAAAACTAAACCTTTTTTGAAATGAAAACCATTTAAGCTCTTTTAGAAGAGGATTCATTTTCATTTGCATTAAAATTCATACTATCCTTCCCACCCCATCATAAAAATGATTTTTTTGTTTTTGTATTTTAAAAAAGATTTGGCAAATGTAAACCTATTTAGATATAAAGTATTCCTGGTGATATGGAATGTAAAATAATTACTCTTAGAAATTTTGTTGGTTGTGGAAGAGTCGCAATAAAATTCCATTAAATATTCAATACATGAAATATAAATTTTAAATTTTGGTATCAATGAACTATCTTTCGGAATAAAGAAATATATAGATTTGCAAGGATTCAAGGCTTTTGGTTTAATTTTAAAAAGCTTTTACCTAGAAATTTAATCAAAACCAGATAAACCTTTTTCGAAACAGTAAAAAAAAACAGTTCTTGAGAGGAAGTAAAGGGTAGGGGATTTTTAAGAATAATTGAAGCCGTGAGTGCAAAAATGGTGTATCGCCTTATTTGGCAAAATTAATACTTTTGTCTCGCAAAAGGAATCTCAATTATAATTCTAAATTCTTAAATATCTAAACTTTCCAGAAAATGTTACTTATCTTCCTTAAATCTAAAATTAAATAGTATTTAAAATCGATTAAGGCCGAAAAATATGCTTGAAAAAAGTGAGTTTCACCAGGTTTGCACTCACAGCCTCAATTGTATGCCAAAATCGTTTGAGCCAAGGTTTTGAACGGATTTGCGCAATTCAAATTATTATTCATGTTTTTGGCTACAGAAAAGATTAGTTCCATTTGAATAGACTTATGAAATATTCAGAAAAAGTTGAATTTCGGTGGAGACCTTTGTTTTGACGTTTTCAAAACTTTTCTTAAAAGTACACTGCAATCCAGTGCATTTATAAAATTTTATATGGGTTACCCAGCAGTTTGTAGCATTCCCAAATTTGTCTCTATTGGTCGAAGGGTAATTGATTGAATTGACTGTTTGGCCGCCATATTGAATTTTGTTTAATTTTAGTTTTTATTAAATATCTCGGTACCTAGAAACACTTCAAAAAACAGCAATGACAAAAAATAAAGAAGATCAAATTTCCTATCTTTTATACTAAAAACAATATTGTTCGGTTTTTTTTTTTATTTTTAAAGTGTTTTAAATTCTCGATAATTTTGCAATCATTTTTTTTCTGTATATCCAGTAAAAAAAGATATGAATAATTTGATTAAAAACTAAAAAATAAAAAACAAATTTTTGTAAAAAAAAAAAAATACGTATCGCAACTGAAAATCTAGGGTCCGGCAGATTTAGCTTTTCTCTTTGCTTAATACCGTTCTCAAGTTTAAAATTTTTGCCCGCTTGAGTCTGAGTGTAAACTAGTAAACTAGCTCCCGACTTTGGCCTTCATTCAAGGTACAACCACAAAAATGAAAATAAAAGACAGTGGAGTCAACGAAATCAAAAAGTAGAAAAAAGATAAAATAAAAACACAACATAATGGGACACATTCATAAATGTTGTTGAAGCTGTTTCTAGACAAAACTGGAGTTTACCTTAAAATTCAATATTGCTTAACAACACGCATGAATATGCCACAATGGCCGTAGACTAGGCTTCCTGGGTGAAAGGACGTTTAAAAAAAATGTGTCTTGAACTTTACTTTAAAAATATTTGATTTAGACAAAAATGTTATACATATATTTATTTATTTACCATAAAAAAAGAAATTGTTTAAAATCGAAACACACTATTTTGGTAAATAAAAATCCTCCATTGTATGACAAAATGCGGTAGCAAAAACTAAACACACACGAAAAACAAAGGGCTCGATAAAACTTAAGCTCGAGAGCAGATCCAGACATTATCTGCCCAGGGTTGGGTTTCAAGATATCAGAGATCAGAGTTCTTAGCTACGGTACGAATCTATACAAATTGGTAACTTAATTTCTTTCAACCATTTCAGAATTATCGGTTAAAAGTCCATTTTTGTATCTGATTTTGTGTTCACGGTTGTCAGAAATGAAAAAAAAATCATCAAACCAATTTAAAAATCATTTTTGCGGTAAAATTAAAGTAAACAAAAAGTTTAATTCCAGTCATTTGCTAACTTTTTGTTTGCATATAAAAGACCAGTTTTTCATCTTTAATCAGATACTTTGTTTTATAAAATATTGTATTTTTACTAATTGGTCACTTTTAGGTGTATTATTGAATAACAATACCATTTTCTAAAGTTACTGATTTTAACTTCCAAATTAACATGCATTTTCTGACAAAAAGTGCCTTTTAAGAATTAAAACTTTCACTATCAAATAATACAATAATGATTATATAATTAATGAAAATCGTGAACAATAAATTGAATTTATATCCACTGAACAAAAATTGTCAAAAAATACCGTTAGGCATAAAAAATTGAATGTCAAAAATGCAGACAAAAGTTACACAGCAAAATTGTAGAGAATTCAGTGAAATTAAAACAATATCCAGGTTGCGGTAAATCGGTAAATTTAGCGAATAATAAAAAAAGGAGGTCTTATACAAACTGCTGGGTCAGATTACACTAGTCTGCAAAAACTAATTTTTTTTCGCTTTCAAATAATTTTTTGATATTATTACAGATTTGATTGAGCTTCTTAATCTAAATCTGGTTTCAGAAAAATTCTAGCACGTAAGGTTTTGTTTAAGTTATTTTTTGAAAAATATGATTGATTTGTAGAATAGATCCCTCTTTGATTTGGTTGCCCTGATGAAAAAAGAAAACTATCGTGCTTATTCAGCTCAAATTTATAAGACTTATTCCACATGAAATAAAAAATTTGAAATTCCGTTTAGTTTTTATGATTTACACTGTTAAAAAATATCTAATTTGTAGATAGTGGAATTTCGATCATATATTCAGGAAGTAAAGTATGAAAAGAAGATTTTAATCAGTGGATTTAAAAAACAAATAACTAAGCGTATTAACATCCATGGTTTTTTTCCATTACTTTATTTAATTTATAGTACCTACAGTTAAACTATTACAAAAATTCCTAACAAGTTAGACTATGCATATTATTGATCCTCAAAGTCTAAAACATAAAAGATCAAATTGGCGTATCTTCCCTCCCAGTGTTTCTCAGCTTTCTTTAACCCCTCTCATTTTAAAATAGTCCCTTTAGAGATACAAAGCGGCCAAGTAACAAAACATAAGTTTTTTTATTTGTCTACCAAGAGGTTATTTTTTTGAAACTTTGCTGTTCTGAGAACAAAATGAATTTCGAAAAAAATTAGGAAGATGAAATACAGCTCTCCCATACCATCCAATAAAAGTTTTGTAAAAAATATTTTTAATGGTGAAGAAATTCGACGTAAAATGTACCCAAAACAAGGGGGTTTTTGACATTTTTATGTTGAAATTTTCAAATACGTGACATGCCAAAGCAATTTTAACCTCGGATTCAGCATGCCAAAATCCTTAAACAAAGTATATGGTTTTGTTTAAAGGCGAATTTCGTTGCAAACTAGTGTTATAAATTCACTGGACTAAAAGGTATGATATGTGTTTAGTTACATCTCATCATTATTATAAAAAGGGGCTGATTTTGTTTTCATTCAATAACTATTAAATCTAATTTTACAACGAAATATCGAAAAAGTCACTTTTAGACATTTAAATTATCTAATCTAAAACAATCAACTATTAACTATTTTTGTAAGTTTATTGACCTTTGGAGTACAGCGGGTCAAAGTTGGCTTTTTGACGTTGTAAAAGGTACAGAGATCAGTTTTTTTTTTTTTTTGGAAGAATAACGGTGCTAATAAGTGTGCAAATATTTCTTATGTAGAATTCTATGAGTTATAAAGGGGGGTAAAATTTGAACCATGGACCAGTTTAAGCGTCGTCAATGGTCAGAATGGTGGCAAGAAATGACAACAGTGGATGATCAATTTTCGAAGAAAATCATCTTCAGTGATGAGGCACATTTTTACCTCAGTGGATTCGTCAATAAGCAGAGTTGCCGCATTTGGGCGAATGATAATCCAAGAGTGATTGTCGAAAAACCAATGCGCCCACAAAGAGTAACTGTTTGGTGCGGTTTATGGGCTGGCGGGATCATCGGGCTGTATTTTTTCCAAAATGAGGCCGGTCAGGCAGTTACTATGAATGGTGTTCGCTATCGTGAGATGAGAACGAACTTTTTATGGCCCGAATTGGAAGATATGGATGTGGACGATATGTGGTTTCAACAGGATGGTGCCACTTGCCACACAGCTAACGAAACCATGGCTTTTTTACGCGTATATTTGTATGGAGCACTTTCGGTTGTCGTAGAATTATGAAACTTTGTAGAGCGGTTGGGCTTGAATTTCACCTGGCAAAATAAATCTTTGCAAAAAGGAGTGAAATCACAACAAAAACATAAATGTTAAAAAAGGAGCCAAGTTCTTATGTGTATAAGAAACCTGTGCGTAAAAAGTCTGCCAAAAAAAGTAATGAGATCTAAAATATATGCCAAGTTTTAAGGTCATGAAGTTTAATATCAAATATCTTAAGTAGAGTAATATCGAAACAATTCCAAATCATGACAGAAATTTGGTAATTAATGATTACTGATTAAAATTTGGTGGGTTCACTGGTCAAGTTTTCATACATTTTAAATTTGTGATTAAGTAAGTATTTAAGAGAAAACTTGCCAACTAAATCCACCAAACTTTAATCAGTAATCATTAATTACCAAATTTCTGTCATGATTTGGATTTGTTTCGATATTACTCTACTTAAGATATTTGATATTAAACTTCATGACCTTAAAACTTGGCATATATTTTAGATCTCATTACTTTTTTTGGCAGACTTTTTACGCACAGGTTTCTTATACACATAAGAACTTGGCTCCTTTTTTAACATTTATGTTTTTGTTGTGATTTCACTCCTTTTTGCAAAGATTTATTTTGCCAGGTGAAATTCAAGCCCAACCGCTCTACAAAGTTTCATAATTCTACGACAACCGAAAGTGCTCCATACAAATAATAGCAATTCTGATAAAATGAGTGGATGGAACCCCCCCCCTGAATGGACAATTCCAAATTTTCGATTTTTTTCCTTTCTAAGTACTTCAAGTCCTACCGACCTACCAATTTTCATCGTTCTACCACAATCAGAAGTGCTCCATATAATTGTAAGAATTTTTAAGAATGTGGGTGGATGCCACGCCCCCTGAATGCAAAATTCCAATTTTTTAATTTTTTCTTTCTAAGTACTTTAAGTCCTACCGACCTACCAATTTTCATCGTTCTACAACAATCGGAAGTGCTTCATATAGTTTATAAGAATTTTTAAGAATGTAGGTCGATGCCACGCCCCCTGAACTGAAACTCCCAATTTTTCAATTTTTTCTTCTAAGTACTTCAAGGCATACCGACCTACCAATTTTCATCGTTCTACAACCATCGGAAGTGCTTCATATAGTTTATAAGAATTTTTGAGAATGTGGGTGGATGCCACGCCCCCTGAACTGAAACTTCCAATTTTTGGATTTTTTTTCTTCTAAGTACTTCAAGGCCTCCCGACCTACCAATTTTCATCGTTCTACAACAATCGGAAGTGCTCCATATAATTTATAAGAATTTTTAAGAATGTGGGTGGATACCACGCCCCCTGAATGAAAAATTCCAATTTTTCAATTTTTTTCTTTCTAAGTACCTTTAGCCCTACCGACCTACCAATTTTCATCGTTCTACAACAATCGGAAGTGCTTCATAGAATTTTTAAGAATTTTTAAGTATGTGGGTGGATGCCACGCCCCCTGTATGGAAAATTCCAATTTTTCAATTTTTTTTCTTTCTAAGTACCTCAAACCTTACCAACTTACCAATTTTCATTGTTCTACAGCAATCGGAAAGGCTCCATATAATTTATAGAATATTTAAGAAAGTGGGTGGATGCCACGCCCCCTGAATAGAAAATTGCAGATTTTCGATTTTTTCCTTTGTATGTACCACAAGGCCTACCGTTGTGCGAAATTTCAAGTTTCTACGATGTCGGGAAGTGCTCCATAATTTTGATGATCTGTCAGTGAGTCAGTGAGTCAGTGAGTCAGTCAGTTACGGTTTTTGCGATTTTTGAAGTCCTATATCTTGGGAACTACTAATGCTAAAGAGTTGAAATTTGGTGAGCCATCTGTGTTTGATCAGTTCAGCAAATACTCCGAATTTAAAGTTTCTGACTTTATTGGTACTGAAGTTAGAGGGGGGTTGAAAATCGCTTGAGTTTGTTCCTGTAAAAAGGGTGTAGTGCCGCGAACTTGGCTGGGCACTACCGTGCCCTTTGATTCTATGAGTTATAATTTCAATTATTTGGTTTTTTGAAAAAGCAAATGGTTTTCGTGACATTAGAAAAAACTCTACTTTGTCCATTTTCCCAGTACAAAATCATAAAGGCCAACTTTGACAAGCCCTTTCCTTAAGATTAGTAAATTTACAAAGCTTTTTAGATAAATTTATCTGTTTAAATATTTCATTTTCGTTATTTTGTTTTAAAATGAAGTAAGATTGAGTTATTAAGGCCCATTTGCTGATACGAAACTTAAATAGTTAAGTAGAACATAAGGGCCTATGTGACAGTATACGCAGTCGAAAAAGTAGAACATAAGCTTTTTAAGCAGAACATAAATGCTTAATAAGATATGACCATCCTTTTCAAGATGGCGACAGAAATAACCCCAAAAACTTAAAAAACGTTTTTATTTACTTTACTTTTTCTAAATCTATTGATTGTATGGTATGAAAAAGTATGCTACAAATCTACTCTTCAAATTATTGTATTTAAAAAAAACTGATTGTTTTCGAGAAATAGATATAAAAACAAAATTTTAACCCCTTTTCTTCCATAAAATTTTAGACCAGGTCCAAGTTTAGGTAAAAAAAACGTCGGAACAAATCTCCCCACCAAAATTCAGCTATATGGGAAATTTTTCGTAATTTTGACTCCTTTCGTCTGGGCTAAAAATCTGCTTCAACGATTTTATAGACAGAATTGCCGGATAATATCTATCATAGCCATAGGTGTGTCATTTATGATCGAAGCCTGGAGTCTTACTTAAGTACCATACCAACCCTTCTTAATTTGTGAACTGCAAACAAAAATAAGTCCTTGCTATATAACTTGTATGATTTCTAACAAATACTCTTTGTTAAATAATTTTGTATTCTCTTCAAATTGATAAATTGAAATCTTCAGCTACTATTTTTCTGCCTTGTTACATTTAAGAGGACTGTAATTGATAAATTGACACGTAATCAATCCTAACTGCTGTGTATACCTACTCTCATTTATTCTGTTAAATCAAGTGTTTCCATCCACAAAGAATAAAATACACTTCTGGTGAAACAGCACTTCATAAACATTATGTAGGGCTCGTATTGCTTTGCTTACTATAATGTACCTACATAATTGTATAGAACATAACAGAAAAACGTTTTTGTATAAGGACAATGCTTTACGACTACATGGCAAACCGGCAATATTATGGCAACGACATGATTGTTGATTGCCCTCTGCGAAATGGTGTCTTTACCATTAAGCTCACAACAAAATGGCGAAGAAAGTCTGCTAAAAGAAACTCAAATGCAAAAGTTCGTTGGTATATTATAAGGTTTTATCACTTTACCAAATCACGCAACCTATAACTTTTTTTTTTGTCTTATTGTTGGTGTTTTGTGGTTGTGAAGAAAAAAACAAGTAAAAATTATTGCGTGTTAAAAGTTAGTTATTTATTTTTATTTCTCTAACCATCAGTAAAAAGTATCCGGTACGCTTTTGCTGACAGAAATAATAATAATAATAATTAATCGAATATAATGGTTGCTTACGACGACGATAACTTCAATTAGGTTCTATTTCTTACACTTTTGAAATAATCATTTAATAATAATGATAATGATTGATGACGTGGTATTATTGGAAATTTATTTACTAAAATGCAAGAAAAAAAGTTATAATGATGGAGTAGAGGGAATATTTTTACAACAAATCAGTCTATCAATTTCTCAAATATGGAAAATTCTTATTAAATATTTTCTCAACTATAGCAGAGTGTATGATTTCCGAAGATATGCATAGAAATAGAAATGCACGAAATGGCATTTTCAATGGATTTAAAAAAAAGTATTTTAACGAAAAAATTCATAACAACTTAGAAGTAGTGATAAAAAGAGCTTGGATTAGAACTGGGATTGAAATTGAGACACAAGGCTTTTAACCTATGAACCTATGAAAAAAAATAAGCTAATCAAAGTCTGTATTCGGTTCGTTTTCGGTCGGACCTGATTGGGCTTGTTTCACTCATATTCGGTTTCATTCGGTTTGGTCTCTATTCGGATAATTTTCGGTCGGACCTGATAAGTGTGAAGTGAACCGATGAAAACGGCAGGAATAAAAACCTAATAGAAACCGAATAGCACCGAACGTCCCCTCGACACGAATCGGTTTCACACATATTCGGTTCTATAAGGTTTTTTTTGTTCGTTTTTATTTGGAATTGACAATTTTTGCTGAATTTTTCGAATTAAAAATTGATATTTGAATACAAATCTTATAGGAACCGTATTTGTGTGAAAATAAAATACTGAAATCGAAAACGAACCGAATACAGACCGAACCGAATGAAACCGTATATGTGTGAAACAAGCCTTAGTGCGAGCTATTTATAAAAAAATAAGATAGGAATTTGATTGAAAGTAAGCTTAGATAGGATAGGAAATTCATTAAAACTTATGTTTAGCCTTGCAGCAGTTTTAAAATTGTGATTAAATTTAAAACACTTAACAAACAAATGCATTAAATATAGAACAATAGATAAATGTATTTAAAATTAAATATTTAAATATTTTGTGTAACATTTAAAGTTTTTAACAGAATTCCATTTAAGTATGTAAAACCAATTTAAATTGCGTGTTAAATTGTTTCGTTAGCAAAAACAAACAATATTGAACAAAAATAAAAATAATGAAATAATTTTTGTCTTAAAAAGTTAAGAACGAAAGTTATTCAAATTATGGAAAAAAGAAAATGAAAAATGTCCTGATCAATTCAGTAAACGATTAGTTTTATTAAACTTCCATGCAGCTTCGGAAAAGAGAATAGGACAAAACGGTCTACAAGACCAATAACGACGAGGCATATGCCGTTGGAAAGGTATTTTTATGAACTACAATAGTTACTATGAGGGCTTACTTCAAATTCCTGTGTGAAAAAAGTTATTCGCTAAATAGAATTGTGTTCTGGTGCCTTTCTAGTATGAATAAAATATATTTAGTATTAGCAAAATTTATGAAAACTGGTCAAACAAATAACAACAATATATATGTCAATGGAAATACATTACCTACAGTTGAACAGCAGTTCAGTTCAAATCACTGTGTGAAAAAAGTTATACGAAAACTAATGAATTATTGTGGTTAATTTTAGTGTGAACAAATGCTTTTTTTTAGTAGGGCAAAAAGTGTGAACGCAAGTTCAACCAATAACAACGGGACGTATGTGGTTGGAAAGGAAATTGTATGTACTACAATAGTTAATGAGACAGCTTATTTCAAATCACTGTGTGAAAAAAGTTATTCGCTACTTGTTACCCATGCTCCATACATTTTATCTGTACCAAAATTCCCTAAAACAGCGAATAACTTTTTCCACACAATGATTTTAAATACATAAGTTGTTATGGAAGCTATTATTGTTCATAAAAATACCTTTTCAACGACATACATCTTATTGGTATTGGTAAGACCAGTTTGCATAAATTTTTTGCACACTAAAATGTACCAAAACCAAACCTTGGCTAGTTAATAACTTTTTTCACACAGTTCATATAAATGAACTGCCGTAGTGACTATTGTAGCGCATGAAAATACCTTTCCAACGACATACAACTCGTTTTTATTGGTTCCTAGACCACCTTCCATACAGTTTTGCCGATTGTCCTTTGACAATGTAAAACTTTTAATTACTAAAAAAGTCTTATTTGTCACTCTACTTGGGAGCAGTTTTTCAGCACTTAGTTAAATCCTGAAAAAAATTAACCCTTTATTTACTAGGGGCCAGTTTTTCAGTGCGATATCATCCTAGTCTCGAGGTTAAACGCCTTTAACTCTGGGACCAAATTGAGGGCCTTTTCAGCTTTGGCACCATTTCGTATTTAGATAGTGAAAGTTATTCACAATGCAATGCCATTGTGGCGCCATCTATATTTCACATAGACGGGTGATATCCATAGTGTCGAACTTCGATGAAAAAAGATTTTTAATAACTGAAAGATAAAGTTAATCATCAGCTGTCCTGAGTTAACTCGGAAAAATAATATAAATAAATAAACCCTGAGTAAAACAAAGGAACAGTTTTTCAGTTAAGGATTATCTTTATCTTTCAGTTGTCAAAAATCTATTGTCATCGATGTGTGGGACTTTCACTATCAAATTTGAAAGTAGTTCCTTGCGGAGACTATTAACTCAGGGGTATAACTGAAAATGGCATCAATTTGGTCCCGAGTTAACGCATCAAATTAGGTGAGTTAGCTGGGAGTTAAATTAGGATTAAAGTTGACTGAAAAGCACGCTTATGAAGTTAACTCAGGTTTCACACTGAGACTGGGATGGTCTCGCACTGAAGAACTGGCCCTAAGAGCCAGTTTTTTAATGCCGAGGTAACTATGAGTTAAATCAGAGTTGAATAATCCTGAAAATTGATTAACTCCGAGTTAACAGTTTTTCAGTTGAGGATAAACTTTATCTCCCAGTTGTCAAAAATCTATTGAAATCGATGTGTAGAAATTGCGCCACAACGGAAAAGGCTTTCAATTTGGTCCCTGAGTAACATCACCAAATTAGTGGAGTTAAATCTGAGTTTATTCAGGACTTCAACTGACTGCAAAAAAGTGGCCCTGTAAAACGGTTTTTCAGTTGAGTATTAACTTCATCTTTCAGTTGTTGTCAAAAATATTATAAAATCATAGTGCGACTATATGGGTATCACTCTTTAACGCCTCTTATTATAAAATTCAAAACGGCGATGGTGCAACAACGGAAATTTTAATTTCCAAAGATTTCAATAACTTTCGCTATCAAAATTGAGATGGCACCACAGCAAAATGTCCAAATTTGGGGAATCTATTCTGAACTATCTTAGGGTTCAAATTTACTGAGAAGCAAGTTTTTGAAGTAAAATTGGGGTTGACCCCAAAATTAAAATGATTTCGCACTGAATAACTTGTCTATCAGTTTCGAAATCGAGATAGCACCACTGCAAAAATTGCACTCTCTGATGATTTCAATAACTTTCACCATCGAAATCGAGATGGCGCCACAACCAAAATTACTCTCAGTTTAGTGCCTGAGTTAAACTCACCAAATTAGGTGAATTTCTAAATCATTAACATTTTAAGACAAAATAAAACTCAATTAAAACTGTAACTGCAACCAGAACATGCATAAATGCAGTACACAGTAACATTAAAAATTAAATTTAAAAAATAACAAAATGATTTTTATTTAACTTTCCAATTTTCAATAAACAATTAATTTTGAAATATGTAACTTTTTAAATTAACGTGTAAAATTGAACAGAACTCAAATCATATATAAAAAAATAATCTTACCGTGAGTTTTGAGGAAAATAAGGCAAGTTGTTTCTTTAATTAATTTATAATTTGTTTGATTGTGATGGAATAGGTACAGTGATTTGTGCATTCATTTTTTTTTAGTTAATTTAATTTATTTTAAATTTTTTTATTTTTGAATTTATTTATGATGTAAAATTATTTTTATAATTTAGTGCTTCAAATTTTTTGGACATCCAGGGGTGTGATAGGTCTAAGCTTTGATTTTGTGACACATAAATCGGCGGTGCTTTAGGTTTTAGTTTTAATTTTTGTGTTGATTTTTATTGAAACAAAAGAAAAAAACATCCAAAAGAAAGATAAAATAAAAAAAAATACAGAAAATGTTTATTTTAAGCGGTAGCAAAAGAGAGAAAGAAAAAGAGAAAGAGGGAAGAGAAATATTTTTTTATAAAAAGAAAAGAAAACTTACGCCTTGGGCTAACTCGTTTTGGTTCAGTATTTAAACTCATCGCTCGTCCGAGTTCACCCCGGACAGCTTTGAGGGATTTTAATATCTCGTCAGGATCTCGACGTGCTACCGATGATCTTCGCCTTCCTTGCATGTACGATGGTGAAGGTGGAACAATCTCTTCTTCCTTATTCTCCCGATCTTGGAATGACGATCTTCGAGAACCAGGCAATGATCTTGAAAAATCCTTACCCAACTGATAGACCTCCACCTCTAAGGTTTCGGATTGTGACGAGCCACGTCGGGATCCAGCAACCCATGCGTGGTCAGGATGTAGCAGGGAAGTTCCATCACCAATAGAATCTACATCGTCCGACATGGAACGTTGTATATTGTAGTCACGGCGAATTAGTCGTGTCAAATCACCTCCAGCGATTGAGCCACGCGGCGAAACACTAGGAGATTTCGACATACTAATACCTCTCAAGCCTTTCGGATCATCTAATCGACACCATAGTGCTCGATCTTCAAGGAAGGCTTGTTGCATTTCAATATTACATTCGCCTAAAAAAATAGACTCCGTATGAGGAACCAGGTCCCATAGTTGTATTTCAATGTAACGATCCATAAGGTTATCAGCCTTTACATGACCAAAAGTGAGTGTTGCATTCCAAATGGGGTTTTGTGAGGGTCGACTTACTTCTGTTTGTTGGACACAACCATCTCCACTGTAATCACATTAAATTCTAAGAGTATAATCAAAAAATTGAACAAACTCACTTACGTCTTTGGTAGAATCCTAACTTTGGCATAAGCTTCTGGAAGAACTCCGTGTCCGTATGCTTCATCTCTAAGTGCCAGATCATCGGCTGCCATTAATGAAACCACAAGTTCAGTTCGTTCCGTATGATACCAGACTTGAATTTGAACTCGACCGCTTACTTGCTTCTCGCGGGCAATTTGTTCCTATTTTATACAAAATGGAGTGGACATATAGGAGTTGGTGTCATTTTATTGGATTTACAAAGGAATAAGGATTTTTTTTATTTGTGTTAACACTGTCATGGTTGTGTTGTGTAATTGGTTGTGGTGTGCATATAGCTAAATGTGTTAAAGCAAGCATGCAAAACTTATTTTTATTGGCACTCCCTGTGAAATTATTGTTTTGTTAAGAAAACAAGTGTTAACTAGAAAAATATACATAATTACGGCCATTACCCCAAGACTATGAATTTTTTTTTTTTTAAAGCCCAAATTAGGTGTCAGATTGTATTAAACGGCGAACAATGGGTGCGGGATTTTAATGAGGGTTTATTTGGTCATTATAAGATAATGGCGACTTTGTTTAAACGATAGACGTCTAATGCAATTGAATGTTGATGGAAATTACAAGTGAAGGTTCGGTTTAAAGGGTACCTAAAGAGAATTAATTTTGACTTTTTCACTGAACAATGGAATGAGACTTTTTCACTGAACAATGGAATGAAAATAGTTAAGTTTTAATGAAACAAACACTTTATGCTAATGAAAAGTAAAAATGGTTGAGAATAGTTAAATGGGAATGCCAGTTTTTGTTGGACAATTGGGAAATTAGAACTTTTTGAACAAAACTTTAAAACAAAATAAAACTTTTAAATATCACTTAAAGACGGTGAATATAGTGGATAAATGTAGTTGTAATATTTTATTCAAAGATTTCTTTATAACAAATTCTCTATGTTTATGTTACCCTCTACAAGAAAGAGTATAGCAATTTCCTTTGCTAAAAACTGTGTTTGCTTTTTACTCTTGAATTGCGAAAGGTATGGTGACGTGTACAAATGATTTTTTTAAACGATTTCTGACAAAAGTAGGGCTCCTACCAACAAAAAACTAAAGTAAAAAACTCAAAAATATTGAAAAAATACCGCAAACCAGTATTTAATTTTTGTTTCAAAATTTTAGGACGGCATTCTTTTTTGTTGAAACCTCTACTTTAAGATGGTGTAAAAAATACAAAGTGTTATTATGAATAAAAACAACATTATCAAAAATGCCAGTAAACGATTTTATCAGGTCCGATTTTTGCCGAAAATGTATAAAATAGAGGTGAAAAAAGCTAAAAAATTTTTTATTTATTTATTTATTTATAGCTGTGGTGTGTTTACGTTTTTTAGATTGGTCATTTTTTGACATAAGAATAGTGGATCGAATACGAAGCAAAATATATCATAAAGAATTTGTTTTACGTGGCGTAAAGACGGAGAAAATGTATTCCGAGGCTTAACTGAGTATTAGTGAAATCAATTAAATAATAACGCAAGTTTTTAAAAACTAATTTTGCCAAAGAAATTTTAAAAAATGACAATTTTGTTGGGAAGGCAAATTTTTGTGCTTATTAATTTATGAACTCGTTTAATTCGACAGCGTTTTAACAGTAAAATAAAAATTATTTAGTTTAAGATATTTCTTTCTTTAAATATATACAAATTAAAACTAAAAATAAAAAGACTTAAAAATAAAAAAATTAAAAGAATTTTTGGTCAACTTTTTTGATTGAATATTTTGTCATTTTTGCAAATGAAATTCACGAAAAATCCAAAAAAGTAGGTATGTTTTACTTAAAATAGAAACACCTTGCTTGTGATATAATAATGTACGTTTTCATAAAATATCGTCGAAGATGAAAAAATTGGTTTTTGGTATTATTCTACATATTTTTGAGGTTATGTGAAAAAATCTTTTAATTATCTACAACTTTTATAAGAACCCTTTAATAGGAGCTCCTCATTTGACAGGTCAGTATGTTGGACTGTCATGCCGAATGTCTGGGTTTGATTCCCAGCCGCTACTGCATTAAAACCGAAATATTTTTCCCGAGGTACTGCCTCTTGCGAGGAGCTAACCGATAAGTGCTTTTCATCTAGCCGTTCGGATTCGGCAAAAAATTGTAGGTCCCCTCCATTCCTGCCAACAACATGCACACATGAATGGTTAAGAGTTGTAAGTCACTAGGCCAGCGTTGTCAACGAGCTGTTGCACCAGCAATTTTTTTAGATTCTTAGATCCTGATGTGATTGGTGTGAAGAGAGTTGACTGAATTGGCTCATTTTGAAGTGAGGCATTTACGGCTTCATTATTTTTGGTACATTGATCTTACTGGCACAAAAATATTTAAAATTGAATATTTAAGGCTGGGAATATTTGCAAAACAAGATATGTCATCTGAAAGGTCAGTAATTGGTCAAAAAAGTCAAATATGTACATACATATGTAGTTTTAGAAATTTATCAGCCATATAAAAATTTGATTCAAGGGTTAAAGTTTTTAAAAGTCTTGAGTGATTCTTGAGACCCTATACTAACAGTTTAAGGATATCATCTGAAAGGCTGTTAGATCGTTGCCAAAAGATCAACTTTAGTTTAATTGATTTATGGCCAGTTTCACAGTCTCGTTTAAACCTTAAACTGAGTTTAATTGTTCTACTGAACTGAAGTTAAAACCAAAAGTGGAATTTAAACTCTCACTGTGAAACTGGGGGTTAGTCAGCAATAGATTTTCTTAAATGAATTTTTAATGTTTTTCCCAAGGCCACAGCTTCAATTTTTGGCTGACCAACAAGTGGTTTTTCAGATGTTATATTATTACTGCGAATATCCCAGTTCTGACTTGTCAAGAATCACAATGACTTTAAAAAATGTTTACCTGTCCAATTACCCAAATTAAACTGAACTCGATGAAGATTCAGTGACCTTTCAGGTGGCTGGAGTATTTGTTTTTATGAGTATAGTAATGACCATGAAAAAACTTTGAAAACTCTTAAAAAAATCTATGTCTGACCAATATTAGGTACCTACTAAAACATGCAGACTAGTTGAAATGGTATTTTTTTTGTGAATATCCCACAAATGGGTTGTTAAAAACCGCTGGTGACCTTGAAAGCTTTACCCATCACTGATTACAAAAATTCTATCGCTGACCAATTTCTAAAAAAAAAAACGATTTGAAAATTTTTGACCAATTACTGACATATTATTCACGGTTGTAAGAGAATACAATCTTTTTGAATGCAATTATTAAAAATCGTTTATTTAATCAAATCAAAAGATTTCATTCAATGACTTTACTTTAAGAGTGCGACTTCAAATACTATAATCACCATTCAGTTGTAATTCAAATTATTACTCCCCAATTCATTATAGATTATACAATATAATCGATTAAATGCAATCTTTTGGAATTCACTGATTCCTTAAACTATTTTTGTATTATTTATTTGTATCAATTTGCATTCTTTTCACTTATTTAAGAATAATCATTCTTTTGAATTTTTGTTTTAATTTAAATTTTTTTTTTTGAATTCTCTAATTGGTCTCTACTGGCAAGTATGTATGTTATCAACAAAAACTCCTTTAGTAATAATAATAATAACGATTATAATTACATTATATGCCTGCAAGGCTTTAGGACTTTTTTTAAATGCAACCTGAATTGCACTCCACTAGTTTGAAAGAATAGGAGGTTAGAAATTAATTGGCATAATGGATTTAGATTAAGGTATTCATTATCTCATTAATTCCCATGGGTGGCATGCAGTTAAGCTGGGGTAATATAGAAAAGAATGATGCCTAATAGAATGGAGCTCGAACCCACACCTCAAAGTCAGCAGTCAACCACTACATCCACTGCACTAAACGTTATAACGTTTTTTTAGCTTGGAGCTTAACCTCAAAGTTCCAAATTAAAATCGGAAAATAATCATGAAAAACAATAGTTTTAAAGAAAGAAATATGGCGCCCAACGACGTGGGGTCTTGAAAATAAATATTACTCACACCTTAAACTTATGTTTTATCGTGCCTGAAAGTCGAAGGTTAATCAAAAATAATGAACGTGATCTAATGTTAAATTTATATCAAGATGTATGGTCTATAAGGAATAACGCCCATGCAACCAAATAACTTGGTATTTTCTGTTTATTGCACACTGCACTTTCATAAAGAAACTAGAGATTGAAAATATTATCTTTCAAAGTTTTTCAATAAATATGTTTACATTACTGAAAGATTGGAACTTATCTACTTTATTTGAATTAAATTTCTGCTTTTATTTTCAGTTACCTTCAAAAAAACTTTAAAACTTCCACCCACTTTTACCTTTTTTTTTTAATTATTGAAAAAATCAGAAAACATGATTTTCAAATAGCTTGTGTAGCTGTATAATCTGTTTTCAAATATGGTAGCCATTATTTCCTTATTTTCAATATCTAAGGCGGTTGATGTTTGGATGTTGATGTTCGAATGGCAATAAGGACGCAATTTCAAAAGAGGTTATAATCTGTTAATAAAACTTTTTCCATCTTGACAGGCTTTTGAGAGAGAGATAGAGATTTCAAGGACAGTGATAAGAAACTTTGGTAACTGCTTTTGGCTTAACTTTCTTGATTATTTACTAAAAGTAAGTTTCAATATTGGCGTTGGCGGTAGGCATCTCACAAAGTTAATATTTAATTTATTTATTTTTGAATATAGAATAAGATCAGAAACATATCTTAAAGACGTTCCAAGTTTATGTACATAGTTGATTATTATTTGAAGAAAAAAGGATACAAATAATAATTAGGGACTTTTCTTACAACTTCGATATTCTATTTGACAGTTTTTTCTTGAATAATTTGTTAAATCAACGTGAATTTCAAAGAAAGTTTTTGCTAATTAGTGGAGATATCATTTTCTATCATCGATATCAATATTTCCAAGGCTACAATTAGGTACTTAAGGAATAGGAATTGCAATAAACAGTGTATGTAGTATACGTAAAAAACAAATAAGAAAAGGTAGATCCTTCTTAAGGAACCTATAGTCTAGGAGCCGACGCGTAGTTGCGATGAAATAGGTAATCTTGCGGTCTTCTCCCGGAGTACTACAAATATTTGACATTTACTCAGTTGTGAACTTCTAAAGTTAATTTTTTTTCATTCATGGAACAGTCAATGTATTTTCTCATAAAAAACTATGAATATAAAAGCCAGACATTCGAAATATTCTTCTAATAACAATTTATTCAAGTTCTTTTAACTTTGTATAGCTTAAAAGAATTCGATAAAAAAGGAAAAATGATTTCTTCGGTTTTGAAGCTTCAAAACGAAACTATTTTCATATCCATTTCAAGGTAAAAACCAATTAGTTTTTCATTCAGCGTCGTTCGTTTTTTTGTGATGCAATATTTTCTTTTCTTTTCATAAAAGTCTCTTACAGCTTCTCTGCCAATTTGTTCCCCTTTTACCATGTCACCCTGATAAATATTTACAATCTTTTTTTTTTGTTAAATGATTTAAAAGTTTCCTTAAGAAACTTATTTTTCACAACTCATTAGAGTTGTAGTAATTTCCGGTCAAAAGAAAACACTGACAAAATCTTACCATCTCTTTTTATGATCAAACCATAAAACTAGTTCTTAACTTCTTGTATAAAGGCATGTCATCAGGAAAAAGACAGGAATCTATCTACTTTATTTTTATATAAGAATAGAACCTTTAGAAACCTCCTTGATAAACAAACCCACATCCTTTATTTTGTATAGGGAAAAGATAGTATTTCTTATAACACAATGAAAATAAAGGAAGAAGAGGATAAAGGCTCTTTGGTAGGAGACAGATCTAAAAGAAGAAAGAACGTAGGAAAATTTTATCAAAAGGCTCTCATACAGGTGGCAATCCAGGATGATATATATTTTTTATATGGACGCACAAACTTAACAAAAAAATAGGAATAATAAAATGCTTTTACTTGCGTCCTTCGACACTAACATTATTTCTCGACTCCCACTCTCATATGTACCTACTTTCTGGACCGAAGGGATATTGTTACATTACGAAATGAGCGGATAAAGAGAAAATAAAAACTCACGGGCATGAGTGTACTCCCCGTTAGAAGATATAAAAGGCATCTATAGTAACAAACGACAATACCATGGAAAAGTTAATTTCGTAATAGAGGGGAGGGGGATGGGGGAAGGAACCAATGTGTTATCTTTTTTAAGACCAAACGTCCATGTTCAGAGGATGATTCAAAAACTTAAGGCTGAGTCTGAGATTGTTTCATTAATTGCTTATTTGATTGCTTTTTTTTGTTTAAGGTTTAATCGAAAATATAGGAACTCTTTGAGCAACGTTAGTTGGAGAAGAGTTGGGACAGGGATAAAAAGGAAAAAAATTCATTTGAAAAATAACTGGTTTAAAAGTCTTTGACGTCAGACAAAAGGGGCATACGTCAGAAACACTTTAGCTTTGAGGAAATTGAGATTAAAGTTTGAATAATTTGTACTATGACCAATCCATATCCAGTTCGTGAAGTACAAACAAAAATAAACAACTTATTTCTTTGAACTGCAATTGGATTAATTTCTCAGGATTATAATTTGCTTGGAACCAACCTCAAAAACAGTCCCGGCGGCGCTGTCGGTGACGGTATATTTCTTTCAGGTAAATTGAATGAAATTAAAACGCAATAATTTCACAGTTTCATCCTAAAATAATGCAATATTACACATAAATCAAATTAAAGTTGCTGAAATATAAATATTAACGCCGTTCTAGTTGCGTGCAACTTTTAAATTAAAATTTAACTAAAAACAAAGATTATAGCTTAATGTTCACAAAAAAAAACACACATACACAAATCAAACAAACATTTAGGAACATTTTCTTAGTTGTTCTTATAAAAATATCTATATTTCATATTGTTTGCATTTTTATTTAAGAAAAAAGTACAACATTGATATTACATCGCTAAACATTCGCAATGCAAAAGAAAAAAAGATTGAAAACTAAAAAACATAATCAAAAGATCACAAAGAGAATAATGAACAAAAATTTAATATATTTGTAGATAATACTCGTAAATGTCTTAAAATTTTCGTTCACATTCCATTTTTTTTTTTTGAAGTACTCTATTAAAATAAAAAAATAAAAAAAGTTTGATATAAATAAATTGTAGGTATATTATGTAGGTAACCTATACAATGTAAATTATATTAATTGCAATTTATTTATGCTTAGCTACAAAGGTACATTATGCAGTTTTTTTTAAGTTTGTATGTTGTTTTAATTATTTTTGTATATAAATATAGCGAAACTATTTTTAACGTATATTACATTTTCATTTCATCATCACAGAACTAAATTCAAATATGCAAAAAATAGTTAATTTCATAGCATAACTCGTGCCGGCTGGGATTACTTTATTTTGTTTTTATATATTTTTTTTGTAATTAAGTTAAACTTAAGTTTCATACAGCAGAGGAAAGTAATAAAAAAAAAACAAATTATTAAACTTGTAAAGTAAAATAAATAATTTTAAAGTAAAAACTAAAAAAATAAAATAATTAAATTACATGTTATGTATTCTCACATTTTACTGTGATTTTTGTTTAATTTTTATAAAGTTGCGGTGAAATTTAGTATTCGTATTTAACTCGCAATAGGGTCAAGATGGCAAAATATAATTTGGAAACCCTAAATTAATATTTGGTGTAATTTTATAATTTCCTTCCTGTATTTTTAAAGTGAAATCCGGTTTTAATAATGGTCTTATGGCACAAATAAATTAGAGCTTGAACTGGAACTTTGAAACGTTAAGCTATTATTATGAAATTGGATGATTCCTCCTCCTCATGGGAGTTTAATCATCTTTTTCAAACTATCCTTAAATTAATTTTGGAATCAGTAGTTACTGAGATATAGGATATTGATGATAAAATATGAATCTTTTTTATATTCCAAGCCAGATATCCGTTCAAGAAATTGACGCAGAGGTGTCAAATATAAGCCAAATGAAAATTGAATAAGCAAAATAGGCACATGTTGGTTTCCTGAGCCCATGGACCCTAAAAAAGCTTGTTCTCGCTAGTTCCTTTGATTGTGTAGCAACCACCACGTGGAAAAAAAAACTGACAAAAACATAAATCTAGAAATTTGAAGCGCCTTTGATAGTGTTTTTTTCGTCTCAATAAAACCATTTTTTTCAGAAAGATAACAACTTTTCAAAAAATGCTTAATACCTTCAAAAAAAGTCAGGACTACAAAATTCATGTTGCAAACAGTTATTCGTTCAAAATTGTATTGATTTTTGGAGTTCAAATTGCGATAATTTTACATATCCATGTAGCTGTCGAATGCTGCTGATGCGAAACGAAAAATTCCATTAAAAACGACGGCAACACAACCCAGACCAACTTTCTCCAGAACACAATCAAAATTAGAATTCTTCATCTCTCTTCATCTAATTTTATTCATATTCTTCCAGAAATGATAGCAACTTCACCTATATAATAGTATCTAAGTGACTTGGACCATGAAGCTGTCCAATTAAACATCAAACTCCACCAACCCACCTTCCTAATAAAGGAGACTGAATGTAGACAGGCTAAAAAGAGATGTTAAAGACACCACAAACATAGAAAACAGGAATCTTGACAACATTGAAATTGACACAGCCATCGACTGTCTGGAACATGTCAAAAGATAGATATGAGCACCTTCTCCAGTATATACAAAACTAATATGCCCATAGTCAATAGCTTCGGAAACGTCTGCAAAGGTTCCAACAGCGACTACACAGACAGTTTGGAGTGAACTTCAGTGCGTCAACATCAAGTTAAGAAGTTCTATCCAACACCATAACAACAATTAATTCCAGGAGAGACTACAGTCAATCAAACCTGGAGCTGATGTCTTCAAGAACACGAACAGACTGTTTGATTAATAGCAAACAATGGAGAAGCAACAACGATAAAAGATAAAGTAGGAGCCTTCGCTAACCATTTCGAAGGTAACTTCACGCCCATCCCATCTGGATCCAGTCTTTCTTGGTGAAATTGATGCATTCATCTAGCAGATACTGATGCCCAACTTGGGTAGAGCAATGTTTAGTGACACCAATGACCAATCCTGCAAGGGATCCAGCCGATAGCCCAAACTTGAGCACCCCAGAGGAGATAGCTTGGATTAATAGCAATTCGAAACCAAAAAGAAGTTTGCTGGGCCAGATGGAGTATAAATACTTTGTCCGAAAAATGCTTCCGTAAAGAGTAATGGTGTTAAGCAATTGCATCAACAATAGATACTTTCCCCAAAAGTGGAGGACTGCAAAGATCGTGGAGATTCCCAAGAAAGGTGCTTGGAACATGGTTACCAACTACAGGCCGATATCCCTTCTCAAGCTCTTGTTAGAGCTACTGATACTCAGGAAGCTCCAGAATTTCTGCGGCGAAAACAAAAACATACTAGACATGTAATTTAGTTTTCGAGAAAAGCATTCTACACTGCATCCACTCCTGAAGTTTCATCATGAAATCACCACAGCCTTAAAGAACCATTGAACTACCATCGTAAGTTTCCAGGATGTCGGAAAAGTATTCGACAGTGTATGGATTGAAGCCCTCCTCCATAAATTTCGCATGCAAATAAGGTTCTCCTTCAGCTCTAATGTATATTATTTTCTCTTTCCTTTCTTCCAGAAACTTTCTCGTGCAACTGAAGAACTGCAAATCTACAGTGAATAGCATCAGAGCAGGAGTTGCCCAAGGCTCAAAACTTGGACCACTTCTCTGCAACATTATGATTTCTGATTAACTATTTTCAAACAAATGTGAGAACCTCCTTTTTGCTGATGACTCCCTCACATATTACTCATCATTATCTCCATTTACAGCTGTCCAGTTTCCAAGCAGTCGTGGCCCACGTCCGCAAACTCTTCGAGTTTTACATGAAATTGGGTATACGGGTCAACTCATTCAAATCGGTGCTTGTCTGCTTCAGAAGACCAGAGGGTAGATGCTGTCGCTTAGCTGACCACCTCCAAACCAGCTATGAAGGAACTGCAAATAGTCGACAGGAAAATACCGAGGATCTGCACAAGAGCGAGCATAATTCTACTCTGAAACCAAAGTAGTTCCCCTGGACAAGTACTTATTGCTATCTGCATCCTGAACCAAGATACCTAAGCGCTAAGGAAATCCTGAATGTATCGTCACCGTGTCCGGTTCAAAGGTAAAACTCACTAGCTTACAAAATACACTATTGAAGGAAATTAGTTCCACACGTTCCACAAATTTTGAAATAAAGTTCTTGGACATATGCACCTTTAAAAAAAACATTTCATTCTCATTTCTTGAACATTTTTTCTGCACTGCGAGTTTTACCTTTGGACCGACGGACGATATCAACGACAACCTGGAAGCAAGTTTTGGGAGTGCCACGTTTTTTTGTATAACGCTTCCTGCAAATGCAAACATAACTAATTTTGTGTATTGTATTGAATTTTGAAAAACATGACTACCTCTTTTGTCCAGGGGGTAGTCATGTTTTTCAAAATTCAATACAATACACAAAATTAGTTAAGTTTTTAATTTTGTGTATTGGATTGAATTTTGAAAAACAAAGTCTTGATCCTCCCTTGAGCTCAAAGTCCGGGAGTGGAACAATTTTGCCGATTATGGAACTCGCAATACTGGATTTACAGTAATGCTCTCTCTATTCTTTCTACTCATTTACCTTGAAAAGGAAAGGGACAACGCTGTGATTCGCTGTGAATTCAGAATTGCGGATTCCATAATCGGCATGAATATCTCTTGAATCAGAATCTCGAATAACAGAATTTCGCATTTTTTTAAATCTCAAAAAATAAAATTTCGGAAATCAGTAATCCTATTTTTCGTAATCTCGAAATTTCTCGCATTTACATCTCTTACAATCTCGCAGAAAGCAACCGATATCTCGCAAATTAAAATGTCGAATATCAGAATCTCGCACTCAATTTGTTTATTTTTAGCGGAAGGCAGACATTGTTTAAAACAAGATCTTGAAACTGCGAGATTATAAAAAACTGAATTTTGTAATTGCGAGTAATCTATGTTGCTCAATATCTTAATAAAATATCCGTAAATTTTTTTTTCAAACGCAAATACATGTCTCCATTTATGAATTGTAAGACGACGATTATTCGAAAAAACAATTACATCATACTCTCAGGAAACAAATAATAAAATAGCTATTTTGGCACTCAAATTCCGACTGATAAAATTCGTCTGAACATTTTGTTTTACATTTATCTAGTGGTAAAGAGGAATCATGTTCAAAAAGTAACTTAATCGAATATATACTCAACATTCTATGTTAAAATGGCCGCTTATTTGGTGCCCGGTATTGTATAATATTATTCGAGATCTCGGTTATATTACGAGTATTTAAGAATGTATCCCAATCAAAGAAGAAAGTAATAGTTGCGGAAGTTATGTAAATCGTTTTAAGTTTTTAAAACAAATTGTGATTAGAAAAAAACAGATATGTAAATAATTATTAAATAAGCTAAATATTATGTACAGTACAATTAATACAGTAAAATATAGAAATTATTGTAAAAATAAATAAAAGCAAACTTAATTCAGAATTTACGAGTATGAACAAACTGAAAAGTAAAATGCATTGAGACGCAAACTTTGTTGTTGATTATTATCTTTGTATCGTTTTTATGTTATAAAAGAATAAAAATAGTATATAGACTAAAAAAAAAATATCCTTTAAACATTCCCATTCCAAAAACTTTTAATTATATTTTTTTTGTATTTTTTTGTGTAGTAAAAGACTCTATAGGCTTTTATAATTTTAAGGGAAAAAATTATAGTTTACCATTTTGAAAACATTTTCATAGCTGGATTGTTTTTGCTGTCCACGCACACACACACACACTCATTAGAGTATCCCAATGTCCCAATGATATGCAATGAAATATTTGATTGAATTGCATGATTCAACAAACAAAACAACAATAAAAAGTAAGGAAAACCAATTCAAATAGAACAAAATAAAAAGACACACTCTAAATTTTTTACAACTGTTTCTTGGAATAATATTTTTATTTATATGTATTTTAAATTTTCACATTTGTGTAACAATTTTTTTTTTTAAATATAATTTTGAAATATTATTTTATTTTCATTTTATTTGTAGTTTTTGATCATCAAACTTGGTCGCATATTTTTCTTTTTCTTTAACTTTAATCTAGATACAATATATTATCTTTTTTGTATATGATTTAATATTGTATATAGTGTAGTATATTAAATAGAGTAAGTTTTAATGTAAATAGACAACTTTTTCTTTTTGGTTTTGATATTTTTTTTTTTTTTTCAAATATGTATGTTTCAGTGTAGTATTAAATTGTTCTAGCGTAAAATTTGTCCCCATTTTTTTTTCTAAAGAAGATTTATATTTTTTCTCAAATAAATATAAATAGAAAATTAAACTTAAAAATTTAAACAAAAATATAGATCACCCATCTGACAGGAGTTATGAAAAAATATATATATAATATGTTTTTATATATGTTATTATATGCATAAGGTTAGTAATTTATATTATTTCTTAACTTAAAACATTTAATCATAATACATCTAATATTTGTATATATGAAATTGGTGGGTATATTATTTAGAACTACGATGGTTTTTATTTTCTTTTTTTAGGAGAATATTTTTGTTTTATTCTTTTTAATAAATTTCTCTGTAACAACGTTATTATAAGGTTTAGCCTATATTTTAATATAATTTGTTCGCTAATTTTTTTTGCTTCACTTAAATTTATTTGTCATTAAAAATAAATAAATATTATTGTACTAAATTCGAAGACATTATTTAGTTGAAAATATCTAGTTTTATGTTCTACATAATTATATACTTTTAAGAGTTTTATTTTAGTTAATTTGTTTTAATTATTTTTTTATTTAATTTGTGTGTTTAAAAATCGATCACAAAAAAGTTAAATCGAAGAAAATGATTTAAGATAGATCTTCGATGTTTGGAATGATAAACAATTGTTATATTTAGTTTTCTCAGAAAAATATAAACACTCTCAGAGAATTTTTGGCAAAACTTATTTTAAAATAATAAATATTTATATTTTCTTGCTCCATTTTTGATAGGGAAGATGAAATTAAGGAGTCTTTATCAACAGAAAACTGAACGACTGATGGATTAGAATAGATATACTTGCCATTCTGGTTATACATTGGAGATGATGATAATATTTAACTTTTTTAATACAATTACATATTGATAGTAGAAATGTATGATAAAAGTATCTAATAGAAATATTTTTTGTATTTATAAAAACAATTGGTAACACAAAATTTGTAATGCAATATTATTTTTATTTCACCGTGTTTAGGCTCAAGCTCCAATTATACATATAGTACCTACCAACGTGATAATGTCATGACGAAACTATAATCCAATACTTGCTGTATTAGGCTATTGAATATAATGGAAAATGAGGAGAATAAAAGAGTAATTACGTCCAAGGGCTTTTATTATTGAATATGAATATGTTTGTTTGGATCATCGCATAAACATTATTAAAATTGAAAATGTTACTAAACTCACCATTGCGCGAGAGGGGTCACACTTGCCACTTTTAAATATGTTTGGTATAACCCGGAAACTGAGCATAATTCGCAAATTGTACAATTACAACTTTTTGATCAAAATTAAATTTCCTATTGAGAAATTTAACAAAAACTTTATTAAAGAGTTTTAGTAGGAAAAAATAACAAAAACCAAGCCAAAAATACAAACAATTTCTTATTTTTTTTGCTAACTTGCGTATACTTTTTTTGGAACAATAATAACATAAGACTTGGTACTAAAAAAAATGTTAAATTTGTCATGTAGTACCAAGAACTTGGCTTTTTCAAAAAATACGAAAAATAAAAAGAAATGGCAAATATTTTGAGCAAGTCTTAATAAAGTCTTGCACATTTCCTTTATTTTATATCTAAAAAAAAAACATTATAGACTAGTCTTGCACATTTCCTTTATTTTATATCTAAAAAAAAAACATTATAGACTAGTACAAAATTTATGAATATTTTTCGATTTTTTAATTTGTTTTTGTTATTTTGTCCAACTTAGTTTTCGATAGGAAATTAAATTTTGTTCAAAAAGTTTTATAAAGAACAATTATCATCACAAAAATGAAATTGAAAACATGAACGAAAAATTTAGTTCTACTTTTGGTTACTTACTGAAGGGTACGCTGTCTTAAGAGCGAAATTGATACTTCTAGCAGATTATAACTTAAATCTTATAAGTAATCCTGGGCTTACAGAAAATCAGTTCCCGTCATCAAAAAAAAATCTCTCTGCATTGGGAATGTGGGAACGATTTTATAACTAGAAAAAGATGACAGCGAATCATGTCAAGTTCTCGTCTCGTTTTCCCGTAAAATTTCCAATCAAGTTTCAGGCTGTTTGCGTTAGTGGAAGCACCTTGCGGGGTGGTACTTTTTTAAGGATGATTTGTTTTTGTTTTCGTATAAGGTGCAATTGACACAAATAATATTTATAATATCCATGGGGGGGTGGGGATCACTGGAGTTTGATCCCCACCCTCCCCGAAAATTTTGAGAAATGCATTTGTAAATCATATGTTTCCGTTTATGTACGAAATTTATACTAAAATTTCTGTGATAGTTATTAATTTTGTTCAAAACTTTCTGAATTAAGTATTAAGCTCATATAGTACCTGCATAATTTTTAAAGAACATAATAAGGTACCTATCTTTCTTGATGATTTCTTAAGTCAGCTTGAAATGAGATTCGTGAACCATAATTCCATAATTTCCTCTTTGTGCATTCTGATTACCTCAATTCTTGGCAAGAATGAACAAAATTTTAACGAAGGAAACTTCAATGTTTAAAAAAAAATTGTATCGTGAGAATTTAAAGCTTTAAAGCCTAGTAACATATACATTAAGTTACATACTTCCTCGTGAAATGAACAATCACCAGCGCAGAAAGTGATTTTTTGACATTGCTCACTGGTACAGACTTTTTCGAATGTGTTGTGAACGTTTGACATTTAAAACCACAATGCCTCCAATGAGGTATTAATGAGGTATATTTCTTTTGTAATCCAACTGTCAACTGTTCACCCAGAGTTCCCGAACATTTTGCACGGGAATTGCTCGTGAACGAAAACTCTCCACACAGCTTCACGAACACGTTCACGGGTGAACAAAAATGCAAAATTTTGTATGAGTTCACGACATAATTCACAAGGATGTACTAGGCTTGCTTAACCCTTAACTGGGCGCATGGGGTCATCAAAACTTTAAATAAAAAATAAATGGTTTAATATCGAACGCAACGAGTTCGCGTCTTGCCTAGCTTCTAGATCCCCCAACATATTTCATTCCGGTGGAATTTGGAAGTCAGCGTGTAAGCACGCGTCGTTGCTTTTTAGTGTCGTGACCCTATGCGATCACTTGCTTTACTTTTTTTGTGATAGCTAAATTTTAAAAATTTTCAAAAAATCTCAAAATTTTTTTGCTCTCAATACTGCAACATTTTTTTGCAATGAATATGCAAAAACTGCAAAAGATGGGTTATCAAAGAGAAAAGATTTTTTCCAAGCTATACCAAAACGTTGACAGTTTTGAGGTGTTATTTCCTTATTTTTTTCTGACATGTTTCTCGTTGCGACCACTTGTGTGAGAAGTATTTCTTATCGTTTTCAAAACAATTTTCCTCCTATTCTGTGCATAATTTTGTATAATATTCAAGGCAAAAAATGTTTGCCCTAAGGCGAGGGCAAACATTTTTTGCCATTAATTTATTTATTTATTTATTTATAGGCCTAAAAATGGAAAACAATTATTGTTGAATGCAAAAACCATTTGCATGCAAATAATGCAGTGAGGAAAGTATATTTTTTTTTGGAAGTGAAAACTGTAAATATTTTTTATTCACAACACTATTTCCTGGCACGCAAAGAAATTGCCGTTCAATTGTTTGGTAATTCCATATGACACCAAGGGTTTTTTTTTGCATGAAACTGTAAACCAATCATGCAAAATAGTTATATTGTATTTCCCCTCAGTAATTTGAGATAGGTATGCGAAAATATTTGTATAGATTTCCTTTTTGCAATGGAACAACAGTAAACTAGGCTTTAACGACGCAAAACAATGTCACTGACATTCGTTCACCAAAAAAATTGCGCTTGGCATTTGTATTTGCTTTTGCATGGAACAATTTTTCTGAAAAGTGTAAACTGAAGAGGGATACAAAAATTTCGTTTATCCACAGGTTATAGCACTGACTTTTTTTTGCGAGGCCAATTTTTTCTCACACCCGCGTTTTTTACTCAAAAGAACTGTATAGGTATTTATGGTGAATTTTTTTTCCGAAATATTATATCCTCCCCCCAAATTATTGTCTGGTGACGGCCGTGGTCCAAATCACCGTGTCGTTTCTTTGGAATACGGTAGGGTGCCCATCGTATCTCTATTAAAGAGAACATGTTCTCTTTTTTTGTTCCGATCTCTTTTACACTTTTTTTTTTCTTCAAGGACCTTTTTGTTCTCTTTATTCTATGGCGTTCAGTTTCATTTTATCTCGATAATCTTTAATTTAATTGTTTGCATGTAAATATTAAAGCGATTGCTTCAAATAATATCAAAAACTGTTGAGTATCTTGAACTATGGGCGAGCTTGGCTTGAAGAGATATCTTTTTTTCTTCGACGAAACTTAAAAATAAATATATATGGTAAGAAGTCGTAAATCATAAACTGATAGGGATTTTTCAAAGTTTCAAATACTCATATTGAGAAATGTATGGAATTGTCTAAAATGTTCTTCAAATCACTATACAAAATGCAATTACTGAAAGAATGTTTACTCCGATTGGTGGTCAATGGGCAAGAAATATGACCTTAAATTTAAATTATATTTTTATTTCTCTATATATTTTTATAATAAAAAAAAGTATTTTTTTAAATCAAAACGGTAGTAAGGAAAAGTTATAAAAAGAAAAATGTCAATGATTTGGACGAGCGAAAGGATTTCAATTAAATCATTTTATATTTTGTATTAGCTATTTATAAATATATTTTATTACAGAATTCATATTTAAATTGGTATTATTACTTTACATTTTTTCATTTTTATAAAAAAATTATTTCCGTTTTTATTATTTTAATTTATGTTTAATAATTTTTTCTTCAATTTTTTTTTGTTTTGTATGTTCGCTTTTCTGTTCTCTATTTTTTTCTGGAAAGTTCTCTTTTTTTAAAAGCTTTGGGAGGAAAATGTTGTCTTTTTGTAAAGATCCCAGATGGACACCCTAGAATACGGCCATAAAATATGGCACACACTGTATAATAACTTTAATTCCTATTGAAAACCAATGGATTTGCTACGCTCCACCTTGTATATGAGTTGATTATTATATAGACCACATGCGACTGCCACATGCTTTTAGTATATCAAAATGGCCGCCAAAAACTTTTGACTATGATACTTATTTAGTAATAGTGTTTTCTTAAGGTTGTCAGGAAAAAGTCTCCAGAACTCTGCGATCCAGAATGGCAAATGAAAAAGTTGCAACTCTTTTTTTGATTTGAAGTTTGGGCTTGTGCATTTATGGGTGATTAATCGTTCAAACAGCTGCTTCTCTGAATATTGATATCTCCTCAATAACTAGAAGGACTTTCTTCACCTGGGAACTTTTATTTGAGTAAATTTCTTACCAAAGCACATATTCCCCAGCATCACATGAAGATGCCATGCCGATGATGGAGAGAAAGAAATGTTATCCATTTTTGTTTTACATTGTTTTAGATTGCATAATCGCAATTCCAGAATTAAATAACTAAAATATAACATTTCACATTTTGGCGTTTAACATGTGCGTATGTTGCGTGCTTCTAGTTTTGATTCTTTTTTTAAATCCAGAATCGATTTCCTCTTCTTGTGCGAAATGAACGAAATATTCAGAACACTTCCGGACAAACAAACGAAAAATACTACCTACACATATCAATTTTTTATCATTCCAAGCATTTTATTGTTTAAGAGTTTATAAAGACTTTTTTTTTTAATATTAATTTTGTTATAGATAAAGATTTTTTTTCCTAGACATTTATTAAATTTTCTTATAATTGATTCTGGTGTTTGGCTCTTACTGTGTTTGAAATGTTATTTTTGTTTTTTAAGTTTAAACATTATATTTACAGAGATAGACAAATTAAAATACAAAAAAAAATAATACACTCAATAAAATAAAGAAACTCGAAGACAAAATTAGTTTACAAAAAAAGGAAAAAAAAAATAAATAAATTGAGTAAAATTTAATTAAAAAAGTTGAAGACTTTCAAAAATTATTTTGGTTAATTCATCCAAACTTCTCTCTCTTCCTTTAAATGTTTAGAAATTTTGTGTACTTGACAACCATTTTTATTTTTTTTTTATTATTTTATGCTTCAACCAATATGATAAAACAAAACCAATTCAACTTTTCGACCACTACAGAGTTAATTTATATCATTGAAGATGAAAACTTTCACAAATCAAAGAATAAAGAGTGTCAAGTTCAGGAATGTTTCCAATCCTAATTACGTTTTGCAAAGCAATCAAACAATTTTACCACAAAGGCATCGTACCGACTTTTCTTGTTTCGGACAAGTTTTATGGCTTAAGAAAATTGTTATAATGTATACATACATTCATACATAAATGTAAATGAATATAATGCAAATTAATAATTATAATAACTTGCTTTTCACAAACCAAAACAATAAAACTTTTTCATGACTTAGTTTTGGATAATTTTAATGAAGAGTAGGTACTTTTGAGTGATTTTGTTGAATGAATGAGGAATTTTAGAAGTTTTGAGAAATGATTTTATATTTTTGGAAGAGGAACATGAAATTGCGTAATTAAATTGAAATTAAATCAAGTACCTAAACTTCCTTTGAACACTGAGTGAAGGGATTAAACTTGCCACAGGTAAAGCATATTTTTGTACAGAAACAACTTGTATTTATGTAATTGGAGTCTGTGCTACATTTGTTTAAGGATTCTTGAAAGAAAATAAGGATGAAACAGAGATCTCCAAAGGACTGCCGGCCGGCCGTCTGCTACAGAGAGGAAGACCTTGGACTCAGGTAAAAAACGCAAGCATAGAAGAGGACCTTAACCAACTTGGCATGCAAAACTGGAAAGGGAAAAAGTATTGCTAGAGAGCTGTCTGGAGAAGGTTATTATTGGTATAGAATTAGCTCAATAGTTGGTGTCGAATTTGCTAGTTATTTTATGCGATCGAGTGAAGTTCTATTTTTATAAAATTAAATATTATATAAGATTCTTTTAAGAAATTTATTATTTATAGATTTTTAAGCAAAAATAAATTATATAACAGTTTTTATGTCAAAAATAAAGCACAATACAAATGATCAAGACAAAATTATTTAATAAATAATAAAGTAGATGTAGTTGCACATTGCACAAAATTCATTTAATGATTTTTGTTTCTAGTTTGGCTTCCTTATTTTATTTTTAAAAGTTGGTGGTTTTTGTATACAGAGGATCAATTCTACGATAAACTATTTTTTTTTTTTTTTTTTTGGATTAGATTGAATGTTTTCTTCCTCAGATCCATTGTACATTCTAAAGAAAATGATTATCCTTAAGAAGATTTTTTTCTTCCTGTTGAAAGACCTATTTTATATTTTATAAATATTTTTTGGCAAAATCATTGATAAAAAGAAAAAATATCACTCTGTAAAAAATTAAGCCTTTTATCGAAGATACAAAAAGAGTAAAAGAATATATAGACAGTCATATAGTTCTCTCCGATATAGATTTCTTTTTTTTTGTAATTTATTTTGTTTTATTAATTTTTTTCTATTTTGTTTTTGGTAAAAAGATCAAATACAGTTATATAAAAAGAAACTACCATAGTCAAACAACTTTCACATAAATATTATAGTTTGACACACTTTCATTTTTATTATTTTTGTTTTTGTTTTTGAAGAAGAAGAAAAGAAAATGTTAACATTTAAAGTTTTTTTTTTTGTTAAAATTTAAACAATTAAAGCGATTGAAATTGAACACAATATTAAAGTTAAACTTCAAACTATTTAGTCAGGCTATTTATTGTAACAAAATTTTAATCGCTGAAAATATATATAATATTTTGTTTCGAAAATAGAAGAAGAAGTAGAAGATGTAAACAAGATTACCGACATTAAAACTACTAAAACTAAAATTAATAACAAGAACACAAAATTTAAATAAAAAATATATATTTAAATTATATTTAAGAATAAGCGAAAATAAAATAATTCCACTGTTTCCTGATTATTATTTTATTATTTTTTTTTTTTGGTTTAAAAATTAACGAGTTATGCAACAATATATTGTGGTTTTTGTTTTAACAAAAAATAAAACATGTTTTTTATTCTTAAAGAGATTTTTATTTTTATTTATACCGGAGTTTTGGGTAGTTTCCGTCTTGTTGGCGATGCCGGTGATTTGTCTGTAGTTTCAGGGTCTGTTTGATTTTTTTAGAGTAGATAAAACAATACGAGATTTTTTTAAGAAATAAAAATCAACTCACACATCTAATTAAATAAATTTATGAAAAAAAATTAATAAAGAAGAAGAAAAATTAAAAAAAAAAACAAACACACACAACTCACCTGCAACAAGACCCAATCCAACGGGTCCATCACCAGATTTACGAGGTCCACTTTGATTGCCACCACTATTACCAGGTGGAAGATTTTCATCGAAAAGATCACACATACGGAAGTCTGTTGCATGTTCGACAAGCAATTCTACTATGTCTCCAGTGCGGTCCATTATAGAGCATACCTCTTCGAAACTACGATCGATAAGAGACATACTATTCCATTCAAGGATCTGGAAATTAAGGTTTAAGATATTAAATTTATTTTATTATTCATTTTTTTTTTGCTAAACAAATAGAGAATAAAATCATTTTTTATAATGTTTCTGGTTTTGAATGTCATAAATGTTGTACCTAATGTAGCAATTTAACCCTTCACCTTTATGATTCGAAATTTCTGTTAAGTTGAAAATTACCATTGGAGAAAGTGAAGAGAACTAGAAATCTTGAAGTCCTACTTACCTCTGGGGACCACAGTGCACATCAAGATTTTTTCTCAGGAAATTGACTGCGGTTACATTTTTATTATTAAAATCGATAAATTTGTAAAGCACTGGTGACATTTTTAAAGTTTTTTTTCTTTACTTTTTCCATCTTAACTTTTTTACTTCAGTAAATAACAAAAAAAAAAATATGACGTATTGAGATTTTGTCGTGAAAATCGATGTTCGTTTCATTTTTCAAAACCGATGCATTTTAACGGCGCTGGTGACAGTCCAAAAATTTGCAAAAGATTTTTTTCACCACTTCTTACTTTTTTCATCATATCTTTTATTGCGGCCAATAAAAAATAAAAAATGGCGCATCAAGATTTTGTCGTGGCAAATCGATTGCCGTTACCTACATTATTTTAAATGGAACCATTTTTACGTCACTGGTGACAGTCCAAAGTATGATAATCAAATTGTCTGTAAAGTTTAGGCTAGTAAAAATAAGCGTGGCAGTGGGTGGTTTTTATTTAAGACACTTTCTCCAGCTGAGAAGAACCAAGTATGAAAATTTTATCCAAATCGTTGGTTTCCGAGAAACCGCAAGCATACAAACAATTAACGTGGCAGAGGGCAGTTCTTACAAATATTCTTTTTTAACTTTCTTCCTGCTTAAAAGAACATACTACGAAAATTTCATCCAAGTCGTTGGAGGCGTTTCCAAGAAACCAATTACAAGAATTTTTCGCTTGATAAAAATATTCAAACAAAATTTTTTTTCCAAAAAGTACGGTATTGGGCCGGTGTATCATCTCGGTATGGTTTCGAGTCCTTTGTAGCTAGTAATCATGTCGCTCTTGTTTCCGATATCGATACCAAATGAGACCGAGAGCGAGACTTTTTATATTTCACCACAGGGTCATAAATCCTGGGGCTAGAAACCAATATTGAGGTTTTAAAACAGATTTTTGGATTCCATTGAATTTGAACAAATTTTGTGGAAAAGCTTAATTTAATTTTTGATTCCTTTTGGTGTTTCTATAGAAACCTAAAAAAACCTCTCCATCGATATGAGCGATATTTACAATTTTACAGGGAGTCCACAAGTCCACGTTCACCAAAACAGTTCCCATGAATGTTGCTGCATATCTTCCAATTAATATTTCTAAAAAGTTTTAAAATTTCCCATATGAGCGGAAACCCGTCAAAGTTCTGAAAAACATTAGGGTTTTCTAGGAATACTTCTAAAATTAGTGGAAACAGAGACAGTATACCTCAATCATGCAGCAACAAACCACACCAATGCAGCCTCTATCAACGATCATTCGACGTATGTGACAAAAGCAAAAAATGTCACAGCAGAAAAACAACAACAACCAAAACCACCTATAATAAGGCTCAACACGGAAACAAAGAATAGTGATCTAGGACAATAAGGGACTATCTCAAAAACAAGAAGAAAGAGAACTATACTTACACCATCAGTGAAGAAAGGAAAATTCTGCACCTTCTTCACCAAATCAATTCAACATGGAAGTCAAAGATGGACTTTAGACCGAGTATCTGCCATCAACGTTGGCCCCATTCGATCAAGGAAAGCGAAGAACAAAAATTAAAACTCTCTGGTGTTAGAAGATAAGAAATCGTTTGGCTTAGCTGTTATCCATTTGATCCTTAAACAAAGAGCCCTTTGGGAACCCTTCAAAAGCATGCACATAAGTAGTTCAGTGCAAAAACTGTCAAATAAGAAGAAAATTAGAATAGTTATAGAAAAAAGACTCAACAAGAATTCAAGACAGGGTAAGTTTGCATCTTGACTCGCCCTACGGTTTGCAGCTATAGTTCAGAAGAAGAACATGGACTAACCACAGCCTCAATAATACAAGAGCCAGCTCCAAGGCCCCAGCAGTAGTATTTTCACAAAGGAAACAAAAACAAAGGACAAACAAGCTGGTGACTGCCACTAAGCTTAATGTGAATGGGTAAATGAAGGAGCACCTCGAGGCCGATCAGGCTCTTCGTTAAGAATAAGTTTGAAGCGTCTCAGGTCATGATCCTGAGCCTGAGATCATTGGAAGCCCCACATATCGTCAACGAAGTCAAAGATGACGCAACACTAATTACTGATTCTTCAGCATCATCCAGATATTAATCCAGGTATTTTTTTTCAGCAAACTTAGAAGCCATGTGCACCTATTTAATGGAGATGATTTCAATGACTGCTCGAACGCAACTTCTTCTGATGGTGGGAACTTTCTAGTGAACTGGTTGGATAAAAATATTAACCCTCATTCATTCCTTGTGGTCTCTCAACCCAAACCGACATTTCCCAGAATACCACCTGACTGGACTTGTTCCAGCTTTCATCCAACTTCATCAACATGGTTGCCAAGATGCAAAATTATTCATGCAAAATCCTTACTGGAGATGCAGATCATGAATCACTCGGTCTTTACATTTTATCTGATCACAACAACAGATTACTTACTTACCCCCAGTTTCACAGTCTCGTTTAAACCTAAAACTGAGTTCAATTGTTCTACTGAACTGAAGTTTAAACCAATAGTGGAGTTTAAACTCTCACTGTGAAACTGGGGGTTAAGGTGGCGCTGCAGTCCGGAGTGGACCAGGGCCTCAAATAACAAGCTTCTTCTAGCCGGCTTGTCTTCTAGTTAACTGTATCCAGTTTCACACGCCAAGTTGGTAGAGGTCCTCTTCAACTCACGTGTGCCACCTGTTACGCTGTTCGTTGTTCTATTTACTTCTCCATTCTTCATCTATGCAGACGGGACCAAAAATCACCCAAAGAAATTTCCTATCATCCACCGTGTATAGTGCCCATGCTTATACAGTGACACTTTAGTTGTTCGAGAGAGGGCTATGCTTCTCAAAAATTTGCAGTTTTGTCAATTCCAGATTGTTCTTAATCTAGGTTGAAAACAGTCGGTCAATTATCAAAAGCATATCAGAGCATGAGTTTCTCAAGGATCCATATATCTCTACAACATCTTCACAGCGGACCTCAATCTAAGAATACAATGAATACTATATGAGTTTGCTGCATGCAAACGATTTGCTAACGCTTAACCCATGCCACCAGTCATTGCAGTCCGAAGAGTAAGAACACTTGAGATGGCTGTGCTAGATAATTGAACACAAGATGGGGCGTGAAAGTCAATTAAGCCAAATCCGAGAGGGCTCGGTTTTGAAGACCGGTGATAGGACATTGAAATATACGGTTAGCCAGAAGCTGCCACATCCTTTAAGCGGTTCTTAACTATCCGCTCATTGAAGGGGTTGTGACTTACCTAAAATTAATTGAACACAGGAAAACAGGGAATGATTAAATATACCGATGTACAATGGTTTTGAAATTCTGGATATAAAAATGGAAGGGAAAAATAGAGCTGGGTAAAGCTTCCCACATTCGTGTGGTTCGGCTAAAAAAAGAATTTCTGTACTTAACAGTACGTTCAAAATCCCAAATATGATAATTGTATTGTATTCTCATGAGTCTCAAGCTACGAACGGCAGCTGTACAACGTCAATCACAGGGTGCAGCAAGGAATTCGAAGTTCAATACAAATGCTTTAAGTGATCCCAACATATGTCGTAACTATGTCACCAACCTTAACGACAGAGCTTCGTCATTAAATGGAATACAACATTCAACAATTGATGAGATGTGGGGTGATATAAAAAGTGTTTTTATGGATGCTGGATCCGAAACTGTACCCAAGCAGTCGAGAGTTAGAGACTCTTGGATATCCCAAGACACCTGGGATAAAATTGAGCTTCGCAAATCGTTGAAGATGCAAATAAATGCCGAAGCAGATGCTCAACGAAAGGCTGAATTGCGAAGAGAGTATCGCTTAGCACATAAGATGGTCTATCGCTGTGTGAGACGAGACAAGAGGGTGAGGTTAGACGGTCTCGCAGAAAATGCGGAAAACGCTGCAAGAAGAGGAGACATGAGGGAATTGTACCAAATATCCAAGGAAGTTGTCGGGAAGAAAACCAACACCAATCATCCTGTAATGGATGTGGATGGTACACTTTTGGTATCAATCGAAGATCAGCTGCGCAGGTGGAAGGAGCACTTTTGTGCCTTGCTTAATGAGGATTCTGTCGAGCAGAGTGCTGAAGTGCCCCAGCTTAACGAGATGCGTAGATCATATAGGGGTATTGACATCGAGCCCCCTACAGTACTGGAAATTCAATCTTCGATAAATCTTCTCAAAAACAACAAAGCAGCTGGACTTGATGGTATACCAGCCGAGTTCCTGAAAGCTGACCCTGTCAGAACGGCTAGTATTCTACACCCGTTGATACAAGCTGTGTGGGAAAATGAAATCTATCCCAGCGACTGGAAGGATGGTGTAATTGTTAAGTTGCCAAAGAAAGGTGATCTTAAGAATTGCAACAATTGGCGAGGTATTACAGTTTTGTCCGTTTTTCCAAAATTAATGGCAACCATCATTCTGGAGCGGATAAAGGTTAGAATCGAGTCTACACTCAAGAGGCATCAAGCTGGTTTCCGCAGTGGGCGGTCTTGTGTCGACCATATCAACACTCTGCGTATCGTTCTTGAGCAGTCTGCGGAATTTCAATCACCGCTTTACCTCATGTTCGTGGATTTTGAGAAGGCCTTTGACCGAGTCAACCGTGAATGTATATGGAGATCACTTCTTGGTAGAGGAATTCCCCCAAAAATTGTTGCCATTATAAGAGAGTCCTATAACAACGCAAGATGCTTTGTTTTACACAATGGGCAGCTATCCGACTCTTTCGAAGTGCGGCAGGGTGTGAGACAGGGAGATGTTCTATCGCCAATTCTCTTTCTACTGGCGATTGACGATGTCTTGACGGCCAGCGTTGGAACATCAGAGAGGCAGGGCATTCAATGGAGACCGTTTGAAAGGCTTAGCCACTTAGACTATGCCGATGATATATGTCTCTTGGCAAATAACATCAGCGGGCTGAACGGGATGTGTCAAGCTCTGAAGTTAAAAGGAGAGGCGAGTGGTCTTAAAATAAATAGCAAAAAGACAAAAATAATGCTCACAGGCCGCTCCACACATCAGCGTATTTTAATACAGGAGACGCCAGTTGAAGAGGTTGAACAATTTAACTACCTTGGAAGTATTGTTTCAGCAAATGGTGGTACTGATCTGGACGTTCAAAGTAGAATAAATAAAGCTCGCGCAGCCTTCGGTTCTCTCTCCCAAATTTGGAACTCATGTCAAATCTCCTTGCGCACAAAGTTGAGATTCTTTGAATCCAATGTCAAATCCGTGCTGTTATATGCTTGCGAAACCTGGAAAGTCACGACTACCATCTCAAAGAAATTGCAGGCTTTTGTGAACCGTTGTCTACGCCATATTCTAAAAATTCGCTGGCCACAAACTATATCAAACGAGGAATTGTGGCGCAGGACAAGCCAGGAGCGGCTGGACGTTGACATAAGAAAGCGTAAATGGCAATGGATTGGTCACACACTGAGGAAACCAAACGATGAAATTGCAAAGCAGTCATTTGAATGGAATCCTCAGGGTGCACGGCGGGTTGGAAGACCAAGAACAACATGGAAATCAACAGTTCTAGCAGAAGCAGACTCCCAGAGAAAGACGTGGCCACAGTTAAAATATCTATCTGCAGACCGAGAAGGATGGAAACGATTTGTTGGCGCCCTATGCCCCAACCGGGGTTACAGGACTTGATGATGATTCAAGCTTAATGTGAATGAAGGCTTTGTAGATTACAGCCAGACAAATTTCTTGCATCTTCGAAGAAAACCTTAATCACTTTTCAGCGTTTTTGGCGTCGTTGAATATGTAATCATTCCACAGAATGTGATCTGTGATGCACATACCTAGAGCTGAAAGCTGTTCAGTTTCCTCGATGCAAGTACTGCTCATAGTTAGCGGCATTTGTGATTGGTGGTGGGTTTTTCTATAGTCACAGTAGACAGTATTGGGTTTTTGAAGCATTAAATTCTATGTGGTGTTTAGTTCTTCACTGGACTATGCTGTCAAGATCAGAATTTAAGGAGCTTATCATACGCTGTCGTTGAAGTTCCACATCCGAACGGCAGGGATGTATATCTTGAAAGGAATATAAAAAGCTGATGGTGCTATCGTCAGCAAAACAAAGTTATGGATTAGAAGTTTCTAATAAGAGAACATTAATGAAAATGAAAAAGAGAGTACGAGAAAAAACGGAGCCCTGGGGCACACCAGCATTTATTTTATGAATATTAGACTTGAAACCGTCTAACACAACTTGTATTGATTGGATCGAATGGTAATTTCTGTTCCAAAGAAGAAGAAATTCATCAATACCAAATGCACGAATTTTCGATAAGAAAACTCAATGCCAAGCTCTATCAAATACTTTTGGAATATCAAGTGCAAGAATCTTACTTTTTCCAAAATGATAATATTGGTTCCACTGTTCGGTGAATTAAGCTTTCCATTTCCACCGCATACATCCTCTTATTCGAAATAAGGGGAGTGTTTGAGAGAAACATCCTGTATATATGCAAGAAACTCAATTGTTTTGACCAACAGTGACGAAAGTATTTCAGCAAAACTAGTGGTTCTAGCAGTCATTTGTTAGTACATTGCGGCTTCTAGCTTCAAACTCTGTGCTGATTTCTCTTCCTCGAATTAAAAAAACACTCCGAGGAGACTGAGACGATACCAAGACGAGATAAAATCGAGACTGAGATGAGATTATGATTTACGAAACTGATAACGAGGATTGAAATACAAAAGGTTTGATTTTAACAAAACCAAGACGAGATTTACAAAAGTCTTCACTTGCCTCGTCTCCTAATGGCCAGCGTAGGCCTATAGGGACCTTTATTTTTGACTTTCACAAGGACTAGAATTGGAAATGCTTGGAAAAAAAGTTTGGTTTTAACAAAACCAAGACGAAATTTACAAAAGTCTTCGCTTGCCTCGTCTCCTTATGGCCAGTGTAGGTCTATAGGGACCTTTATTTTTGACTTTCACAAGGACTCGAATTGGAAATGCTTGGAAAAAAGCTTTGAAGTCTACTTGATAGCTCCAAAGTACCATTGTTCATGTATAAACAAATTGATTGTACTTTGCGGTCTTCTACTGGTTGAAAGTTGGTTTGTAGAAAAGTCAATCCATGTTATTTACCGTCTTGAAACGTATATTCTATCAACACTCAATGAAAAGAGTATCTATACCATCATCATCAGGATTACTAAAACATAACTTTTTTGATTAAATTGATTCCCTATTGTGTGTCACCAGGTTGTCGTCATATCGAGGGCATACTCTTCAAAAGAAAGGACTGTGTGTTTCTGAGAGCACACTTTCTATGATGGCTATTGGTAAGATATACAAGAAGAAGTATTCAATTCAAACAAATATTACCTTATCACCCTGTTGTAATCCATTCTTTTCTGCTGGTCCCCCAGGCACTGTCCAAACAATATAAGCAAAGAGTCTTCCATCAGCACCAGTTTTTCCACCAACAACTCGCATTCCAAAGCCTCGCGCTGTAGGGACAGAAAAAATAAAAAAAAAAATAAGAAAAACAAGAAAAAATACATTTAAACTCATTTATCCGAACGGTGACGAGGCATATAGACATTGAAGTAGCTCAAGAAGTGGCCATATTGCTATTGTGTGTAAACGTGAGGGCTATCAACTTAAAGGGTTTTTTGTTCATATATAGAAGGTATAGGTATATCCAAGAGACATAGCAGAGACATGCCAGACCAGAGTATATGGCAACAGAGGTTGAAAATATGTATTAAGTAGAGTCGTGCGAAAAGTTATGGTTTCCATCTTCATTTTATTGATATATATTTTCAGCTCAAGAAATGGATATTATGAAATGAATGGCTTGACTGAGTGTGAGGGTGATTCCGAGGAGAATGGGGATGAGGATATGGGGAGAAAGAAATTCGATTTCTTTTTTAATGCCATTAGCTAGCTCTCTTGGTGCATGATATTCAAGCCATTCAAAGGATGATATATTTTTTTTTCTTTTACTTTCTGATTATATTTGTATAGGTATGCAGAGGGAGATAGAGGTTGAATGGAAAGTGATGGTGATTTCAGTTCAATAAATATTTTTATGAAGGTGTATTTTTGATGATAAAAGGAGGTCTTTCAAGGAAACAAGACATATAGCCAGGATCTCAAATGGAAAAATTATGTTTATTTTTTATACAAGTATAGGTACCTATTACCTTTTCCTTTGAAAACTTAAGGCAAAACGAAAAATTATTATACGCGCATACCTATATCTCCACATATAGCTTAGGCAATTTTATTTTCAAAATCGATTTAAACAGATGAAAAATGATGATTTTCTTTTTCATAAATGGCGGCATAAATTTATACTAAGCTACGTGTTGTCATAACTTATATGGTTTTTTGGAGACTTTCAGTTGTAGTATATGCAAAGTTGAGCCAATGAAAGGGTTGCAGATTAACATTTCAAAAAAGAGCTTTTATGTGGGACATTTATTTTGTATTAGTATAAGAAGGCGAACATGCTAGTGAAAGCCCTAACTGGATTTCGGAAGAATGCAAATCATTCCATGATAATGACTTTTTGATTACTAAAAAATAACGTAGGGTTCCATCTGACTTGAAAAAAAAACGGACTTAGTGTAGGTACTATAACCAATTTTTTTGAGTTCCAATACTCGTTCTTGCAAGACTGACAAATTATCATTGAATTTTTTTTTCTATTTTCGTAAAAATTTTAACTTTAAATATTAGTCTAAAATATGTAAGTGATTTTCCACGAAAAAAAAAAACTTACAGGTGGAACGTCCACTTAATTCATCATGTCCTGTAGCCGTTGGGCGTCATCAAAACGTCTCCATCCTTCACGGTATGCATTAAGTAATTTACCTGTGGCCATTTCTTTCTCTGGGATTCTGCTTCTGCTAAGACAGTAGTTGATTTCCATGTTGTTCTTGGTCTTCCAACCTGTTCGGATTCAATTAAAATGAATGCTTTGCAATTTCATCGTTTGGTTTCCTCAGTGTGTGACCAATCCATTGCCATTTACAAACAATTCTTCGTTTGATATAATTTATGGCCAGCGAATCTTTAGGATGTACCGTAGACAGCGATTCACAAAGGCCATCAATTTCCTCGGAATAGTAGATGTTACTTTCGAGCGTTAGCAAGCATATAACAGCACGGATTTGACATTGGATTTGAAAAATCTCAAGTTAGTGCGTAAGGAGGTTTGACTAGATATCCAAATTGGGGTCAGACTACCGAAGGGCAGCACGAGCTTTATTAATTTCTACTTTAACGTCCAGATGCGTACCGCCATTTGCAGAAAAAATACTGCCAAGGTATAGCTAAACTGTTCGACTTCTTCGTCTTTCGTGTGAGGAGTTTTAAGCCTGACGCAACAGGTCAAACCGAAATAGCACCGGTTTACTAGGGTTATTATTATTCGGTGGATCCCCACTAAGATGTCATTCGTGGGATTAATATTTCCCCGAGGCAGATGAACTTCTAAACTATCTGAAGTTGTTGCTATCAACAGTTACGTTTTGTCCTAGCCGATTGAAAGATCTTTCATTGTTTGTTAATAGCAAGTTAATAGCGTGTACGTGTATTTAGTTTTTTACCTCGTTTACTTCTGAAAACCAACAAGTTTCACCTATTCTTCAATTGCTGTGAAAGCCTCTATAACGGCCTGTTGGGAGTGACCAATGTTGTCGATATCATCGGTATACAACCAAGAAGTTGGACCGATCTGTTGAAGATAGTGAAATCGGTGTTAACGCCTGCCCTACGCACTATTTGCTTCAGAAAAAGATTGAAGAAATAACATGATAGCGCATCTATGTATTTCCCGAAACCTTGTGCATGTTTGGAATAGTTCGGAAGAGCTTTTCTCTAGTTGCACATCACATTGCGTATTTTCCAATGTCACTCGAAACAACTGGATCAGTTTTCCCGAGATATCAAGCTCAGCCATCGGCATATAGAAATCCTGACGATGAATGCTATCATATGCGGCCTTTAAGTCGATGAATTGATGGTGAGTCTCGACTTAAAATTGATGCATGCACCCTTTCAACACAAGAGCTCTGCTGGTAATCAGATCTGGTGGCCTTGTTATTTTTGAGCTTCCTACGTCTTCTCTACTAAATAGTCGTACCTCATTGACTGGAGTTGGGTTCGCTTCTCACCCCCATTTCTAGCCTTCTCTGAAGTCCAATTAGTAGCTGTTTCAAAACATCTACTATTCCATGTGCTTCAGTGACTAGGTCACCTTCGCTTTTGTAGAGCCTACGCTCCGGCTTAAAAGCCAGCAGCCGTTACTTTTTTTTTTATAAAAATTTTAGGTGTTGTTTCGATTGCGAGACTCTTCGATCTCCTTGAGCTTGGAGGTTGTTTACGCCTTCTTATTTCTACGCCTAGTTTTTTCTCGCCTCTTCTCCTTGCTCAACAGTTTTCTCTCGCTGCTCTTGTTTTCTGCTGCAGAATATCGCATCTACATCTTCTTTTACCTGTTTCAGCTGCACGCATCCGCATTCATCATCATACCACGCGTTCTTTTTCGAGGGTAATTGGTAGCCTATTGTGGTCTCGGCTGCCACTTTGATGATTTTGCAATACTGGGACCACTGGCTGTTGGCGTCTGATGCACAGCAGACGTTAGATGGTCATCAATTGATACTTCTCTGGTTTCAAGGATTTAATGGTCGTATATATCAAAACAAAAATTATATATTATCGCTCCTAGTTGGAGTTCTAACAGGCCACAACTCAATGCCAACCCACATAAGCAGAATGTGAATGAGCCCATAGGACTTATGGTAGATTTATAACTTATAAACGGAAAATTATTAAGCTACAAAATATTGAGGTTAAGAAAATTTTACCACTTTTTGAAAAAGACATAGGAAACATAGAATGACAAATTCAAATTGTAAAAATCAACCACTCATTAACCATGAATTATTTAGCCATAAAACATTCGGTTTAAGTAGTTTTTACCCCTTTTCGAGGTGGTGCTATTCTTACTCGATGTCAAGTTAGCAAGGAACCCACAAAAAAAAAAAAAACGTAGAAAACCTTACACGACAAAATCGAAACTGTCACAACTAATTAATGACTAGTTAACGACAAATAATTAAGCCTACACCATTCGGTATTTACAGTTTCTACCCCATTTTTAATTGGTGCTTCGCTAAATTGATATCAAGCAAGTATACAGAACCCAAAAAAACATAGAACACATAGCACAATTGAATTCGATTTTTCACAACTTACTAAAGACTTACTAACGGCAAATTAATTAAGCTATAAGACATTAAGTATAAAAGTTCTTACCGCTTTTCGAACTATGAAGAGTAAGCAAATCACCCAAAATAACATAGAAAACATTGAACGACAAATTTGAAATTGTCACAACTTATTTACGACTAATTAGCGGCAGATTATCCTCCTGCCCATTTTTTGATTCATCAAAGTTGCTTTGCTAGCTTGACACTCATAATAAACAAATAACACAAAAGACAAGGAAAACATCGCACGACAAAATTGATTTTTTCACAACTAATTAATGACTAATCAACGGCAAATTACCAAGCACTAAAATATAAAATTTTAGAAGTCTGTCCACTTTTGAAAAAAAAACATAGAAAACATAGAACGACAAATTCTAAATTGCCATAACTAATTAAATACTAACTATGCACCTATCCAATTTTTCGATCCGTGAGAGTTGCTTTGCCAAGTTAATATCAAGTAAGCAAAGCACCCAAAAATTATAGAAAACATTGCACGATCAAATTGAATTTGTCATAACTTATTAACGGCAAACTATTAAGCCATGAACCATAAGGTATATGAAGTTCTTATCACTTTTCGACAGAGTAAATGTTAGAAGTTTTTACTACTTAAAAAAAATATAGAAAACATAGAACGACAAATTCTAAATTGCCATAACTAATTAAATACTAACTATGCACCTATCCAATTTTTCGATCCGTGAGAGTTGCTTTGCCAAGTTGATATCAAGTAAGCAAAGCACCCAAAAATTATAGAAAACATTGCAGGATCAAATTGAATTTGTCATAACTTATTAACGGCAAACTATTAAGCCATGAACCATCAGGTATATGAAGTTTTTACCACTTTTTGACAGAGTAAATGTTAGAAGTTTTTATTACTTATAAAAAAAACATAGAAAATATAGAACGACAAATTCGAAATCGTCAAAACTAACTAACCTTACTATGCACCCATCCATTTTTCGATCCATGAGAGTTGATATTAAGTTTACAAAGTATCCAAAAAAACATAGAATGATTAACGACTAATTAATGGCAAATTATCCACCTACCCTCATCAAAGTTCAAGTATTTTTCAATCCCTTAATAATATTCCGCGATAATAATTCATTATTTAGAAGGTAATTACATATTATTATTATTGCATGTTATAAGATGAAGTGTCACACGAGGACAGACAGAATGAAGCTTGATTCACTTTATTGCAACAGTTTTGGCAGCAGACTTATTTTTATAGAGAACCAACCAAAATGCCTCATGCTTTTAAATGTCCATCATTCATTAATTAAAGCTTTAAACCTTATTTGCATAATATCATCATATATGTATGTAGTCGTTAGTGCCTATACGATTACCAACTGAGCTCTGATTTAATTCCATGCACTCATGCAACTAATTGAAGGCATCAGTAAATTATGAAAATCAACAAGGATAAAGGCTATTTGATGGTGATGTCTACTCAGAATTATGTTGATGTCATCAAAATGTTTAAAACCCTCCCAGCCAGCAGCAGGAAGAGAACATATTTAAGTACGATGATGAAAATGAGGACGATCATCATCGCAGGAGCAACAAGTAAGGTTCAGACTGAGGGTATATGGAAATTCAAAAATACTCGTTTGCATGTTTAAGTTAAATGTCAAGCTCTCTCCCACACAAGGTCCTTGCTAAAAAAAAAACAAAAATACGTACAGAAAAATGTGCCATTCAAGGATAGGTAGGTAGCCTAGCACAGGCATTTTCCTTGAAATCGTTAGTTAAGCTCGGATGTGAATTCTTTGCAAGTTTTAAAATATAGCAAGGCACACACACTTTTCATTCTTCGCCCTTATATCCTTTTTTCCTATTCATTTTGATTCACTATTTTGTTTTCTGCATATGCTATTTTTTTTTCCTTCATTGTGAATGTATGTAGGTTTAATACGCGACGACGCGTTTCCTTATGCTGATATTAAAATCACATTCACGGAGATACGTCGTGGGTAAAAGTTTTGCAGACATTTCATGTGCCTTCAAGGGAGTAAGTGTAACACACAGAGTGCAAGAGACTATCAGAAGGCATGACAAGGAAACCAGAACTGAAAAGCAATTTATTTCAAGGATGCCGCCTGCCTGCCATCGGCGCGATGGAAACCTCTTGCGATTATAAGTCGAAGACAGTAGTCGACCTGTTGATTGTGGGGAAACATTCAAGTGATGTGGAATCCTTGCCAAAAGGAATCCTTTTTCATTTCTCTAGGGTTTTTCTTGTTCGTTATTGAAGATATAGTATAGATGTAGATGTATATGTTTGATGTAATTGAACTTATATGCATTAGCTGAAATCTCACCCCAATCGGTGCTGGAATTTCTCCAAAAGCACATTTTACTGTCTAACTAATCAAGCCTTCTGATGTGCATAATATATAATTCGGATTTAGATCACAACTTTTCCGATGATTTATATCTTAAAGGATTTTTTTTTTATATAATACCAATAGACCCACACACGTTTAGAAATTAGGAGGCGGAAATTGGAATTTCTCCGAATAAGGATTTTTATCAGAGAGATGGAGCGGGAAGACTTCTATGAAGATGGAAGTTTTACCCATGAATTTGCCATGATTAGGGTAAGTATAAAAAAAAACACCACAGCAGAGCAAATAATTTTTGAATGATTGCTTGAAGAATTTGTTTACCAAAATATTCGGATAGATATAGATAATAACTTCGATAATTATTATGAATTTAATGGTAAAGTGCTTTGAAATGAGAAAATTATAATGAGATATTTTCACGCATTAGAGGAAATGAAATGATTGAAGTGGGGCTTATGTTCTTTGGAGTTACCTATGTCCCTGGAGGCCCATTTCCATAGGTAGGTACGATTTAAGTATGTTTATCGCCTAGGATTCAAATATATAAAGTGTTTTCGGAGAAATGTGTGAAAAACTGATTTAACATATTTTTAACTTGCGATTTATGTATGTAGGAGTGGGGGGCGAACAGTGAGACAATTTTATTTATAAACAAAAATTTAAAAACTAATTATAAAAATTATTAATTATTTTCGTGTTCAGCATGTACAAATTTATTAAAGAAATTTGCCTTCTTTACATTATAAGAATGTTTTTTCCAAAGTCAAAATACGTAGATCAGTGAAAATGTGTGGATAACACGCCTCCTCAATTGAAAACCTTATTTTTTTTTTATTTTTTCCTTTCTATGCACCACAAGGCCTGCCGTTATTTGAAACAACAAGATTCTTCCATAATTTTGACGATCTGCCAGTCGGTGAGGGATGAGTCAGTCAGTTATACGATTTAGTAATTTTTGAAGTTCTATATATTATGTATCTCAGGAACCACTAATTCTTAGAATTTGAAGTGAGTAAGTTATTTGAATTTGATTATTTAAGTTAATACATATTGCAAATTTGAAGTATCAGACTTCATTGGTACTCGAGTTAGAGAGGGGTCACTAATTGCCCAACTTGGATCCTCTATAAAAAGGGTGTAGTATACCACAACTTCAACTTTAAACCATAGAAAATAGATCAATTGATTTTCAGTGCTGACGACAGCGAGGACTCGTTGTCTCGGTGTCATCTCGTTGATCGCTCGCCATAGTCGTCCAAGCGTGGTTTTCAGTACCGTGGTCTTTATGTTATTGTCGCTTTGGCTACCATGCCCCTTTACACAATGATCTTTGACGTGGTTTTCGTGCTATGGTCTCGCTTTGGTCCCGCTGTGATATTTACATTTGGTTTTTGGCATTGAACATGTTTTTCCGTCATTCTGATCTCGTTACAGTCTCGCCATAGTTTTTTTTTATTTTTTTTTTTAATGTTAAATTAGGTTAAAAAGAGGCTAAAATTTCCAAACTTGGTTTAACATTGTCATGGTCATTATATTTGTCTTGCTGTAGTCTCACCGTGCCCATTTATACGGCTTTCGGTGTCATGATTTTCTCGTCATAGACTTGTTTTGGTCTCACCATGTCATTTACAAGTGGTTTTTGTCATTATGCTCATCTTATCATCTACAGCTAGGAGTGGCCACGATACCAAACCAAACGATACTTTTGTAAGTATCGTCTCAGTATCGTTAAAATCGAAAAGTCCCGTCTCGGTATCGGTAACGGTATCGGTATTGGTCTCGTCTGGTTTCGGTCTGGCCTTAGTCGTAAAATAAAATAAAATGCACGACTTGGTTACAAATCCAAGGCTTGGTATTTTCAAGATTTAATTAAACGAGGTTCTTAGTATAAGGAGTACAGCCTCAGATGAGAGCCCTCAAAGATTTTCACCCAGAACACTGTCGTTCAAGGAAGCTGTTGACTATCCTTAAAAGATCCGTTTAAGGAAATTTTTCAAATAAGACCACGAGATAAAACTATATCCAGAAATGAGAGAACCTCTTTTAAATGCATACGGCGAGACCCCGACTAGTTGAACACCATGGCAACAAATGAGAAATCCACGTGTAAACGACCACGGTGAGATGAATGTCATGGTAACAACCGACAACATCACGTGCAAACGCAATCCGCAGGACGACGATGCACAGTGGTCGGAAATCAACATTTAGCGCGAACTAAATCAAAAATTGAAGGTCCAAATCACCATGACTTTTGTTATCTATCGTAGGTGGGAATACATCCGCGTACCCACTGATGACCTTGGTTTTTTATTAAAGGTCGAAAATGATACTAAAAGACCCGTTAACTGAACGATTAAACCAATATTCGCCGCATGATATGCCAAAAATGTCGAGAATTGGGGCCTTTTGTGACAATTCTAAAATTAATTGTAAAAGATGAATTAGCACGTAAATGCACTTTGTTTTTGTACTATCTTGAAAAAAAGCGACTCCCTAACGATATTAGAGCAGTCTTAACACTTGCAAACACTTGCGATTTTTCTATGCTTAACTTAAAAAAATGATAACCAAAAAATCCTTTTTAATTTGGTCCTCACTTTACAGTTTCGTAAATTTATTAAACAAATATTTACCGTTGTATGCCTTACCTGTGGTTTTAAATTATTAAAACAATTTTAATTTAAATTTTCACACCCACTACATAAACAATTCAAAATTAGCATACCATACTGCGAATAATGGTTGCATCGTTCAACTAACGGGTCTTTTAGTAACATCTTCGACCTTTAATAAAAAAATCAAGGTCATCAGTGGGTACGCGGATGTATTCTACGTACGATAGATAACATTTGTCATGGTGATTTGCACCTTCAGTTTTGTATTTAGTTCGCGCTAAATGTTGATTTCCGACCACTGTGCGATGGCGCCGTCATTATCGCCATCGTGCAGCTGTCGTCGTGTTGTCGCCGTAATCGTTGGTGACGTTGTATGTCAACATGCAAGATTTCGACCACAACCCACACAGACAGGTGACGGCTCTTAGAGCAAAAAGAGTCTCGATCACTGTTCTTCCATTTAATTTTGATTAAAGAGTGTTAAACAATTAATGAAATTGAAATTCCAAATGGAGATATTTTTAATGGACAAAGCAAAATAAAAATCTCCAAATGAGATTTATTTTTATCTCTCACTGATAAGTGGTCAGTGGTTAACCGAACCAAAAATAGAAGTAAAAGCTTCTCACTAAGAGAAACCGAAAAAAGTTCTCGGCAGGTAAGCGAAATTTTAAAGACTTTTCAAAAGGTTGAGTTTTATTTTCGACCTCTGCCTATTTCGTAATTTGTCTTACATACATACCTATATGTATGAAAGTCTTTGAATAATTTTTAAATGCAAGAAGGACTATTTGACCTTTAGAAACCTCTTGATCATTTTGTTGGCAATATATTCAAGATGTGCAAAATTTCAGTGAATTATCTCACAAGAAAAAAAAATTACATAATTTTAAGAAGAAAAACGTCACTTGGACCCATAGGTGTAAGCCACCACGAGTTGGACTTTTCCTCAATTTAATTTAAGCCTCAGTTTTTTTTTGACACGAAAGCGATACTTACCCCTCTAGAGCATGTTCAATTTAAGTATGCCATATTCTTTTCCCGAATTATCCTGTGCTTTTATTTATTGCTTTGAATATTCCTTTATTTTAATATAAATTCGTAACAATTTTCAACCCAGAATATTTTTAATCTCTCAATCTCCGCAGTGTCTCTCCAACGTTTCAATGTTTACTATAAACAAAGTATATATGTATAATAAAACTACATTCATCCATTAAAATACTCTTGTCAATTACGTTACATAAATATCTATGACAACGCTTTAACAAAGCTCGATTTTATATATTTCCAAAAATAGTCATGCCTTAGTAGTAACTAGCTACATATAGTAAAAGGATTATTATAATAAGCTTAGCTACATTTATTTGTTGTTCTGATAAATTTCAAGTATATAAGTAGGTACTCTAGCTACCTAGATTTGAATCTTTATTTATGAGTAGTAAAAAGTCAAGTATACAACCCACAACTTTTCTTCTTACTCAATAAAATAAAATACAAAAAAAAGTAGATTGTTTCATATAAAATAACTTCCTTACTTGAATAAATATTCTTCTTACTCGTGTAAAAAGATGCTTTTGATTGTGTTTATTCTTTCCCTTAGGGCATCCTGAGAATTCTCTGTGGTAATTTCCGTTGATATAATAAAGTTCTATATTGTGTGTGGGATTAATTTTCGAGTGTATAAATGATTTTGCTTTAGCAAATAATTTAATTAATCCAGAAGGAAAATATATAACACAAAATTAATTGCTAAAATAGATACAATAGGTAGAAATATATATTTAGGTATATACCTAAGGTATGTATTTATTTGTATAATATCCATTGGTATTGTTATAGATAATTAAAATGTTTTATTACTCAAGAGATCCTGTAAGATAAATTAACAGATGTTTGTATGTTTTATGTTCGTGTTTAAGTAATTAACAATTTAATCAACATTTTAAGGATCACAATTTATACAACACTGATGGCACGTACATACGTACTTATTCATTTTTACGACTTTTAAAGAAAATGTGATAATTTTTAAAGCAGAATTTTCGATGATTCATGGAAAGCATTTAAATATTATTGGATTGCTTTTGCTTTCTATCAAACCTCGATTCAAACAACTCGTGGAAAAAAAGGTATGATTACATTTAAAGAAAGCGGGATTAGAATTTTATGCAAATACGGAAATGGGTATGGAGCGTGTCAAAATTCTGCTTTTCAAAATTCTGTTTTTTGAAGAAAATTATGTTTTTTTTTTCAAAATCCCGGTTTTTTTCAATTCCATCTGTTGAAATTTTGCCTTTAAAAATTCTGTAATTTTTATAACAATTAAATTCACCTTTTTCTATTTTTTCTCAAATAAATCATTTTTGTCACGAATACAAACAAAAATAAAGTAGTTTTCAATTTTATTACACAGGTCTTCAAAGTTTTTGACAGAGGTAGGTAACTCATTTTAAGAAAAATATATTGGAAAGGTTTAAACTGAATTCCGGAGAAGAGAACAAGTATTTTCTTACACTTTAAAATATAACCTCAAAAATAATAAAAACCATGACGACTAATATCTAAGGATATTGAAATAATTTTTACCAAATTTTAAAGAAAAAGATTAGTGCCAGTTACCAGCTTTATTGAAAAAATTACCTCCCATTTTGGAATAACGTGAAAAATGGCGAAAAACGATTATTTTTAACTGCCCAACGGGAATATCTAGAAAACCAAGCTGATAGTAAAAAATGATAAAGATGAAAGATATTTAAGAATATAAAATGGTATCTTAGACAGATTTTGACGGGTAAATGTAAAAATAGGAGACATTAGAATTAGAATCGATTCTGAAAAAAAATGGCTTACACCATTTTTGCACTTAAAGCCTCAATTGTTTTGACAAAATAGCAGTCAAAAAACCGTAAAGGTTAAAATAGCCATTTACTGAAAAAACCGCGAACATTTCTCGGTTTTATGCATATCTCACAAGGATGCGTTCGGCGCTCGAGGTCAAAAACTTGGATTATTGGTAAGGCCAACATCATAAACAACTCAGCAAAAAATCAGAACTACTGGACACATACGCAAGGTCTAATGTATATAGTTACTGGACTATAACTGATTTCAATAAAAATTTTAATAGGTACAAAAGCTTTAAGAAAATATGCAAAAATGAATTTTTTGGAAGCTTTTTACTTATGGCTTGAAAATTTTTTCACTTATTCGTGAATTACGTCAAAGCACAATAGAAAGTATAAACAATTTCCAACAAATCTCTGTTTTAGGGTTTTTCTGGGACAACTCATTTGGACTCAAGCGCTTGTTTATTGACGTGTTTTTATTTTTTTCCGAAAATCCACTAGAAATCACTTATGTAAGTAGATAAGTAAGACTCATCACAATTTTATGTATTCCGTGTGTTGCGTTCCTACGTTGATATCTCCAAGACTGATTAGTACAATTGAAAGTCCTTATATTAATATGGTAGACAATTTAACCTTGTACAAAAATGTATGTGAGTTAAATTGACGTAGGTACCTATTTTACCGTTTTGATGATATTACACCTCTCGCCTCTAGGCTTTACCTTTCCCATAGAAATTTGTGAAGGAATTTTAAATTTTGCATCCAAAGCTGAATGCCACCTTTCACGGTGTGTCAACCCGGAACATAGCTCTTATCGACCTAGGGTAAGCACGCCACTGGAGGTACAATTAATAACCATCAGTTTTTGGAAAATGATTTGCCACCCAAAGGTAGCCTGGCCACGATACCAAACCAAAAGATACTTTAATGAGTATGGAATTTCAGTATAGTCTCGGTATCATTTTCGTGTAATAAAGTTAAAGTCTCGTCTTGGTATCGGTAACGGTATCGATCTCATCTGGTTTCGGTCTGGTATAAGCCGCCTAAAAATAAAATGAACGACTTGGTTTCATGTTCTTTGATCTTGGGCTTGTAGTTGAGCTCGGTTTGTTTTTTAACACTGAATAAAAATCATTATAAAAATATGCATAATGAATGAAAGACATTCTTTTTAACTAAAGTTTTTTCTTGATGACATTACAATTTCTAGAGGCTTGTTTCACAATGTCTAAGTAAAGTTCCGATTAGGTGTTCAATACATAAATATTGACGCAGGAAAATGTCATCCAAATCGTTGGAGTCAGTTTCGAGAAACCAAGCATAATAAAAATGGGTGTGGCAGTGGGCAATTTTTGCTAAAACAATTTCCTTAATCTTTTCCTAGCTACATAAAAAGATCAAGCTGTGAAAATTTTATTCAAATCGTTAAACCCATTTCCGAGAAACCAATTACGGAATTGTTTATTTGGTAATAGGTAATTTAATAATTAGGTACATTCAAAAATCCTTTTTTTTTTTGCTGATACGAAATGAGACTTCCGAGGGTCTCAGTAAATTTTTGGTTCAATAAACGCGTTATCAACTCAGAATCGTCTTAGTATCGTTTCGGTTTCAGTTTCCAATACCGAAATTAGGCGAGACCGATACTTTTCTGGGTGTCGTGGCCACCTCTTTTCTTCAAGATTTTGACTTTGAAACAATTTGTTGCTAAAACCTTACATCAAAAAAACTAAGTTTGAAAATAAAACATAAAAATGGACTTCTGGTTTTCCAAAAAGCTACGAAATAATACTGCCGTTGTTTTTTAATCATTTTTTTTTCTATTTTATGTCCCCCTCCCTTCCTGTAGGATTTTTTTCTTTTTCACTTCCAACCTACACGCTCTATCCATTTTCTTAAGCGTGAAGTTAGCACCATCATTTTCAATTTTCGAAAAAAAAACCATTGTGCTGTATTGTGCTCAACTTGTGCTGCCTTGTGCCATAAATATTTTTGAAAAATTCTCAAATTTCAAAATTTCTTTAAAAAAAGAGTTGTGCTACCTTAAGCTTAGAAAATGCTATAAAGAACCAAAAAGAAAAAAAATCGCATAACTGCAACTGTTATGGTCAAAACAAAACTTTGCGAAGGGCTGTAGCGTGAAGTGAGCACCGCTATTTTCGATTTCCAAAAAAAAGGTTGTACTGTATTCTGCTTCAACTTGTGCTGCCTTGTGTCGTAAATATTTTTAAAAATTCACAAATTTGAAATTTTTACGAATGAAATGTTTGCAAAATTTCGTAATTTTTAAATAGAGAAAACTGTGCTGTTTTGTGCTCATTTTGTGCTGCCATCACCGCATATTTGTAACTCTAACGGCCAAAAAAAACAGTTTTGCGAAGAGTGAAGTTAGCACCGCCATTTTCGATTTTCAAAAAAAAAGTTATAGGTACCTTATTGTGCTCAGCTTGTGCTGCCCTGTACCGAAAATATTTTTTTTTTTTCAAATTCACAAATTTCCTAATTTTACGGATGAAAACTTTTCAAATTTTGTAAAAAATTAAAGTTGTACACAATACAGCACAACTTCACGCTTCGCAAAACTGTTTCTTGGCGTTAAAAATTTCAAATATGCGAATTTTGTTTTTATCTCTTTGGAATATGGCAGCAAAAACTGAGCACAAAACAGCACAAATTTGATTTTTTACAAAATTTGCAAAATTTGAAAAATTTTCATCCGTAAAATTTGCAAATTGTCGAACTTTAAAAAAATATTTACGATCCAGGGTAGCACAAGTTGAGCACAATAAAGCACAACTTTCTTTTTGTTTGAAGATTGAAAATGGTGGTGCTAAGTCCACGCTTCGCAAAACTGTTTTTGGGCCGTAAAAGTATCAAATATGCAAAATTTATTTTATATCTTTGGAATTTGGCAGAACAAACTGAGCAAAAAAAAAAACAGCACAAGTTTAATTTTTTACAAAATTGCAAAATTTGAAAAATATTTATCCGTAAAATTTGCGAATTTGCGAATTTTAAAAAATTATTTACCGCTCAAGATAGCACAAGTTGAACAAAACTTTTTTTTTTTGAAAATCGAAAATGGCGGTGCTAACTTCTAACTTCGTTTTTTGGCCGTAAATGTTACAAATATGCGAATTTCTTTTTATCTGTTCGGAATATGGCAGCATAAACTGAGCACAAAACAGCACAACTTTCTCTTTTTAAAAATTATGAAATTTTGCAAAAATTTCATATGTAAAAATTTAAAATTTGTGATTTCTTCAAAAAATATTTTGGCACAAGGCAGCACAAGTTATTTCTTTTTTTAAATCGAATATGACGGTGCTAAATGCACGCTACAGCCCTTCGCAAAGTTTTTTTTTTGCCATAACAGTTGCAATTATGCGATTTTATTTTCTTTTTGGTTCTCAGTAGAATTTTCTGAGCTTAAAGCAGCACAACTCTTTTTTTAAAGAAATTTTGGAATTTTGCAAAAATTTCATTCGCAAAATTTGCAAATTTGCGAATTTTTCAAAAATATTTACGGCACAAGCCAGCACAAGTTGGATACAATACAGCACAAAGTTTTTTTCGAAAATTGAAAATGGCGGTGCTAACTTCACGCACAGAGAATAAATTGAAAACAAGCGTTTGTTGTAAATAGTGTGCTCCACTGTAGGTATCGCAAATAAAAACTAACCCGAAGTCAATATCATTGTGTTTTCTCAAAATATTCGTGCCGAACATTTTCCAACAATTTTCAGCTTTTTTTTTTGTATAGAAAAAATTGTCTGTTGACCCGTTTTTTATCTAGATATTTTTATCTGTATGTCAAAATTTTAATTTGACAAATTTGACCTATTACAATGACTTCCAATGATGGATAGCTAATAAATTTCATTAAGATTTGATTCGCTTCAAATTTATTCAATGTTCTTTTGAACTAAGAATTTTAATTAAATAAAATTAACTTACATACATACATATATGTACATTGTTGTACATATATTTTCAAAACTCCTTTTGGATTATTGGACAAGTGGAATTCTATGAAATTCCAACGTTTGAAAGTAATGTTTATCCTTTAGTCATAATCCTTTAAATATATTTTCTAATGAAATCCATCCAATTGCAAAAATATTTATGCGTTAAGTAAAATCCTTTAACCACAATTTTCTATAAATATCGCATATTCAGCAAATCCTTTTACACACATACAAACACCGCATTGCACCGCACACTATGTTTGTATGTGTATGTAAATATGCATTACTTAATGCATTCAATCCTCTTTCATTTGTATTCAACAAAAGATAATTTTGTGCGGCATTGCATTTTGCTGATATGCTCTCGCCTTCATTTTCTACTTTCTGCAATCGGATTTGCTTCGTTAACTCTAAGCACTTGAAGGCAAAACGAGCTAACTCCAATGAAACTATACATATAAACCTACATCTCTAGACCAATCCTCGAAACCTCCTCTAGGAAAGCTCTATCGACATGGCTTAACGCGGCGGGGGGTAATATTATTCCTTCTTTATATGCATATCATGATGATGGTATGAGAATGTGCCTTCACTTCGTGTCTGCTAAATATCTGTGTGGAGTGCTTTGGCGTAATTTTATTCGTTTAAGAGCTGGGAAAACTGTGACGGCCTAAAAGAGTGCTTGCTGCTAAGACCAATTTAATCCTTGTGCACTTCGACTACACCTCATGACGCCTGCCAGTTCTAATTGTGGGCAAAATGGTATACTCTGATAGAATTTTGTAAACTTTTCCTGAATGAAGGTAGGTAAGAGGTTTTTTTTGTAGACGAAGCAAACGGAAATCCGTGATGGTTGTTTTGATTTGATATGATGGTGTATGCTTGCATAGTCTAGAATTTTAATTTTGTTTAATTCGTTTTTAAGAGCTTATAGAAACATCACTAGAGAAAGTTGATACCCATGAAGACGATTATTAGAAGTACCTACAATTATTAAAGTGAAGATGCTTAGGGACTTTTACTTTTGGGAGTTATTAATTCAATGTTTTTCTTACAATTGGAAAACCAAATTACTTTTAAACTAAAATATTCCTTGATGCGTTCTATGGATAGGTGTTAGTACCATATGAATTTTTAGCTTAGGTATAGTCCGGATAAGATTTTAGTCCTTATAATCTCATATGGCCCTATCATGATGGCATCCAACAGATTTTAATTATCTTATGGAATCATTAAAACACTAATTTTCTAATGGCATTAGTAGGTAGCTATTGGGGCTTAGCTGTAGGAAAATGTATACATTTGCAATGAAGGATTTCATTAGACAAATGGAAGGAAATGTGAGAGTAGGACGGGATTAATTTTCAATTATAACAGAATATGTTTCTTCTTTAGTGGTAACAAAAACTGTAAGTTTGAAATTTTGTATATTTTAAACGTTTTACTGAGAAGACCAGTCAATGAGTCATTTCTACATAAAAACCTGTATGAGAGGAGGCAAATGCCCTCTTTGGCATATTGTAGCCTTAGGTATATACGATTTATTGATTCAAAATAGCTTTTTATGGCCTTTAGTCCTACAAATTGGCGTTTCGTTCGGCTTACTCACTTGAACTCATCAGTGACATAGTGAGGGCTTTGTCAGACGCAATTTGTATTAAGTTCAGTTCAACTTACATGAATTTTTCAACGAAAATCCACTGTAAACTATATCCAACAAGATTAGAATTCCTAATCATTAAGCTGGAAGTTTTTTTGCCCGGGGCCAGGCATAGTTTCTATATAAGAAGGTTTTATAATACAAATTCTATATACTACTGAAATAAATCAGCCAAGTAGAAGACTTAGCATTAAGGATTGGACTTGTTGAATTATTGATTCAAAATAGCTTTTTATGGCCTTTAGTCCTACAAATTGGCGTTTCGTTCGGCTTACTCACTTGAACTCATCAGTGACATAGTGAGGGCTTTGTCAGACGCAATTTGTATTAAGTTCAGTTCAACTTACATGAATTTTTCAACGAAAATCCACTGTAAACTATATCCAACAAGATTAGAATTCCTAATCATTAAGCTGGAAGTTTTTTTGCCCGGGGCCAGGCATAGTTTCTATATAAGAAGGTTTTATAATACAAATTCTATATACTACTGAAATAAATCAGCCAAGTAGAAGACTTAGCATTAAGGATTGGACTTGTTGAATTATTGATTCAAAATAGCTTTTTATGGCCTTTAGTCCTACAAATTGGCGTTTCGTTCGGCTTACTCACTTGAACTCATCAGTGACATAGTGAGGGCTTTGTCAGACGCAATTTGTATTAAGTTCAGTTCAACTTACATGAATTTTTCAACGAAAATCCACTGTAAACTATATCCAACAAGATTAGAATTCCTAATCATTAAGCTGGAAGTTTTTTTGCCCGGGGCCAGGCATAGTTTCTATATAAGAAGGTTTTATAATACAAATTCTATATACTACTGAAATAAATCCTTAATGCTAAGTCTTCTACTTGGCTGATTTATTTCAGTAGTATATAGAATTTGTATTATAAAACCTTCTTATATATACGATTTATTCCAATCAAAAATGAGTGTTCCAATTAAAGCCACCCAGGTTCCAGGTAGTTTAACAGCTTAACAATATTCCTTCCCTAAACAGACATTTTCCTTCCCTTTAATTACTAGATGAGTCTTTTTATTTTCTAAAAAAAGAAAAAAAAAAAAAACCTTTTTGAAACTTATCCCAGACGTCATTTACCGCTTCAATGCTGAAAAACCTCTTACCTCAATGCTCCATAAAACAAAAATCTCTAAATACTCTTAAGAGTTTTGAAGGTTTTCTTTCTAATATTTCTTTTGTCTTTACATTGTTTTGTCCTCAATAAACCTCCCTCTATATTCTTCAAAAGGAAGTCTTTGTCATCGTTGACGTAGAAAGACTTAAAGACAGCAACACAAACAAAAATGAAATAAAATTTTCCACTTTTAAAATTATTTTTGCCGTTGAAAGCAATTTTCAACCTCCCTATATACATAGGTACAACACCATTCTCACTGTCTTATATTTTTTTTGTCTAATATAAATGCGTCCTTTTGTTTTGCTTTTAACAAAAATCTTTTAAGGAATCGCTGACAGACACAGGACACACGGCATTGTTTCAAGAATATAAACGAACAAAATGGCAAGAAAAAAATAAGAAAACAAAAATCGATGAAACGATTGAGGCATGTATTAACTTTCCCAAAAAAATATAAGAGTTTGCTTACACTTTTCTTTTCCATCAGGTGAGTTCAGGTAAAAAAAATGTTTCATTTCCTGGCAAAATAAATTGGCAAGGCAAGGAAGACGAACACAAAAAAAAGTATCTAAGTGTAAACGGATTTCGAAAGATTTTATTGTTAAGTCATATCAGGAGGCAAGCAGAAATTAGGTAGCAAAATGTTCCCTCTTCACAATTATGCTGAATATAGCCACATCGATTGAAGTGAAAAACGTTTTCGAGATTTTTTTTTGTTGTTGCCACGTGAATTTTGGTTTTTGTTTTCTTCAGAAATAACTTGACTTTGGAATGTTGATTATTATTTTTTTTTAAGAAAAAAAAAAAAAAAAAAAAAAAAACACACTTCCTCAACCACATCATTATTTTGTTTGAAACAAATTTTTAACTCAATAAATTGTCTGACTTCAAAATTTCGAAAGGAATTCCTTCCGTTTTTCAAGTTCTAAGGGAACTTTAGGTAATTGATGAGTTTTTATTCTCCCTTAAATGTTGTTATATAAACTTTTTAATATTTATATTTCTTATGCTATACAAAAAAGAAATAGCAGCAACGTTTCCTAATAATTTGTGAATTTTTAACGTTAAGTAAATTGGTAATGATGAAAATCACCTCACCATGGCATATTGCTTGTTTAAATGAGGATTCAGATAATGTCTTGTCTAAAAGTTTGTTATGTAGTTTATTGGTAAACTTAGTGAAGAACGATAAAAATTTCTTATTTAATGTAATTTTTCATTAACTCAGCAAAAAGTTTATTGAACCAACAAAGAACTAAATTTTAAATGTTTGTAGTTTAAAAAAGGTGTTTCATTGTTTCAAAGAAAGTGCGTTCGTAAAATTTTCTGATGTTTGACGTACGTCATTTATTTTAGGGATAGGAAAGAAATCGATTTTCATTTTTGAGGTACGCTCAGACTTAGTATTTCGATGACAACATTAGGTAAACAGCTTTAAAAAAGATGTTTCGAAGACCATAAATGCAATCGGAGAGGGGGGAGGGTGGGTAAGGTTTTTCAATGCAATGATGCAGGAAAACGTTGAACTAACCTATGATTTTTAGAAAAAGTTTTCTTATTCTTGCTATTTAAATATTTGTTTTTGAATTCACTTAATTTTCGAATGCATGAATGAAATATGATTTCATACCACTCTTCGAGTGACGGAATTGGCAGGGTTCTAAAATATTTTGTTGTAGTATATTACCCCCTAGTTTTTCCAGTGATTTTTTTTATTTAAATTATTACATATTTCTTTTTTTGTTCTTTTTGTGTTATCAAAATTTATTTTGGTTGCTAAGAAATGTTTCTATTATGTATTCTATATTTGAAAAAAACATTATTAATTAATTTTAAAAACACCAAGTGAAGCAAACAAGTAAAAAGTTTTAAATCGTTGGAGTGGTTTTCTTAAGAAAACTAGTTCTTTTAATTTTGGTAACATTAAAAAAAAAAGTTTTGATAAGCCAATTTTAAGTATTTTTATTAATACGTACACTTATAAACTTTGTTTCTAATCATGAACCCGTTTTTGAAATATTAAATTTTCAAGTAACAAAATCAATATTTGAATTTTTAAAGGAGCTTTTGTTTAAAATTTTAAATTGAACATCAAAAATCAAAGAACCGATTATATAACAGTTTTTGGTAATTTTTTTTACTAGAAAGTACAGCATACCCACAAAAATACTCTAATTTATTTTAAATCAAAATCATTAGACCCGTTTTTTGAGATAAATATCCTTATGGTTGGATTGCAACGATATTTTTGGAGCTGGAACAAACATTTCGAAAACTGATATTTGCTGGGGTTTACTGGCAAATAACGGGTGATTTTTTAGCTGGTTTGGTTTTGGCAACACTGGTTTTGACAGCTGACGTGTGTTTAGTACCTTGTGTCACTGTCAAACAGCTTCAGTTTGGTTTGCAATTTAACCATGGATCGTCTTACAAATGAACAACGCTTGCAAATTATTGAATTTTACTATCGGAATTCGTGCTCGGTTCGAAATGTTCATCGCGCGCTGCTTCCATTTTATGGTCGGCATTCTCGACCTTCTGAGCAGTCTATTCGGAAGATTGTGACCAAATTTCGCACCAAATTTACTTTGTTGGACATTAAACCACCAACACGTTTACGTACTGTGCGTAGTGAAGAAAATATTGCGGCCGTATCAGCTAGTGTGACAGAAGACCATATTTCTTCAAAGATGATGCGAATCGCAGCGTTACTGTCAATGGTGAACGCTACCGAGCGATGATAACAAACTTTTTTTTGCCCGAAATGGAAGTTCTTGACTTGCATGATATGTGGTTTCAACAAGACGGTGCCACATGCCACACAGCACGCGAAACAATGGCGCAATTGCGAGGCGAGTTTGGTGAACAGTTAATTTCATGTTTCGGGCCGGTCAATTGGCCGCCTAGATCGTGCGATTTGACACCATTAGATTATTTTTTGTGGGGGTATGTCAAGGCTAATGTCTATAGGGACAAGCCCGCTTCGATTGACGCACTGGAAGCCAACATCCATGCATTCATTCGTGAGATACCGGCCGATATGTGTGAAAGAGTATGCCAAAATTGGACTCAGTGGATGGGCTACCTGAGACGCAGCCGCGGTCAACATTTGCATGAAATTATCTTTAAAAATTAAATTGCAAGGTTCAAACTATCGATTCAAATAAATATTTCATTCATTTTTTCGAATTTTTTGTGTTTTTTTTTTTTAAAGTTCTAAACCTCTTAAAAAATCACCCGTTATAAGAAGGTCCATATACGCCACCCTAACTCTATGTGCCAAATTTGTTTTAGCATTCACACATCTTTATTCTTCTCAAAAAAATGGCTCCTCCGATTTTTCAAAAAAGAAAAAAATCAATTAATTACTTTCAATAAATACTACATTCTGATGTCAAACCATTTTTCGAGAAATGATTAATAATGGCACCTCTCAAGGAACCATTTTTTTATTTAAATTTTCTTGAGAACTATTTAACTGATTTTGATAATATTTCTTAAGTTTTCAAAAAGTTAAGATAGTTTTTTTGTATCTAGATTTGAAAGTTATATCTTTTGGATTCTTATATATTTTTGTTTAATTTTGAAAACGAGTCAGTAGAATCTTTTAGTACCTTACGTTTCTTACACTATCTAGAAGTAAAAAATATATAACTTTTATGAAAAAAATATCGGTACCTACATGCATATACATACCATACAAATGTTAAAAATAGTTTAAAAGTTCTTATTGCACACGAAAACATTTCCTACGATTTCTATAAAATTTTCCAATATGTTAAAACTTATATTTATGTTTAGGAAAATTTGACTTTTCTCTCTACGGGTCTAAAATGGAGGAAATTTTTGTTTTCGACTTTAATGAGTCTTTTACCGAATTTTAGATGTACTACGACTACCAAAATTTAATTTTATCTATCAATTATTATTGCCAAATTTATAATAATTGAGAGTTTGATTGAGCATTTTAAATGCGTTTTATCATATAAAACTTGTTTCGTCTTGGGGGTCTGGTAAACGGAAAACGTAAGATAATGAACTAAAACTTAACAGGAATTTTGTTTGATTTATTTGGAACAAACTAGGGGGTGCACCAACTTAAATTAAACAATGACCTTTTTAAGGACCACCCTAATGCACAAATATTATGTACATAGGTATATGCATACTCAGCTTTAGGGATATAAAATTATAGTTAAGAGTGTAATCCTTCCCTACAGTTAAAAAAGAAACTTGAAAATCTTGATGGATGCTGATAAAAATATCAACTTCTTTAGTGATAAAAAGGTCGGTACAAAATATCTAGTATGAGGCAAAAATTGAGCGTTCGCATACGTGCGATTCAGCTTATAGTAAAGGATAGGAAAAAAAGCTGGCATCGCAGTTCAAAATTGACATTTAAACCGCAGGGTGCAAACACAAAATATAAAAAGTCAAGAATAGAAGCACAAATAAAAATACGTTTAGAAAAGTACGTATACGCCTGCGTGTGCCATTGATTTACAAAAAATTCTTTTTTTTTTTTTTAGATTTATTTATGGCAGAGCCATACTTAAATTGATTTAGGAAAAATTGTTAAAAAAGTTTTATTAATGTTTAAATAAAAATCAAATCTAATCTAAAATCTAAAAATCTACAAAAAATCATATTGGCAACTAAATTTGGTGGGGACGAAATTCCATTTCTCCAGCTCAATTAAATTCAAGCTTAGTTTAGGGTATGCTCAATCGCCGAACAGGCGTCTATGTATAAGGACAGAGCAAGTGCCTTACAAAAATGGTGAAAAATGTTGATTTTTTATTTTGTGTTAATTTTGCTAGGCGAGATTTAATGTAATTATTTTTAATTGCAATCTGAAACCAAAACAAAAATGAATAATTAAAGGCACACGGCTTTTATAGCTATTTTATTATTCGGGAGCTTATAGCGCTGCAACTGGATGTGTATTGTAACTAGAAGATTTCGATAAGGCAAGATTTTTCACAAAAAAAAAAATTCACACTGTTTTTTCAACTGTCTTTTGTATCAAATCTCTGCTAAGTGGTCGTATTGAGATGAAACAAAGAGCATTTCTTGTTTTGAGATTTGCTTGCAAGTAATTTTTTTAAGGTACCATTATAGTGCAACCATAAGAGTAATGTCATGAGACTAAAAATGTCTATATTTTTGAACGGGGTCATCTTTTTGGTTGTGATTCAATTTTTGGGTATTTGTTGTTATTTTAAACGGGGTGAATATATTATTATATGAGGCCATGAGCGCAATAGTGGCCTAACTGCATTTTTCAATATTTTCAGTAGAGCAAAAATAAGAAATGGGTTGTTTTCAAACACTTGTTGTTTTAAAATAAAGAAACATACGCTTGATTTTCTTTTTGCAATGATAAAAGGTTTATGATTTTGTATCCATGATTCTTCAAAATACCGTTAAAACTGATTTTAAAGTCATATAGGCCACTATTGCGCAGAGGAAAAATATAAAAACTAAAATCCTGTAAAGATAGGCCAATCATTTGTAAATAAAACTGATTTCTATGAGTTTTTTCTTTTTTTTTTTAATATGTACGTTGAAATTTAACATTTTTATTCACTTTCAGATGTGTTAGAATCCATAAAAGCTTTTGTAGTTTTTGTAAACTGTTATTCCTGTGATCGGTGTAAAAACTATGGTGCGGGTATTAGGATATAAAGTATCAAGGTTAAAGGTTGCTGGTAGAACGAGAACCCACAGCAGATTTTGAGTGTGAATGATACAAAAAAAGAAGTATAGGAGTTGACAGATTAAGTAAAACTTATTCAAGAAATAAAGGTGTTTGCAGTCCACAACCGGGACTTTAGTGATTAAACAGTGCATCGAAATCAAAATATGAATGCATCTCTCCCTAGATAATGATCAGATCACAGATAACGGAATCTGAGACCACATGAGTCTAAAGTAATTTAAAAAACTTCAAAGTTCAAAGCGAAAAACGGGTTTTTGAAACGGTCTGGTAGGGTGAAATATACACACAAATGATCAGAGTAGCATTACCCAGGAAGGGGTGAAAACCAACTTTGGTTAGCACAATTATTACTCTCGATGTAGTGTTTAATCACTATATCCCCGGTTATGGACCGCAAAACTTTGATTTCTTGAATAAGTTTTACTCAAGCTGTCAACTCCAATATTTCTTTTCTTGATACCATTCACACCCAAAATCTGCTGTGGGCTCTAAGCCTATAGGCTTATACTTATTTTTATTTGTAAAACAAACATGTTGACAAAAAAAATCAAAAAAATGTTAAAACAATATGTAGGGTTGGTCTTTGAAGCTCATGAATCTTGAGTCGGTTAACCTTTAGTCCTTCTCTTGAGATCATTCTATTTGAAATTTCTGATTTCAAAGTGGAGAAGAAGTGCTTTTTGGTAGTTTTTATGACATGAAATGGTTTTTTTTTTGTCGTTGAGCCTATGAAACTCTAATTTTATGGCTAATCGAGGGTGGTTATCAGGGTACTGACTTATGTTTAGTTCATTGAATTGATGTCACCTTTGAGCAAATAGTTAAATAATTGGCCTAACTTAAAGTTTCAAACAATAAAATCAAATATGCGAGCGCAAAAGCGGCCTTTAAAAAAGATAGGCCACTCTTGCACTTAAGCTTTTAATTTTTTTGTGTTTGGCCTAAGTACAAAAGTCCTATAACTTTGGCATGAAGCCGTCAATTTGAAAAATTAAAATGCAGAAATGTTGCTCAATGCATACAGATTCAATTTTCGTCGTAAACTGAATTTCGATAAAATTGCAGTTAGGCCACTATTGCGCTCACGGCCTGATATTAGGGGTGTCAGAATTTTTTTTATTTTTAATATTCAAAATGGGTATTGTTGATCTTGTAAAGGGTTTAGAAAGAAGTAATTTTAGTTCGGGGACATTTGGCTAGATTGAATTTTGAGACCCCGCGGCCGTTTTTAGGTTAAAAAACCTCAATTCGAAAAAGCTGTCTGAAAAAACAATATTATATAAGGTCACAGTAATTTATAATGATTTTTTTTTTGCTTTTGTAACCTGTTGCTAAGAAAATAGCATTAAAATCTGCTTGTCAAAATATCATGACACAACTTTTTACCTTAAATCTTCTAAGAAACAGATCGATTTTCTATATGTTTTCTTTTATTTTTTCTAAATAGAAAGCTCGAATTGGTTGAAACTTGCTTTCTTTACACTATACAGCATTCTTAAATTGATGTTCGGTCAATATATATGAGAAAAGAAAGCCAAAATAAAACATTGTAAGTATTTTGAGCACATATCCACGCAAATTTTATTGGTTTTCCAGACCACTTTTTTGAATTGTGCTGTTTTTTTAACTAAAAACGGCCGCGGGGTCTCAAAATTCAATTTTGGAAAATGTGCCAGAACAAAAATTTCGTCTTTCGAAACCCTTTACAAGATCCACCATACCCATTTTGAATATAAAAAATAAAAAAAAATTCCGACACCCCTAATATATATACACTAGTCAACGATATTAAAGGAACAAATTTTTTTTCAATTTTTGTTAGCGTTTTTTGAAGAACTGTATCTTTGTGGTGAGTGGTCGTATTGAGTTGAAATAAAAAGCATTTTACAGCTTTATGTTTTTTGTTTCGAGATTTGTTTGCAAACAAATTTTTTGAAGTACCGTTATTGCGTTATTGCAAGAAATGAGACGAGACAACTAAATTATTTTTTTTTTATTTTTTTTGACGGTCCTCATTTCTATGGATAATTTTTTTTGAGTCGATTAAATGTCATGATCAGATACCTTGTTTATTCAGCTTCAATTCAATTCTTTTGGTGTTGTCGTACGATTTTTTTTGATATGGTTTATCTGACTTTGAATGAAAAAAGATACTTTTAGCCTTGATTACCAATATCTCAGCAAATAATGACGTTATAAAAATTTCAAAGACAGTTTTGGAAATTTGAAAAAGCGTTTTACAAGATTATTTTATGATTTTGTAGAAATTATTTTGTTTTACCGTTCACCGTTAGTTTAAAAAAAGTACTAAAAACCGACGTTTTGTGGTCTTTTCGTAAATGTTTTTTTTTTCGTTGCAAATATTGATTGCATGGCTTGCGTTGGTATGCAAATTTATAGACTTTTAAATCGTCAATATTCTTGTAAATTTTCAAATTGATTCATCGAACCGTTTTTCCTCACCAAAAATTCAAAGTCTTACAAACCAGGTAAAGGAACAAATTGTGTTGTTCCTAAACAATGCGAAGTCGTCATCAAAATGACAAGAAAACCGTAATTCCAGTGGATTTATTTCACAGTTTTGCATTAGTTAGATACTTTTTCGAATTAAAATGAAATAAAAAGTACATTTTTCCAAAAAAAAAAAAAAAAAAATCAAGTTTTTTTGTTTGAAACATTTTTGAAATTAATTTTTTTTTTGTTTAATGTACTTTTTTTTTATTTCAATGCAAAACTGTGAAAAAAATCCACTGGAATTACGGTTTTCTTGTCATTTTGATGACGACTTCGCATTGTTTAGGAACAACACAATTTGTTCCTTTACCTGGTTTGTAAGACTTTGAAGTTTTGGTGAGGAAAAACGGTTCGATGAATCAATTTGAAAATTTACAAGAATATTGATGATTTAAAAATCAGTTTAGTTATTTTAAAAAACCATTCCAACGAATTTTTTATTTGTCTAAGAATTCCGATGGCTTTCTTTTTTTTACACCTAAATAAGTTAAGTTATAAAGTACGACTTGTTTAAGAAAGTTCCAAATTGGAGTTGAAAATTATTTTGCTCCACTGTTATTTTGAAAGTCAAAAGGTGGAGGTTTTCGAATCCGTCATTTAGCTCAAAAATGCATTTGAAAAATTTTCTTAATCGCAAACTGCAAAGCTCTTCTGTTCGAAAATACAAATACATATTTTTATGCATTAGCGATGTGTTCAGTAGTTCTGTTCGCTAAAGTCACATGTTCAAAAACATCATTAGCGGTGTTGTGCATTAAAAAAAATAGACGAACAATATATTGAAAAACCAGAAAGTGTTTCCATAAATGTCAAATGCATTTGCAAATAAAGTAATGTAAAGTTAATCAAACCAATAGTTACTGATTGCAATTTCTACCTCAAAATATGACGATTACTTGACGACCATTTGACGATCAAATTGACTTTGACGGTTTCGAAAACGAACAATATTAAAAAAAAAATGGAAAACTTGTTTCTTATTATTATACCGTCGGCTAAGAGTGAAAAACAGCGAACTCTTATTTTACATATTTAGAAAAAAAAAATATTTGAAAAAAAGTCCTGGCACTATTTGAATAAAACCAAAATTACATTAAGTATTTTTCAACACTCGTTATTGCTAAATTTAGTGAAATTGAAATGATTGGATAGATTTTTGTATTCTTGATCAATTTTTTGAAATGGTCTATAATGATCGAAAAAAATATGGAGTTAGCAGCTTTTCACTCTAAGCCGACGATATGTATTTTCTGGCTCCATGAAATAACTCGCGAAGGAACAACTCCCCAATGGAAAAACTCCCTAAACCAAAAATGAAATATCTTCCTGAATTGGGGTGTTTTACTTTTTGAAATACATGAGTCCACAATTTAAGCGAGTTTTCTCGTATGTAAAAACTGCTCATCTTCTTGAACATTTTGGGGAGTTATTTCATTTTTGATTTGGGAAGTTATTTAATTAGGGAGTTATTTCACGGAGCCGTATTTTTCTTGCTAGTAAAATTTGCTCCAATGGGGAACACCCTCTAAAAAATGAACCTTCAACTTTCCATACATTCAATCTTACCCAAAACCAAATTGTTTGGGCATCATGACTGTTCAAGTTTTGAGGGACTAAGAATTGGGTTGGAAATATTCCGATAAAGAGCTACAAATCCTAAATTTTTAAAGAAAATTGACGTACAGCTCTTGCACTAAAACCAACAATTTCTTATCCTGCCTTACTTACATCAAAACTATATTTTAGTTAAGTGGGTATTAGAAAAATAATCTTTTTCATTAATATTGCATAATGAAACTCCTTTATATATTTGTTCAATACACTTTGATCCTTATACTGCCCCTAAAATGCGGTTAGATTTACGATAGTCCACATTCATACGTCAAACCCATTCATACACTCAAAAAATTGGCATAAAAGCCTTTTAATACATAAATTAATGAAGTTTGGATTAAGTTCACCATTTGAAAACGAAAACCCCATCAGCTTTGAAGCTATATAGGGAATACCTAATATAAAAATTTAGACTAACATATATGTGTATTTATACCTTCTATGCTTTCTATATATACAAAAACTCACTTCTATGTGCTTTGTCTGTGGGATCCTTGCGGAGGACAATGCGTCGCTTCGATGAGCATATTGGTCCCGAGTCCACATCATGAATAACAATCTTAATTGCCTCTCCGTCCATCGATGTTTGCCGTCGTGGAGCTTCCAGGTCTTCAAGGTTTGGTCCAGTAAATGATGCCATTGGCGGTGGAATAGCAGCTGCCAGACTAGGTGGAAGGGCACCACGGTCACGTAACGCTGCCAAATCGGGTCTATATACGTGAAAACGAGAGATTGAAAAGAACAAAAAAAAAAAAAAATACATCAAATATGTAAGGATTTAAGGTGTTCGTTTTATTTTTATTGATATTTTCTCCAAACACGTACAATTGGGATCCTCTTCGTCGCATTCGTCTGTCATCGTCGATTCCTAGTGTTGGAGAGCCCTTGTCTGGGCTACTGGGTGATTCGTCGTTTGGTGGAATATCCATTTCGGATGGATGTGGCACTCGGAAAGATGGTCGTCTTGATCCTGGTTGAGGGATGTGTGGAGTAACTCCCTCGGCGGGAGATCTAGCGAGGGCTGATTGAGCAGCTGCCTGGAGAATTCCAGGAGCAAAGACGTCATATGCTGATTTTCTTTAGAAAATAAAAAAAAAAAAATAATGAAAGCAGACTAAGACGAACCTTGACTTACCTTCGTGGCATGGAAGCAGGTAGTCCAAGACCCAAGTCGGCACCTCCTGCTCCTCCTCCACCACTTCCACTACCTCCCAGACCATCTTTGATGTCATCGTCATAACTATGCTGCCTTGCAATGCGGGAACCCCTTCTCGATGCCATTCGAGTCATGGGTGGTCCAAGTGCTATTTCCATATCACCTTGTCGTGGTGGACTTGACGACCGACTCGGCGCTACGCTACGACCACCCTTCCGCCAATCCCCATCTCCACCGGGAGTTTTGGCACCTTTGAGCTGCGAAAACATAAAAAGGTATTAAGAAAAAGAATTGAGCTCTCCAAAAAATCCGTATCATTCGTTTTTTAACTCAGAAAAGCCAACCAAGGACCTAACTTTTTTATCATTTGTTTGTTCCCCGCAACTTACCTTTTCCAATTCCTTTAAAGATGCTGGGGATACATCTGAATGCCTTCGCAATTCCGGACTACGAGGTGGTGCGAGGGCTGCACCGTTACTCGGTGCCAATGTTTGTGTACTCGAACCTAATTTGGCATCAGAGTGTCGTCGTTGAAGTGCTTCTAAAACGGGTACGTCCAACATTGAATCCGTTGAGTCTTGCTGTATGCATACTCGCGATGCCATTTTTCGACGGCAAACACTGCACCGCCACATGTTCTGGAAATAAAAGCGGGAAATAAATGTGAACATTCTCTCGATAATTCTAACTATTTAGAGACAAATATAGTGTTGGCTCACACACGCGGTGTATGTAATACAGATTCCCCCGAAAGGCCTTGAAAAGTAAAACACCCTCTCACGCCAAACTGATGATGAATAGACTCAGGCGTTTTCAATTATGAGTCCATGCTTTCTAGGCAACATGCAATATGGCGCCTATTACATTCATTTTCAACAAAGGCATCACTTCCTATGTAACAGCAACAGTTAGCCTTAGCCTTATTCAGCCAACCAAAACTCCATAGAAAATGCCAAGCCCTTCCTAATGGACAACTATTCGGGTATCGGGACGGAGGAGATGGTGTTGGGTCGAGTAATTAATATCTCGACTCTAGGCAAGGCATCAATTACCGAAAATGGCGGGGGTTGAAGCGGTCATAGAGAAGCACTTCCTGCATAATGCATGAGCTTAATGAACACACTAAAGTGGTATTCAATATCTACGTGCGGAATGGAATGGTGTGTTAAGAGAATGGCGCTAGCTGTGGTCTAGGTATAGCTCTTTTGCCATAGAAAACTTCCAAGTCGATAAGCAAACATAATTTGTGAAACATAAATGGAATATTTTTGAAACTTTCCGCCCCAAGTTGAAGAAGGAAGCCTGCACAGCCATTAGCCACAGCTATATAGTTTGTGCGGTGGTGAGGTTAACAGGAGGGGCTCCAATATATACATACAAGAATTTTCGACGTTGAATTAATAATTAAATTCGTGAAGTAATCGATTAATTGGCAGTATTTATGTTTTGGTTAGGGGCTGAATAGGTTTTTAATATAAGGGATGGCTTTTTAATAGGATGTCTATAGGAGGAGGCTAGGTGGTTTTCCTTTGAATTCATTGAGGCATGATGCTCAAAAGCCGTACAAATAAGGCCTTGCTTTGTAAGCATATAAATGTGTAGGAATTAAAAAAAAAATGAAAACAGAAGAGAGAGTGGAAGGTTTTTAATATCAAAGCCCTGGGCTTTGTTTAATTTTGAGAATATAGGCAGAATTCCTTATTGATTTTCATACAATTTGCTGAAAGGTCAAACAGATATTATCAAATTAATTTATTAGGAAGGAGGAAATCCTAAATTGATTGTATTTCAACTGATTCTCAGAACTACAACTGTTCCTGCAATTTGTTCACCGCCATCGGGAGATTTGTAAGGTATCAGTGGAAGCTAAGTGGTACATAAACAAAGCTACAATTTTTGATTGAGGGACTTATGCAATTACATATAATTGCTAGTATATTTGTTGGGACACGATTTACGAATAACTTTTTGAGTGAGTTTATTATTCAAATGAAATTACTTATATTCAAGTAAGTAGAGGTCAAAAAATGGAAGTTACCCTAGAAAAGGTCGGGTTGTTCTTAATTTCTGATGTGTTATTTGGAATGTTTGGTAGATGAAAATTCCAAATTTCCACACCCTCAGTTCACACTTCAAAATCCTGAAAATAACACCGAAAATCAGCACTATTTTTCAGTTTTTTTCCTTTAACTGCTTTCTGGTGTACCTATGTACTTTTAAAGAAAAACAGTAATTTGAAAATCTGTAGAAAACAAAATTTCCCACAAATATTATTCAACACGTATTTTTATATAATCAACATAAACGACGCACTATGACGCTCCCAATAAAAGCAAAATTTCATTTTTTTTTAAGATTTTCAGTTTCTTTCCCCTTTGCAGCGCAATAACTCCTTAACTTTCAAGTTAAGGGCAAAATACTTCAAATCAATCTTGTAGATAATTTAATTTTCTATCGATTGCATGTAAGAATTTGTATTTTGCAAGCAATACAATCGAGTGAGAATTGAGAAAGTGTTTTTTTTGTATTTAAATGTTTTTAATATAATTTGCTTTGTTTTCTATGTATATAACGTTAGCAGGACACTTTTGGAAATTCATGTTAAAAACTATCCTATAATTAGTTGCTACTTAAGTGCGAATTGCGAATTAGTTATGCAAAAAAACATTTAATTGCTTTTTTGATTTAAGAAAAAATGGGTGTCCTGCTAACTTGTGGTTTGGTGACTAATCTAGTTAGAGGAGGTTTCAAATTCTGACAAAAAAATGTTATTTCCTATTTTTTTTTACCAGGCGGAAACTTGAATAATAATAATAAAAAAAAAATTTGCCAATAAATATCCGTTAGAGCTACAAATTTTTGATTTGTGCAACAAATTAGCTTTTAAAAAGTTTCACATTCAAGCAATAAAATAATTTGAAAATTTAATTTCTTAAGCTTTTCCGAATTAGCATTCGTAACAATTTTGTACACTAACAGAATCATGATCTACGGTTTTTCTTCCGCTAACTTCAGTCTTATTTTGAGGGTAACTTGAATATTTAAGAAACCATCGGATGACATTTGAATCAAAATATACTTTTTCTGTCAAAATATAGTTTGTCTTTTATCTATCAAGCTATTAATTGTAAAATTCTATTGAAGAATGGCTAAGAGGCTATGGATTAAAAAACTTCTAGAAAGATCAGAAAAGTTACAGAAAAGAAAAAAGTAAGTTGGTTTCGATTGACATGAATCAGAGTGATTTTTAGTTATTGTTGTGTGGGATTATCTATGTAAAAAAAATATCCCTTTTTTTAATTTTGACGTTGTACCTATAATTTTTAAACAAAAATTTTTTTTTTATTTGAATGGTGCGTGAATGGATCCCTAAAAACTCCCACGTGATAAAATCTGGAACGATCCATATTTTACAGATCCCAGCAGGATATGATTCGATCGCGGAAACGAATTTTATTTAAAACCGAAGGCCTATATTGGGATAGTTTTCGACCAGTTTTTTAAATATTTTGAAAACTACTATCAATATTTGGCTGAATTTTCATGATTTTCTTACTTGAACCCTAATCAGCTGAAATCAGCTATTTTTTTCTATTTAACACCACTTTTATTTGAATTTGGGGATTTTGTTTCAGATTGGGTCATTTTCGACCCGCTATATATGTATTCACGCATTTTGTATCGAAATATCGTAATGTATACTAGCTGGCCCGGCCCGGCTCCACCCGGGTAGACAAACATTTCGAGAACAAACTAACAAAACAAAATTTTAATTATCTGTTCTCGATTAATCGAATTTCGGATAATCGAGATTCGACTATATTTTTGTTTTTACTTTGTTAGAACCAAATTTCATGATTGATTGATTTCTTTTCAAACTCAATTGATTTATTTTTTTTTTTACATAAAACAGATACCCAAGTGCACTTCTGCACCTTTTTGGCAAAAAGCAAGACCAAATTTAAAAAAAAAAATCACCAAAAACACTCTAAATACCAAAGATTACCTGAAAAGAATCATCCAAATAAGTCAAGCAATTTTTGAGTTAAGGCGTGACAAAGGGAAATATGGACTCATTTTTATGTATAGAATTAGTTTTAGGGCTCAAAATTTCAAAAATTAAAGTTCCAGCTGAACCCCGTTTCGGATGAAAACTATTTTTACCCCAAAATCATTATTATAGCCAAATTTCTTCTGAAAAATACTGAGAGAAAAGTATATTTCACAATACCAAATCTCGGCCCCACTGTGCGCCCGCCACCGTTATGCTGTTGTGTCCTATAAAGTGCAAAGAAATTTATTTAAATAAAATGAAGACCACCTTTTTTTCGTAGTCCATTTAATTCAAGTCGTGTTGATAGAAGTATGAAGGGAATAATATTGGTACAACAAACAGACTCTTTTCATTACTATTGCTGACGAAGTTTAGTAAAGGCTAATTTTCATAAAACATTTTTAATTTAATTTTTCGACATAATTTTTCCGGAATTTCACTGTTTTTCTAATATTTTAAAAATACCCTTTTTTACATTTTTACCATTTAAAGTACCCTAGGATACTCCACTACATGTACATAAAGTCTCGTCAGAATCGTTTTGAAGATTATTGTATTCAAACAGACAAAATTTTTAAAAGTAATGCACTTATTTTTCTAAGCAAATAAACCACCACCTGAGCAACTTTTAATCATTTCCATATTAAAGACAAACACTCCAATTAAATTATTATTTAAATAAAACCTGGCAGCGTTTCAATCGCATTATTGCATTTTAAAAGTGCATTATTGTGGTTTAAGGACATTCATATGGCTGCAAGGTTGATGGCATATAGTTTGAACGAATAAAAAGTGTAATGTAGGTACAAACACTTATTTTTTTGCATCTTAAAAGTACATTGTAGTTGTCAAACGGCCGTGGTTTCGCTGCCTTATTGGTGGAATGTAGTTTTCACCGATCCGAACAGTACGTTCAAAAATTTTTTAATAGTTAAGACATTTTATCAAAATTTTCACCACTACTCAGACTATATAATTATTGTTTTAATTTAATGTTCTGACACTTTTAAAATTGATTATTTCTACTTGTTTAAAATCGTTTCCTAAATCATTTTGTTTGATATAATTTTTCCATAATTTCATTCTTTTTCTTATATTTTAAAGATACCGTTAACATTTTTACAATTAAAAGTAGCCCAGATTACTCCCAAGTTGTACGCTTCATGTACGTAAAGTCCCATTACAACCTGTTCTGCTGTTTTGAAGGTTACTGCGGACAAACAGACAGACAGACAAAATTTTTTAAATGATGCACTTATGTTTCTAAGAAAGTAAACAACCACCTAAGCTCAAAAACTTGAAATTATTTCAATATTAACGACAGACACTCCAATTTTATTTATATGTATAGATGTATAGATAAATAGATGTATAGATGTATAGATATATAGATGTATAGATGTATAGATGTATAGATGTATAGATGTATAGATGTATACTGCCGTGTTAAGAAGAAAAAACGTAACTGACTTTTTGGCTGTTTTGAGTTAGGGCCAGTTTTGACATCTTTGATATGTCTGATATTTTATTCTTTAAAAATAAAAGCCCTTACTTGCTTTTGTAATGGCTTAAAACGCTTAAGAAAAATGACGTTCGTTCAAAGAACTTATGCTTTTTTAGGAAAAATTGACGTTGTAGCACTCAAATTAAAAAAAAAAGTGACTACCATACAAGCATAAGTACATGTGATAAATAATCAAGGCAAAAAAAAATGATTCACTTGTAAATACGACAGAAAAACACTCAACAACAAAACTAAACAGATACAGATAAAAACAGAAAAACGCGTTTATCTCGAAATGTCAAAAATACACTTACGTTTTTTCTTCTTAACACGGCAGTATAGATGATATCTTTGCATATACATACAGAAGTAAAGTTAATTTTTTCTCTATTCGTCAAAGTTGTTTTGAAAATATTTCATGTCAAATGTTGAATGATGAAAACTTTTCGTCTATTACCCTGAGGCCGCACGAGCCAGTACTGGCTAGCCAGTACTGGCTAGCCAGTTGGCTGCACATACTAACTGTCAAATTAATATTCGTATTTATGCTGTGACGTAGGCGGTATGTCAAACTGGCTTCTGTACTGGCCAGCGTTCGGATCTTACTCCAAATGGAGTAAATCTACTCCGATTTTAAGGAAAGAGATTTAACTACTACGATTTTCCACTTTTTCAAGACTGAAGATGGAACCATTTCAATCTATCGTCTGTGTGGTGTGGAGTGGCATTTTAAATACTCTGTGCTCACTTCTCAAGCTTGCCATATTGTAAAGTTTCGTGATCATTACGAATGTTTCGCGTTGGCTTTGGAGAGCCTTTTAACTTATTTCTATCACAAAATAATATTTATCGTAAGAGCTGTTATTTTATTTTTCATGCGCAGCGATATAAAATACGACAGAAACACAATGGTAAACAACAACAAAAAAACTGTCGTCGGCGAACGTTTTGCGTCGCTTAGGGAGAGCCTTTAATAAATTCATTCGCCAGTTTTTTTGGCTTTCTCCTTGAACGGAAATAAGACCCTACAACACACCAGATGAGACATATGTGATTCTGGCTTTGTTCATATTCAAACATCTGTAAGATAGCTTACAGCCAATTTCTTCACAGAGTACTAACATTAGTACCGGTCCTAGTCCCAAAGTTGTTACTCAAATCAATTTCTCTCACTTATTCATACTTGTGTGTATGAAGAAAAAAGAAATACTGATTTGAGTACTAACTTTAGGACTAATACTGGTACTAACGTTAGGACTCCCTGAAGAAATTGGCCGTTAGCAAATTTATAAAACTATGAGTTCATAAGGACTGGTCTTGGACTCCCAATTTTTATTTTATTAATATTTTGTGAAAGAAAATGTGAGTAAACTTAAGAGTTAATACTATGGGTATTCATGCAACTGCGTAAAGTCGTCGTAAACGTTGGAAAGTTAAAAACTTCGTAATTCTGTCACAATGTGTATGGAAAATATGACAGATTTACGAAGCTTACAACTTTACCACGTTTACGACGACTTTACGCTGTTTCATAAATACCCTTACTATTTTCCAAATATGCTACGAAATAGTACTGCCGAACCCTGTTACTGGCTGCTCTACTGGCTTCCCAACTGGCTACGAAAAAGGCAAGCCAGTTGACGAGCCAGTTGCTCAGGTTTGTATGTGTTAGTAAAAAATGTGAGCGTATTGCGACTGGCTAGCCAGTACTGGCTCGTGTGGCCTCAGGGTTATAGAAGCAATGAACAATGCCCCAAAGTCGAAAGATGAAGAAAATGATTCAAGTAAATCCGATTGTGAGAATGGAGAGGCAGATTCTGAACCGCTTTTCATGTCTAAGGACAATACAATTTGGAGTTCGACACCGCAGAATCCCTGTGATTAGACGCTTTTGAATTTAAACGTTGGTTTTCTTATGGCTCAAGTTGGTGCTTTTGTCGCTCGAGTCCGATCCAAAGGTAGAAGAATTCAATATGTCACCATGGATAACTTTTTTTCCTCATACCAATTGGGTAAAACATTACTTACAACATTACGATATTTTGGCGTTGAGTACTTTTATTGTCTTAATGAACACAATCCAGATTATCAGACTTCTTGAGGCAAACAAAGTCGTAAGAGGTTTCTCCATGAATTTGGTGTCGAATTGACCAAAAATTATGTATTATTGTATGTTCAGAAACACCTAGAAACGTATGTACATTTCTTTAAATTCAATCAATGCTATCTGGCCTCCAATTCGGTTAAAAGCGACACTGGAAGTGAAGATTACGAGTACATTACATTAATATTTGTTGCAATACAACTCAAAAAACGTGGCAAATGGGCTATTTCTTTGGTATGAAAAGGAGGTATACCATCTTGTACATACATAATTGGAATATGTGTGTTAAATATTTTTAAAACATCTTAATAATATCAATGATTCCAAATATTCATTTGTTTTGAATTTTAGAAATGAATTCTACAGAAAAATGAAGTTTTTTGTCAAAAATTGATATATTTTTTTAATACATATATATAGAAAATATATGAGGATTCAAAACGACCCACTAACGTAAGATTAGTCGATTTTTTTTAAAGGTAGGTCTACGGTCAAAGGAACCACAAAATGTGATTTGCGATCAAACCAAAAATGAAATTGCATTTTGAATTTTTCACGAGAGAACAAATCATATTTCATCGTTCTCCGAACCTTTGCTTTAAATTATTTTTTTTTTTAACAACAATAACAATAGCAACAATGTTGGAACTTGGAATTTGTTTGTTTGTTTTCGTAAATTCAAAATTTTAAATTTTGGGAAATAAAACCGGCTTTATTTATCTTATAGCCTTTTCACACCAAACCGAAATCTCGATTTCGAGCAACAAGATTTCAAAATCTACTTGAATCGTTCACACCACACATAATCTAGATTTTGTTTCACAATTCAAAAGAATTTAAGTGCTCATAGGAACTCTAAAATAAAGGATCAATTGCAATCAGCCAAAGTCCCAAGACACAATTGCACAATTTCACATTAAAAGGACCACAACCTTCTATCTTCTCTCTTTTATGGGTAAACTGCTATACGTGAGAGAAAAAATGAGTAATTAAGTGTGATTGTGAATAGGCCAATCAGATTTTGAGAAGATTTGGTGGTAATCAACTAGATTACGAAATCTTAAAATGTATGGGAAATCGCGTTGATTTTGATGAGATTTTGGGCTTTTGGCTCGAAATCTAGATATTGATTCGGTGTGAGAAGGCTATTAGTCACTTAGTTTTAACTTAAACTCTGGTTTAGTTGCATATTTAATAATTTGTAACACATTCAACAACTAAGTAACTAAAGTGGCTTTCGCCTGGTTATCTTATGAAAATTTCGGTTGAAGAAAAACCAAATTTTTGACCGATAAAGAATTCAAACACAGCTACAGAAGGAAAATATTTTCTAAAAAAAAAAAAAAACAAACAGTGCACAAATATAATTTTTTGTTGAAGAAGGTTCAGTTGATGAATGTTTTAGTGTTGAACAATTCATTCTTACTCTAAAAATCATTTGAAAATTGTCACTACAGCTATAATAATTTAATAGGTACCTACTTGAAATTAAGTCAGTCAAAAATGAGTATCAATATTTTGTATAGATATTTATTTATTTATTTAGCAGACTTTACCCCTAATGTTCTTCTAGAAATAGAATCAATATTCTTCTAAGAGAACGCTGACCATGATGTGCTTCTTTTTAAATTTAAAAAGTTGGTATTGTACATGCAAGCTGCTCAAAGTGGATTTGTCTCTATTGGTCAAATTATAAACTCAGTGTGTCAGGATCTGTTCTCTCTAGAGTACCCGAAAGAAGCCATTTTGGTCCCCTTTTATTTCTATTATTCATAAATGAATTGCCTTATTATCTTGGATGGTGCAGATATCTTTTAACACAAACGACATTTAGTTGCTTCAAAATGTTAGTAATGAAATAGTAAACGTTTGCAAAATTCTTTGTACTCCCTTGTTGGACGGGCTGGTGTTTAACGAACGGAATGATGCCATTGTGGATGCATGCAAAATTATTTTCTTCATTATGAAAATAAAGTGCGATCTATTTCTAATATAACATGACTGCCATAAGTTAGTTTAGATAGACGTAATAAATTTCAAAGGGCCAGTTTATCAGTGATGATGCTGAGTCAACACCAAGTTTAATCAGAGTTAGTTAATCCTGAAAAAAAAAATAGCTCAAAGGTAAAATAGAAACAGTTTTTCCAGTAGTCAAAAATCTAGTGAAATCGAAGTGCGAATATCTTTATTTAACGCCACAATGGAAATGGAAATCCCCTCTTCAAATGATTTTTCAAAAAAGTCTATTCAGTTTAGGTTTAGTCCCTGGATTAGCTTACTAAATTAAAGTGAGTTAATTTTGAGTAAACTTTACATTAAAATCTCTCAAAGAAAAGAGACCTTACGCCGTGCGAAAACTGGAATTAGGGTGATTTCCCCTGTAGCCAAAGTTTGGAATGCTGCCCAAAATATGGAGAAACAACTCTATAAGCCTGAAAACCAGGCTATGACTGTTCCGCTTCAATGTTGAATCTGTGTTTCTTTATGGGGGAAGCATATGTGGAATGTAATACCCGCTGTCTCAAGAAAGCTGCAAACGTTGGTGAATGGATGTCTGTGAGGATTTTTTAGTCTAACCGTATCTCCAATGATGAACTTTAAGTGGGAGCTGATTAGGAAACCATTGACTCTAGAATACAAAAACATCAGTTGCAGTGGACTTGACATACGCTTAAAAACGGTCACGAGTGCATTGCGAGCCAAGTGTTGCAATAAAATCCTCTCACGCAACTGACCCTTTGGATTTAAACTGACTGAAAATCGGTTTCAGGAGTTGAATCGGGTTTAACCCTGAAACTAAACTAGGATGATCTTGAAAGTTGAAAGAAGTAAATACTCCTTAAGTCCTTACATTACCATACAATCATGATTTTGAATGGTCTGGAGTCATATAAGAATATCGTATCATACGTTATTCAGATATTCGCACTTAAAACCATTTTTTTAAATTTCATAATCCTACAAAATTGTCATGAGTATGAATCCATAATAAAGCCTTTTCTAGTTACTGAGGGTTCAATTAAATATATTCCGAAGAAAAACTTCATCTCCCTAATTTTGCAAGTAAAATGACCCCCAGCAAACGCTTTGTGTGTAATGCTTGTATGAAATTTTAGAACATTACGTATAGGGATTCTAACAAAAATTATCAAATCAAACAAATCAGCCACAATCTAATTTTCGAATTAAAAGACCTCAACAAACAAAAATTCAATTAACTTGTTAGTTCCTCAAAGGCTTTGGTGTGATTACAATGATTTGATTGTGTTTTTAACCTCACCCAAAAGCTGCCAAATAATTTCCCAATGGAGGGATAGCTTTGGCTAAGGACTGCATTACTTACTCTACTTACATGAAAGTCCCACTAAAATAGCTTACACAGTATATTCATAGGTAGATGAATGCATCTACTGTATATCAAGAGTAAAGGGAGATCTATTACAAAACAATTCTTGCCTGTCCTGATGATGGGTACGCCTTTTGATAACCTCTAGCAATAAAATAGAAAACTGAGATAAAATGCAATTGGACGGTTTTCAAACCCCACAGTTAACTCTGTCTGTGTGAGTGACTGCATGGCATGGCCATCCAACCATGCTTAAAAATCGATTACGTAAACCAATAAAGGACTTAATTTGAAATCGCTCTCTGAAAGTCCTATTGTAATGAAAGAATTCTATTTCCATCATCATCATCAACGATACTTACCGGATCCTCACTCTCGTCCAGCTTACTATAGCTGGCACAGTCTTCACAGACTCGTTGTTGGCACTCGTAGCATGTTTTGCTGTAGTCCTCTGGTTTAAAGGACTTTAGACATACGCGACACGCACCAGCACGACTTGGCGGCTTGCCCGGCTCGGCTTTGTTGATGTTATTATTGTTGTTATTGTTATTGAGTTGGTTTGTCGATTGTTGTTGCTGTAAAGGACTACCACCAGTTGATTCTTGAAATGAGCTCAAGGCATCTGCGTCCATTGGCACCAATGATGGACGTGGTGACATTTTATTTACTGAAAATAAATAATAGAAGTTGTTAGTGTAGCGAAAAGACTCAATGGGCGGAATTCATAAGAAAAACAGATGAAACATTTAAAGGCAAAATGTAGCACCATCAACACAGTTTAATGAAAAATCAAAAATCCTTTTTGGAAGAAATATTAATTTAAAAATCGTTAATTTTATTTTTTGTAAAAATGAATTGAAACTCGCTAAAATGTTTCCAAAAAAAACGAAGCAAATATTTTCCAAACCCCCTACGGTAGAACAATTTTAAGCCAACGAAAGCTCAAAACTATATTTCAACGAGCATTACAAACGTTGAACAATTTATCGATGCTAAATGGACCTGGCACGTAAGGTAGTCAGTGTAAAGAACACCACCGTACAAAAAAAAAAAAAAAAAAAAATTGATGAAATACTCATACGCCTCGGTGCACCGTTTTTATGACTGCACCTGCATCAGATAATATCCTTGAATCGATCATTGCTGTTGAAGCCTGGAAGCCCCACAGCAATCCGAGCATATGTCTTTACCACGAAGACCAATTTATTCTTCAAAAAGACACCCCAGCAACGATGTGGCAAGGTGTATAGATGTTATACTTCGTATATGAGTGTTCATGTGGCAACTATAACTTAGCCCTTCGTTGCCACAGCTCTCCAAAACCCCAGTGCCAGTATCCAAGGTCTGCCACTCCATTGGTTCTCCTTCATATTTTATTAATAACCTCTTTTAAATTTCTTCTTCCTGCAGCTATATAGCTGAATATGAAGAGCTATATAGGGCAGCAAGAGGTGCTTTGCCACAAAGTACCTATACAGACCAACCTGCAGTATAAATTTATAGTTCCCAAAGCCCCCTACTACCACCACCACCATCTACATAATCATCCTATATGTTTTCGTTTCTCTCAAGATAGACGTTATCGATTTTAAAATTCTTAGGGATGTGGAACATGTTGCTGGATAGTACATAGTTGTTATGGCTCCATCGCATCGCTCACATCGTCAAGGAAAGCGAATTTACAAAGTTCTTCTGCATTAAGCATGCGGAAATGCATTATTATCACTATGTGTATGCGAGTTGTTGGTTTCCTATAACATCAAGAGGAAAGGGAAATGTAAATGTGACTGTGGCTTTGTGTAAGGGAAACTTATCTTTAGAAAGAATATAAAATTTTAGTATAACTCTACTTTGTCTTTTGTGTGTAGGAAGATATACTTCTAACGTTCTTAAAAGAGACTTAAAGCTTAACTGCGTATATTTACCTAACATTTACTTTTCTCAAATGAAAATTTACCTCAGATTTTATAAAAGTTAATATTTTGTTACTTTGCATAGCTTTTAATCTTGTTCTTTTAATGAAAACTACGAAATAATTAAAGGGAGCATTAAAATCTTTCCCACAGAATCAGAAGGGCATGCCTCATTGCCTCATTGAAAATTCTGTAATACAGTAATGTTGATAAAATAATTAATTGCCTACCTCCTTCTACATAGGGACTATCCATCTGGTAGCTCTCATAAACTAGAAAAACAGATCTTTCTCTCGCTCGCAGTTCTATCTTTTTTAAAGCTCAGTTTTAAATTCTATCCAAAGGACTTAATACGAAGATTATCGTCAAGTGTTTGACGTATAAAGGATTTGAATATAACAATCGGATCAAAAGGGATTGTATTATCGAAGAAACTTAAACATCAAGGAGTGTTTTGGCAATGGATGTCAAATATGTGTCGTTTATTGATGTAGTGGAGTAACTCTTAATTTTTTTTTTTTTTTTTTCAAGTTTTAATAGCTGCTATACAGCTGCTGTGATTGTATGTAAATACAAGTATGAAAAACTGAAATTAATTTTGTCAGCAAAACAAAATTTAGTGGATTTGAAGTTCCAAACTATTGACTATGAACTATTGTCATTAATGAATCTTTAAAAAAAAATAGGACCCAAAACAGAGCCTTGTGGCTCACCAGCATTTTACCTCTTGTGCTTAGTATCAGATTCAAAACCATCGAGTACGATGATTAATTTCAAATCCAACGAAACAAAAACAATAAAATGCACGACTAGATCGTACGTACTTGCTCTTATGTTCAAGAGGTTTAGGGTTTTGAAAATATTTTCTAAGGACATGGAAATTAATAGAGACAGATGAGAGCCATAGTGGCCTAACTGCATTTTTCATTATTTTCAGTAGAGCAAAAATAAGGAGCTGATTATTTTTAAGCACTTGTGGTTTTAAAAAAAATTAAAAATTGTAGTTCTTAAATAAATGAACATAATTTTGATTTTTATTTGCAATATGAAAAAAAAAATAAAAAGATTTTGATTTCGTGTTACTAATTTTTCAAAATACGGTTATAACTGATCATATAGGCCACTCTAGCACTAAAGCTTGGAATTTTCTTGTGGGTGCCCTCTAAATGCAAAAAGTTCTATAAGTATGGCATGGAGCTATCAATTCAAAAAAATTAAATGCAGAAATACTGCCTAATACATACAGATTCAATTTTTATAATTAACTCAATTTCGATCAAATTTCAGTTAGGCCACTATGAGAGCATTCCATTGTTACGTATGGGACATTCGTAAGAGAAACCGATGACAAACTGTTAGCTGGATTAAAAACTCTTTAAAAAAGGTTAAATATTTTTTGTTAAATGGGTACACCGAAATAATGTTAAAGCTATAGAATAATATTTTTTTAAATATTTACAAGTATATTGGCGTAATCTCAATTTAGCTGAGCGTTACGTGTGGGACCTCAAAACTACCATTGTTTTAAATTTGATTTGTTAACGCTGAAGTTCAGCAAAACCTTAAGTTGGAAATGCGCTTAAAATAGTGGTTAATTTGCTTAAAGACATTTCAAAAATATGACTAAATTAAAAAATTAAAAACTTCTAGATAAATAATAACTAACATTTATTAAGTCCATGTTACGTGCGGGACAAATTTGTTACGTGCGGGACACGTACGAAATCAATGTTTAAGGCCGAACATTTTTGAATGCTTATATTTAGTATAGCATTTCATTTGGACTTAAAAATAGCTTGATCCCGTTTCATAAAAAATTGAATTTACTGCAGCTATATTCACATTTTCATGCTTTGTTTCCGGGTAGCTGTTAATGTTTTTATTTGCAGTTTATTTCTTTTTTCTTAAATCAAAGTTTTTGATTTAAATATATTAAAATGTGTAGCAACAAGGTTTTGCATCAAAATATTAAAAAAAATAATGTTTTCAATAATTGAAGTGTTTTTACTCAAACAACCCATATTTTTTCGCCTAAAAGAGTATTTTAACACTAAAAAGTGTCCTTTTTGACATTCTGAGCATAGAAATACTCAGAAGAATGTGTAATATTTCCATAAATATTATTATGTTTAATCCTATCAGATGAACCATCAGTATTTGCTACCTTAAAAATAGTTTTATCACGAATGTTCAGCCTATTTGTATCGGAATACAAGGAACAAAACTGCACCTTCATTTTAACATCCTAAGAGTGAAGGTAGGTTTACTTAGATATTATTGAAGGTGAACAATATTTGATCAACAATTATAATTCCCTGTAAACGGTTTTTTTTCGCTAAAATTAACCTACAAATAATTGAAAAAATAAATTCAAGGCCTTTTTATGATTTAAAAATGTTAAGCGTTACGTGTGGGACAACTTTTGAAGTTGGATTTCACAAAATCTATTCAATGTAAATTAAAATTTCCTTTACATTTAAATTACTGTGGATAAACTCTGTTTGGAAATATATCTCATATTTCTGAAACTTTTTAAAATGAAAGTAAGTTAAGAAATTGTACTTTTAGCGTTACGTGCGGGACAGTCAAAATAGCTCTATTTCAACCCTAAAATAATAAATGAAGACAGTTCTGTTTTGAAAGTTTGTATGCTCTAACAGAATTTTAATATACCTCTTGTTTTGATAAAATTTGTTTTTAATCATAAATCTTTAAAACCACATCGTAACAACACATTGAATTGTTTTGCATATTGAGAAAAAATCGGATGCGAAAATGTTTGTGGAAACAAATGGGGCTTATTAAGTAAACGATGATTATTTTTTCAAAAATCAAATTGTTTAATAATCGTAGCACAAGCAGCTTCACATCTCCATAAAAAATTAATATCAGAAACAAAGTTTTAAATTTCACATCTGATTACCGATTTTCGTAGAATGCTTCTATGGCTCTCACTGCCCCAAATATGAAAATTGTTATTTAAATTTGCTAAGACAATTCTTTCAATAGTTTGAGGCGAGAAACAAAGAATGCCATTCGAATTCTTGAACAAATATGAATTTACGCTAATAATATTTTCAAAATTGTTGTTAAGGTTTATTTAAAAATAGTTTTTAAATATAAAATTTTCAAAACATTTTTAAGAAAACATTTTGGCATGCAAACTTTAAGTTTATATTTATGAAAATTTAGTTTTCAAAAAAAAAAAACTATCAATACGATTTTGAAATATCAAATTTTCAAAAAAATATTTAAAATTTTTGATTTTAACTCACAATTTTGTTTTAATTTTGATACGCAATAATATCCGGGATTTTTGGAAGTTTATGTCAACGATAATTTATTTAGATCCGATCAGCCAATCATGCAAAAATTAAAAATCAAAATAGCGTACACTTGATAGTTGCTTAGCGTTAAAGTTTTTCAAATTTTAAAGTAGACTGTTATAATTTTTTTGTTTAAGCGTAAGGGTCGTTTTCTAGAAAAATGAGAATTTTTCAAAGGTTTTACATTTGCATGGAAGGTAAGTACTGCTTTTTGAAAATATTAAAAAGTATTTAAAAAGCCGTTGAACTTGTTAATTTATCAAATGAACGTGTTTTCAATCCAGAAAATGCGTTTGTGAAAATTTTAGCACACAGGATACAATACATAGTTTAAGCTTCTTGACAACTTCTGCAGAGAGGAAATGATTAAAACAAGTTTCATTATTTTCCATAAAATCGAAAAAAAATTTTTTGTTGGGATGTGTCATTAGTAACCAGTTTTTGAAAAATGGGTTCCCACCCGATGGTAGCCTTCACTAAAAGTAATTTATTTAATTTTTTTTTAAGTTATGAAGACGTTTTAAAAAAATAAGATTTTGTAAAATTGCTAAAGCTGGCCATTCACGAACGAGCCATCCGAGCCTTCCGATCCATTTGGCTCGGTTGGATTCTTTCCACTCCACACACGACCAATTTTGTATCGCTACCGTGTGGCTATTTGGCTCTTTGGATCTGTCGTGTATGGTCAGCTTAAAAAAATGGCAGGTACCGTAATTTTTGGTTTAAGAAAAAAATCTAAAGAATGAGTGTGGGGAATGATCAAAACCTATTATGTACCAAGTTTGGACAAAATCGATGCAACCGTTTGGGCTGTAGATGAAGAGACAGACAGACACAATCGTGAGACCTACTGTTTTCCGTAATGACAAGTCTGATCAAAATATCGAGGCCTTATTTTAAACCGCGAATTTTTGATCACCAATTTTCGACGCGATGGCGGATGGACTCTTCGATACTCTGCTACACAGCAGCAATAGCGTCTTTGGTACGCACTGTACGGGCGTCTCTGAGGCTGGCATTATCCACTAGAGTAAACGACTCTGCTGGGCGATAATGTGGACCGAATATTGGACGCAGCGCGCAATCCGGGAACCGATCCATTATTTTGGCAATAAATTTGCAAAATTTGCAAACGTTGTTCAGGAGTAAGTGTATTCATTATGAAATGGCGAACCAAACTGAGAATAAAACAAGTGACAGCTGCTGTCAAAAACACCAACTCCGAAAAAAGTAATGCCAGATTTGAAGGCACACGTTTAAAATATACACCCTTTATTATGTTATTATAATTTGGGATACTCCTTTATTGTTAGTGCCCTATGCGATCACGTCGAAAGTGTAACATGAAATAAATAAATGAAATTAAATTTTAGACACTAATACCTGAATTTGACAGCCATTAAATTCTCAAAAAATTAACCAAAATCACTATACAATCCAAAAATTTTTCTAGCCACCACAATTTTTGAAGAAGAACGGCCAAAATATCTACATTCACCAAAGTAAAAAGTGTCCCACTGTCCAAAGGGCCCCAACTTACCCTATCTTCATATATCGTAGTGGCTTCTAAGCGTGTAAGAACACCTCTTCAAAACAAAAGCTGGTTCAGCCAATTTTTATATTGAGTTCTTTCAATAATATTGTAAAAATATACGTGCTCCAAAGCAAATTACTCCGAGGAAATAATTCACGTTTTCAAGTACAGAAGAATAGAATATAACACCCTAGTCCTAGTGGGCATTCCTGTATTACTATGGACTAACTACAGAGAGTTTGACCTATGACAAGAACTGTTAATAACTGCAAGCTAAATATTTTAAATTCTTTAATATGAACACTTTTTTTTTTGTTCTTTGTGACCATTATAAATCTGGGTGGTGACCGTTAGATTACGAATCTCATCGCAGCCCCACAAAAAGAGGATGCCAACCGAAAGCTTTACATTTACAAAACTACCTACTGGTCGGACAAGCTTTATCTGGTCGCAATGGTGAGAAAATACACGATACCAATGGTTGGACTTTTGTACTGCTCTTTAACTCTTTCCCAGCATAAGTTGTAAGACCTTCTGCCTTATATCATTCGAAAGGTTTCAATGATTGCCATCTTTTTTTGTTTAGGCATAAGTCTGCATCTCGCATAGAAATAAAATGCACGACTGGAGCGCACGTAATTGCTCTTATTTTTTTGAGTATATAGTATTAATATACATTTAAAACTGAAATTTCAAAATAATTCATCAACCCGTTTTTGAAATATTGCATTTTCAAAAAAAAAAAAATTGAATTTTTAAAAATCCAAAATTTATTTTTTCCAAAATGTTGGTAGTTGGTAGCAGTTTGGAGAAAATCACATCATTGGTTTAGGCTGTAGAACCAGATACAAACAGACGGATAGACAGACAGACAGACAGAATTGTGCCACCCACTTTTTTCGTGTTCTCTATAATCGTAATGTTATGTTTGATTGTTATCTCAACATTTTTTTTTGCACGAATCCAAAACTTGCCCTATAGTACCTTTATCGCAAGTAAACTGATATAACCCAATTCCTGTTGTAAGCGTTATAGTGCAGTGCAAATTTTATCGGGCTATAAATAACACTTTCCCTGCACGAAATACAGGCTGATGCCTGACAAACAAAAATAGTACTCATTGAGAGGTTCGAAAAGTGTTTTATTGGGAAATGCATTGCTAGCTCAGTAAAATTTCCCTTGGCAAACAACAACAAAGTGACATTTTTACTGACATATTTATCGACACTTTCCAGGCTTTGTTGTTGTTTGCTGAGGGAAATTTTACTGTGCCAGCTATAATATTTTCCAATAAAACACGCCTAATGTTACAACATATGGTACGAAACGCCCATTCAATTTTAAGAGAGTTGCAATATTTTAATCGAAAAAAGTTCTACAAAAATTATATTTGTCCCAAAAAAAAAATATTTTTGATTGAATTCTTTAAATGACATTTTTACTTGCGATATAGGTACTATAGGGCAAGTTTTGGATTCGTGCAAAAAAAAAATTTCGAGATAACAATCAAACATGACATTACGATGATAGAGAACACGAAAAAAGTGGGTGGCACAATTCTGTCTGTCTGTCTGTCTGTCTGTCTGTCTGTCTGTCTGTCTGTCTGTCTGTCTGTCTGTCCGTACCTCAACCTACAGCCTAAACCACTGAAGCGATTTTCTTCAAATTTTGAACTTAAGGTTTTTTTGTAACTCTCCAGAGGGGAAATTGAAATTTTTTTTTTAGCTCAAAAAATAACGGTACTTGCCATACAACCGTTAAGGAAAAGCTTATTTATCTCAAAAACGGCTCCAACGATTTTGATAAAAAAAAATCCGTGTATTATTGTAGATATGATATACATTTAAGTAAGAAAAAAAATCACCAAAAACATTTATTAACGGTACCTGTCATATAACGGTTTTTTTGATTTTTGGTTTTCTCATTAACCGCTCATCTGATTTCAATAAAATTTTTTTCACAAAAGCTTTGTTGAAATATAAATAATACTGCATACCAAAATTTTTAAAAAAATAAATTTTGGATTTTTAAAAAAAGATTCAAATTTTTTTTTTTCAAAATTCAATATTTCAAAAACGGGTTGATGAAAAATTTTGAAATTTGAGTTTTAAATGTATATTAATATAAACTCAAAATTGGCATACCAAATTTTTTTTGGAAAAATGTTACAAAAATTTTATATATAAAAAATTAATTTTTAAGAAAACGGCTCCAACGATTTTAAATTTTTTTTTTACATAAATTGATATTTTTTTGAGTAATCAAATGGCATACTTTTTTTTGCGCTCTAAGTTATTTATCAGGCTGTTTAAACAATTAAAAGAACGATTTCAATGCTTTTTTATACTTTTTCTATAATTACTTGAATATTTTTTAAAGTTCTTAAGTCCCACACAACTTGAACATAAGAGCAAGTACGTGCGATCCAGTCGTGCATTTTATTTTATTTCGGATGAAAAGTTAATAAAACTCAAAATGGTAAAATTGTTCTTTGATGCCAAAACCAGAGTGTATACTGTATATTCATATAAAGTATCTATCTCAATTTAACCCATGGAAAAAGTGTTCCCCCATTGTACCTATATTTTTTTTTAAATTTGTTAAAAGCTTTTTCAGTTTGTTTCAAGTAGAGAAAAAATAAATATCAAAACTGTGTTTGTTTGTTTTTTTTTGTTTTCTGTTCTGTACCTACCTTTATCTTGTGCAGTAAGCAGGGATGACGATAAAGTTTGTTTTAATTTCCCAAAAGTTCCTCCTGTGTCAGGAGCATGTTGTGTTTGTGCTTCGTCCTGTGCTACCATCTAAAAAAAAGAAAAAGAAGATAGTGTAATGAGAGTTGGTTTAGAGATATTACAACACACTACCTGTTAAAAAATGAAAACGATTAAACTAGTAAAATGGGAAAAATAATTATGCTCACAGATGGAAAGGAAATGTGAACAAAAATGTATTATTTTGTGTGTAATTTGACGTTAATTGCATCACATGAAAGTTATTTCTATAAAATTGAAGGACTCGATTCCAGGTACGTACATATTTGTTTTAACTTAAATTAAAATTATTTGACAAAAATAGATGTCTAAGTATGTAAATAAGCAATGTATGAATATGTATAATGTAGATACCAAACTAGGGGAGACCGGGACAAAAATAAACATTTTATACTTTTGGGGTTCCTGCTCTTGGGTTTTTTGGAATAACAGGTAACGAAAAATGGTTTCTTATGGATGGGTTATTTATTTAAGAACTGTTGAAGCAAAGTTTCCTTAAAATTATGAATTCTCATAGATGTGATAAATTTCCCTTGACTCTTCCATTGTTACTTTCGTCCTACATGTCCAGGTCAAAAGTAACATGCTCTCGGGACAAAAATAACACACATTTTCATAAGCCCAATAAATCAAAACAGCAAGAAGAAAAGAAAATGGCCCAACACATTAATTCAGGCCGTTACTTTCTCCCCTTCTTTAACTTAATTATTTATTTTATAGAAAAAAAGTTCGAATGTCTTTATTTAAAAAACTAACATTAAACTAAAACTAAAAATATTATTGTTTCATAGCCAAATTATTGCATTCATAACTATGATTAACCGGTAAGAACCAGAAACTATGCAAGAGGCTGGTAAATTCTGGTGTTTATTTTTATCCCAGTGTATTCTTATTTGTGTATGCATAGAGAGTGTGCTACATACAAACACACGCTACTCTCAACTATACCAGTGCTGTCGAAAAAATTCAGTAAGAGAAACATTTTGCAACACAAAGGAGTTTAACTATTATTTTTATGAAGCACTACTACTTATTTGTTAACATATCGAAACCAATACTCACTTGTCCTATATGCAAGTCAAATACTAGAATACTAGGCTGCCTTGGTTTAAGTTTTGAAGTCGTTGTTTTTTACAAGCTTTAATAAACGCTACGTGAAATAACTCCTCAATGAAATGATCTTATGCCCTAAACTAAAAATGAAATAACTATCCAAAATTGCTCCATCTCAATTTTGAGATTTTTTTTCATATGAAAAAAACTTTCCAAAAAAACTCCTCCATGAAATGATATGATGTTCTAAACTTAAAATGACAATTTTGAGAATTTTTTTTATACTAAAAAAGGGTATTTGTTTCGTGGTTTTTTGGAGACTTATTTACTTTTTAAATTGATGGGGTATTTCCTGATGAAATAAGTCCCCAAATTCAAATATGAGATAAGTCTCCAACGCGAATCGATTAGGAATAAAATCTTTACTTTGCTTTGGGGATGTATTTAATTTTTCTTTTGGAGACTTATTCTATGGGTTTTTGGAGACTTGTTTCTTCTTTGAACTTGGGGACTTACAGCGACTGCGAAGAAAAAATAATGTGGAGAGTTATTTAATTTCTATGTTAAAGGCGTTATTTCATTGGAGATTTATTTCGTGGGTCCGAAAAAAATTCAGTTACCAAAACCAGGAACAAAATATTCAAAATGCTGATGAGCGTGAAGTTAGCTCCACCATTTTGGATTTTCGAAGAAATTTTGTGCTGTTATGTTCTAATTTGCCATGTGCCGTACTTAAGAAATATCATACTAAGGGTATGGTTTTAAAAGGGCATATTTGCAACTTTTACGGTCAAAAATAAAATTTGGGAAAAGCTGTCGCATGAAGGTGGCACCAAAAGTTTTGATTTTTACCAATGTTGCGTTCGGCGCTCGAGGTCGAAAAATCACATTTAATACTAGGCCAACATCATAAACAACTAAGCAAAAAATCAGAACTACCGGACCTGACGCAAGGTCGAATGCATATAGTTACTGGACTATAGGTACTGTGAAAATTAAAAAGTAATCGCAAATTGGCAAATTTTTTGGATAAAATTTTTATGAAATTTTGCACTTTTGTAGAAATGAAAAATGAGCTGTTTTTTGCAAAGTTTACGATAAAAAATATTCTCATATTTGCAACTTTGAAGGCCAAAAAACCATTTGCACGGCGGAAGTTAGCACCTCTATTTTGGATAAAAAAAAGTTGCGTACTGGTCTTAACTTGTGCTGCCTTGTCTCTTAGATATAAATATATATGAAATTCTTTGAAATTTGAAATTGTGCTGTTTTGTGTTAAGTTTTTTCTGCTTTATGTCGAAGAAATTCAAACAAAAATTGATATTTGCAGCTCTATGGAGGCCAAAAAACTATTTTGCGAAGCGTGAACTTAGCGCCATTATTTTAGATTGAAAAATTAGTGCTTTAATCGGGTCAACTTATGCTGCCTTGTGCCGAAATTATTAAATTAAAATCAAAAATTTGCTAATTTAACGAATAATTTTTTTTAATTATGCAATTTCGTAAAAATGAAAGTTTTGCTCAGTTTGTGCTACCATATTCCGAAGAGATACAAAAATTGTGGTGCTGCCTTGTGCAAATTATTAAATTAAAATAGAAAATTTTCTAATTTTACGAATATTTTTTTTAAATTTTGCAATTTCGTAAGATTGAAAGTCTTGCTCTGTTTGTCCTACCATATTCCGAAGAGATACAAAAATTGTGGGCCAAGAACTATTTTAAGATTTTTATTTGAAGTTTTACATTTTCTTTGAAAACTTAATTGTGATGGTTGGGCTAACTTCACATTTCGCAAAATTGGCCGTAAAATTTACAAATATCCGAAATTTTGTTTATCTTTCGACATATGGCACCACAAACTGAGCACAAGTCAGCACAACTTTCATTTTTATGAAGTTGCAAAATTTTTATCATTCGTTAAATTTGGAAATTTGCGATTTTTTTTTAATATCTAAGACTTCAAAAAATTTCTCTAATATTAGCAAATTTGCTATTTTTTTTTTTTATTTACTTCAAAAGGAAGCTCAATTTGATCTCAATATAGCATTTTTTTTTTTTTGAAAATCGAACATAGTGGTACTAATTTCACGCAACAGCGTTTCGCAAATTATATTGTTGACTGTAAGAGTTGAAAATATTCGAACTCAATACAATGCTGCACAATTATCATTTTAAAGAAATATCAAAATTTAAAAAAAGTTTCATTCGTCAAATTTGCAACTTTCGAATCGAAAAAGGCGGTGTTAATTTCACAATTTAAAAAAATTGCTGCCCCTGAACCATATCTTTATAAAATTTTTCTTCGAGTTGGGCCGATAACAGCACAATCTTTTTTCGAAAATCGAAAATGGTGTTCCACAAGGCAGTGTTCTTGGTCCAGTTTTGTTTTTTCTTTGAATTTGTAATAGAACAAGAGAAGAGATTATTATTATAAAAGCACATTAATATATTTTTGGAAAATTCAATTGAAATTAGCAGCTGTATCCTTTAAATGTTCAAAATTAAGGATTTGATCTCTTATAGATTACTTAGCGATAGAAAAATGTTTTTTTTGTTTGTTTGAACTGATAGATAATCTATAGAAATTGCTATGAACGAAAGAACTAAAAGCTAACTAAGTGAACACAAAAGTATAGGTCTTCCAACCATCCCTTATGACCTATTTTATTTCCTTTATAATTTTTTGACCAAAGCTCTTAATCCAACAGCCAAGTATTGTTGATATTTTCTTTCTTAATTTTATAGCTGTCACTTAATGATAAAGACCACAATTTTGCATGTGTAATTTAAGGCTACAAGCTATGTGACGTGCGCGTACTTGGCTTGAATGTATATAATTTGTATTTATGGTATAAACATAATAATCTAATGACATGTTTGTGATAATCATCAAAAACTTACTTCGTTATAATAAGTCCTTTATAGTTAGAACCCCTTTTAATACTTAACATTCAGATGAAGGATAAGAACTTTAATCATATTTTTTTTTTCAGGTTCATGTGGTCGTTTTTTTTATCAAACAACCAAGACAACCAATATCCCATTATCAAGAAGGTAAGACGTGTTACATTGCTTTGCGTGCGGGTGCGGTGCGGTGTAGTGGTGGCAAACCGACATTAATGATAGAGAGGAAGGATATACATAAAAATTCAACCTGTAAACACTCATAAAGCTAATTTTTTCACAGGAAGTAATAAATTGCTTACTTTATACCATTTTCATTTTTATGTTGACCATCATCAGGAAAAGCAAAAAAAAAAAATGGAGGAAAGGCTTATGTACTGTAAATGAGTTCATAAAATAAAGATTTAGCATAAGCATGTTATGTATGTATGTATGTGGACATGGAAAGAATGAGTTTCATATTGGGAGGCATATGAAGAAATACTGGAAAAATTCGAAAAAGATCGACACCTTGAAAATAACAAACGTTGTCGTTTGTTAGCATTTTTTTGTAGTTGCATTCTTACAATCTATAGAAATCGATGTTATAAATGACCATGATAAACTTCTTTGGATCCTAGCTGAAGATACTTATTGATTTAATTCCATTTTTCTTGCTATTTTGTCCCACTGTGTGTGTTGGTCGTTCTCATGTGGATGATGATATAACATTTAATTATGTTTGCAGCATACTTCCTTTATTTTATAAGTGAATGTGCCATAATCAACGTCCTCGCTGTGTATAATACGAACCCCTCTTATAGAAAGAAACCCCTTTCCTCCTCTTTTAATATAATAATACTGTGCAAGAAGGTCCTTATATACAACGAAAGGAGTCATCTTCTCTTCAAGAGGAAATTACAATTCATTTTCCATCTTGTAGACTTGTTGAAGGATTACAACGGAAATAGTATAGTCAAGTCATAGAGTGCATGTCATTCACATATCATGGTAATGAGTTGGGAATATTGGAAAATCCTCATCAGAGGAAATCGATTTTCTTTAACTTCTGATGGAAAATAATATTTAAGACTTAATAAATTTACACGAAAAGGTTAATCAGGCAATATTAAGCATGAGTGGGGGTGTTGTTGGTTTTAATAAATTTTCAGAAAAGTATAATATTAATCTGATTTTTCCTAACAAATACGCACATGAAAATGATTAATTGAACCATTTTATCGCGAAAAATCATTTTTTTTTAAATTTTATTTTAGATGGAGAATAATGATAGACTTAAAAGTTCAAAATTTCCACATCCAGAAAATGTTATCTAAACCCATTTTACAGAATAATGTTTTTTTTTTTGTCAATCTGTTCCACTCTACTCTAACCAAAAGACATTTTTCCGACTAAATCCATTTTAAAAGCCAAACCTACACCAAGCTGAAAAGCGAGTACAGAGAATTTCAAATTCAATAATATTTTTTATCAGAAAACTTTAACGAATGATTTTACCAGAAAAATCCATTAACGCTTGAATTCCTGCTCAATGAATTAGATGGAAAATCCTTTTTTTTTCTGTGTGCATGACAAGAATAATTTGCAGAGAATCCTTTTTTTTTGCAAAATAGATAGCGAAAACTCTCACCACACAAGCTATATGCAGGTAGTACGAATTTCAACGTTATTAAACCAGAAAGGATGTAATGAAAAAAAGATAAATAAATGAAAGACAATGCAGATGGTGGAAATAGCTGAATAAAAACTATAACTTCCAAAATGAAAGACTTTTGGTTTTGTTTTAGCTTTTAGACTTCCCATTGCAGCTATTTTAATGTGATTGAAGCACTGATTCACTGATTGGAAACTGCACAGCCAGCAAATACAAGAATTGTTATATGAAAAAAAAAAAACAAATATTGAACAAAAATTATTTTGGTTGTTTTTAACAAGGATTTGATTTTTTTTTTTTTTTCATTTTAAAACTTAGGAAATAGTGAAAAACGTTTTCAATTAAAATCATGAAAAACATGATTTTTTTGTTCTGTTTGCTCAATTTATCCTCCCTGTGGAAAAATTAATACTGCTATTAGAAAAAAAGAACAAAAAAAACTTTTAATAACAAAAAAAATGATTGAGTGTTCTATGAAGGTAGGTTAGGTTGGTGTATTATTTTTTACTTCTTTTCTCTATGCTACCTATTCAATCAAGTTCTTTCTCGCATCGCATGACCGAGAAGTTATTTTTTTCACCTTTAACTTTTTCCTGACAGTAATTTATCATTCTTCAATTTGGTACCAGACATAACCAATTTTCAGAAGTTTTTTGTTTATAAATGAGGCCGTGAGTGCAAAAGTGGTGTGACCCATTTTTTGGCATTTTTATATTTTTGTCTCGTATTTTTACATTTATGCATTAAATGTCATCAAAGCTAAAATTTTAATTTCTAAAATATTTAAGCTTTCCAAAAATGTGACTTATACTTCTTGAATCTCAGTTAAAATAGTATTTAAGATCAATTGAAAATGAAAAATATGATTTAAAAAAAGTGGTTACACCACTTTTGCACTCACAGCCTCAAATATACCTAGGCCTAGGCACACATAGTGTTGTTGTTTTGAAGAAGGGTTTATTTTCATTTTAGTAACCCTCAGGAAATTAAATATTAAATGGATCGCCCAGGAATTCCGAAAATTACAAATCGGTAGTAGCTGCAAGTGATATTTTTTTATTGATAATAATCTGGAAAAAAACTCTACAATATTCTACGCAAATGGAATAGACATCAGGGCCTTATTTCACCAACGGCAACTTTAATGTACAAAATTGTAAATAAGAGTGTTTTTTTTCAAAAAGTTTGTTGAAAAATCGAAAAATTTCATTTCAGCAGTTTTCTTGTGAACAGAATTGTTCTTATGATTTAAAATTGAAATTTGTAAAAATCGATTTTATGTTTCACCGAAATTTGTAACAAATTTGTGAGCTTTCAAGTTCCTAGTTTCACCAAAGAAAGAAATAATTCATTTTCCGTATAGTTGTGACTATTTTCTACATGATTCAAAACACTTGGAAACTAAGCGGAATTTGAAAATTTTACACTTTAAAACAAAAATTTTTATATTTAATGGTTTAAAAAGTTTTATGAAAAATGTTTTTCTAAATCACGCATTTTTTGGAGCAAAGATGGGCTCAAGGCATACTTTATATCAAACAAAAGTAGAGGCTAAAATCTTTAATATGACAAAAAGTAGTTTTTATTTAAAATTGACAGAGATAAAACCACTCAAACTTTATCATTTCTTATCATTTTTGCATACAAAATTCCGTTGTTTGTACTAGGTGCAAGACAAATTTAATAATCCTTGCACCTAATAACCCAGCAAACATTTCCCTTCAGAAATGATTTATAAATAATTCACAGAAGTGAAAGAAACCCTCATTTATGAACTCATTTATAAACCTGTTTGGATCAAATTTACTGGGTAGCATTACTTCGAATTCGAATCGTTTTTATGTTTCATTAATAATATGAAATATGAATATAAATGAGGGTTTCTTCATTCAGTTTAGTGAATATAAATTGAATTATATTTAATTCATTATAATGATTCTTTAATAATCCGAATGTATACCATAGAACTGAATGTAAATATTATTTCAGTGTGGTTATACAAAATGCTATTTTAAAATGGTAAAATTATCTGCATAAACAGTTTGATTTCCCTAGATTTATCGAATGAAACTTATGATTAATTTTGCTAAAGTGTGTTTATTTGTTAATTTATTGAATTTATCTTTTTTATTTTTTTTTTTCACTGCCACAATGGATATAGTTCCGTCCGTACAATAACAATACGCAAAATTGAGTGAAAGTGACGAATTTCCTCTTTGCATAACTTTTGTTTCAGTTTTGGTGCGACTAGGTCCTGTTATGGCTTTTCAAAACAAAATGAAAGGGACATTCAGTTTATGCGAATAAAAATGGACGCACCCAAGATATAGCTACCTCTTTTGAGGATCGCTTGTGCGCGTTCACTTCTATTCATATTATGTGAAGGAAATAAGAATCTCGATATTTGTTTACTATGAAAAAAATCAGCACAAATTCTCTTCCCGGCGTATGAGGTAAAATTGATGGAATATTTGAGTATATTCAAATTTGATTCACTGAAGTGAGTGTTTCTCGAATATATATTCTTCATTTTCACTTAATGTTCAATGAACGTTCACAAAAATGTTTGCTGGGAAGTACCAAGTTTTATACAAACCGGCCCAGCCCTTCAGTGAGTAGGTCTGGAATCTGGAAGCATTTAAAAACAGCCGGAAAACAAAATATCGGGCTAACTTAAATTTTAAATATTCCAAATTGTCATATTTAAAAAAAAAAACTTGAGTTCAAATATTTTTACGATTGTGAAATTTGCCATGTAGTACTGAAAAAGAGTTTTTCGGGCCAAAACTGCTTTCAATTAAAAGAAATAGTAAAGTTTGAATGGGTATATCGTGTACCTACTTATATCTGTAAATTTTGAATAGAAATTAATTAACTACTTTCTTTTGTCGGTTCATGTTTTGAGCCTATTTTTGCTCCAAAAAAAGTTATGTTATTATATTAGTAGTATATTTTTTCTCGATTTTTTTTTATTTTTCCTGTAATTTTTTAATAAATTTTATAAAAGCATCCATTTTGATAGAAAATTTAATTTGGAACAAAAAGTCTGAAGAGTTATATTAAAAAATTAGCTGTACCAAACACATTGAAAAGTTACCGGTGTTACCATTCCCTCAGAAACGCATGGGTCAATTAAGTAGCATTTTTGGTTTTAAGCATGCTTATGAGCCAAACAAACATATTCAATAATAAAAACCTTTGCACGTAGTTGTACCATGAAACCCCTCATTTTCCGGTCTATTCTATACCCTAAATGTATTGAAATCAATAAATTTCAGTAATAGAGGGGAGAAATAGGGTGTAAAGCGCTGCGCTGGCTGGGACAATACGCCAATTTTAACATGTGTGTTAAGTTTGCATCGCCATTTTCTATTTTCAAAAAAAATTGTGCTGTTTTGTGCTTTAACTTTTGCTGCGTTTTGCCATAAATATTTTTAAAAAACTTGCATATTTGTAAATTATACGGGTAAACATTTTTCAATTTTTGCAATGTTGTAAAAAATTAAAGTTGTGTTGTTTTATGCTCAGTTTGTGCTGTCATATTCCGAAGAGATGTACAAATTTTCGCATTCACATATTTGTAAATTTCATGACCAAAAAATAGTTTTGCGAAGCGTTTATTTTTGGCAGTTTAAGTGCAAATGAAAACAAAACAGCGCATATTTCTTTTTTTACAAAATTTGAAAAATTCTCCTCCGTAAAATTTGCAAATTATAAACTTACGGTGACGTTATGCTGATCAGAATCGATGCATATACATATTACAATCCACCTTATAACACAGCTGTAGGAACACGAAAATAAAAGCAAGTTATTTAATTTTATTTTCTTCAAAACTCTGGGACAGATTTTGAACTCAAACTGCAAATTCTGTAAATGAGTTATAACTTATAAAAATATGGAATTTTAAAGCTGCAGTTATATTATATTTTACGTAAATATAACTCAAATCAATTTTTGTTTGTTGATTAAAGTCGAGTTCTAACGAAATAGTTGGTAACCTCAGGTTTGGGACATGCCACGGTAGTGACATTTGGGGTATAAAACAGTTTTTAAATAAAATGCACCACTGGGTCGCACGTACTTGCTCTTATGTTTAAGACACTATGCGGATTTAAGAAAATTGTGTATAAAAACGTAGAAATTATGAGAGAAAAATGTAGAGAAGCATGAAACACGGCATTTAAATTGGCTAAACGAGCTATTTTGATAGTTTGAGGTGAAAAAAACGAATGCCATCTTAATTCTTGATTGAATATGATTGTATGGGAAAAAAATTAAAATCGTTGAAGCGGTTTTTTAAAAAAATATTTTCTTATGTATAAAATTCTTAAAACATTTTTAAGAACAAATTTTGGTATGCAAATCCAAAGTATATATTTATGTGTATATAAAACAAAATTTGAAAAAAAATTGTCAACCCGTATTTGAGATACCGAATTTAAAAAAACAAAATTGAAACTTTTTTTAAAAATCCAAAAAAAAAATTTTTCAAAATTTTGAAATGCAACATTATTTAACTTTATCTGAAATTTGTATATACAAAATTCATTTAAATCCGTTTAGCCGATAACGAGAAAATTCAAAATAAAAAAATACGTTCTATGATAGGTAGGTACTATTAATAGTTGCTAAGTGTAAAATTATATAATTTCTGGTAGTAGATCGTTCTAATTTTAGTATGTAGAAAGAGTTTAATGAAAATCGTAGGAGTCGTTTTTGAGAAAAAAATATTTTCCTTTGAGTTTTTTTTACTTTTGTATGGCAGGTACCGTTATTTTTTCATAAATGTAAAATTTTTTCTAAAAATATTTTAGAAAAAACTCATAAGTATCGAGTTTCAAAAAAATCCATATTGGGGTTTTCGAAGTATTTGATTTTCCAAAAAAATTTGAAACATTTTTTAAAAATCCAAAAAATATTTTTTCAAAAATTTTGGTACACAAAACTATTTATATTTATTGAGCGCTTCTGTATAACAAAATAAATTGGTAGTACCGTTTTGAAGAAAATCAAAAATTAAAAAAATGGTTCTTTGGGAGGTACCTTTAATAACCAATTTTGAAAATTGGTTTTCCACCCAAAGGAAGCCTGTACTTAAATAAATTTATTGAATTTTTTTTAAGAAAAGTAGTCGAGCCGTTTTTGAGAAAAAATAGATTATATAAAATTGATATAAAAAATTGTATGGCAGGTACCGTTAGTTTTGGTTCTAAAAAAAATTAAAAAAACGTGTGGGCATAATACCAAAAACCACTATGTACCAAGTTTGAAGAAAATCGATAGAGCAGTTTTGGCTGTAGACGAACAGGCAGACAGACAGACAGAATTGTGCCACCCACTTTTTTGGTGTTCTCTATCATCGTAATATCATGTTTGATTGGTATCTCAAAATTTTTTTTTTGCACGAATCCAAAACTTGCCTTATAGTACCTATATCGCAAGTAAAAATTAAAACTTGTGCCAAGACTTAACGACAAAAAATGAAGCGATATTCTAAATACTTAGGGTCGAAGTCCTGTCAAAACAAATTAAATTTTAAAAACAGTCAAATGTGATACTTGTGATTTTTTTTCAACCTTTATTTTGAAAATCTAGAGATATCTGAATAAAAGAAAAAAAACGTTTCCAATTATCATGTCCGGTTTGTTCAGAAGAAAATTTCAAATAAAGAATTCCAAATTTTGTTTCCAACGTCTATAATCCTTTTGACTCATATCAGCATATCAGCCAACAAAATTCCAGATGTTAAAATCAATTTTTGCAAAGTAAAGTTCTTTGTGCTCGACAAAAAAGTTTGTTAATTTCATTTATTTTTCCTTGAATTCAGCGATATCTCAGTAATAAACTAAAAATTTGATTTTTCTCGAAATCACCTCAAGTGGACTTAAACCATTTTTCCCCTGGACTGGACCCTTCATTTGTTAGTGTCAAAGTTTCAAAAGAAGCAAGTAGGATACTTAAAATATAAAAAGAGGTATATTCGACGGTTTTTATATTTAATTAAATGTTAGAGGTAGTAGGATATTTAACTTCTTGCCAATTTTTTAAAGTTAATATTGTTGCTATATAAAATGTTTAAACATTTTTGTATGTAAAATTTAAGTATGTATTGATTTCAATGCAGATGAAAATTAAATTAAAAAAATATCAACCCAAATATTTTGAAATATTTTTATTGAAATTTAAAAAAAACTCCTTGAAAATTTTGATCAACAACAATTTTTTTAAATCGATATTTGAAGAATCGGCAAATCGTATCCAACCCCTTTTTGGAAGCTTCAGCTTAAAAAAATAATTAAAATTAGTACCTATCGTAACTGTTTGTACGACATGGATCACAAAACTTCGTCTAGCAGTTCAAGGCAACAGCATGGCAAGGCATTAGTTTTCAATATTAATACAATGTTAATGGAAAAGTGTGAAAAAAGTTGAAGAAATTGGTCAAAATAAGAAAATCCAAACCAAACATTTGCTTGCTAATATTCCACAAATGAGATGCCGAACATCTCTCGGAAACGTTGAAAAACTTTAACCGTTTATTCAAAATTTCTGTGGCTTACCAATTTTCAAAACTAGTTGAACTTATTTCATGAACTTCTTATTCTATCTGATGCCATAGTTTTTATTATTGTATATGAGATACAAAGACCCAGAGCTTCATATCTTTCACTGTATTTCACCTTCTGTCAAAAACATAATAAATTTTCCTACCATATTGAACATTGAAGAACCCAACGATAACATCTGTCACATTCAAGAAGCAATATGTCAAGATGGGTCGTCGTCGGTCGTTTTCTTAGAAGAGCAATTTTCACTCTAAGACTATGTATAAAGTTTTCAATTTTATGTAATTTTCTTTGATATCGATCGTAAAATTGTAATCATAAGTAATTTTCCAATTATATTGTTTCTAAGAATTTAATTTAAATGTTTGCAATTGCACTTTGGCCTGGAGGACTTTATACACGTATCCTTTGGTCCTTCGTACCCTTATACTATATATGTACACATATCACGCATATCAGAGGTGAAGGATTTTGTTCAAATAAACTTGTCCCTTTCTATTATATAAGGAATGATGATTTTCTTTACAACTTCCTTGTGTGTTATTGAATTCATCAGGACTCGTGTGTTTCTGGTACTTGTTGTTTTTTTTTTTTGTTTGCTTATTCTCTGTAGGTACTTGTTGTGAAATACCAGGTGCTAGTTTGAACTTTTATATAGAAACTCAACTTAATCAATAATATGTAAATTAGTACACAGAACATGGGTGAAAGTTCTCTTTTTAGTTAAGTCAATCTTACGTATACATATGTATATGTACACTACCTATAACATCCAAAGAGCAAACATAGGTACATATGAGAGAGATGTTTGTTTAAGCTACCCATTTTTATGATGTGAAAAGAATACTTAGAATTAAGTTTTGAGTTTGAAAACTAAGGCAAAAATATGAAAAAGAAAATTACACTAAACAAAGTTTTTGTTTCCCATTTCCAAAATAGTATTGGTCTATTTAACATAAGAGCACATACAGACTTTAAAGATTGTTTCCTCATCTTATGGACCAGGTATTGGAATATGAGAAGAATTTCATTTAAATAAAAAATCAGTGTTACTAAAGCGAAACCCAATATGTCATTATTAAAATCGAAATATTTTGTTTTTTCGCCAAATGTATGGAAAGAATTTAGAATCTTGCAGAAATGTTTGTTTTTGAAATATTTTCCACATTCTAATGACCTTTTGGCTTAAATATAAATTTCATTGAGATTGAAACTCATTTCCAAGATCGACAAATCGGGTTCAGACTAACAGCCACCGCAATAAGATTGATAACTTATTCGTACTAAAGTGAACCAAGTTCGTGCGACATAGAAAGCCATCTTCTTTCGTACAAATTCCCTACCAAGCCCAGGTGTGTTCAATGAAACCCAAAACCATTTTAGGCAGTTTTCAATTCAACCAAGTACCTATACAGGTATTCATCTGAAAGAATATTTCCCACAAACAAAAATTGTCGATAAAAAATTCCCATAAACCGGAAACTGGAATCCTTTTAGAAGATCCTTGAATCTTTAAAGGAATCGAGACAAAGCCTTTTTCCTCAAAGCATCTTTAATATGCGTTTTTTTGTCTCCGCATGGTATAGGATGATTTTCAGAAGTTGAGGCTTTGAAGTGCCCTTATATACATGAATAACCAACATATTGACATATTGGAATTTCTGCCCCATTTTTGTTTTTTTGTTTTTTTGCTAAAAATGTAGGTATACCTATGATGTTCAAATATATCCATAAAAGTTTCAAAATAGGTATATATTCTCTTTTATGAGTTGTTGTCTATCATAATAATATTGTGTACATGTGCTGGAGTGAGAGAAAACATAAAATGTGAAGATGAGTTTGATACGATAACGACTTTTATTATGGGGTAATTGAAATTCAATATTGCACCATGTTAATGGATATTGGATGAAAATTGAGTCTATGCGATAGAAATTCTTCCGGTAGGTATAAGGCAAAGGTAAATTGACTTAAGGAACTTTTTGGGATATTAAGGTGCAAATTTTGTCTGTGTCATCAAATATTATACATGGAACATGCGGCCTAGTATTTAAACCTTAACGTTAAAATACATGAAGATTATAAATTATATAGTCGGTAAATGAAGATACATTAGGTACATTATAAGTCGATTTAAGATTTCCTTTATTTGATCAGATTTTTAAAATGATATTAAGAGTTTTTTATTTTTTTAAAATGATTTTTGCAAAGAAACGTCGTATGATTGGTTGATTTGTTTCGTTGGAGTGGTTGAAAAAAATTGTATATATAAAATTCTCAAGAAAATTTTAGTACGCAAATTTTTTAATGTGTGCAAAGTGCATATGAAAATGTAAAATGTCAAGTTCGATATCTCGAATTTTCAAAAACAAAACTTTGAAGCTTCTTTAAAAGCTCAAAAATATCTTTTTGGAAATTATTTCAACTTATTTGAAATTTTATACAAAAATATTTATTCAAATAGGTATATTCAGCTGATATTGATAAAATTTTCGAAATAAAAAAAAACTTTTATGGAAGGTAATTCTAATAGTTGCTAAGTGCAAATTTGTATTATGTTTGTTAGTAGATCGCAAAAGAATAGTGAAATAATTTTATCAAAAAGGTAGGAAGCGTTCCTGAGAACTATCAATATTTCTAAAAAGTGTTTTAATACACAGGTTTCGAGTTTCAAAAAGAAATTATGTCCTTAACATAATATTGATCTACGCAAATATACGCAAATATACACAATTCTACGCAATATACGCAAATATACGCAAATCAACGCCAGTAAAACCACGCAAATATACGCAATTTTACGCAAATCTACGAAAATATACGCAATTATACGCAAATATTCGTAAATCTACGCAAATATGCACTTATACGCAAATATACGCAAATAAACGCAAATATACGCAATTCTACGCAATATACGCAAATATAAGCAACTTTACGCAAATCTATGCAAATCTACGCAAATCTACGCAAAAATACGCAAATATACGCAAATATACGCATACATACGCAAATAAAAGCAACTAAATATATGCAAATCTACGCAAATATACGCAATTCCACGCAAATATACGCAAATATACGCAAATCTACGCAAATCTACGCAAATCTACGCAAATCTGCGCCAATATACCCAGTTCTACGCATCAAAGCAATAATACGCAAATATTCACAATTCTACGCAAATATACGCAATTCTACGCAAATCTAAGCAAATATACGCTATTATACGCAAAAATATGCAAATAAACGCAAATATACGCAATTCTACGCAATATACGCAAATATACGCAATTCTACGCAAATCTGCGCAAAAACACGCAAATCTTTGCTAATAAATGCAAATATACGCAATTCTACGCAAAATTACACAATTCTACACCATTCTACGCAAATATACGCAATTCTACGCAAAACTATGCAAATATACGCAAAAATACGCATTTCTACGCAAGTATTCACAGTTTTACGTAATTATACGCAAATATATGCAAATCTACAAAAATGTACGCAACTGTACGCAAATCTACGCAAATATACGCAATTCTACGCAAAATTACGCCATTCTACCCAAATCTACGCAATTCTAAGCAATTATACGCAATACTACGCAAATCAACGCACATATACGCAATTCTACGCAATTATTCGCAAATATAAGCAAATATACGCAAATCTACGCAAGTCCACGCAAGTGTAAAAGAAACACGCTTCCAACTCTAAGCCGACCATAGCTATGTAAATTCCATTCCTACTTATAAAATTACTTACTGTTGGCATACTTTTTTTAGGTTTTATATTTGGATGGGCTTAAATCAGCTTCAAATGTAGAAAAAACAATTCCCTATTTTTTTCAGATAAATATTTTCATCCCCTAAAGTCGCTTTAGGGGTTAATTAAAGTCCCCATATTTTTGTATTCTATATAGGTGATTCGCGGAAAATCTGCCAAAAAAAAACAGATTATGTAGGTTGGAAGTAGATAAGAAAAAAATCCCACGGGAGGGGGGGGGGGGTAATATTTCCCTCCGATAGTACAGGAGGAACAATTGCTGTAAAACCCTGTTAAAAGAACAATACCTAAGTGTTTCAAATAAAAAGAAAAAAACTTTTTTGCACACGAGATGTGTTTGCCAGATTTGTTTTTTGTGTATTTCAATTGAAAGCTTAACATAATTTTTACAACATGTCTATGTCTATCAATCCAAATACATGCCTGCCATCTTACATTTATTTTACTTCAACCTTGGATAGATCTATCACTTTTGAATGTGAATTGCGCAGCTTTCAACGTAAGTCTGCCAGTGATTTCAAAATGAAAACATCTTTCCCCCTGCATGAACCACGCACTTGCTCACGTAGAACTGTATGGTAATCGAATTTATTTCAATCACCCAAAGCTCCAAATCGATAACGATGCCATCAGTTAATAATCCCGATACGCTTCCGAGATTTTTCTTTTGAAAATCAAGATGTATTTTTTTCAATTATTTGCTGTCAGATGTGCCAAACGAAAAATCATCGATTTATCAAATAAACAGAACATCACAGAGAGTTAACATATACATCTTAACCTGACAAATACACTTTCACATGGGTACATTGTTCGAGTGTATGTAAGTGTAAGATCCCAGTTTCCTGTGCAATCACAAAACGCACATGCTACACAAATTGACGAACAAAACAAAACAAAACATTTTATGCCATTTTTCTTCTTTTTTTTCCTGTTGAACGTTGAAAAAATGAAAATAGAAAAAATTATCCTCTGTGTTTTGATTGCCCTTCACTACAGGCTTCCGATTTCCGGGTTGTGTAGTAAAAATACAAAAAGAAAATGAACACAGATTTTGTGTTGCCAAAATTTTATTCAGTGAAGTGCCTTTGTGTTATTGTTCATTCATCTGAAAAAACAAAATGTAGTTTTGTCACAATAAGAGAATCCTTTATTATTGTTATTTCTTTGGTTCGTTTTGGTGTTGTTGCCTTTTCAATTGCCTTCCTAGAAAGCAGGAATTCCAGCACGAAATTCAAATTTACCCAACAGCCACAACAAAATTCATTAAATGGACATTTGGGGGAAATTTCTTGTGATTGAGTATAAATATATGCCTCCCTGGCCAAGTACATTAAAGCTGGCACTGGCAGTCCACATTCATCGAGTTCTTATCGAATAGATTGTATTGTTATTTTGGCCAGACAGTGTTGCCATAGTTTGAGAGATTCTTTCCAGGTCGAAATGTTACAGTTTTCTTTGAGGGGATAAGATGAAGAACAAATTTTCAGGAGGAAATCTGAAGGGAAATTTGTCAGATGACCGCTTAGTCCGTTATATGAGGTTAGAGGTCACTCAAATGGGTTTTTGCCCAAAATATCTCGAAAACTGTAAGTTTCAGAAAAAAAACTGTTTTACAAACAGGTAGCTGAGGTAAATTTCGTACAAAAATGTTCTTAAAATTTTGTTCGAAATATTTACCGTTACCAAGCTATAGCGCTTTAAACCACAATAAAAAAAACACATCTGCCACTCGATCTCTAAATAAGGGTAGAAAAAAGTGCATTCCTTTGGAGAATACTTGGAAAACTTCGAAGTGATATACATAGCTTCTTAACGACTTATGTAACGAACAAAATTTCAAAAAAATTTATACGGCAAATTACCTCAGCTAACGATTTTTGAAAAAAATATTTTTTTCTAAACCTTAACGTTTTCGAGTTATTGGGCAAAAACCCATTTTTGTGACATTTGACCTCTAAAACGTACCAAGCGGTCATCGGATAGCTATGTTATATTAGTTATGATTTCCTTCATATCTAAGACTAGTTTTGAAAAATCGAAAAAAATAAGTTTTTAAAGACGTTTTATCTTGAAAATTCTTACATATTTTGGCATCTGGCAACACTGTATGGTCAGGAATTTGGTTACTATAACTACTACCCCATTGTGATACATAATTTTTTAAGCATTTTGCTGGTTGACATTTAAGTGAATTAAATGAAATGGCCAACACTTAAGGGGGTAAAAATGATGCTTCAGTTTTGTGGAGCTTTAATGAAAATTACGTAATTTTTACACGCAAAACTTAGCAATTCTTTGTATAGTTGATTCAGTTTTTGTAGGCTAAAAGTCATTTGTTTATAATTTTTAAATCTGCAACGTTTCAGGGATGTTTATCCCCTTCGTCAGGCCTTTATTTAAAATAACAAATTAATAAACATAATACAAATATCACAGAAAATAAACTTACAAATAAAAAACTTGATATCCTATACAATTTTTGATTGAATATGAAAATTTCTTACAAAAAATAATATATACAGTAAAACAAGTTATAGAATATTTAATATCATAAAAGATGTCTATATATATTGCTCAGGCCATCACAATCAGATCTCCTGTTAACAACATTTTTATTTTTATTAATATGTAGCATTTCCAACAGCATTCTTTTCGAATAGTGCTTTTCATTTTCTAAAATTTTAACATTTTTGAAATCAAACGAATGATTTTCATCTAGGCAATGTGAAGCCAATGCCGTTTTTTGTGCATTACCAGTTCTTATATCTGATTTATGACCAGCAATTCTGTTTCTTAATTTTTGTTTAGATGTTCCGATGTAAATTTTTGAGCATGTATTTCTTCCGCCTAAACACTTTATTTGATAAACTATATTTGATTTATCTTCTTTTTTAATCTTGTCTTTTAGTTTTGAGAATATATTAGTTTTTAACGAATTCGATGATGACTTGAAAGCTATTCTTGTTTTTTGTTTATCCCTTATTGGTGCATTTATCAGTCTATTAGCCAGATATGGTACATATGTGGCACTCCTATATATAATCTGTTGATTATTATTATTATTGACATTTATTGGTACTGTTCTTAAATTGTTGTTATAGTTGCCAATTAATTTGTTTATAATTTGAATGGGAAAAGAATTAGCTAAAAGAGTATCTTTGATAATTTTGATATTTTTTTGATGAAACGAAGAATCACTGTTATTTAGAACTCGATTTATAAAATTAATTGCGGTATTGACTATGATTTGTTTAGGATGTTTAGAATTAAAATTTATAAGTCGTCCTGAAGAAGTTTGTTTTTTATACCAATCAAATATAAATTTATTGTTATTTTTGATAAATCGAGTTCTAAATAACAGTGATTCTTCGTTTCATCAAAAAAATATCAAAATTATCAAAGATACTCTTTTAGCTAATTCTTTTCCCATTCAAATTATAAACAAATTAATTGGCAACTATAACAACAATTTAAGAACAGTACCAATAAATGTCAATAATAATAATAATCAACAGATTATATATAGGAGTGCCACATATGTACCATATCTGGCTAATAGACTGATAAATGCACCAATAAGGGATAAACAAAAAACAAGAATAGCTTTCAAGTCATCATCGAATTCGTTAAAAACTAATATATTCTCAAAACTAAAAGACAAGATTAAAAAAGAAGATAAATCAAATATAGTTTATCAAATAAAGTGTTTAGGCGGAAGAAATACATGCTCAAAAATTTACATCGGAACATCTAAACAAAAATTAAGAAACAGAATTGCTGGTCATAAATCAGATATAAGAACTGGTAATGCACAAAAAACGGCATTGGCTTCACATTGCCTAGATGAAAATCATTCGTTTGATTTCAAAAATGTTAAAATTTTAGAAAATGAAAAGCACTATTCGAAAAGAATGCTGTTGGAAATGCTACATATTAATAAAAATAAAAATGTTGTTAACAGGAGATCTGATTGTGATGGCCTGAGCAATATATATAGACATCTTTTATGATATTAAATATTCTATAACTTGTTTTACTGTATATATTATTTTTGATTTTGTTTTCAATTAGTAATTTATAAAATTTTGTAAGAAATTTTCATATTCAATCAAAAATTGTATAGGATATCAAGTTTTTTATTTGTAAGTTTATTTTCTGTGATATTTGTATTATGTTTATTAATTTGTTATTTTAAATAAAGGCCTGACGAAGGGGATAAACATCCCTGAAACGTTGCAGATTTAAAAATTATAAACAAATGACTTTTAGCCTACAAAAACTGAATCAACTAATATAAGAAAAGTCACAAAATACAATAATTTAATTTAATTCTTTGTATATGTATTTATTTTTTGTATTATAAGGATTATATAAAAAGCACTTTTCTGGTATATCAAAAACAGATAACATTGAGTTTTGGTTTTTTGTGTTAAATGGACTTTGAATAATATGCATCTGTTGTTGAAATTGAGATTGAATGTTGAATTTTGTTGAGATTTCTTAGAGTTCATCAAAAACTTAAAAAAGCTCATTTAAGTGAAATTGTAAGTGATTAAACAGAAATGGAAATACATAGAAGATTGATTTTCATAATTATTTTGAACTCTACTTTGGAAATGTTCTACTGGTGCTGATGGTGTAATGGAAGTTCATATTCTGAAGACACCGTTGTTTATGGATTTAATCAAGAGTTATGGTAGTTTTAGTTGAAAAACAATTGAACATAAATAAAATAATTCAAAATGTTTCTTAAGATTACAAAAATTGAACTATTAAATAATGTAATACTTCGCAGCTTCAAGATTTGAGATCTTGGAAACTGTTTCTTCCAGCAACACAAAAATATTAAAAAAAAATGCAATCAGACAGAGTCATGATACGAGACATATGGATATACTAAAGAAGAAAATAAAATGCGCGACTATGCGCAAATTGTCAACCCGTTTTCGAAATATTGAATTTTCAAACAAAAATTTTGAAACTTTTTTGAAAATAAATTAACTATTCAATATTTTATGATACAACAAAAATTGTCAAAATAATAGGAGTGGTTTTTAAGAAAAATAAGATTTTCCCTGACGTTTAACATTTTTATAGAAGGTACCGTTTTTTTCATAAAGGTTAAATATTTTCTAAAAGTATTGTAAATAGTGCTTAGAATAAGAAATCTTTGCGTACCGAATTTGAAAAAAAATTAACCATTTTGTCTTCGAAATATGTATTAAGTTAAAAAAAAAGAGAAAGAGGGATATTTTTTAAAAATAAAAAAAAAAAAATTTTAAGACTTTATTTTTAAGAAGGTTTTTCCTATGAAATAAAATGCACACTGAGGATTTAAAAAAATTGTACATAAAAAACATGGAAATTATGAGAGAAAAATGTAGAGAAGCATGAAATACGACATTCAAATTGGCTAAAACAACTCTTTTGACAGTTTGAGGTAAAAAAAAAAGAATGCCATCTTAATTCTTGATTGAATATGATTGTATGGAAAAAAATTTAAAATCGTTGGAGCGGTTTTCTTAAAAATAAATTTTTTATATATAAAATTCTTAAAATATTTTTAAGAACAAATGTTGGTATGCAAATCTAAAGTATATATTTAGGTATGTGTATATAAAACAAAAATTTGAAAAAAAAATTGTAAACCCGTTTTTGAGATATCGAATTTTCAAAAAAAAAAATTGAATTTTTTTTTTTAACCCAAAAACTTTTTTTTGAAAATTTTGCTATGCAATATTATTAAATCTTATCTAAAATTTGTACATACAAACATTAATATATTTCCGATGGACCGATAACGAGAAAATTTAAAATAAAAAAATACGTTCTATGACAGGTACAATTAAAAGTTGCTAAGAGTAAAATTTTATAATTTTCGATAGTACATCGTACCAATTTTAGTGTATGAAAAAGTTTAATAAAAATCGTAGGAGTCATTTTTAAGCAAAAACATATTTTCATTTGCGGTTTCTTAACTTCTGTATGGAAGGTACCATTATTTTTTCATAAATGTAAAATTTTTTCTAAAAATATTTTAGAAAGTACTAAAAAGTCTTAAATATCGAGTTTCAAGAAAATCGACCATGCCGTTTTCGAAATATTTTATTTTCCAAAAAAAAAAATTGAAAATTTTTTTAAAAATCCAAAAAATATTTCTTCAAAAATTTTGGCACAAAAAACTATTTATATTTTTTGGAAGCTTTTATATAAAAAAAAGGAATTGAAATCGGTCCTACCATTTTCAAGAAAATCAAAAATTAAAAAAAAAAATGGTTCCTTGGGAGGTACCATTAATAACAATTTTTTTAAAATGATTTTCCACCAAAAGGAAACCTTAACTAATATAAATTTATTGAATTTTTTTTAAGAAAAGTTGTTCGATTCAAATATGATTATATAGAATTGCTAAAAAAAATGTTCTGCAGGTACCGTTATTTTTGGTTCTAAAAAAAAATGAAAAAAACGTGTGGGCATAATCACCAAAAACCATTATGTACCAAGTTTGAAGAAAATCGATCAAGCCGTTTAGGCTGTAGACGAACAGACAGACAGACAAAATTGTGCCACCCACTTTTTTCGTGTTTCTTATCATCGCAATGTTATGTTTGATTCTTATCTCAATTTTTGTTTTTGCACAAATCCAAAACTTGCCCTATAGTTCCTATATCACTAGTAAAAATTAAATCAGGAATACAGACGAAAATCATAAATGGTTCTTTGGGTGGGTACATACAATTAATAATCATTTTTTGAAAAATGGTTTTCCACCCAAGGTATTTATTATATATGTATTTGAGAAAATTTCGTGGAGCCGTTTTTGAGAAAAATACGATTAGCATAACCATATTTATTAAAATAAATTGAGAGAAGGGGAAGGAGAGGACCGTCCCCCTCTCTCATCTTATTTTGTCTCACTTCTTTTAGTTCCGTTATCGACTTTTCCCCCTCCCTATTTCGTCCATTATTTCCCACATTTTTGCCCTTATTGATTTTCTCTCATCTTCGCCTGACCTACATCTTTCTATTACAAGTTCCCAAGTCTCTTCACCCTCACATACTCTGCACATTCTCCCTTCTTCTCGTTTTCAGTACCATTATTCTCTCACCTCATTCCCTAAGTTGACTCTTGTAATTTTTCTTGTTCTTTATCTCTTTCATCTCGCTTCCAAATGTTGTGGGATACCTGCTATCATTACTTCTTTATACCACCTCTTATATCTGGATTCTTTTATTCGTTCCCTTTTCCTTCTTCTGATCTCTCCTGTACGGAAAGAATTCTTGGATCAGATCAAGAAAAATGAGCTGCAAACTACGAAAAATGAATCCCGATTTATACCTTGGCTCGGGATTTCGTAATTTACGACTATTTGTTTGCAATTTGCAAAACTGAACAAAATGAAGATATTGATACTCAACAATCGTAAATCAACAATCTTTAAGTATCAATCATTCTATCGAGAGAAAACACAAATTGCGAACCACAATTCGTAATTTGATCCAAATGTTCATCAATTGCACAATTCGTAAATTTGCAAAAAAGATTTGTGTGTGATCACCACTTTATTTTGATATCTTGGCACTTGAAAGATCAATCTTGCTCACCCTTCATTTTGCAGGTATACACATTTAATTTAATTTATTCGAAATAAGTACTTTACGCTTACTCTACTTGGATTTGAACTCGCAACCCTCCAGTTGCGGAGCGAGCATGCAACCACTAGGCCAATTTGCATTACTGATCATTGGTGTTACACATTAATGATTAGATACATACCATGTTGTGGTGCTCTATCTCTTCGAGAAGTGAATTGCGACAAGAAAGTCGTGATTTATAAATTTTTTGTTGGTGATTTGCAACTATTCTCATAGCGTTGCAAATTGCGACAAAAAAAACGTAAATCAGTGATTGTGCATGATGTAAATTACTTAATTTTTATCGCAAATCAATATTTTTAAATGCTATTGGTGATATCATTCCTTTGGAGAGTAAATTACGCCAAAAAAGGTGTATTTTGCTATGAAAAGTACAAGCTTGAATCATGGATTTTTATTGCAAATCACAAAGAAATAAATTTTGTAAATTGCTACGATTTGAATGTTAAATAACCAGTTTTTGTATTAATTTGGGATCAAAATGCCTTGATTTACGAATAAAACATGATTCGTAAATAATTGCAACTGCAAATTTTTCAATTGGTGATTTTTCAATTCTCTCCTCGTGCCTTCTCTTTTCACATCCCCGTATCCATGCACACTTTCTTCTCTTTCCCCCCTTCCTTTCATTTCAACTCTCACTTGTTTCCATCTTGATCCTCTCTCTCATCTATTCCTCTGTCTCTCTTTCATCTCCTCTTAATATTCCCTTGCTATTTCGCTTCCTTTTCCACCTGTTATAGTCTCTTCATAATTCCATTTCATTATCCCTACTCTTGTCATTATCTTTTTTTTTTCCTCTCTAACCATGTATCGTGAAGCTTGCCATTCTTCCTTAGTGTCCGTTTAAGGTACCTCTCTTGCATCCTTTCCATTTCTTGTCTTTCCTCCCATCCCCATTCTTCCGCCCCATATTCCATTACTGCCCACACCTGGGTCTCGAAAAGCCACATTTTACTCTCTCAACCTTCTCGAATTTCCTCCTTCCAATCCCCCTTACTTCCTTCATGGCCACTGCTGCCTTTTTTCTGTCCCCAATATGTGCCTCCTGCTGTCCATTCTTTTTGAACACATACCACAAGTGTTTAAATTCTCTTATTTCTTCTATCTTCTTTCCCCTTCATCTCCAGTCTACTGCTGTGTTCTTCCTTCCTTCTTTCCTGAACATCATCACTTTCGACTTTTCCTCTCGAAATACTTCTCCAGTCTTCTTATCATGCTTTGCATCTCTTCTTCATTTTTCGCCATTACCACCACGTCATCTGCGTATGCCATCAGCGAGCAAATTCTTTTTCTTCACACTACTACCCCTCCTCAGCTCCCTTTGCCCAGTTCATCTTCTATATCCTACGTCAACAAGTTGAACAGTATTGGCCTCATTGGGCAACCCTGCCTTACTCCCTTTCCCGTCCAAAATGTTTCCCTCATCTCTCCAGCCGATTTCACTCTACTCGTTGTTTCTTCGTAGACCTCCCCCAATCTTTTCCTGAGTCCTCATCTCACTCGAAGGCCTCCATCATAATTTTTCTGTCTACTAAGTCAAACAAATCTTTTAAATCTATAAACAGTGCTATTAGCTTGCCCCTATCTTCTGCCTCTATGTTCAACAAAAAGTTCAGTTCATATTAAAAATGATTTTCTTTTTTAAACGATTTTCAAATTTTTCTCTCCTACAAATTCATATTTATTCAAAAATTCATGTGGCAGCTCAAACTATTAAAAGAAGTGGCGTAGTTCGCAAGTTATCAGTTGTCATTTTTGAGATTTTGACACATATGTGCCTAAAAGTAAAATTATTTGTTTTGTTCTCTTAAAAATTAACAGAAAAGTCACATACTACGGCCGTTTTCAAAAACTTCATCTGCGTCAAAAATTCTTTGCATAATGTTCGAAAACGAAAATACAAATTAAGTTCTATATACATCCATTGTGTTCGATAATGCGGTTTGCTAAAGTCACATGTTCGAAAACATCATCTGCTGTACAATTCTGAAGCAAAAAATCGAGTTGGCGACAATAATACCGTCAAATGCGTTTGCAAGAAAATTGCATTAAATTGATCAAAAACTTTTTTGCAAACAAGATGTTTGCATATTTGACGATAACAAAATTTACGTCAAAAAATTAAGATAATTTGATGATTAATGATGACGCTTTAGCTTTTAGAAAATGGCCATAACTTCTGCAGTATCCCACGACAATAAGCATTCAGCCGTGTCATGATGCCATTTTTGCCGGGTTAACTTGTGAAAATGATTCGAAACAAATCGAAACAGGCCAATATTATTTTCTCTATATTTTTGTTAACATTTTTACTTGTTTTGGGCTTTATTAAAAAAAAACTAAATCTTACCAACAAAAGTTCGTTTCTTTTTCAGAAATGACATAAATCAAGCGACTTTAAAGGCTTAAAAACCGATGAATACTTTCAAAAATGCAAACATTTTAGCAGTTTTTGAATGCACCTTAAGTCAAATAATAATTTGGTATAGTCAAAATTTGGAGTATTGTGGAGTTTTTTCATCCAAAACAGTCTTTGTAGCTCCTGAAAAGTTGATGCTCATTGACTTATGTTGCATCTGAAATAAACGATTCAATTGGCTCAAAGACCAAAAGCATATGTATATAACTTAACGTCACTTATCCATGTGTTTTCTTAAAAAGTTTCAAGCTTTCAAACATGAAATTTCTGTATACCAACGATTACTATTGATTTCACTGTCGCACACTGTGGCGTATACGTAATTATTTTTTTCCCCCCGTTTTCATACGAAACGAATTAATTTGTCACCGTATAATTTCGCCAGCAAGTGTAAGGTCTCACATCAATTTTAATAAATTTTGCAATTAACTTAATAACATAGTCCTGTCCATAAGTCAGTTCTGTGCGCTCGTGTATCTGCAACATCAGAACGTAATCAAAATAAACCTACCCAAAGCATGTGCCGGAAACTTTTCTTCAAAATAATAAAATATACACATTCATAAAGCCCACAGCACACACTCATACTGAAAAACGTCTCTATAGATAGGTAGGTATGGTATGGTATAATTCTTTGCAAATAAATAAAAGTCAATTATTTATTCAGAAGCAAATTAATGAAACGACATAATAAATATTTTTTAAGTGAAAATATTTACATTGAGAAAATCCTGGGTAAAGAAAATAAAATAAATCCCTGAAATATGTACATACATTTCAACATTTGTATATGTGTGTGTGTGTGTATAAAGGGAATATTGAGGGTGGAAAAAAATTCAAAAACCTGTCATCTAGCAGCTCAGGTGCACATATAAATGATCACCACTATAACTTACCTTCTTCATAAATGACATCACGTTTGTCGGCAACATGTTGACTATAAATTTTTCTTCTTCTCACTATGGACAGAGGTGATGATGAAAAAAAATATACGTTTGCCTCTGAAATTCCAGCCAGCTAGCCAGTATAGGTCGGTAATATATTCAACTTGCCACAATTTCCCAACAAAGGATCACAATGCACGTGTGATGCAATGTTATGCAACCGAATGGGAGTTGCGATTCATTTAAAATAACAATTCTGTTTGCGGTGGTAAAGCGCAGCAAGAACACAACTATCCATCACATGGCCGTCATCATCATCGCAAATTAAATCACCAACGCAAAGGCCAAGCTGTCTGAATGTCCTTTTTCGTTCCTGTTTCTCGCTGTGACAAAGCTTAAGCCACTTTTATTCTTTTTGTCGAGGAGTTCATTTTTTATAAAAACATAAGAGTCATTTTTGCCAATGAAATAACGACCATGTCCTTTTTTGTTGTTGTTATTATTTGTATGTATATACGGTTGCTGTTTGCAGATCTCTATCCGTTTGTGAAGTGAGTATTTTTATCCTTCAGGTCCTTGTTGGGAAATTTATTCAAATTACTTTATGAATGTATATAGCCTCACACTGGGGTTTGCCATAAAAGAGTGCACTGAGACCACTTCTGCCATTGCTGCTTCCAAATGCACATTTTATGCAATGCAATGATCTACATTTATCCGAATGGATGTAGCTTTTTTGTTGCCTGGGCAGGCTTTGTGTAGTTTGGTAAATTGTCTTTGCACTCTTCGGTCCAGTGATGGTGGTCGGTTAGGATTATTAGAAACGACTGAAGTAATTGGAATTTGTTTCTGAGTTTGAAGATGGTCAAATGTGGTTGAGAGAGTTACAAACCAAAATATTTAAAGCCAAATTTATATCTGAAAATAGAATAAAATAAAGATAATATTAAAACAATTTGCTTTATTTTTTTTTTTTGTAGTCAAATGTTGTGGTTTAAGACATTACAAATAGAAGCACCTCAATTAGATTTCAATTTTGATAACAATTTCATTTTCCTTGAGATTGAATAATAACACAGGATTAGAAATAATTTTGTACTTTATCAAGGTAAGAAAGTTCTTCCCCCAAAAGAGCCTTTTCAACTTTTGCACTTTCTAACTCCCAAGCAAAGCAGCAAAAGTGCCATGAAAATTTTTTTTTCTTTTTTTTTTTTTAAACCAAACTTAAACAGTTTTCAAGTAAAAAGTATACACTAACGATAAAAAATTGTTCCATTTCGTTGCAAGCACAAAAGCAGCAAATTCGCTTTTGACAAATTTACCTCCTTTGGCCTCATGCTCTGGTGGACTTTGAAGAGCTGAGGACAAATAAATTCAATTCTCATGTGCGACAAAGTTTATTTTCTAAATTTATCACGGTGACTTATTTCTACTTCACAGGCAATTTCTTTCTTTTTTTTTCTCCTTAAAAAGGAAGAATCAAAATAAAAAAAAATATACCTTTCATCCCTTCAGCTTTTTTTCTTTGTGTTTTTTTTTGTATTTTAAAACAAAAATGAAAGTAAAACTTATAATAAAAAATGTTTCAAATTTATCTCATGAAGATGGCACATCAGCCATCAGGTGAAACCTCGGCTCCCTTCTTTGCTCTCCTCTCCGAGCAAATAAACTTTGATTTGAGACTACAGATCCTTCCGGTTTCCTGTTTGTAAGTTTTCATTTTCGTTGCCGTCTTCGTTGTAAGAGTATAAGTCGACTTTTCTGCCATTCAGGCTGTGTCTGCATTTGGCATAAGAATCTAAGAAGAAAACTTTTTTGTTTAAAACAGAAAAACAAAAATGAATTAAAAGCCTTAAGCGGCACAGCTAAAGTGTCTTTTTATATGGCATTATCCTTTCCTGTCCTTGACTCAGCATTTGACTCTCTCACCCGCCTTCACTACATCAAGGTCAGAAAAGAGTAATTGCATAGCATAAATTGCATTTACAAGGTGCGGTTGGGTTAGTAAGGCACAGTTTTTTGTGGTTTATTCAGAAGCAGCCATAGTAAATTGTTTTTTGCAAATTTTCATTGCAGGGACATAGACAATTCGAATGAAAATTAAAAAAAAAAAATTGTCCCAGGTTCACTCTGGTGGGTGGTGGTAGAGTTGTGATTCCAAATGAAAAATGTATATGACTTTAAAGTTTGACCAACGGAAATGACTTTTGTTTTTAGTTGAGTTCCAAGGACTTAGACTTAGAATTATTGTCCTTTGTGAAAACCTTGGAAAGTGTTTTTCTTAGTTGGTTCTTGAATTATTTCTAACGCTGAAGAATATTCATAATTTAATTTTCTTTTTTGTTATTTAGTTTTGAAAACAAGTTTTTTATTTTTAGGAAATAAATTATAATTTGAACGTGAATTAATTGAATAAAATGGCAAACAAGGGTTCAACATATTTTATTTAAGAATGAAGGACAAAATAGAAAATAAGTTTAACAATTTTTCAAACCATCAGAATTTTCAGCTTAACTAACGCAACCAGAAAAAATATCAGCATTATAAAAACTATTAGTTTAGATTATTTTTGATTTTTTCAAGTTTTTGAGTAGTTCAAAATCTGTTTTGCAACTTTCAGTCATCAAAATTGTCAAATTTCTTTCCGATTCGATCGGATTAGGTCTTAACATACCACCCGAAATAAAACATTTTTAAAAACTTAGCACTAAAATAAGTTCTAGTCCCTTCCATTAGGTATCCGCGAGTTATCAACGAGGTATCCTTGAGTTATCCGAAAGGTATCCGCAAGTTATCCGGGTAGTATCCGTGAGGTATCCTTAATCTGCTAGGTATCCGCTAGGCTTTTCCGCTTGGTATCCGCGAGTTATCCACGAGGTATCCCCGAGTAGTCCCGTGGTATCCGCAATCCGCTAGGTATCCGCTAGGCTTTTGCTAGGTATCCACGAGCTATCCGCGAGGTATCCGCGAAGTATCCACGAGGTATCCACGAATTATCCAAGAGGTATCGGCGAGTTATGCACGTGGTATCCACGAGGTATCCGCAATCCAGAAGGTATCTGCTAGGCTTCCACAAGGTATCCGTGAGATATCCGGAAAGTATCCGCGAGTTATCCCCATGGTATCCGAAAGTTATCTGCGAGGTATCCGCAATCCACAAAGTATCCGCTAGGCTTCCGCTATGTATCCTCGAGATACCCGCGAGGTATCCGTGAGTTATCCACGTGGTATTCGCGAGGTATCCGCTAGGTATCTTCTAGGCTTCCACGAGGTATCCACGAGATATCCGAGAGGTTTCCGTGTGGTATCCATGAGGTATCCGCAAAACACTAGGTGGTATCCGCCCACTAGGCTTTCGCTAGGTGTCCGCGGGGTATCCGCGAGTTATCCGGGTATTTTGGACTATCTTCTTTTAATTTCTTACAAATCAGTATTGGAGTTATTTTTGTATGAAAGTATACATTCAGGCAAGGTAATTTCAAACATTAACTTGACTCATTTCCTGACCTCGACAATACTTTTTTTAAAAATTGGAAATTTGAGACCATGTTGTCATCTTTTAATGGAGTTTTACATAATACTTATCAAAAATGCATGCATTTTCTATTGATGAATTTTTTCCGAAAAAAATTGAGAACTATTAGAAAAAGCAGGTTTGTTGCAGTTTGTACAAATTTCGGCAACTCATTCCTTATAAATTAAATTATAAAAACAGAAAATGACACAGAATATCAACTTTTCATCAAGGCATGTGAAAGAGAGGTCTTTGTGCAACCCCAACGATACACATGACCTGTGTTCCGTGTACGCACTAACGATGACATGCGACAGATGGTCCATTGTCCGCCGACATATGAGACAGACGGTCCACATCTAACATTAAATTGACAGACATGATGTCAATACTAGCAACACCAGTCATCGATCGAAAATTGTTGAGGGCCCAATGTAGCGTGTCGTTGCAAGAGAAGGAAAGATGAATTTGCTAGCTGATTCCCCAATTCGCAAAAGTGCATTCATTAAAGATATTTTTCTGGATCTTTGCTTGGGACGGTTTAGGACGAGCTTAGAGTTCAAAAAGGTGCATTTTTGAATAAACAACAAGCTATACCCCATTTTGAATGAGCCTTTTCACTAAGGATACTTAAAAAAAAAGAGAGTCGGGGGGGTTCACGGCGCGGAAAATGGCATCCAAGCGACAGGATTACAAAACTGATTCCCAAGCTTAATTTCATCCTTTATGTGTGAGAAATGAATTCCAGTCTTTCTTGATTTTTACGATACCGATACGATACTTACAAAAGTATCGTTTGAATTGGTCCTGGCCAGCCCTATTCAAAATTGATCTTGTGTCTAAAACTCTATTTTAAAGAACTGTTTTAGTGACAATAGTTCTTTCATAGGGTCTCATATTCGTTTCTAGAACCACATCCTTGTCCTTCGGGAGTGTAACTACAACGGCAGCTTATGATAAGCTCATTGAATTCTTATGTCGACCACATATTCAACATAACCAAAATCGCATAATTGGTTTCCTTGATGATACAAGTGTTAACTAAGTGCTGAAAAGGTGGGCCTTAACAAATTCTTACATATCCCTTGAAAGTATGAGTTCTTGGCTCCTGACTAATTTGTCTTCCCTTGTCCTTTAATATTATCAAAAGATCTTTCCCTTCAGGGGGTTGTATTTTGGATTGATTCCCCACCCGTAAAAAAATGCTTTGTCACAATACAACGACAAGCTTCGGATATGTATGATTATTATCTGTGATAAATGATGAATATTCCAAGGGTTCATAATACCCATCGACTATACTACCATTGGTTTGATGAATAGTGTAGCACATGCAGCCAGAGTTTTTTTTTCAATAACTTGCGATACAATCTTGACCTATTAATAACTTAACATTAAACTTTTTCTTTTTAATAAATTTTCAATTGAAGATAAAAAAATGGCTTGACATTCCGTTAAAAACGAAGGGTGGTAGTTATTAGTCATTTATTAGTATTATCATAACTTTTTCTTGGATAATAAATCTTGCAATTATATTATTTTTTTCTAAACTAACTTTTCTCATTTGTATGCAACATAAATCCTTATGGGGTATTCATTACTTCAATTAAGGAAAAGGGAAACTTTATGCGCTATATGCACTAGAAAATACAATAAGAGAAAATAAAAAAATATAAAATGAATAAATAAAAGGAAAATAAAAAGGATATACAACAAACAACCCTAACGATGTTTTTATATGAATTTAATTAAAGCTCAAGAAGAAGAGAAGAGAATACGATGATGGCTAAATGGGATGAAACATTCAGGTACATACTGCCATTTAAGCAGGATAAAAAGGACTTTTTATTTTGTTTATTTATTTATTTTCTTAAATTTAAGATCTAAATTACTTGGATGTTTTCATTCATTTTGCATTATCCTCTTTTGGAATTTATTCTTTTCACAATATTATTCATCATCAAATAAAACTTGTTGCTGTTTGAAGTATTAGTAGGGTCATGCTCATGCACCATGTTGGATTATTATTACCTCACATAACAAACATACACTTTCAATTGATTAAAGTTGTTCATTTTGAATATAAAATAAAATTGTTTTTCTTATGATTATTTCACAAACACGCAATATCTAAGCCCCCATCTACTACAAATCTACATTATAATTTATAAACTTTCACATATTCTAAGAAATCTCATTTAGATGTTGAAAACTGTTCGATTCATCGTATAGCCGTCGTCGTCGTCGTCGCCGGATATCCTATTTAACCTGACCTGAATACCGTTATTGCATCCTTACATCACCATACATTTATAACCAAGCACAAATAATCTGGTATTCAGTATATAGTGAATGTTGTTTATGCACAAAAAAAAATTGAATTTGCTGTGGCGGAACTTTGGGGATCTGGGATATCGTTTGGAAATAAGTCCTTCACATTGTTCAACGTTTTTGTGCTTATGTTGTCCTCACAAGTAGTTCTACTTCGAATTGTTGGCATTTTTGAAATGCTCATTGCTCGCAGAGTTTTTTGTTTACTTGGCAAGAAAAATGCTTGACAGTGTTTTTTCTTATTTTTTTTTTTTCGAATCAATCGATGAATGCGGGATGGGAATTTGAAGGTTTGGAAAGTTTATGTTTTTAAATTTTGATACAAAAGTTCTGGGTAAAATGATACATTTAATTGTTATTTGCTTTGAAGAGCAAGTATTGGCTTTGCGCAAAAAAACAATTTCGGAATTTATATAAAAATTAACAACACGATAATACGGGGCAGTCTTATCTCTTATTGACATGCGTCGCATTGGTCTGTGCGACTGTATGCTTGTGCGTGAATGCAGTCTCTATACATCGAGCTGGGAAATGGTCAAAATCCCGAAAAATAAAAATACCCATTATGTATGCAAAACTCACCATCCTAAATTTTTCGATATTCGTCTAAGTATATCTGCGAAGATCTGCGTAGATCTGCAGATATCTGCGTAGGTCTGCGTTTATCTGCGTTTTTCTGCGTATATCTAAGTAGACCTGCGGGTGTATAGATCAACGTATATCTGCGTGGATCAGCGTAGATCTGCGTAGATATGCATAAATCTGCGTATATCTGCGTTTATCAACGTAGATCTACGTATATCTGCATAACCCGGCATATCTGCCTATATCTGCGTAAATCTGTGTAGACCAGCGTATATCTGCGTAAATCTGCGTATATCAGTGTATATCTGCGTATACCTGCGTATATATGCGTATATTAGCGTAGATATGCGTATGCGTAGCCCAGCGTATATCTGCGTATATTTGCCTATATCTGCGTATTTCTGCGTAGATCTGCGGAGATGTGCGTAGCCAGGCGTATATTTGCTTCTACGTAGACCTTCGGGTATCTGCGTTTATCTGCGTATGTTTGCGTCTATCTGCGTAGATATATGTATATCTGCAGAGAACTGCGTAGACCTGCGTGTATCTGCGTAGATCTGCGTATATCTGCGTAAACCTGCGTATATCGCATCTATCAAAATTGCTTTGCATTTCAGACATTATAGTGTCATTTGCTTCTATAGCACTCCTATTACCCCTCTGAAGGGAAGTAAATACCTTATTGCAGCATTACTGATTCCTTAAATATTTTCTGGTGCAAATAATATCAGCTTGATAGAAGCGATATACCAATATGTTTCTTTGATCTCTCTACACTGCTCTTATGAAATGACGATGGACGTTTCGCTTCTATAGTCATCCTGTAAAATTATTTTACAATCTCTATGTTAGTTTCTGTTACCTGCTAAGTGCAGTCACAAACCATTTCTGCTATACTAGTAAAAACACAAACCACTTCTGGTATACTAAAGAGTATAGACACAAACATTGTGGAGAAAGTGCATAAGTTTTTTTCTCAATCGTAAATATATTCTTCCATGGCCGAGCGGTTAGCGTGGTGAACTTTCAGTGTGGGAGGACCATTGCTCGAATCTCACAGAAACCCAGTTCCAGACTGACCTTCAGAATTTCCACAGTACACGTATCCATCGGACCCACTACTATTACCCACTGTGTAAAACGTCTTTTCCGATGGAGCCTTTCGCACCATCTTCTCGTACCGTCTAAAATAGTCCTATGCCGCCTACTTCAAGCATCAAGAACCAGTGAAAGAATTGCCAGGTTAAGCCATCAGAAAGCCACCTTTGACGTGCTGGCTCCGCTTGACGATCCCTGGTTGGACAAAGAATGTCGGCAAGAACATGCAGCAAATCAACAGGCATACAAAGCACCACTGCATAGAAGAGGCAGTGCTGCTCACGAGCTGTACGAACAGAAGAGGAGAGAGAAATACCAGCTTCTCAGAAGGAAAGAAAAGCATCATGAGAAGCAAGTGATAGAAGAAATAGAGGGATTCCATTGCAGGAATGAAGTTCAGAAGTTTTACCAAATTGAAAGATAGAACCTTCCAACGCTACAAGGCTCGAACCGAAGACTGTAATAAACATCAGGGGAACATCGTGGTAGGTGAAACGTTGGAGGGGGGGGAACCGGCAGATTTATAGAAAAAACAGAAGTTTCAAAGCAATACTCACCACCTTTTCATCGATTTCAAGGCTGAAATGTCTAGTTTTGGGACCTGCCAAACTAATCCGTTTTAACAGGATGACGATGGGGAATACATGCTGCTCCATCGAGGTCTGTAAAGACCTCATCGAAATAATAAATAAATAAATTGGGTGGCGCAACAGCTCGTGGAGAACCAGAGCCTAGTGATTTACAGGAATGGAGTTTTTTGCCGAGTCCGAACGGCTAAATGAGAAGCACTTTTTCATGACATGGATACTCTTGGAGGATTTGTCAGGTCCTCGCAAGAGGCAGTACCTCGGATAAAATATTTTTGTTTTAGGTAGCACGACTGGGAATCGAACCCACACCATCGGCTTAACAGTCCTACGCACTAACCATCATGCCACGAGGTACTACTATATACCTACATCAATACCTTTGATGTAAAAAAAAAGGTTTTAGGCAAGGGGACACGCAGTCATGCAATTTCTTCAATATTATTCTTGAAAGAATACTGCAAAGCTCTCACGTCAACGATATAGACATAGTCGGACGAACACAGAGCTTGATGTCAGTGGTACTTTAGTGAGTATTGAGAAGGTAGCCAAGAAGATGGGTTTAACGGTGAATGAAGGCAAGATCAAATATACCTATGATATCAACAAGAAAGGACATCCAAAACTGACATCTTCGATAGAACGTCACCATCAACTCAGAGAACAATACCAGTGCTGAGACCAAACGAAAAATTACACTTGCCAATCGCTGCTGCTTTGAGCTAAGAAGGCATTTGATGAGCAAAGCCCTCTCACGAGCAACTTGGGTGTCCCTGTTTAAGAAACTGATAATCCCGGCTCTGATGTTTGGTGCAGAAGCATGGACACCATTGGTGTTGAATGAGAACGCCTTGGGCTGTTTTGAGAGGAACACTTTGCGGGTGCTGTTTGATCTTGTCTGTGTAGATGGGAAATTGAGAAGAAGATACAACAATGAACTGAACTCTACGGGCTCTACAGCGACACCGACATAGTCACTAAAGTGAGAGGCCAACGATTGAGGTGGCTGGGTCACCTAGTGTAAATGGACATCAATGACCCGGCCCGGAAACTCTTTGAATGCATCCCCCATGGGAGGGCGCAGTATAAGAGGATAGCTTAACTGGCGGCACCCGAAAGTGGAAGAGGACCTAAACAAACTTGGCATGTGAAACTAGAGGGAGCTTGCTAGAGAACGAGTTGGCTGTAAAAAGCTTGCTGATTCTTGATTGAGGCCCTGGTCCATCCCAGAATATAGCGCTACCTAAAGGAAGTAAGTAACTGCTTGTTGATACCTATGTTTTTTTTATTTTTTTATTTTTTGAAAGTTTCACTAAACTAAGAAAAATCTAGGCCACTTCTTATAAGAATTTGTCTATGTCTTGACATAACCTACACGTCCTCTGCCTAAACAAGTGATTCAGAATGGCTTTGTGCTGAGAAACGAGGGATTTTTGCTTCCTTGAGCGTTATCTCAATTGTTCCTGTGCGGGTTAATTCTTCAATAGTCTTGCATACGCAAGAATTATTGTCGATACAATAACTCCTCAATCCTTATCCGCTTTGTTGAAGACCTTAACCTTTACCACGCACTCATATACATCATTTTGTTTCATGCAAAACAATTTACATCTTATCCTTGCACACAAAAAACCATTTCTTCTCGCATTTTGTTCTCCTATATGTACATTTATTTCATTGTTTGCAATCTTCCAAGTGATGCCTCATCAGGCACAATGAATGACTCCATTATGCGTCTTTGTCTTTGCCATGTGTCACGCTGCCATAATATTTCACCTCGACTCTATGAGTGTCTTCATGTTGTATAATATAGAGGGCGTTGCAGCAGGCAAAACATCCTCACAAGAACAACAACTTTGTATAAACTGCGAGCAGTGTTGGGTTGCGCGAACTTGTAATGATGTCATCTCACTGATATACACTCATTTGCACAAACACTTTGTAAAATGTATGAGCCATGCATGTATGTAGGTGTATGTGTCATCATATAAAGTGAAAATTAGTAACAATCTATGTGGTGGCACTCATCATAGAGCAAACAATCACTTTTGTTATCGGCATCATCGCACTTCGTCCTGATGATAGCCACAAGGACCTCGACATTTTCATCAATATAAATACAAGGTAGTGATGGTTAAAGTGATGATGGAGATGATGAGATGACACATTATTGCCACCACCACCACCCGTAGATTTGAAAAGGTGTACTTTGAGTTTGAGTTCAGCTCGGCAAATAACAATGGAGCCTTATTGATGTGGTTACCTTTGGAGGCGCATATATGTAGTAACACCATCATCTTCTGGTCAATGACGATATTGATGCTCGTAATAATTCAATCCAAATGGAAGCATTTATGCATGATTAACTTTTCCTCGAACCAAAGCATTGCCTTGTCATTTCTGAAGACCTAATGTGGTTGAGGTTAATGAATATGACGTTTATAAACAAGATTGTGGTTTAATTTTATAATAGAATTAATTTTTGCGCTGATATTAATGAAGGATTTGCAAATTTCCATTGAAGACTTTAAAGTTAATTCCCCACACCATTGATTCTACGCAGAAGAACTTCATTTTCAAGGAATTCCCAGTCCAGTTGTTGTTATATAAATCCTTTTACAGTTGGATGCATTACTAAACAGACCCATACCTTCATCACAAGCTTCATTGAACTTTTTGAAACTATTCCATCTAACTGCACGTTGTTGCTTCATTCGTGAGAATTTACTAAATAACGAAGAAAAAAATAGAAAAGAAGAAGAAAAAAATACCCTTTCGAGGAAATTATATAATTCGTCATGCCACCCGCATCCTTTCTATAAAACATGAAATTCTCTTGTCACCCTCAAACCCTTTTTTAATTGGAGGACATGCTTTCCAAAGTCAAATGGAAGGAATAATTTTGAACGATAGAAAATGTATACCTAGGAATTTCAATGCCAAATTCCATTCAACGACCATCATCATAGAACTTCATATAACTCTATACCCAAGCCACTCATTTTACCACGGGGTCTTATGACACCCAGTATAACACCCATCCCAACCAACCAATGAGTGCTAATGGAATTTTTCAATTTATGGAATGTCAAGATAGCAATAAAAGGACCTATATATCTACACAATACACCATCAAGAGAGTCGTCCTTTGGAGAGTGAGGGGGCGTTGGTTGTATTCAAAAATAGTTTTGCAACCATGCGGAAATAGCATACTCCGAATGACAAAATTCGAAAATTCATTGGTTCGCATTTTGAAATCGGTAGACAATTTTTGGAAAGGTGGGTATTTTAGAATTTTAAAGGTAAGTTTTAAGGACAGAGCTAATCTCTATTTACCATTAACTAGGTGTTAATTATTTGTGATAGTTTTGAATTCATCGTTCTATGTGTTCTATGTGTTTTTTTTCTTTCGAAAAGCCGTAAAACCTTCCAAAACTTAATATGTATGTTAATTATTAAGCCATAAGCCATCCGGTGTAAGCAGTTTTAACCCCATTTTCAGGTAGTAACTTGCCAACTTGATGTCAAACTACCAAAAAGCCCAAACAATATAGAAAACATTGCACGACAAATTAAAAATTGTCACAACTAATTGAAGACTAGTTAGTGGTAAACTATTAAGCCATAAACATTTTAGTATTAGCAGTTTTAATCCCTCTTTAAGGTGGTGCAAAGTTAGCAAAACACCCAAAAGAAAGAATTAAAAAAACATAGAAAATACTGCACGGTTGAATTCAACTTTTGTCAACTAAGTAATGACTAATTATCGGCAAATATATATAAAAAATAGAAGTTTGTCACGCTTTTCAAGTTTTGTCAAGCAAGCAAAGCACCGAAAAAACATAGAAAACATTGAACGGCAAACTCTAAATTGTCACAACTAATTAACGACTTATTAACGGCAAATTATCCAACAACCCATTTTCGATTTGTGGAGGTTGCTTTTCTAACTAGACATTCGTAGAAAACAGATAACCCAAATATACATAAAAAACATCGCATGACAAAATTGAATTTATCACAACTAATTAACGACTAATTAATGGCAAATTATTAATAAATAAAATATTGAGTTTAATAAGTTTTTACCACTTTTCAAAAAAAAAAACATAGAAAACATAGAATGACAAATTCGAAATTGTCACAACTAATTAACGACAATTATCCACCATTACCATTTTTCGATCCGTGAGAGTTGCTTTGCTAACTTGATATCAAGTTATCAAAGTACCCAACAAAAACATAGAAAACATTGCACGATCAAGTTGAATTTGTCGAAACTAGTTAACGGCAAATTACTAAGCCATAAGGCATCAGGTATAAGAAGTTTTTACTGATTTTCGACAGGGTGCTTTGCTAATTTGATATCAAGTTAGCAAAGTACTCAAAAAATCATAGAAAACACTTACCGACAAATTCGCGAATTATCCACCAACTCATTTTTCGATTCGTCAAAGTTGCTTTGCTAACTTGACACTCCTATCCTTATCACAAAAGCAGTTAAAAAAGTTAGTGAAAAATGTTCGTTTTGATGGTCGTATTTACATATTTACTTACTTTTAAAGTGACGCTATATTCTAGGGTGGACCAGACAAGCAACAAGCCTCTTCCAGCCGGCTTGGTTTCTAGCTATAGCTGTCTCTTCCACTTGTGAGCTCCACCTGTTACGCTGTCCTCCACACCACTACTGCGCCGTCCCACGAGGTTGGATTCAAAGACTTTCCAGGCCGGAGCGTTAATGTACATTCGCTCTAGGTGACCCAGCCTGTACGGTTTGTTGTTGTATCTTCTTCTCCATTTTCAATATATGCAAATTTGACCAATCAATTTCAATCAAATTTGCAGCCACTCATAGAGGACCAGGGCCAAGTGACTTACATTCCTGTGTGCAACTTATTGACAGGAATGGAGAGGACCTACAATTGTTGGCCAGGTCCGAACGGCTAGATGAAAAGCACTTATTCATGACAAGTATACTCTTGGAGGATTTATCAGTTCCTCGCAAGTGGCAGTACCTAGGAGAAAAATATTTTTTAGGTGGCATGGCTGGGAATCGAACCCAGACCTTTGGCATGACAGTTCAACGAACTTACCAAACCATTATGCCACGAGGTACTACAAAGTCTTTGACCGCTTCAAAATTATACCTATCTATGGTGACGTTCTGTCCAAGACGTATCGGTGTTGATGGTCTTTCTTATTGACAGCATATACTTGGTCTTACCTTCATTCACAGTTAAACCCATCTTCTTGGCTTTCTCCTGAATAATCACGAAAGCACCACTAACATCACGCCTGTTCGTCTGATTAGGTCAATATTGTTGGCGTAACGAGTAACTGGACGGAATCTCGAAAGATAGTGTTGACGTGAGAGTTTTGCAGTACTCTTTCAAGAACGATGTTGAAGAAGTCGCATGACAGTGCATCGCCTTGCCTAAAACCTTTTTTGAAATCAAAGGTATCGGTGAGGTTTTAACTGACCTTGATGGAGCAGTGTGCGGTCTCCATCATCATCCTGCACAAAGGGACGAGTTTGGGAAGGATGCTAAAACAAGACATTGCTCTATATAGCTTGTCTCTATAGATGCTGTCATACGCGATCTAGAAATCGATGAAAAGGTGGTGGGTATCGATTTGAGACTCCTGGGTTTTTTTCCAAGATCTGTTGTAGTGGGAATATTTGGTCGATGGTAGACTTTCCTGGTCTAAGGTCACACTGATATATCGACCTATCATAGGTTGTAAATGAATGGCTTCAGGTAATCACAAAGTACGGCCGAGAAGATCTTGTTTGCGAAGTTAAGGAGATTTATGCCTGTGTAGTTGGTGCAGTCCAGAGGATCACCTTTCTTGAGGATCGGGCAAATAATGCTGGAGGTTCCATTCATCGGGCATGCTTTCCTTCGACCATATTTTGAAGATGAGCTGATGCATACTCCTAGCTTCAAGGCCAACAGTTTCAGCAGCTTTATTGGGCTTAAGCTTAGATATAATAATCTTCACTTCGTCTAGATCGATTGGATGGAATTGTTGGTCTACGTGCGTCATCCAAGTTGAATGGGGCAATCTGCATGGCAGCGGAATTCAGAAATGATTTAATGATTTTTCCATATCCTCAGCACCAACTGCTATTCAACTACGATGTTTCCCTGATCTACGTTGCAGGCTTCGGTTTGGGTTTTGTAACGCTGGGAGATTCTTTTAAATTTTATCGAAAAACTTCCGAGCTTCATTCCTGCAATGGCATCCCTCATCATGTTCTTCTCATGCTCTTTCTTCTTCTTTCTGAGAAGTCGGTGTTCCTCTCTCTAATTCGGCGCGTAGAGCTTGCGAGCAGCTCTGGTCCTTCTAAGCAGCGCTACTTCCTATGCCTGTTGTTTGGCTGCATATACTTTCCGGCATTGTTTGTCCAACCAGGGGTTTTTCTGTGGTGATCGTGCGAGGCCCAGCATATCAGAGAAGGCATCTCTGATGGCTTCCTGGCATCTCTTTCACTGGTTCTCGATGCTCGCATTTTGCAGTAATGGAGTATTTAAGAGGGCGCGAGAGACTCGATTGGAAAAGGACCAGAGGATTTCTTGTGACTGTAGCCATCCGAAGCTTTGGTCTGAATATCCATAGTATTCCCTTGGCTACAAAGAGGTAGAGGTTCGAGTCAAAGGTGGCGCCTTGGAACGTTCGGACATCCATGATATTAATTGACAAGGAATTCACAATATCCCCAAGATTAGTGATAGTGGAGTATCAAGCAAGGAGAAGAAGCCCAATCGTAGAAAGAACAGGTTGTGTGGAGCCTTTAAGAGTCTCACGAACGTAACAGCAACCTGAAATTTTCAAAAATAGCCTAGAAACTGGCTGCTGGCTTTAAAACCGAAAAGCAGGCTCTTCAAGACAACGAAGGTAACCAATGTAGTAACTGAAGCACAAGGAATAGCAGATGTGTTGAAGCAACATTTCCAGTAGCTTCTAAATGGGCGAGTCAATGAAGACCCAGTTCTACCAATCAGTTGAAGTATAAGAAGCTCTTCAAGCATGGAAGGGATGATGTGTTGAAAGGGTACATGTATAGACTCATCAACAAAATTTGGATGAAAGAAAGCATGTCCGATGACTGGTCTATCAGCCCCATATATCACATCTACAAAAAATGCGATCCTACGTCCAGCAAGAACGTTCGAGGCATATCCCTACTAAACGTCACATACAAGATCCTATATCCAAAGTTCTGTCTGAGCGTCTTAAGCCGTTCTGTAACACAATAAATGGCATGTTTACCTACAAGTATGGTTTCCGGGAAAGCAGATCTAGACAGACCAAGGTATCCACTCTCAAGCAAATCCTTGAAAAAACTAACGAATTTCAAGTCGAGACTCCTCATCTATTCATCAACTTCAAAAATGATTTCTGTCAGCCCCGGAACTACAGTGTGACCCTTCATGGAATGGGAGCCGGATAAGTAAGTACCTTATTAATAGCTGCCAAAAAACTCATAAACTTTTTTCTATGTGTAAGTTGGTATTGTTCATATGTCCTTAGATATTTGGCTGTAGCGGAGTGGCCATTGTAAACTAGTATTTAAGTAGTTAAAAGTTTTTATTTTCTTCCTAAATTATAGTAGGTACTACTAACAACCTCTCCCTTAAATAAAATCTGTTTACATATTTTATGATCAACTTTTTTTTCCTTTATTATTGTTTTTGTTTTCCTTCTAATTAAAACCTGCTCGTATACAATTCTCTTGAACTTAAAGAACATCAAGTTATCGTGTGTGCTGGTCATACACTGTTATTACAAAATTTACTACAAAAAAGGTTTTAAAATAATACTTATGTAGGTACTCGAGTCATAATTATACCTATAGGTACTTTTTAGTTAAATTTTATATTTCCGGCTTCGTAGACTATTTGCAGCTTTATTTGAAACTGAATATGTATGAATATATGTTTGTGTCAAGGACATTTTTCCATAAACTTTATCTATCATTAATTATAACTTCATGTTTTATTTTGTCCGTCCTTGCCAGTCATATATACTGAGTGATTTGATAAATCAAAAGGAAAACTCAAAACAACGTCTATAGACGATATAGAGCCCAGACAAACTATAACAACCTTGTCTGAAAGTTGAGCGATAAAGAGTAATTGCTTACACAAATAGTATTTAATTACAACATTATATCAAATTTATTTAGAACTTTAGTAAAGGATAATTACCTTTCATAGTTTAAACTCACTCAAAAGCTTTAATGTTTTGAACCCTTTTTAGAGAATCCTATTTCTTCGGAAGGGTCTTATTATGACATAATAAATAATATTCTCTCAGTTTCATTGCCAAAAATGTACAAACCCACATATACGGCTCACCAATTAAAGTGAGTCCCTTTAAAACAGCACGCAAACGCCTATTCAACCCTTCCAAATATATGTATATGTAGTGCTCCTGCTGTGTATAAGCTGTAAGGATATAGACATATAGCCTTATGACTGACGTTGTTTTCTACCAGAAAACGAGTTTAGTTAAGAATAAAAGAAAAAAAAGCAAAAACATTTATAACATCCTCTCACGAAATGTAATGCATCCGCAGGGATAACGTGCTTGGTAATGAATAATAAATAAATGTTTCGGGAATAAGATCAGTGTTAGAGGTAGAGGTAGAAGAGTACCTACAAACAATACCTTATCCAACCGAAACACATCTTACTAACGGATTCTTTTGTTTATAATGCGATAAAGGATCAGATAGGATAAAAAAAATATTGTTGTTGTTTGAGGTGTAATGGCAGAATGGCATGGAGGAGCACACAGACCTATATAGCAACAGCAAGGACTATATAATTTCGCATATCCTCGAAGCTCGCAAATACATACATTCTCTCTGTGTTTTTGTTTTTGTATTCTCTGTATCTCGTTTTCGTGGTTGTTTAGTGGGTAAGAATGTAATCCTTGTTTATCCTTTGGCAACCAGAAACCATCAGACCAACCATCATCGGATATCCTTCTGGGTTCTGGGGAACAAGAGATTTACCAAATTGCCATTGGATTTGGTTGGCAATGGATGGCGCTTTGATGTGGAATGAAAGCAACATTGCGGTCATTTCCAACAGCAACATGACTCAGCAGCGCTATACTACATTTAAATTAGTCTCGATTTCCGAAACACAAAGGATATGATAAGCAAATTGGAGATATTGGAAATTTCTGTGTGAAGAAGTGAGGACATCTTGGTGGTGTTTGTTTAGAAATTTAAGATTTGTAATTTGCTATTTTGGTTGGTATTGGTAGACCTATTTAATTTTAAATTTGCAATTCGCTTTGAACCACGTTTATGATAGTTGACTTTGGTTTGTTCAAATCCGCACCACGTAAATTTAATAAAATTCAATTTTAATATTTTTTTAAAGCTGATGGTGGTGGGAAAAGGCTAATGAAGTGCGAATTTGCAGAAGATTGAAAGAAAAAGAATGAAGTTTTGCGGAGAATATATTTACCTACTGACAAGGGATAGATAATGGCGTATGAAAATAAAATAAGCCTTATTCTAATAAGGAAGGGAAAGTTTGTATGTTAATGAGGGTAATTGTGATTTAATAGAGCTATTAACGCCACTAATTCAAGAAAAAAGTTTTCGGGTTTTTTCCACGGCTTTTATCATTTATAAAAAGGATTTGATTGAATCGTTTTGGTATAGCAATTGCAGTGTAGAATAAGTCATTAAGAAATGTTTCTACACAAATACTAAATAGAGAGGTTTATCGATTTGAATAAAATAAAACCATTAGTTATTTCCATGCAAGAGCTTCCCAATCCCAATAAAATAAACCTTTCAAATATTGATTAGTTTCTTTGTGTCCAGCCACAGGACTATTTTTATACCTAGACGTTAATAATGTTTCCTTTCTTTGTATAAAAGAGATAGGAATCTTCTAATTGGATGTACGTAAATATAATTCAATGTGCTTACACGTTTTCTTCATTAACATTGAAAGCAAATGACAATACTATTAACAGAAACTCCATGTACCTGCGTTATAAACTTGGTCAGTAAATAAAATAAAAATAAAAATCTCCAGAGTTTATTTCTAAAGCTTGGAGTTTTATAAGAATTTAAGCCTGAACCAACAAGCAAACCTTAAATTTCGGTTGAGATTTCCCAAAATAATCGTCTCGTTATTCTACCATGTTGCTAGATTATTTGAAGCTACTTTTGAAACAAGCATTTTTGAAATTAAAAATAGTATTTAAGGTCTTATATTAATTCAATTATTAACCTTAGGTTATTAAAGCCAGTTGCCAGTGTTACTACCGTTTTATGTGGATACAAAATTAGAACTTTACAAATTTTTCGGTCGAGAATTATACTAACCTGCGCCTCGGATACGGACAGATTTATTATTGACGATCCTAGCAGATGAAAAAGGACAAGGAACCTTGGATCTGCAGATCAGCCACACGGAAGCTTAAGACTATAGACCCATTAGTCTTACATCGTTTGTTTAAAACACTTTCGAAAGGCTAATAGATACCTATACAAATACGAAGTAGTATAAAACCGAATGTGTTGTCACCTGCCCAACATGCTTACACGAACGGAAAAGGCGTTGAAACATCCCTTCAAATAGTAGAAAAATCACTCAAGGACAAAGAGTACACTCTAGCAGCTTTTCTGTACATTGAAGGCACCTTCAATAATGTACAAAATGATGCGGTAAAAAGAGCACTTGTAGACCTTGAAGTGGATAATTTCTTCGTAAACTGGATTATCTGTATGTTAAAACACAGACGGATTAACTTAAAACTAGCGGACGCACGTATCAAAGTATCCACATCTAGGGGGACTCCACAAGGAGGAGTTCTCTCACCACTATTGTGGATACTAGTTATAAACGAGATCCTGATTGAACTGAAAAATAGCGGTGTCAAAGTAGTAGCGTACGCAGAAGACCTGGCGCTGCTCATCATCATCATCGTGTCCTGTAACCCCGGCTGGGGCATAGGGCGTCAACAAAACGTCTCCATCCTTCACGGTCTGCTGCAAGGTACTTAAGCTGTGGCCACGTCTTTCTCTGGGATTCTGCTTCCGCTAAGACAGTTGATTTCCATGTTGTTCTTGGTCTTCCAACCCGCCGTGCACCCTGAGGATTCCATTCAAAGGACTGCTTTGCAATTTCATCGTTTGGTTTCCTCAGTGTGTGACCAATCCAACGCCATTTACGCTTTCTTATGTCGACGTCCAGCCGCTCTTGACTTGTCCTGCGCCACAATTCCTCATTTGATATTATTTGTGGCCAGCGAATCTTTAGGATGTGGCGAATACAGCGATTCACAAAAGCCTGCAATTTCTTCGAAATGGTAGACGTGACTTTCCAGGTTTCACAAGCATATAACAACGGATTTGACATTGGATTCGAAGAATCTCAACTTAGTGCGTAAGGAGATTCGACTGGATTTCCAAATTGGGGACAGAGTACCGAAGGCAGCACGAGCTTTATTTATTCTACTTTTAACGTCCAGATCCGTACCACCGTTTGCAGAAACAATACTGCCAAGGTAGTTAAATTGTTCCACTACTTCAACTGGCGTCTCCTTTAAAATAATAATGTCTTTTTGCTGTTAATTCTTAGACCACTCGACTCTCCCTTCACTTGCAGTGTTTGGCACATCCCGTTCAGCCCACTGATGTTATTTGCCAGTAGACATATGTCATCGGCATAGTCTAAATGACTGAGCCTTTCGAACGGTCTCCATTGAATGCCCTGTCTCTCAGCTGTACCAACACTGGCCGTCAATACGTCGTCCATCGCCAGCAGGAAGAGAATTGGCGATAGAACATCCCCTTGTCTCACACCCTGTTGCACTACGAAGGAGTCGGATAGCTGCCCATTGTGCAAAACAAAACACCTCGCGTTGTTGTAGGACTCTTTAATAATGGCAACAATTTTTGGTGGAATTCCTCTACCAAGCAACGATCTCCATATACATTCTCGGTTAACTCGATCAAAGGCCTTTTCAAAATCCACGAACATGAGGTAAAGCGGTGATTGATATTCCATCGACTACTCGAGGACGATACGCAGGGTGTTGATATGGTCGACACACGATCGACCACTGCGGAAGCCAGCTTGATGCCTCTTGAGTGTAGACTCGATTCTATCCTTTATTCGCTCGAGTATGATTGTTGCCATTAGTTTTGGGAAAACGGACAAAACGGTGATACCACGCCAATTGTTGCAATTCTTTAAGTCACCTTTCTTTGGCAACTTAACAATCACACCATCCTTCCAGTCCCTGGGATAGCTTTCGTTTTCCCAAATGTTTTGTATCAGCGGATGTAAAATACTAGCCGCTGCTACGGGATCGGCTTTCAGGAATTCAGCTGGTATTCCGTCCAGTCCAGCTGCCTTGTTGTTTTTGAGGAGATTTATTGATGTACGAATTTCCGATTCTGACGGGGGTTCGATGTCAATACCCCTATAGGACCTGCGCATCTCGTTTAGTTGGGGCACTTCAGCACTCTGCTCAACTGAATCCTCATTTAGCAGGGCACAAAAATGGTCCTTCCATCTACGAAGCTGATCCTCAATTGATACCAAAAGTGTGCCATCCACATCCATTACAGGATGATTGGTGTTGCTTTTTTTCCCGATAACATCTTTGGCTATTTGGTACAATTCCCGGATATCTCCTCTTCTGGCAGCGCTTTCCGCATTATCTGCGAGTCCATCCAACTTCACCCTCTTGTCACGTCTCAAACAGCGGTAGACCATCTTATGTGCAATGCGGTACTCTCTTCGCAAGTCAGCCTTTCGTTGAACATCAGCTTCGGCATTTATTTGGATTTTCAACGATTTGCGAAGTTCGATCTTATCCCAGGTGTCTTGGGATATCCAAGAGTCTCTACGTCTCGTTCGCTTGGGTACAGTTTCGGATCCAGCCTCCATAAAAACACTTTTAATTTCACCCCACATCTCATCAATTGTTGAATTCTGGATTCCATTTAATGACGAGGCTCTGTCGTTAAGGGTGGTGACATAGTTTCGACATATGTTGGAGTCATTTAAAGCATTAGTAATGAATTTTGTGCTCCTTGCTGCATCCTGCGCTGGTTTTTGTACGGCAGTGGTTCGTAGTTTGAGACTCATCAGAACCAAATGGTGGTCGCTTCCCAAATCGGCATTTCTTATACTCCGGACATCACACATAGACTTCCTCCATCGCTGCTGAATCATGATATGATCAATTTGGTTTTCGGTTTGACCATCCGGATGCACCCAGGTAATTTTTTTTACCTGGTTGCACGTCATATGCTTAAATACAGTACCACCTATCACAAGACGATTCGCGTTACAAAAGTCGACAAGCAAGTCACCATTTTCATTCCGTGACCCCACGCCATTTCTTCCCATCACGCGTTCCAGTCCGTAATTGTCTGAACCGACTTGGGCATTAAGGTCTCCCATAACGACTATGATGTCGGCTCTCGGAACACTACTGTAAACCGAGTTAAGATGAGTGTAGAACGCGGTTTTGTCTTCCTCGGTCGCTTCATTTGTGGGGGCGTAGCACTGAATAATTGTGACGTTACGAATTTTTGAACGAAACCTTGCTGTCATTAATCTCGCAGAAATGGGCGCCCAGGAGATCAAACTACGCCTCGCTTCTTCGTTCAACATAATTCCGACACCATGCAGTCTTTGGCCACCCTCTCTTTCATCTTCCCCGGAATACAGCATTCTCGTCTGTCCAGTGTCTGATCTGTATTCAGCTCTTCCTCTCCACTTAGTTTCGCTTATGCCCAGGATACTGATCCTTAGGCGAAGCATTTCACGCTCAACCTGCTCGTATCTACCATCGCTGTACAAGGACCGAACGTTCCATGCTCCGATTTTCGTACGTATGCGGTAGCCAAAAGTAACATTTGCGCTTCTTGAAAGACTTCTTCTATTTGTCAACGATTCATTTATTATTATGGCGTCTTGATTGACGCTCGTACATGAAAGATGCCGCACCCCCAAATCCGATGTGCGGTTTACTGCAACCGAAGCTGCAGAAGGATTTTCCTTAAAAAAGATTACCTCTTGGGGACTCAATTCCATTTGTTGTCATAATTCATGTATTTGCTTATATCCTTCCACCATGGTGTTTTCCGAGATATGATTAATAACATACATAAGCTCAGATTTGACAGGCACACCCGCCTTTTGTATGGTCAAACACATAACTGCTCGAGGCCGCCCACTATGGGAAAACAGACGCCTTTTGTAGCCGCCCAATATGGGTTACAGACGCTACCTGCTGCTGCCGTTGGCCTTTTACCAAAAAAAGCTCCTCCGCCACCAGACTATCATGCCGTTGACCGCCACCTGCAGTTCATCCGCCTTAAGGGGGCTTTTAACCATCCCGAGGACAAGTTTGTGCCCTGACCAGCATAGCTGGGTTGTCTGCTTATCCCGGCATCCATTCGGTCCCCCTGCACGTTAGCGTTACCCGCCCTCTACCACGCGGAGGTGTGCATAGGGATTTTCCTATCATTGAGCCTAGGGCCATATGGCGCTCTCAAATACTTTTAGAGGGCGCTGCTAGCGACCGGAAAATTTATTTCCACAAGCAGCGAACAGATTAATGACGCTTTCTCAAAAGTCTCTACCTGGGCGAGGAAATGTGGACTTTCGGTCAACCCACAAAAAACCGAACTGTTCTTTTTACTGACAAAGGGAAAATACCCGAATTTTTCCTACCATCAATAGAAGGAACCCAACTTAGACTATCAGATCATGCCAAATATTTAGGCGTAATTCTTGACAAAAAGCTAAACTAGGGTATGAACATCAAAGAATGAGCCCTAGAAGGCCATGATCACTTTTTACTTCTGCAACAGGATCTTTGGTAAGACCTGGGGTTTAAACCCTAAAATCAAATTGTGGATGTACACGGCCATAGAAGAACGATCCTCACTTATGGTAGCCTGGTTTGGTGGAGCGCAATGGATAAAGAATGTAATTATAAAACGCTTAATAAAGTTCAAAGTCTAGCGTGCATAGGAATCACAGGGGCAATGAGGTCCACTCCCACTGCGGGAATGCAAACTATACTCAATCAAAGACCCCTAGATCTATTCGTACAAGAAACTGCAGCCTACGGTGCTCTTAGACTAAGCCAGACCGATAGCTGGAAAAAGAACTCCGTAGGTCATGCTCAAATTATGAACAAATTTACGGAGGGGAATGTATGCACAGACTACACTACATCCCGTACAAGTTTTGAAAAACCGTTTTCTGTCTCCATCCCCACAAGAGAAGAATGGGAAGCTGGTTTACAACAATCAGATACACCGATGGTAGAAATTTACACCGACGCACAGTGCGTCGACCAGTGGACAAAAATCAAAAATCAAAAAATGCAATTTTGTTCTATTATGCTTTGATTCGGGTCAAGCACATGTTGAATAACTGTCATTTAATGTTTTTTTGTTGTTTGCTTTTTTTAGATGATAGATAAGCGGAATTGTTTAAACCATATAAGGTAATAATAGTCAGAGTCTCGTTGTGAAACGCGATTTTGTGTGAAGTGATTTAGCTGGTGAAAGAAAAGTAATTGAAGAAAATTTTTTTTTTGGCAGTGATTATTAATAATGGATTCATTTAGAGCTGCTATGACTAATTTTATTTGGTTTTTGAAATAATTTGTAAGTTAAGTGAATTTTTGAAAAAATTCATATTTTTAAGGCATTTTTTTCTATTTGGTTAAGCTTTTAAAAAAAGTTTAGCAAAGTGTAGCAGAATTTTTAGTGTCATTGCATTGTCTTATAATTTTACTTTGCGAAAATGCAAAGTTTTCATGCTACTTTTTGCTAACCTTCAAAATATTCAACTTTTTGTAGAACAAGGTCAAACCTTTAAAAATCAACAAGTTGGTGAAAAATGAATTTCTTTTGATAAAAAATCATGAATTGAAGATATTTTAACATTTATTTTGAATGAATTGAAGAAAAATAAATGTCCTTTTAAAATTAAAAATGATTTAAAGTCCAAAATTAAGTTTGTTGACTCAAACCTTGAACGACGACGATGGAAACAATGTTCAAGGAATCATGCTCTTTTCAAGAAGCGCTATGAGGCTTGGCTTGAAAATAGATTTACACTTCCTGAAAACATTTCAACCTATCTGCAAAATGTATCACCTTTTGATTTACCAGACCCCAAACACCATTTTCAGAAGCGTCAAAAAACACGAAAAAACGAAAAATTGTCAAACTTTTAACTCTTCAGTTGAATTGGACAACTGAAGAGCTGAGGTTCGCAACCAACGAAGATATTTTGACAGTCCTGCTTCTCAGATCTGATCCTTTGATTTCAAATTTAAGAAAAAAAAAAGATCTAAAATTATCGAAGGGAGATCAAGAAGAAATTGCACAGTATACATATACAAAATACTGAATGGGTTGACAAATCTTTGGCTGCGCTTACTTTTTTTATCATTAAAGATTTTGAAAATAGAACTCTGATTTTTAATTTTTTAAAGAAGGATTGTTCATTTTTATGTACAAATTTATATTTTTTGGTCTGTTTATTTGTGTTGTCAGAGTTTATCTAAAAAATATTATTTTAAAGTCATGTATTTGTGAAGTATTGTTCACGATTTAAAAAAGGCGTGGCAGGGGGCGAATAACGTTAACAATATTTTGTGTTTTTCAACTCACTAACTAACTCAAATTTCCAAAATATTATTCAAATCTTACAAGCGGTTTATTAGAAATAAACAATATAAAAAAGTGGGCGTGGCAGTAGGCGGATAGGGTCCACACCATCTTTTGTTTTTGAACTCACCTAGAAAGTCAAATTCTCTAAATTTTATTGAAATCGTGCAAACAATTCTTAAGATATAAACCATATTCAAAAGTGGGCGTGGCAGGGGGCGTAAAAATTTCGTTAGATTTTATAAAATATCTTTTTTATTACATTTCCAATATTTTTTTTTTGCAAAGTCAACTTAGTTTTGGAAATTTGATTTTTGTCCACCATCTCCATACAATCGACGCACTGTGCGACGGATCGAAGATGGATACGGGAGTAGGTGCGGGTATCTTCTCAGAATCCCTCAATTTAGCCAACTCTTATGCTACATTTCCACCTAGCGGTAATCTGAGATTTAATGAGATTAACCTTAAATCTCCCTTAAATCTCGTAGATTTACCATAAAAATTTATTTCGTAAATCTTGAAGATTAGAAATTAATCTTGTTAAATCTTCCTAGGACAAATAGTTTTACAAATCGAACTAACCTATTTTTACATGGAGCTGAACGATTCATTAGAGACTCGCATTCGGTTCTTCATTGTTTCACACGAATCAAATATTCTGTCTCATTCGCACTTCATAAGAAAAATTGGAACGCCATTTGCTTTTTTGAAGGTACTGTCAAATTTAATCTTTTTTAAATCTTTTTGTGCGGTGGAAACACCAAAAAGATTTATTAAATCTAATCTGAGATAAACCTTTGGTGGAAACATAGCATTATAGACTCCCTGTTTATAGCAGTGTCTTCGAAGCGGAGGTGCAACAGAAATAAAATTCAAGCTGGTTTTTTGCTGTCGCGAAGAGCTAAAGGTTCCTGCCACACAGCACAACATCAGACTCTGCTGGGTTCCTTCCTGGGCACTGTGGAATTCTAGAAAATGATAAAGCAGATGAACTGGCAAGGACTGGTTCATCGTTAGATCAAAGCCAAGCGGTGTTAAAATTCCATCCTGTGTCATTAAACAGAAAATTGGTAAGAAGATAGTGAAACTTACCAATTATAGATGGCACTCACTCGCAACTTGTACCACTACAAGGAATTTGTGGCCTATAGCTACAATAAGAAAAAAGCGCACCATATCATAAACCTGAAAAAGACATCCCTGAATCTTTTAATAGGAATTATCACGGGACATAATCTCTTGGGGTACCACAAGAAGAAGATGAGACTAAGTACTAAAGACCTATGCAGAGGTTGCGGTGACGTAGAAGTAGAGGAAGACACGTTTCACTTCCAAGGTCAATGTCCGGCACTCCATCAGGGTACCACAAGGGATCAACATTGATCTAAGTGTGATGGGAACAAGATCCACCGTCAGCCCATCAACCTAACCTAACCTAACCTTGGATCTGCATCTCTGAAATGTTCTGTCCTTCTTGAGACCACGTGCTAAGAAGCCTAACATTTAGCGGAGGGCCTTGACTGATACAAAGCAGAAATCATCGCGTGGTGATGGGATAGGCCGCGCAAGAGAAATAAGGAAAGACTGCGATATCTACTACGGTGACTGTTACCGAAAACAAAAGCAGCGTCTTTTTGGACGCAGATTCATCATTAGAAGCAGACTTACGCAAACAATCTTGATTTATAACTATGTTAACGAGCGCTTTACAACAATTCACATCAAGGCTAAATTTATATACACGCATGCCCCCACAGAGGAGAAAGATGATGACATCAAGGACGAATTCTACGAGCAATGCCCCAGCTGGTTTATGTTGCAGCATATTCGTATGTGCAACTTCACTGTAGGTTGGTAGTTTTTTTTTGGTTCTTGTCTGCTTCTTTGATGATATTGGAATAGTGAGACCACTGTTTGTTGGAGTGTGTGGCAGGATAATGCACAGCGGAAAGCTTCTAGCTCTAGGTGATGACTGTAGGTTCTGGTGACTTCAGGAATGCTCATGTTTTTTCACAGTATACCGTGCGAATGAGCAGTGGCGTATGCATTCTACATAGAACCGTTTGTACGGCTAACGTACGGCAAATGTACAAACATCATGTAAACGGTTCTATGTAGAATGTATACTCCACTGCTCATTCGCACGGAATTATTCTGCGAAAAAGCGTGCGGGACAATGCCTTGTGAAATAGGCCCTAGGCCACCAACATCGAATTTCTTCTACACGTGAGCGTGTCTTTCAGCAGCAAATGGTCGATTTGATTGGCGATTCGACTATTTGAGGATCGCCAGGCTACTTTTTGGTTTCTGAGCCGGGGAAACCTAGTGCTACTTGGCACCGTATTACGAGCTTCTAATATTAGTCGCAGATCGTTATCATTTGTCTATTCATGGAGGTTGTGTCTTTACCAACTTATCCGCTGAAGGTGTCTCCGTTTCCAATTTGGGTGAGTTGAGGTCCCCAAGCAAAATTTTTACATCGTAGGTAATCTGGGTGGGTTCCATAAGTTCTGTCAAGGAGGTAACAAAAACCATCCTTTAATTTCACTGTGAGGGGCTTGTGCACATAAAAGGCTTATATTTTGGAAAAAGGCTTTGATGCTGATCACAGCCAGGTTATCACTTATCAATAAGATTGTTTCTTTATTGATTTACCAGGATGAATCGGCATCCTAACACATGCAGTCTTTCATCACAAATGTTGTGTTTTCTTAAAGACGTTAGTGTTGTAGTAAAAAAATCTTCCTTAAAAATTCTAAAATTTATTTGAGTTTCAATATTTGTGAGGTAGATGTCGATTGAAATTAATTTACCTCAGTTCAACCGAGTTTAAAACTCTTGGGAGTATGTCAGAAGTTCAATATCTTCCCACAATTTCTTTTTTCTCTTTTTCTTCCAAATGTCTATGTATATTCTCAATAAGAAAAAAAAAAAAACTTCAAAAAGGTTAATAAATTCCATCACGACCCTCTTTTGGTATAATAATTCCCACAGCGCAACTGAACCCCAGATACAAAAATATACTTCCTTGCAAAATCAACATCAGCCTGTGTCACTAATTTACAAATATTTTTCACTTTCTATTTCTACCGCATCAATTTTTACCACCCACTCCCTCCACCCAGTAAACTTTCCTCAATCAACAAAAAAAGGAGAAAAAAAAACTTGAACTTTCAAAATGAATAAAAATACCACCCCTGCTTTTCCCACCAGAATATGCCTAAACCTTTAAAAAAAAAAGTAATAGAAAGGAACCAACCAACAAGTTGAGTAGGTAAATATAACCAGACCCTTTTTAAGTGTCACTCTATACCCAACTACAGTTGGGAAATGCTAATTAGTTCCGAATAGGGACTATGCAGGAGTGTGAATGTGGATCTTGTTGTGGGTATGTATTCACCCTTTTCCATTTATAATTAGTGCAAATATAATCCCTCAAGAGTGTACGAATATATCCGACTATGCCTTTGTATGTAGATGAAGATATTTTTTTTATATTTTAGCAAGAAGAATAATACATACAGCTGCACGCTGACTGTCTAGAGTCCCATTTCATTGGATAAAACAACTGAACTTGAACAGAGATCCTGGAAATGAATATTCAACTAGAATCATTTAATCTTTGGGTCCTTTATTTATTTTTTTTTCTTTTTGTTTGACAACAATGTTGCTGTTGCTTTGAGTTTAAGGATGTAAGGTGAATTGGACTATGTTGACAGTGTTAATTGAAATTCCAGAGAATTAATTTATTAATGCAATCTAAAAAGGACATAATGCGTAAATGTAAACACACATCTATACACATGTGAAGGTTTGTAAACACACTTGAGTTTGTCTTGTCTTGTGGAAGTTCACTCATTTGATTAATAGATTAAGCTTTAGGAGGATTTAATGAAAATGTGTATGCTGTAAAAATAAAGGGTCTTTCAGTAGGGTCACACGAAATTTGTAAATCGGCCATGTTGTTAAAGCAAAATGTTAATTACTTACTTACTTAAGGTGGCACTACAGTCCGGGATGGACCAGGGCTTCAACCAACAAGCTTCTTCCAGCCGGCTCGGTTTCTAGCTAGCTGTCTCCAGTTTCGCACACCAAGTTGGTTGAGGTCCTCTTCCACTTGCGTGCGCCAACTTTTACGCTGTCCACCTCTACTGCGTTGTCTCACGGGGTTGGATTCAAAGACCTTCCGGGCCGGAGCATTGGTGTCCATTCGCTCTAGGTGACCCAGCCATCTTAGTCGTTGAATTGTATATATTAATTATTCCGCGGTGAATGGCAAAACTCCATTTAGTCCACTGCTTCATTCGAGAAAATTTTTCACGCGTAATAAATCACCTAATTCCAAAAAATCATTTTTTCATGAGGCCCATTTTTGGATGAATAGAAACAAGGAACATTTTTGGATTTGGTGTGATACTAATCTGTCAGCATCAAATCATTCTGAGAAAACCACTGTTTGGTGCGAATTCTGGCTAAGCAGAGTTATGGAACCATAATGAAACTGAGATTGCCATAACCATCACCCACGGTGCGAGCTCTGCAGATCGATAATTCTTGTGACCAGGACCGCATTTTACAAGCTACTATAGCGCATGCCACGATGGATGTTCTGCTCGGGCGATTTGAGAACATGGTTATCTCGCACGATAACGTGAAAGTGAACACATCAGAGATCGTACTGTTTTCCACCTTTAAACTTCTTTCATTTTGGCTATCAATCAATATCAATCGCAGGTAATAACGAATGCCTTTTTTAGAAGTCCACATTTTCATGCTAAGCTCACAATTGGTATTGGCAGCTCTGGAATTTGACACACGTAAAATTATTCCCCTAGTTTTGTTTTACTTGCGATATTCAGGGTGATTCGCCCAAGATGTGACACATAAATTAAATAGAGCGTGTAGGATAGGTCAAGAAAATAAAAAAAATCGTGAAGGAGGGATCTATTCCCACCCGTTAAGGCGGGGAGGCTAGCTGCTTCCAGTTACGCATTCCAAGTTGGTTGAGGTCGTTCTTCACTTGTGTGCGCCACCCAAGGTGGGGTCTTCCTCTGCTGCGCAGACCATCAGGGGTAGACGAGCAGACGAAGACTCGTCGTCGGGCTGGTGCATCAGTGTCTATACGCTCCACGTGTGCCAGTCATCTCAGCCGCTGTATTTTCAGCTGTTTGGCCAGGTCGACGTGCGTCGCTGTAAAGCCCATGAAGCTCATTGTTAAATCATCTCCTCCATACTCCATCGATACAGACTGGACCGAAAATTACTCGAAAAATTTTCCTTCCAGGGTCCATGCTTCTGCCTCATTCAGCAGGACCGGGATGATTAGGGTCTTATATAAGGTCTCCTTGGTTCTTTGAGGATCAGCTTTACTACTCAAAACCTTCTTAGTCCCAAGAAACAGAGGTTGGCAAGAGTAATTCTTCGTTTGATCTCTGCACTGATGTAATTTTGCGATGTAAAAGTGGAGGCCGGGAAGACAGAGTCCTTGACGACTTCGAAGTTTCACCTTTCCATCGTGACGTTTTGCCCGAGTTGACAGTCCTGTGAAGTTAGCAAAAACATTGTTTAAAATTAAATAAAAAATGAGAGTTCCCGGTAGCAAACAAAGAGTTCTAGAGTTCCTCATACTTTTTTTTAATAGTTCTGGCGAATGGAGTGTTAAAATTAAAAAAAAAAGTTTTTTTGCTAACTTCACGCAGCAAGGACTTTTTTGAGAAAAAGAGTTCTGAGCATGTTTTTCACCTTAAAATCAAGAGTTCTGGAGTTCCTGATGGGAATAAGAAAGAGTTCTACAAAATTGAAAAAGTTAGGGCAATTTAAGGTGCCCATTGACTTTGAACCAAAAATTTTCAAAATCCACAAAAATCGAAAAAAAGGAGTTCTGATTAGAGTTCCGGATAGCAAACAAAGAGTTCTGAACATTTTGTTAATAACTTTTTTTTCTAAAACTAATTTTTCAAAAGTTATTCGCAAATTTAGGTGCCCATTGACTTAGAACCAAAAATTTTCAAAATCCACAAAAATCGAAAAAAAGGAGTTCTGATTAGAGTTCCCGATAGCAAATAAAGAGTTCTGAACATTTTGTTAATAACTTTTTTTTCTAAAACTAATTTTTCAAAAGTTATTCGCAAATTTAGGTGCCCATTGACTTAGAACCAAAAATTTTCAAAATCCACAAAAATCGAAAAAAAGGAGTTCTGATTAGAGTTCCCGATAGCAAACAAAGAGTTCTGAACATTTTGTTAATGACTTTTTTTCTAAAACTAATTTTTCAAAAGTTATTCGCAAATTTAGGTGCCCATTGACTTTGAACCAAAAATTTTCAAAATCCACAAAAATCGAAAAAAAGGAGTTCTGATTAGAGTTCCCGATAGCAAACAAAGAGTTCTGAACAACAAAATCAAAATCAACTCTAATCAGAACTCCTTTTTTTCGATTTTTGTGGATTTTGAAAATTTTTGGTTCTAAGTCAATGGGCACCTAAATTTGCGAATAACTTTTGAAAAATTAGTTTTAGAAAAAAAGTTATTAACAAAATGTTCAGAACTCTTTGTTTGCTATCCGGAACTCTAAACAGAACTCCTTTTTTTCGATTTTTGTGGATTTTGAATATTTTTGGTTCTAAGTCAATGGGCACCTTAAATTGCCCTAACTTTTTCAATTTTGTAGAACTCTTTCTTAAACCCATCAGGAACTCCAGAACTCTTGATTTTAAGGTGAAAAACATGCTCAGAACTCTTTTTCTCAAAAAAGTCCTTGCTGCGTGAAGTTAGCAAAAAAAACTTTTTTTTTTAATTTTAACACTCCATTCGCCAGAACTATTAAAAAAAAGTATGAGGAACTCTAGAACTCTTTGTTTGCTACCGGGAACTCTCATTTTTTATTTAATTTTAAACAATTTTTTTGCTAACTTCACAGGACTCGAGTGACGGCCGGAGTTTAGATTCCTTACTCGATGATAGCATATTACTTCGTCTTGTCCTCATTAACAACCACATCTATTTTCGCCGCCTCCGATTCAATACTTGCAAACGCGGTGGTAACAGCTCGCTTCGTTCTCCCAATGATGTCAATATCATCTGCATAAGCAAGTAGTATTGAATGGACTTTTGAAAAATTGTACCTCTGTTGTTGACTTGTGAGTTGCGTACAATTGCTTCAAGTACGATGTTAAACTCGTTGTATGATATCGTGTCGCCTTGCCTCAAACCTTTCTTTACATCTTTTTGGCAATCTTCGTCGATTAGCAGTCTAGAGATGTGTTGTTTCCAGATTCTCAGCACGGACTGTGTATCTACCACCATGTTCCCACTCTCGTCTCGCCAGGCTTCCCTTCTGAACTTGTAACCCTGGATAGATTGCCACACCCTTCAGTAGAACTTTCGAACATCTCCCCTGCCACTACAGTCCTCAATAGACTCGACCGCCCGTGTTGCATGCTCTCCCTATTTCCTCCAGAGAAGTTGGCGTTCCCTTCGTTTTTGTCCATAGAGCTCCCGGGCTGCACTCTAAGCAGCTCTGGTTCTAGTTTGCAACATTGATTGTTAGGCCTCAATCTGTGTTGCATGCGCCAGCCTGCATTCGCATGAAAACCGGATAGTTCTAAGATTTTTAATTTTCAAAATATTAAAAAATAAAGAAACCAATTTCTTAGCAAAAACAAGAAAAAATGAATTGATCATTTAGCCGGATTCTTCTTAGTTTCATAAGAAAATTGGTTTAAATATTTTTTTATATTTTGTAAAGTTAATGTCCTAGAACCATCCTGTTTTCAACATTTGACTTCGAACTGATAAGAAATCAAAAAAATACTTAATTACGTAGAACTTAGAAAAAAATGTTTGTTTTGATTTTTTTTTCAAAATCTAAAGTTTGAAAATTAATTTTCCAAAAACTATTATTCTGAAAATTAAAATAAAAAAGAGATTTATGGCTTTACAAAAGCGTAAAACATGTTGTTGTAAGTGCTACCGTTGTTTTTTAATTTTTGTTTTATGTCTTAATTCAATTTTCAGAAAACTGCTCCTATCACCTTAACGGGAGGACACAATCCACCTCTTATACGTTTTTTTTTTACTTTCTCGACCTAACTTATATTTTGTTCACACCTAAGTTGAATCACGTAGGTAGGTAGGTACTATATTTTTCATTCGTAAAATAAAATCGATCTCAAAACTTTGATCAAAATTGTTATTCGGAGGAAAAGGAAAAAAGTTGGTCTCAGAACCCTGTGTGTTTGTCTGTCCGTTCTTTGAGATTCAGCCTAAGCAAGTGGATAGTTATTTGGTACAAAATTTCTAAAAAAGTGAAAATCCCACCCTTTGACATAAAAAAATATGTTCCCGAAAAGTGGCAATACTGAAATTTTAACTGAGGTACTTTTACTCAAAACCTATCTCTTAAGATGTCAAAATTTATTTTTCCAAAACGCGCTTGGCATCTAGAGCCATTTCCGCAACTTTTTTCATGTTCAAAATATTAAAAATTACCCAAAAAGTTTAAATCCCACACTTTGACATAAAAAGTGGCAATATTGAAATTTTACTCGAAGGTGCGTCTGCTTAAGACTTATCTCTAAAGTCATCAAACGTTATTTTTCCAATGCACATTTGACGTCTGGAGGCATTTCCGCAAATTTTTCTTGCGTTAATTACTACCAAAAAAAAGCGGAAGTCTCACATTTTGACATAAAAAAAGTAGTTATATTCCTGAAAAGTGACAACACGTTAACTCAACACTTATTAGTTAGGATATCAGTTGTTATTTCCTAGTACACGTTTCGAGTCTGGAGGCGTTTCCGTATCTTTTTCATATTTAAAATATTAAAAATTATCAAAAAAGTGGAGGTTCCACCCGTTGACATAAAAAAATGTGACAACACTGAAATTTTACCCGAAGGTGTGTCTTCTCGACACTTTTCTTTTATTTTAAGACATCAATCGTTATTCGTTGTTTTGATCATGGAAATTTTTCAAGAACATAGTTTAAGATTTTTTTTTAATTTACCATTTTCCACAATTAGGGCGCCATTTTTGAAAATGGCGTCCAAGCGACTAGATTACAACAATGATTCCCAAGCATAATTACATTCTTAACATTTAAAAAATAAATTTGAAAATAATAATAAGGTTCCTCCCCTGCCAAAAAACTGCAGAGATTTCGGTTTCCTGACTGGACTACAGATTGTGCGCCATTTTTCAAAATGTAATTCTTGTGAAATGAAACAAAAAACTATTTCTTCTTTTAAGGCGTGAAGGTGGGGAAAGCTATGCAAGCCTTCCTGCAGTTATATAATCACACAAAATCCTCTTTCTCTGCTTAAGCTTCATTGTTAATTTTGATAATGTTTCATTTGAAGATAATGGCCAGCAGCTCTAATCCATTAAGGATATAATACAAGTCACTAATGTCACACAAAATATCACAATGTCACCACAAAACCCTGTGGCACTACAATGATTTGATTTAGGTATAGTTAAGTGGATTGATTTTATAAGGTTTTATAGATTAAAATTGTTCTTTGTAAGATATAGTCTCCATTTAAACTTAAAGTATACAGTATACACACTCGTATTATGTAAGACAACAAATGAATACATACGTATACGTTTTAATTGATTCAATTATTTTTGATCTAATATCTCGATGTTACGAAATACTAACAAAAGATATTTCCTAATGAAAAGATGGAGAACTAAAGAAATATATTATCTTTAAAAGTTAATTAAAAAATCTCATAGATGAGCTACAAGCAGTAGGTAGGTACCTATATGTAAGAGAAATTGGTAAGTTAGTTGAAATATTGAATGAAAAGAAAAAGAATATCATGATAATAAGAAGAGAACTATCCTTATTTCATTTTCCTCGCTCCTCATTTCTTTTGAGTACTTTTAATGCATGCCACCCCTTTTATTTTGTGTGTCTGAAGGAGTTAGTTTGTGCGTGAACTTTGAGGTGATCAGTGCGTTCGTTTTTAAAGTTTCCTTCTTTTTTCTATGCAAAGGCGTAAAATAATAAAAATAATAAAAAAACAATTAAATTAGAGAATAAACAAATCAGGAACTGGTGAGTGTGTTCACTGAGCTTTTTGTAGTTTATTTGTCTTTCTTTGAATTTGAAATATGCTCTAAATTGGTGTGTAAGGCGAAATAACGGGTTGTGTGTGGCGGTTGCTCATTCTCTGGTTCCACTTGAGGTAGGTTGTGTATCTGTTGGCAAATAGAGTCAGTTTCCCCAGTAAGGACATAACAGTCTGTTGGTGTGTGTGACTACTGCCTGATGCCTAACTCAGGTTGTGTGTGTGAGAGATGAGTATTATCGTCGGTTCCTCTCGATCGCCTATACTACGCAGATAGATACAGAGTGCAACATCGTGTGTACGTCGCTACGCCGGTTCCCCTTAACCGAGATGGCTGAGGAGTGTGTGGTGTGCGGACGTGGTTCCGTTGTGGCACTCATTGGTTTCACGCTCTTTGTTTTTAATTTTCTTATTCCGTAGACATGGTCATATTAATATCCTTTTTATGTATTGAGCATGAGAATGAGAATTCATTTATTTCTCTTTTATTTTGCTATGTAGCTCAAAGTGTTTTATTTCTGATTTAATAGTCTGTTGGTGTGTGTGGCCACTGCCTGATGCCTAACTCAAGTTGTGTATGTGAGAGAAGAGTATTATCGACGGTATATCTCGATCGCCTATACTACGCAGATAAATACAGAGCGCAACATCGTGTGTACGTCGCTACGCCGGTTCCCCTTAACCGAGATGGCTGAGGAGTGTGTGGTGTGCGGACGTGGTTCCGTTGTGGCACTCATTGGTTTCACGCTCTTCGTTTTTATTTTTCTTATTCCGTAGATATAGTGTAGTCATATTAATCTCTCTTTCTTATTAAGCATTAGAATGAGAATTCATTAATTTCTCTTTTATTTTGTTATGTAGCTCAAAGTGTTTTATTTCTTCTCTTTACAGTGTTGCCGATGGACGAAGATAAATAAACTTTAGATATGTGTTATTGCGAAATAAATTTGTCATGAAATTAAAAAAAAATATATAGAGTAAAACAAAAAAAAAAAGATTTACGTTGTGTATTTTGTCTTCTTTATTACATATCAGAAGTGGGATAAAGGACCTGCATTTGTAATCGTCCATCGGCATATATTTTTATTTTTATAAACCACAATGCTTTAGTTTTTTTATTATAAACATTTCATTTTTACATTACTCTCCTAAAATGTTGTTTAGAATTATTAGCACTTGACGAATTGAATAATACTAAAAATGGGTAGACATTCAAAGAAAAGACGACATAGGGAGGTAGATACCAGTGGTAGGGATTCCGACCAAGAAAGATCAAAAACGAAGGATGGTCAAAGAAATGCTAAAAGGCGAAGATCGCATCGATCGCATTCTAGTCGAAAGTCAGAAGCAATTGATAAGTTTACGGATGCCATTGCTGCATTAGTAGAAAGAACTGGCAATAATAATCAAGTTCCGAGCGTTAAAGGAGAAGCCGTGCCGGAATTCAATCCGGAAGACACAAATCAATCAGCTCTAAAATGGGTCCATAAAGTCGATGAACTACGAGGAATTTTCAAGTGGTCAGAGGAAACAACTATATACTATGCGTTGTCAAAATTAAAAGGTCTGGCACAAACCTGGTACAAAGGGCTTCCTAGCGTAGGGTTTTCGTGGGAAGAATGGAAAGTTAAGATTCAAGAAGCGTTTCCTTCTTCGAAGGATTTTTATGAGATACTTCTTCAAATGATCAATCGCAGAAAGCTCTTTGAAGAATCCTACTGCAAATATTTTCACGAAAAACTGGCGTTGATTCATGCCTGTAATTTTAAGGGGCAGGATGCAGTATCTTGCATCATAGGAGGTATAGATGACCGCATTGTAAGAACTAGTATTCGTGCGGGGGGATATAAAACTCCAGAAGAGTTATATTCATACCTTAGTCAACTCAGCGGAAACGACAAATATGTTCAAAAACAAACACCAAATATGAATAAAGCCCAATTTAAACGTGTTAGTCACACAAATTTTACAAGACAGGAGAAAGATACAGAACGAGTAACTCCTGGTAAAAATCCTACCTGTTTCAAATGCGCAAAACAAGGGCATTTTTCTAATACGTGTTTGGCAAAAGAGCTGGCTGGAGACAAACGTTGTGCTGTTTGCAGAAGCCGATATCATGAAGAAGCTGTATGTCCTCAAAAAAACGCCGTCAGGCCAAAAACCATTGCTGTTTTACAGACCAGGAAATCAGACTCCGGCAACAAGAAGTTTTTTTAAAAATATTAAAATTAATGGTCAGGACATGATCGGTTATGTAGATTTCGGCAGTTCTTGTACTCTAATGAAAACAAGCAAAGCCAAAGAAATTGGATTAGACGTTGATACTGAAGATTGCATACCATTGCAAGGCTATGGCAACGGCATTGTTTTAAGTATTGGCACGACTAAAGGAAAAATCGAAATAGATGGGGTGGAAGCCGAAATCAAATTTGTTGTTGTAAATGATGATAATCAAGATGTTGAAATTATTGTTGGACGAACTTATACAGAGTTGCCGCATGTTTGTGCCATAAAAACACAGAGTACATTGAAGTTTTTCGTGGAAGACGATCCAATGGATCATCTTCAGATAGAAGATATCAACTGCTCAAACAAAGTAAATCTTATCACTCGGGAAAGAACGATTATACCACCACAGCATTTTAAAATGATAGAAACGCAGACCGAACATGTAAGAAAAGATATATATATCGAAACGTCACTACGTACAAAGGAAGGTGCGGAAACTTGCGTTCCAAGAACTATTCTTAGCATAAACGAAGTTGGAATTACGTTTGTACCCTTGATAAATCTCTCAGCACAAGACGTAGTGATTAAGCAAAATAAAGTTATTGCACGGGGCAGAATCTGTGTGGAAAAAGATCTACCAAAACAGATTCTCCATATACAAGCTGGAAATTTTGAACCTATAAAAGAAGAAGATGTAAAAATTGGTCCAGTGACCGAAGAAAAAAAGAAAATAATCCTAGATTTATTGAAAGAGTATCGCGAATGCATCGCTGTTGATATTCATGAATTGGGATGCGTCAAGAGTACTGAAATGAAGATCCGCTTAGAAGATGACCAACCATTTACCTTCCGTCCATATCGCATGGCATTCCATGAGCAGTCAATTGTACGAGAAATGGTGAAAGAGCTTTTGGATTGTGGTATTGTACGTGAATCTGAATCGGATTATGCATCTCCTATTCTGCTGGTATCGAAAAAAAATGGAGAACACCGATTATGCGTAGACTTTAGAAAGTTGAATTCGAAGACAGTGAAAGATAGTCACCCTCTCCCAAGAATAGACGATCAAATAGACAAGCTGAAGGGCAGTATCTGGTTTGTTAGTCTAGATTTGCGAACTGGATATTACCAAATTCCATTAGAGGAGAGTTCTAAGCGTTTTACGGCATTTGTTACCGCTAGTGGGCAGTATGAGTTTGAGCGCATGCCCTTCGGCCTTTGTAACGCTCCCAGAGTATTTCAGCGTCTCATCAATCGAGTACTAGCAAGTGAAATGGACACAGCAGCCATATATCTGGATGATATTTTGCTACATGGTAAAACTCAGGAGGAGGTGATTTTATCGCTACGTAAGACACTAGACATCTTCAAAAAGGAGGGATTAACCTTAAATATCAAAAAGTGTTCGTTTCTGATGACTAAAGTTACTTTCTTAGGTTTTGAAGTTGAGAATGGTACTGTGAAACCTGGAACAGAAAAAACCAAAGCCATTGAAAAATTTCCAACTCCCAAAACAGTGCACCAAATTCGACAATTCTTGGGGTTGACTGGTTATTTTCGCCACTTCGTACAAAATTATGCTGGAATCGTTAAGCCGTTGACTAATTTATTACACAAATCAATAGACTGGAAGTGGACTCCTGTAGAGGAAGCGGCTTATAATCAGTTGAAAGAAGTACTCTGCAAAGCACCAGTGCTTGCCATTTATAGTACCGAAGCGGTCACCGAAGTACACACTGATGCGAGTTCGTTGGGAATAGCCGGAATATTACTTCAGCAACAGCATGATGAACGTTTACACCCAGTTATGTATTTTAGCCGGCAGACAAAACCTCCGGAAGAAAAGTATCATTCTTATGAATTAGAAACTTTGGCGGTGGTAGAATCTTTAAAAAAATTCCGTTCGTATCTGTTTGGCATAAAATTTACGGTTGTTACTGATTGTAACGCTTTAAAGACGTCAAATGAGAAAAAGCACCTAATCCCCCGGATTGCCAGATGGTGGCTACAACTGACAGAGTTTACATTTGATGTAAAGTATCGTCCCGGGGATCGAATGCGACATGTTGATGCCTTGAGCCGTAATCCCTGTACCGAAGAAGTCTTAGAAATACGACAGGCTGATTGGGTCCTATCGGCACAATTAACGGACGATAAAATTAAGGCAATCCATGAAATTTTACTTCGCAAGCCCAAAAATGAAGAAGAGAAAAAAATTGTAAGCGAATATGTTCTGCGGGAAGGACGAATTTATCGGCTGTCATCAACAGGTAATCAGTGGGTAGTGCCAAGAGGAATGCGACAGCAAGTGGTTCACGCTGCTCATGATGAATTGGGTCATTTTGGTATCGAGAAGACTTTAAAAAGACTGAGCTTACATTACTGGTTTCCCAACATGAAGAGCTATGTAGAGAAGTATCTAGCTTGTTGCATCCGATGCCTTTACAACAAACGAAACACCGGAAGAATAGAAGGATATTTACACCCTATTCAAAAGCCCGAAATCCCGATGAGCATGGTAAATATTGATCACCTTGGTCCCTTTCCCAAATCTAAGCGCGGAAACCTCTACATAATCGCATTAATAGATGCGTTCACAAAATTTTCATACCTCAAAGCCGTTAAGTCTACTAAAACTAACTTGGTCACGGAATTTCTCAAAGATATTTTTGCAGTGAATGGTATACCTTATATGATTATCTCTGACCGTGGCAGCTCTTTTACATCCAAAGATTTTAAAGACTTTTGCCTCCAAAACAACATAAAGCACGTTCTTAACGCAGTTGCAACCCCTCGAGCGAATGGGCAAGTAGAGCGACTCAATAGATCGATCTTGAGCGCCTTAATGACAAGTACCCTCGAAGAAAATAGATGGGATGAGAATATGAGACAAGTGCAGTTTGCATTAAACAATATAGAAAATAAAAGCACAGGTAAAACACCCAGCCAACTAATGTTTGGAATGCAACCGAGACATGGCTCTGATGTTGTTTTAAAAGATGAAATCAAAGCCACAGCCGAACTAGTTGAAGATCTTACTAATTTACGTCGTACAGCTGCCATTAACATAGAAAAAGCTCAGACTCAACAGAAAACAAATTTTGATAAGAAAAGAAAGAGTGCGCGGCACTATCAAGTCGGAGATTTAGTCCTCATCAAAAAACAAGACATTGCCACTGGTTCTAGCAAAAAGCTTTTACCCCCTTTTAAAGGACCGTTTATTATTCATCAAGTCTACCCCAACGATCGTTACTTAATAACGGATATGGAGGGATCTCACCGCAAACGTAAACGAAATTATGAGGCAGTAATGGCAGCAGATAGTATCAGACCTTGGATACCACAGAACGGCATGTCTGATAGCGAAGAAGAAGACACCATTCAGGACAAACAAACAACATCCAAAACTCGAGGCGAGTTAAAGTCAGGAAAGCCGAATGTAAGAGAAATTGGTAAGTTAGTTGAAATATTGAATGAAAAGAAAAAGAATATCATGATAATAAGAAGAGAACTATCCTTATTTCATTTTCCTCGCTCCTCATTTCTTTTGAGTACTTTTAATGCATGCCACCCCTTTTATTTTGTGTGTCTGAAGGAGTTAGTTTGTGCGTGAACTTTGAGGTGATCAGTGCGTTCGTTTTTAAAGTTTCCTTCTTTTTTCTATGCAAAGGCGTAAAATAATAAAAATAATAAAAAAACAATTAAATTAGAGAATAAACAAATCAGGAACTGGTGAGTGTGTTCACTGAGCTTTTTGTAGTTTATTTGTCTTTCTTTGAATTTGAAATATGCTCTAAATTGGTGTGTAAGGCGAAATAACGGGTTGTGTGTGGCGGTTGCTCATTCTCTGGTTCCACTTGAGGTAGGTTGTGTATCTGTTGGCAAATAGAGTCAGTTTCCCCAGTAAGGACATAACAGTCTGTTGGTGTGTGTGACTACTGCCTGATGCCTAACTCAGGTTGTGTGTGTGAGAGATGAGTATTATCGTCGGTTCCTCTCGATCGCCTATACTACGCAGATAGATACAGAGTGCAACATCGTGTGTACGTCGCTACGCCGGTTCCCCTTAACCGAGATGGCTGAGGAGTGTGTGGTGTGCGGACGTGGTTCCGTTGTGGCACTCATTGGTTTCACGCTCTTTGTTTTTAATTTTCTTATTCCGTAGACATGGTCATATTAATATCCTTTTTATGTATTGAGCATGAGAATGAGAATTCATTTATTTCTCTTTTATTTTGCTATGTAGCTCAAAGTGTTTTATTTCTGATTTAATAGTCTGTTGGTGTGTGTGGCCACTGCCTGATGCCTAACTCAAGTTGTGTATGTGAGAGAAGAGTATTATCGACGGTATATCTCGATCGCCTATACTACGCAGATAAATACAGAGCGCAACATCGTGTGTACGTCGCTACGCCGGTTCCCCTTAACCGAGATGGCTGAGGAGTGTGTGGTGTGCGGACGTGGTTCCGTTGTGGCACTCATTGGTTTCACGCTCTTCGTTTTTATTTTTCTTATTCCGTAGATATAGTGTAGTCATATTAATCTCTCTTTCTTATTAAGCATTAGAATGAGAATTCATTAATTTCTCTTTTATTTTGTTATGTAGCTCAAAGTGTTTTATTTCTTCTCTTTACAGTGTTGCCGATGGACGAAGATAAATAAACTTTAGATATGTGTTATTGCGAAATAAATTTGTCATGAAATTAAAAAAAAATATATAGAGTAAAACAAAAAAAAAAAGATTTACGTTGTGTATTTTGTCTTCTTTATTACATATATATAAAATACAATTTGATGAATTTAAAAATCAAATTAATTTAATGGGTTTAAGGTACGGAAATTTCATAGCCTCTTTGCCTGTACTCTACATTATCTAAAAGCATTTTTTTTATCCGAATAGCAGATGATAATATTATATAAACCTCATTACCGGAGGATATAGCTCATGACCGGATGTTAAAATTTTAATGAAAATCCTTGAGTGTTTGTAATAAAAGAAAATCCATTTTACACTAGAATTAAAACTTGATAAATTAATTAATTAACTTCCTGGATTCGTTAGAAATATTTAAAAGTATAATTTAGATTCCAAGAGAAAATCACATAAATTTTAATTTTCACACCACCCTCAGATATTTGCTTGTATCTATGGGTCATGTTTTTGTTATAATTTATAATTAACTTAGAATTTATTGATGACAAAATTTAAAGAAACAATTTTTTTAGAAAAAAAAATATTCTCTCTAGGAAAAAACGTGTGGGTATTCGATTTTTATAACAAAAAAAACAAATTCACAGCGCTTTCGTTAAAAAAAACAGGTAATTCAAATTTTGCATAACAAACTTTTCAATAATACCTATCCCGATTTATGTTTTCATGTTTATTTTCCGGTTGAAGGAGATAAACATCCTTGAAACGTAGCGAATTTAAAAATACAAAAAATTACTTTCAGCGCAAAAACCACAGTAACTAACTATTTATCAGTGCTTTTCTAAAAACGTGTTTCTTATAAGAGATATTGCTGTTGTTGTATTAGGCATCATGAACACGGTGCTTTCGTTCATGTTTCTTTTAAACGATTTTTTCTTATAAGCGTGTTTCTTATAACTGTCATATATTTGTAACTAACTTTACTAGTGAAAGTTTGTATAGTTTGTAAACAAAATAATTGAAAAACAAACTGAAAATCCCCAAAACAAAAAAATCAAAAAAAGGTCTTTAATTTTCCCAAACTAACACGCACCAATAAATAACTAAATATTATTATTTATCTATTAAACGACTTTTTCATGTTTCACCTTCAAGCTGAACACTTATTGGAGACAATCAAAACCCAGTTATCTTGTGTTAAACATTAATCCATAACAAGTTGAGTGGATATTTCAAAACAAATTATTATTCCATTCTAGTCGACTGCTTTTTTTTTTGAAAAGGGGAGAACACACACTTTGTTAAAACTTTGCCGAAAAATCAAGGACTCTGTGAGCGGTTTGTATGGTATGTCCTTAGTTATGATTTCCCTATTCTCTTTTAATGGATATCAATACACAATCACTACGTCTACGAGGATTTATTATTTTCTTTATCGAAGTTATTATTAATGATAATTTGAAATATATATAACTTTTGGGGCATATTCTTAGGCCAGATGTTATTTGATTGAAAATTGATTGGTTTCTCAAATTAAGTTTTCAATATGATTCGACAATAACTTTGAGGTACATATTATGTATCCATAAATACATATACTCGTGTATGTATGCATGTAGTTTATAGACATATAGGTATAATATTTAACTGAAGTTTGGTTCAAGAATATTAAATTGTGGTTAAAGCCAATTCGATTGATTGAAGAAATAATATTTGTAATTGATTAAAATTTCGTTTAAAGATGATTGTAGGAATTAAAATGGAAAGAACAATCTTTCCATTCTTTAGGACCTGTTGTACAAACGTGGTTTAAATTTTGATTCGCGGTTCCGATATTTTCACTGGCTGATTTCAGTGAAATTACTAGATTTCAGCGATGGTTCAAGGTTCAAGTATTTTAAAGTAGCCAATCTAATGCCTGAACCATCGTTGAACCTCAGTTAATTCGCCAAAGTCAGTCAGTTAAAATTACTGAACCACGATTTAAATATTTGTACAATTGGCCCTTAGAGATCTAGTTTGGATAACTTTTAAGAAAAAAATAACGTGTTGCAAGACAGGCTAGAAAATGGAATACACGATTGGATATACTGAAATTACTCTTATAATTCAAGGCTTCAAGGTTAAGGATTTGTAATGTTGGTTTCTTTATACACTGATCAAAAAAATAAAAGGAACAAATTGTTTTCCATTTTTGAAGTGTTTTTTACTTGCGATATACATACATACAGTGGTGGCCATAGAATTAGAAACAACAATTCTAAACGCACTTTATCAACCATAATATTTTTTGTAAGCACCAGCGTGCGGGGCTTGTGTCGTTGGTCTTTGACAGGTGACATGTTTGTTCTATATATGAGTTTCCTTGAACGCGAACAGTTTATAAAACACCGTTATTTAAGAAAATTCATTTATAGTCGACATTTTTGCTGGACACGAAATTAGAAACGACAAAAGGATTGGTAAATTTAAAAATAAAGAAAATTATAATTAATGTGAGTTGATTGTTTTCAGTTTTTTTTTTTGATTATTTTTATAATATTAATATTAATTAATTAAAAATACAGCGACGAAAATGGGCAAAAATAAGTCTTGTAGTCCAGAACTCCGGAAGCTCATAGTGCAGTGCTATCAAAACGAAAACGAGTCAATTGATTCCATAGCAAAAAGATTTAGTTGCTCGAAAAAGATGGTATTTGATGCTATTCAGGTCAATAAAAGGACTGGCAGCTTTGAAAACCCAAAAAGAAAACCAAAAGATCGAAAATCCACGCCAAAAGAGGACAGATTGATATGCCGAATTAGCAAAGCTGATCCTTTTTTGACTTCTGCAAAAATAAATGAGGTTGTTTCGCCCCAATTGGGTCGAGAGCTATCAGCTAGAACCATAAGGTGCCGACTTCTAGAACATGGGCCACGTGGATGCATTGCCAGGAAAAAACCTCATGTTTCCAAAAAGAATTTGAAGAGGCGTTTGATGTTTGCTAAGCTTCACGCAAATAAAGCCATGGGATTCTGGAAAAACATACTTTGGGGTGATGAATCCAAATTTAACTTGTTCGGGTCAGATGGTAAAGTGTATGTTAGACGCCCTCAGAAGAAGGAATTGGATCCTAAATATACTTTAAAGACCGTTAAGCATGGAGGAGGAAACATAATGGTTTGGGGTGCGTTCTCGTGGTATGGAGTTGGCCCAATAGTAAGAATAAATGGTCGAATGGACCAACATATTTATAAAGGCATCTTGGAAAATGTCATGGAGCCTTATTCATTTGCACACCTGCCCATTAGTTATGTTTTCCAGCACGATAACGATCCAAAGCATACAGCACGGATTGTTAAGCAGTGGTTTTTTGATACAAAAACTAATGTTTTGGATTGGCCCGCCCAAAGTCCAGACTTGAATCCTATTGAGAACTTGTTGGCAGACGTGGAGAGAAGGCTAAAGTCCAAGAACCCAAAAAATTCTGAGGAACTTTTTGAAAATATAAAGGAGGTCTGGGAGAGTATAACCCCATCAAGATGCCGCGCCTTGGTAGAAAGTATGCAGGCAAGATTAGCTGCAGTGACAAAATATAAGGGATTCCCTACAAAATATTAATTTTTCATCAAACATTTTTTATGAAATACCAATTTTTTCTTTGCGTTTCTAATTGTATGGCCAGGTTCGATTTGGATTAAATAAATAATATAAATTTTCAACTGTTAGTGTCACGCTTTTATTTTTTATAAAATATTCAGAAGTGTACTATATGTCATGGTCTATTAAAAGAACCACTTACCAACCTCAACAAATTTCCTAAAAAAAGTTATGCAATTTAACATTGTTACAAAATTCTTGTTTCTAATTCTATGGCCACCACTGTAGGTACTAGGGCAAATTTTGGATTCGTGAAAAAAAAATTTGAGATAACAATCAAACATAACATTAGGATGATAGAGAACGCGAAAAAAGTAGGTGGCATGATTCTACAGCCTAAACCAATATGATGCGATTTTCTTCAAATTTTGAACTCAGGGTTTTTTCGTAAGGGGAAATTGAAATTTTTTTAGCTCTAAAAATAACGGTACTTGCCATACAATCGTTAAGGAAAAGCTTATTTATCTCAAAAAGGGCTCCAACGATTTTGATAAAAATCAGTGTATTGTTGTAGATATGGTGTACTTTCTAGTAAGAAAAAAAATTACCAAAAACATTTATTAACGGTACCTGCCATATAACGGTTTTTCTGATTTTTGGTTTTCTCATTAACCGCTTATCCGATTTCAACAAAATTTTTTCCACAAAATCTTTGTTTATAATACTGCATACCAAAATTTTGGAAAAAAAAATTTTGTTTTTTTTTGAAAATTCAATATTTCTAAAACGGGTTGATGAATTATTTTGAAATTTCAGTTTTAAATGTATATTAGTATATACTCAAAAATGACATACCAAATTTTTTTTTTGAAAAATGTTACAAAAATTTTATATATAAAAAATAAATTTTTAGAAAACGGCTCCAACGATTTTTAAATTTTTTTAGCATATATTTATATTTTGTCAGGTAATCAAATAGCATACTTTTTTTTTGAGCTCCAAGTTATTTATAAACAGCCTGTTTATACAATTAAAAGAACGATTTAAATGCTTTTTTATACTTTTTCTATAATTACTTAAATACTTTTTAAATTTCTTCAGTCCCACTCAACTTGAAGTTGAACATAAGAACAAGTACGTGCGATCCAGTCGTGCATTTTATTTTATTAAAAATCGGGTGCATTACTACAAAATTATCTATAAAATGTGTGCATTAATTGAAGTTTGAGTACCAAAAATAGAAGATCCTTAGCCATTCGGCATTATGGCATTCGGGATTCTGTTATTCTAAGTTCTTGGTATTCGGAATTTATACCATTCGGGATATTGACCCTCTGGATTTTGCCCATTCGGGATTTTTCGGGATTTTGGCATTCGGTATTACGTACCCAATCCGTTTTTAAGTAAATGATAAAACATCTTTCTGGATTTCACAAAAACAGTGTAACTTATTTTGGCCAAATGTTGTATGAATAAATCTTCAACAAATATAAAAAAGTTTTTGTTTTTACGAAAGTTCTTACAAAAACTTAATAATTCTAAAACTTTAGTTTTAAAATTTGATGTTTTCACTACATAGAATATTCAAAAAAAAATATTTCTCCTTAAAAATGGTATCTATGTACTATTCAGCAGCTAAAAAAATGTTAAAGAAATTCTTACTCTTGAAAACGGCTGTTACTATTTTAACAAAAATTTTTCAGTGTGATTTAATTAAAACGATTAACCTTTCTACAGAAATGATTCCAGTGGTAGGTTACTTATAACCAGAAAAGAGCCTTCAATTATCCGATGACCTCTAAGTCCGCTGTAAGGTGTCCAAACTCTTGAATATGTCCTTGCAAAATATGTATTTCGAAAGCTATAACTTATAGAAAAATAAGTGTTCCACATAAAATGATCTTGGAATTTTATTTGTAACATACACCTTTAAGAAGCTATATGCAATAGAACTTAGAAGTTTCAGAAGAATTTTTCAAAAATATGCGTTTTTTTTCCACACCAACTTAGAAGTCGAATGCCAGAGATACATTTATTGTATTGTGGTTTGAAGTCCTATGACTTCTTAAGGTTTAATGTTACGAAACAAGATTTTAAGAATGTTTTTAAAGAAAATAACCTTAACTACTTGTTTATTAATTTTTGATTTTTGTATGTAAATATATAGAATACACCAGTGTTTTTCAAATTTTTTGAGTACGCGGCCCCTTTGTAAGTAGAAAAATTCTGACTACCCCATCATTCATAAAAATACTTTGTCAGTTATTTAAATAGTGACATGAATTGAACCCATCAACATTTCCTTTACCACGCAGAGCTCAGATGGTTGTCAAAAGGAAAGATATTTACACGAGTTCTAATTAAAAGATGCATAGTTCATGTACATACAAGATTCAAAGTGTGGATAGTCAAATAATTTTTCTGTCCCTACTTGACTTTTAAAATCAAAGGGCACGGTAGTGCCCAGCCAAGTTCGCGGCACTACACACTTTTTACAGGAACAAACTCAGGCGATTTTCTCCCCCCCCCTCTAACTTCAGTACCAATAATAAAGTCAGAAACTTTAAATTCGCAGTATTTGCTGAACTGATCAAACACAGTTGGCTGCCAAATTTCAACTCTTTTAACATTAGTAATTCCCGAAATATAGGACTTCAAAAATCGTAAAAACTTTAACTGACTGACTCACTGAATCACTGACAGATCATTAAATTATGGAGCACTTCCCAACATCGTAGAAACTTGAAACTTCGCACAACAGTAGGCCTTGTAATGCATACAAAGGAAAAAATTGAAAATAAGCTATTTTCTATTCAGGGGGCGTGGCATCCACCCACTTTCTTAAAAATTCTTATAAATTATACGGAGCACTTCCGATTGTCGTAGAACGATGAAAATTGGTAGGTCGGTAGGGCTTGAAATACTTAGAAAGAAAAAAATTAAAAAATTGGAACTTTCCATTCAGGGGGCGTGGCATCCACCCACTTTCTTAAAAATTCTTATACGCTATATTCAGCACTTCCGATTGTTGTAAAACAATTAAAATTGGTAAATCGGTAGTAATTAGAAAGAAAAACTCGAAAATTTGGAATTTTCCGTTCAGGGGCGTGGCATCCACCCACATTCTTATGAATTATATGGAGCACTTCCGATTGTTGTAGAAAGATGAAAATTGCTAAAGCGGTGGGGTTTGACGTGCATACAAAGATAAAAGTCAGAACTTTATAATTTTCACCTCAAGGGGCAAGAAAACTTGACCAGTAAGCCCACCAAATTTTAATCATTCATCATTTAATACCAATTTCTGTCATAATTTGGAGTTGTTTCGATATTATTCTAATTCAAATATTTGATAAAGAGCTTCATGAACTTTACTTTTTTGGCTGAGTTTTTACGCACAGGTTTCTTGTACATATAAGAACTTGGCTCTTTTTTAACATTTATGTTTTTGTTGTGATCTATTCTAGCTCAGTTAAAATATCTAAATAAAACCTCCTTTGGTATGGCCCTATATTTCTTTATGTAATAAATATAAAGGAATGGTATGCTTCAATATTATAAAACACAAAATGAAAAATTAACTTTCACTTAAAACTTTTGCATTAAATCATTAAAATAGATTATCGTTACAGTTTAAGCTATAGGACAGCACAAATACCTAGAACACCGCCAGTAGAGCTGTAGCTCCAGGTAAACAAAATGTAACCCAATTCAATCCATTATCCTGGTATAATATATCATAATTAGTAATTAAAGGACTTTGTCAAACCCCACTTATTATTATGACACAAAAACTTCCATGCCATCTTTCTATAGTGGTTTAATTTATTAATTCGTTTTCGATGTTTTCTTTCCTTCCGGTTACTTAACCTAACTCAAAACTGTCTTAATAAATTATTTTCACGGACTACTTTCCTGGTTCATTTAACTGTAAAGTATAATATAAAATCCCTCATAAAACAGATTCAAAATGTTTCTCATTTTTCTTTACTATAAACTTTTTGAAGTGGTTCTACCCTTAACCCTTCATCAAGACATTATTTAAATAAATTTTCAAAATTTTGAATTGAGATGTCACACACATGTGGTTATTTTTCAAGCTTCACACACGTTTTAATAAGGCGCAGTTTTATAGAAAAAAAAGTTTAGAAAAATAATATTTAACTTACAAAAAAATTAAATGAATAAATGTAAACATTCAACAGATTTTTGTAAAATTGTTTTTGGAATTTTAATAAAATTTTTCTATAGAAAATTATTTTGTCTTAAGACTTAATTTATTAAAGAACTGTAAAAATATTTTACTTTATTAAAATGTCTTAAACAATTAAAATAATAAAATGCAATATAAATGCACATAAGCCCGTGGTTTCACAAAAAAATTGAAAGAAAGAGCTCTGCTTGTGGCCCGCAAACCAATTTTTAGGAAAATCCTACTTGGGATAAAAGGATTCGGGTGATATAACAATATACCATCATTACACTTTGTTCGTAATTCGAAAACTTAAAGACGCGACCAGTAATTACTTTGGCAAGACACAGAAAGACTCAAATGAAAACCACAGAGACACCCAGTAATAAAGGCAACAAATTTGATACCATAGCAAAGTATGCGGTTGTTGTTGGAGAGCTTAGAAAATGTAATTTGATGTTACCTACTTTCTTTTAATTAAGTTGAAAGCTATAAAGGACACGTTTAAAGGTGCTTTATTGTTTGCTTGGGTATTAGCAAACCTAATTTCAAAAGGTGAAGGATTTCATTATAATAAACCAAAACAAAAAAAAAGAGACCGATTTATTATATGAAGACAGGAATTTGTATAGTATTCTCAGGTATACGAGTGAGCTTGGAAAAAAATATGTAGGTATTTAGGTATCTACTAATATATTTTTTTAATTAAACAAGTAGATCTGTCAGCAAAGCAATATACATCACAATGTTGTAACCCTTCTCTTTTAGTATTTCTTTGTGAATGAACTACTATTTCATGACTGTGACCTGAGAGTAGAGCATTGAGGGCTACAGGGTGATTACTTATTTTAATACCATCCCAACCCAAGATTTTTCAAATTCCATTAACACTTAGAATTTTTTCAAGTGAGTTCACAAGTTGCGGAAAAGGCCATTTTTTCCTACCTGAATTATCAATCAAAAGGAGATTTGAATCATCGTGTGCAAGAATGCTCTGTTTAAAATAAATCTAGTGGATTTCTTATAGCACCAGTAATCCAGCTATAAAGTGTTTCAAATCTTCAGTTTCATTCCGGATTGCAAAGACTTTATCAGCCGAAGTGCAATAGGAAGGGTACAAAAATTCTGAATTCAAAAATCCCAAATGTTAAACAATGAAAAATCCGAAACCAAAATCCCAAACGAACAAAATTCCAAATGCCAAAAAAAATCCCAAATAGCAAGAAATGAAAATATCGAAACCAAAATCCCACATGCCCAAAATCCCGAATGCCAAAATCCCATACTGACAAAATCCCGAATGAGCAATATCCCGGATGGGTGAAATCCCGGATGCAAACAATCTCAAATTCCAAAATTCTGAATGGACAAAGTCCTGGCAAAAACTGGAATATTAAAAAATCATGAATGGGAAAAATCCCGACTCAAAACAAAATCCCGAAAAGCCAAAATCCCAAATGGACAAACTCTCGAATGGATAAATTCGGATTCGATAAAATCACCATCCCGGGTGGGTGAAATCCAAAATTGACTTAACACCCAAAGCCAATTAACATATGAAATTTCAAATGCTCAAAATTCCAAACGCCAAAATTACAAATGGTCAAAATTCCGAGTGGATAAATCCCGAATGCCCAAAATCCCGAATGCCAAAATCCCGAACTGGGAATGAGCACTATTACGGATGGGCGAAATCCCGGCTGCCAAAAATCTCAAACTCCAAAATTCTGAATGGACAAAGTCATGAATGGGCAAAATCCCGAAATGCCAAAATCCCAAATGGACAAAATCGCGGAAGGGTGAAATCTCAAACGCCCAAGATCCCAAATGGCAAAAAACCCGGAATATTAAAAAATCACGAATGGGCAAAATCCTGACTTCACAAAATCCCGAATACCCAAAATCCCAAATATCCAAAATCAAAAAGGGCAAACTCTCGAATCGATAAAATCCCGAATGTCCAAAATTCCGAATGCCAAAATCAGAAATGGACAAAATCTCAAATAGACAAAATCCCGAATGCCAAAATCCTAAATAGACAAAATCCCGGATGGGCAACATCCCAAATGCCCAAAATCCCAAATGCCCAAAATCCCAAATTGCTAAATTTTGAATGGACAAAATCATGAATGGGCAAAGTCCCAAATTGGCAATTTTCTGAATGCCAAAATCCCGAATGGACAAAATCTCGGATGGGTGATATCTCGAATGCCCGAAATCCTAAATGTCAAGCCTTAGAATGGATAAAATCACGAATCAGCACAATTCCGAATAGACAAAATCCTGAATGCCCAAAATCCTGAATTCCAAAATCAAAAATTAACAAAACCTCAAACGGATGAATTCCCCAATAAATAAAATCCCGAATGCCAAAATCTTGAATTGACAAAATCCATGAGGACGCAATCTTAAATGGACAAAGTTCCGAATGCCAAAATACCCAATGGACAGAATCCCGCATGCAAAAATCCTGAATTTACAAAATCCCGGAGGGGCACAATCCTAAATGGACGAAATTCCGAATGCCAAAATACAGAATAGGCAATATCCCGGTTAGACAAAATTTCGAATGAACAAAACACGAATGCATTTGGGATTTTTAGCATTTTCCGGATTTTGACATTCGGGATTTCGTACCCAATCCACAAAAACCTCAGATGCATCTCGATTTTTATATCCCAAAAACTATTAAGTCCAATAATTAAAAGTTTGACAATTGCTTCGACCATCGCTTAATCCACCGAAATTAGTGGGTTAAAATTAATGAATCTGAGATCAAATATTTGGACCATACATTTTTACAACCACTGGCCGTTAGCCAATTTCTTCTCACGATAAATTAATTTGATTACACCGAACTACCTTACCCAGGTATTTTGCAATTTGTTTCAATAAAAAAAAAGTTTTTTAATCATAAAAGTCATTTAACCAATTACATATTGCAATTAAAATAGGTTGCAATAATATTAAAATGGTCATGGTCATGCCAATGGTTAAACTCTGTAACAGTTTTCCTACCTATTGACTTAATTTTCACAAACTAATTGTTTAAATTACATTTATGTAGGTAATTGCAATTAAAAATGACATAAATTGCTGAACCAAAAAACATTACTTCTTTTTAGCTGGAATACGTTTTCAGGTTAAAATTCAGGGAATCAAAAAGTAACTTTCAAAATAGTTGAGTAAAAGGTTGTAGTTCAAGGTTTAAATTATAAGACTATGAAACTGGAAACTGGCCATTAATATTTTTGTCGTTCATATTATTTTTTTTTTTGTCTCAAAAAGCGATTACTTATTCAACACAGTTCTCTGCATTGAATTGAATGAGTATTTGATTGCTTTTGTTTGTTTTTTTTCAATCTCTCATCTCAATACCATAAATAATAATTATTCTCAATATTCAAACACATCATAGCAACTTTGTTATCGAATCTATTGCATCACAATTTACTTGAGGCATTTCGTGCAAAAAAATCTGCTGTTGCGTCTACTGTCCTCAAAGGACAATGATATTGTTTCCAATTATTCAGAGAGTACGGACGGACAGTGTATTTGCTTTTTGCGACACACGAACAAAAAAATCTGTATCCGTTCTGCGTGTGGCTTGCATACGAAACCCCCATATAACGAGAACATTTTGATTTTATTTGCGTGCAAGGATGCCATGGTTTTTATTTTGTATCCTTTGACGATACAAAAGGTATATGTGCGAGCCATTCTAGATAAGGATGTGCAGTTATCAGAGGGACAACTTTTCCCCAGTGGCTATCAATCAAGGCTTATACTGAAATGCAATTTTAAAACCACGAAAAATTCCAAAACTCCAAGGCCTTTGTGCCAGGGACGGATTAATAAATTGGTTCCCTTCCAACAAAAGGCAACATTAAAATATAAAAAATAAAATAATAATAACAATGGGACGGTCGTAAAATCTGAAAATTGGTGGTGCGACAGCTCGTGAGAATCAGGACCTAATGATTTTTACTCTCAATCATTCCTGTGTACATGTTATAGTCTAAGTAAGTGAACATACTTGTGAATCATGTCGTGAATCCATACAAAATTTGCAATTTTGTTCACCCGTGAACGTGCTCGTGAAGCTGTGTGGAGAGTTTTCGTTCACGAGCAATTCCCGTGCAAAATGTACGGAAACTCTTGGTGAACAGTTGATAGTTCGATTACAAAAGAAAAATGCCTAGCTGGAGGCATTACCCCTGTTCCCTGGTTAATCTCAAACAGTTTCAGACCGCCAGATTTAGTGCGGACCAGTACAATTTTCAAAGTGTGGAACGGGTTCGCACTAAGTCTGGCAGTTTCAAACTGTTTGAAACTCAGCAAGGAACACAGCAATTGTGGTTTTAAACGTCAAAAGCTTACAACAAATTCGCAAGTCTGTTCTAGTGAGCAATGTCAAAAAATCACTTTCTCAACTGTTGATGGTTCACTTCAAGAGGAAGAATGTACTAGGCTTTTTATTCAATTGTCATGAGGAATTATTTTTACCCGAATCCTATCTGGTCCTTGGAAGTGCTGATAAGGGATCCATATGAGACTTCTCATGTTAGGGGGTAGTAGAACTCATTTGTCTTATAAGGAAAGATACTTTACATACAAGTCTACAGGAACGACTGAAGGGAATGTAGAATATGGACTTATTCACTGATGTTTTTTCGTGAAAAAGAAACGGTTCCAACTCTTTAATATTGCAATGATAAGTGGATTTTCCCTGAGTAATAAACATTGATGTGTCTGTAGATAAAGTTTGCTTCAGTCACCTTTTTCAAACCCCTTTTTATCTTGAAAAAGGCAAATGGATCAAATATTTTTGTTACAAATATTAGATTTGTGTCAACAGAATTGAGGATTTTATCAAAGATAACATAATATCACGATGATATAGAAAACTCTAAAAAAAATACCTAAGTTTTGTCATACCTTCGTGCGCCTGCCTTTGCGTTCACTGTTCCCACTCCCTCAGAGAATCTTTGAACAACAATTACTTTTTTGTTTTTCAATTTTTTCGCCTTGGGATTAATGAATAGTGAAAAAAATTAGCTTTTCATTTTATTTTGTATGTTTTTATAAGAACTGAGTTTTTAAAGAACTTATTGCAAATTTGTGTCTGGAAAAAATTCATCAAGCTGAACATGGTGTCTATTTGGATGGACCCCACTATTGAAGGTCTAACAAAAAACGAATTCTTCTAATAAGTTATTTAATTTCAGTGCGAGAGCATAGATCTACTATTTTGGTTTAAAGCGGTTGTCAGCCTAAAAGCCTAGAGGGGGGCGCAAGGGGAGCATTTGCCCCACCATTAGGCTCTGGAAAATACCACGCTACCAATTTATCTAATTCTGTACAGTGAACTTTTGACTAATATATACTTGTCTTTTCCCTGTTGGAGTCCATGATTTACCACACCCTCCTTCCCTCCTCCCCCCGGCCAAAAATAAAATCTTGACGGCACCTATGGCTTTCGCTATTTGTGTGCCGAAGGCAAAAATATATAACACAACAATCGCATGTGGCTCTGCCGGATTTGTCTTCTAAACGCAAAAGGCATCCAAAACTGTTTTTCCTATTGTGTTTTGTTTTTCATTTCCGTCCACAACAGCTGGTAGAGGGTGCTAGAGCAGCTACATCTATGAAGTTGCAAGCAAAGCAACTATTTTGTTTGACGTGAGCAACAATAAATGGAATCAACTCCACTTTAGGTTCACTTGTGGTCAAGTAAAATTACAGGCTTGTTTTGATAATCGGAAGTCTCTTTCCCAAAGTAATGCTGGCAGCAAAACCACTTGGTGTATTTTTGGCTTTGGAACATAACCCACCAACGCCGTTGTCTCAGAAAATCTGAAGATGTATGAGTGGATTGACTGCTCAGAGCTCATTATGGTCATTGAGAAACTCCTTCACCACAAAGCATAACATGAATTTTTAATGCCACTCTACAAAAAAAAAAAGTTGCAAAGCCAGCCAACTTACCAAAACTAAATGATAACAGTGCTTCGAAGTAGAAAGTTTCGGAAGTAAATGTTGTGAATGTGATAAATTTTGAAATGACAATGTTCCAAAAGATAAAGTTTTGAAGCTTTGTCTATTCAGAACTTTTTTTGAAATCTTTAAATATGGTTGTCCATGATACCAGACAAGTCTCGGTATCGTATGGTATCGGTATCAGAAACCAAAGCGATACCGAGACGATACCAGCTCAAAAGCATCCAAAACGGTACCAAGACGATACTGAACCGATGATACTGTAATTTTTGAAGCAAAATAAATCGATACGCTCGGTAGTATTGTTTGGTATCTGCAGAAAAGTCTCAGTATTATTTGGTATCGGTATCAGAAACCAAAGCGATACCGAGAAGATACCTGCTCCAAAGCATCCAAAACGATACCGAGACGATACTGAGCCGATATCGTTCATTTTGGACCGAAATTAACTGATACTCTCGGTAGTATTGTTTGGTATGGGCAGAACAAATTTATTTTTGAATAGGTTTTACTATAAATTTATTACAAACAAACAATTCTTGGTATTAGTTTCTCGGAAACGGCTTCAACGATTTGAATAACATTCTTTCAGTTTTTTCTTGTTTGCAGGGAGACGGTTTAGGCAATGATTTAATAAGAACCATCCACTTCCACGCCGATTTTTATTTAGCTTGGTTTCTCTAAAACTAGTCGGGACTTTACTGAGACATTGTAAGACAAGCCCTTTAAAATTGTTGAGACTTCAAAAAAAAAACTTATGTTAAAAAGATTGTCTTTCATTCATTATGCAAAGTTGGTGTAACCCACTTTTTTATCATATTTTTCGATTTAAAATACTATTTTTTTGAGATTCAAGGGGGAAAAGGCAGATATTTTCAAAGCTAGACATTTTTGAATTTAAAATTTTGGCTTTGATGACTTTGATGCATAAACGTAATAAAACAAGACAAAAATCAAAAAGCCAAAAAATAGGTTATACACCACTTTTGCACTCATGGCCTCATATAATAATTTTTTTTATTTAATCTTAAAAATACCAAGTGAATTCATCTATAAGATCAAGAACACGTCTTGGATTTTTTTTACTGACACCAGACTGAAACCACACGAGGCCGATATACCATTTCCGAAGCCGATACCAATTCGAGACTTTGTATAACGAGACCAATCGAGATTGAGTGTACGAGACTGAGTTATACAAGACCGAGACCAATACCGAAATGATACTGAAACTTTTCGATTTTGACGGTACCGAGACGATACTTTAAAAAGTATTTGTTTGGTTTGGGATCGTGGCCAGCTTTCGAAACTTTGCCTTCTAAACTAAAAGTGACTGATATAATTGGTTTTGTAACTACATTTGTGGGTCTTGAAGCCCCAAATATGGCCATTTTTTTTTTTTTTTTTTTTTTTTGTTGTTAAGTTTTGAGCTGCTCTTAAGGCCCAAACAGAGAGAGCGATTGGACCTTGAAAGGGAATAATCTGAAATCTGTAATAAAAATTTTCCTCAGGTTAGTGTGGGGTGTGACGTTCAGTTGCGTAGATCTTTGGCACATTGAGGTTCTCGGGTTAGTATTCTCCTAAAGTATTCTGACGGAAATAATATGTTCGCTTATCAATCAACGAATCAGTCTCACGAACTTTCCTTACAAAACTACGCATAGAAGTTGCAGTTGATTTCGATCGAAAATTTTACTCTACTTTTTCACAATTTTCCTTTAACAATGTGATATTATTCAAAAAACTATGCCCAGCCACTTTTTAATCTGGAATCTTCTTAGAGTATAAGTTTATGGGATGGAATTATTAATTATTCTAGCCATAGGCGATTATTCACATTAAGAATATAGAGTATAAACGGAAGAAAGAAAACACAAAAAATAACGAATGGATAAACCTAGCCTCAAATTAAATTTTATTTCTGCCTAATCCAACCCCGTGTTTCCGATATATTTATTTTTAAACAAAACAGGAGAGTGTAGGCGTAAAATGTTATTTTCGTGGTTATAATCATAAAACGTGCGGTTGCGGGTAGCCACGCTTTGCGGGCTTGAAATAGTATATTTTCAATTTCAGAGCGTGAATTGGCTTGGAAATGAGCCCGAAAAATAGGTAGTACAGTACATCCTCGTGTGCAACATAAACAGCAGCAGCGTAACCGGAAACTCTAACCAAATTATTTTTAGTGGGTGACATTACCATAAAATTCACGAAGCAATTGTCATTGTGGCGGATGCAATTGAGTGCGGGGCGTTGGTTGATGCTAGTATCCCAGTATCCCATATAAATACGTATAGTTACGTTTAGATGTGAGTGTGAGATCCTTGTTGGACGAGGATGTGTGATGTGTGAGCGGTTAATGTGACTTTTCGCAAAACCAAATAACAACGAGAGTAACTACATATACGGCTTCTGTTTTTTTTTTGTTGTAATTGCGGTATGTGTATTGATTTCCATCAGGCTAAACAGGATGTGACAGTTTTGGATGTTGGGTTTTGTTTAATTATAAATTAATATAGTTTGCCATTTGGTCAATGTTTCAAAAGATTATTAGATTAGAATAAATGAGAGTATTTTACATATAAAATCAAACGATTGACTGATTATTAAAATGTATGTAAAGTGGGTAGATATACAAATAAATTCGATTGCAGTAAAAAAAAGTGTTCTATCGAAAGCATTGAATATATTTTTACTTTTTATAACCGTATTAATAAACGCAAATCGAACTTGAATTATACTTAATCAGGGAATATTAGAAAACAAAATTTAGGATTTATTTACTCAATCAACAAAATAGGCATATTGTGAATTATTAATTTTAAAAAAATATAACTTTATTTTAATGGAAACGAGCACATTTGTTTGATTTTTTAGACATAAGATGCTATTTGGTTATATTTAAAAAAATCTGTAAATTATTTATGAAATTATGTAACTAAATTTGCATTCAAAGAGTTTTCAAATTAGATGCAATTATATACTGGGTGTAGCAACATAGCTTCCTGTTCTTAAGATTTTGATCCAAATGTGAAATATGAATTTGAAAATTTGAAAACTTGAATAGTTTATTCGATTATCAAAAATAACTCTTCCGCAAAATTTAAGTTTTGTTTTCGTTAAAATAATAAAAAAAAACTCATTTATTTCAGACAGACAAGCTATTTATCACCATCAGCATTTTACATTATGTATTAATTTTGTATGTGAACATATTTTCACCAAAACAAAGCCCCAATTTTTATTCTTTGAGCTTCATTTATAATAAAGTTATAAGCTTTCCAAGTGAACTGCCTAAATTTTGTATCTTTTCTTCATCTATGTTTTTATCTTTCATGGACAGGATATTCCCCATATAAGATTACAACTTTTAAATTGTCCTTCAAAAACATTCTATCATTTTTTGGCAACAATTACTTAAAATTGTTATTACTTTAGGCTATCTGTCTGGCAAATAAAACTCCTCACTCTTAAATGTGGAGTAGTTGAAAAGTTAACTCGTTTTTTCCTTGATACGATTCATACGAAAAATAATAGATATCCTTCAAGCAAGTATTCTCTTTGGTTTTATGTGAAAAGTACCACGCTAAAGGAGATTTTGGCATCAGTGCCAATTTTGTTTTATGGTGTTAATAATTTAGATAATAAATTGATGGTATGTATATGAAGTTCGTTTTTTAATTTTTTGAAAATTCTTTTCAGCAGAAACTGTAATGAGTACTTTATGTAAGTTGTTATGTACTTGATGAAAAGATTTATTCTACAAATTTCATAATTCAAAGCTAATTTTTGACACAGTGAATGTGAGATTGAGAGAGAGTTGATCAAAGCAGAGCAAAGTAAATAGTATCTAAATACTCATGTCGTCTTGTAGGTTGTTAGAAATCTTTATAAACTGTTACATTATTCAAATAAGCAAAAATGAAAAGATGTAGTTATATTTGCATAAGTTGAAGATAGATATTTTTTTCGAATTTACATTTTACTAAAAATTCAAGGAAAAACTCTTATTTGCTTTAAATCGCAAGAAAGATGCATTTTTGTTTATCTGTTTTATCTCAGTAAGTATTCAAGTGTAGCTATCTCTATCTATGGTATTGCCAGAGAAATCAAACATGAAGTTTTCAGGCGTTTTTCTTTTTTAGCTCTGAGCAGAGCATGGAGTAGAGCTCGAGCTATCGGAGTTAGGTCTGAGCAGAGTCTGAGCAGAGTCAGAGCCAGGAGCGGATCTAGGAATTCGTTCAGGGGGGGGAGGGGCAATTTTCGTGAGTTTCCAAAATCTTGATGAGGTCTACAGAAAATTTGAGTACACTTTATACCGCTGTACACGCCTGGTCAATCAAAGCAATGTGAGTTGCTGAGTTTGAAATTTGAAGAAAGCAATTAGCTTTGACACTGCCACAGTGTCTCGAAAAGAGGGTACTTTGAACTTTGTGAAATGAAGTTTTGCATTTTGTAGCTATAGCATGGTATCTCTACAGCTTTTTTGAGCTTCCTCTGGATTTGCGTAATTCCACAATATTATGCTCGGAAAACATAATGGCACAGTGGTATGCTCCTATTCAGACACATGACGTTCGAGTACGAGTGAAATTTCTAGCCTCTTCTTTAGCTGCCCAACTAACAATTTAACTTGTATAAGGTCCGATTTTTCGAATTTGGTAAACTATAGCTCGCATGGAACTAACATAAGCCTTTATTATTCAAGCCAACCGTTTTCCAATATTAGTTTTTGAATATAGCCTGTTTAATAACTTTTAAATTGAAATTGGCAAGTTGTATACAAGTCTTGTATGCTTTAGTATGAAAAGGCCTGTTTAAGGCCTGTCCAAATTGTTTTACTGAAAGTAAATAAAAACATTTTGTATACGGCTAAATAAGCGTGTTATACCCAGCAGCAAGATTTGACATTATTCTCTGTAGTTGAAAGTATTCTGCAGCGGGCTTAACAAATATTCGAAAGTGTTCGTCATTCAAATCAATAGATTAAAAACAAATAATTACTAAAAGACGTATTTATAAAAAAAATAGAGGATAATTAATAAGAAGTTATTAAAATATTAAATGAACCTCGCTTTCAAGTGCCCAAAGTCGATTAACAATATGAAACGCGCGCTCGCCAAAGTGTTCCTCGACTGATGTGTTTCTTGTATGAGTTCATGTTGTTTTTTTAATTTAAATAAATGCACAACTATTTTTGTTTATATTTGCAAACTTTTCTCGTAAATATATTTGTTTTTAATCTAACAGAACTATGCAAGAAAAATGAATGCACATTTGAATATTTGTTATGAGTTTGTATGTACATAAGTTTGTTTATTTGTTGCCTCAAATCTACTGTCAAATGGCACACGCACAATCCCAAAAAAAATTTATTTTCTAGCAAATATCTTCCAACCAAAAAAATCGTTATGATATCGTTGTAAGGAATTCGGTATTAAATCATTTACAACTACTACATATGTTTTTTTTAAGTAATAATGACATTTTTTGTAATTTGTTTAGAAAAATAAAATAAAATGTTTTAGGCAAACCTATTGAAATTTGCCTTTTTTCTTGAATTATTTTGTTTTGCTTGTGACAGATGTTGCCCTCTGTAAGGAAATATAAAGTTTTTATAAATGAATAAATCGCAGGTACTTGCTGTTATAAACAAATAAATGTTAACCCAAAACATAAAGACGAAATGAACGATTGTAAGGATTTAAGTTTTTCTTTCAAACGACCAGAAAATTTAAAATCAAATTTTGGTTCAATAGAAATGGAAGTATAACGTGTGATATTTTAAAATCATTTATTCATTTATTTTCAAAGTTCTTTTCATAAGAATGTATGAAAAATGTTAAAGATTTAAACATTAACTTGAAAGATCTTGTAGGTACTTTGTATGTTTTCAAACACTTCAAGAATCAATTGATTCACACTTAAAACAAAAAAAGTACATAACAAGATTAAAGAAAAACGAATTAGGTTTTTTTTTATAAAACCGGCACATAGCCTTTGCTACTCATTTCTTGATGGTAAAAGTGTATAGGCTGTGAAGTATGCGTCAAGTGTATCAAAGAGTGAAGTTGGCTGCGCTCAGCTATTTGCTCCATTCACTAGGTATTTTTATTCTGAGCTCATGGAGCGTACTCCAAGCTAGCTCTGATTTGAAAAAGAAACACAAGTTGAGTGCTAGGAGCTAAGAAAAGAAACACAGATCTTTTTTTGACAGCTCAGCGCTATACTCGGAGCTCGGAGGAGAAAAACACCTTTGAAAAGAAGGAAAACTAAATTCTATAAGGACTTCCTTAAATAAATTAAATATTAATTTAATATAATGATTTTATCAATACAAATTTACCAGATAATGTAGATGTTGTACATGCACATATAAAATCACCAATTGATTTTTTGTTCATACCTTTATTACTTCGAATGTCTCTAATTTATACTAATTGTTAATGAGAAAAGTGGAAACCGCTAGGGCGATTTCGAAAACGTCAAATCAACGTCAATTTTATCGTCAAATCATCGTCATTTTTCAACACAATTATTCCTACTGTTGAATATGCAATTGTTCGGTTTGCTTTAAATCCGTTCGATCAACGTCAATCAATTTTCAGGCAATCAAATTTGTCGTTTCCAAAAATACTTTTGACGCAAATGAAGTTTTCGAAAAGAAGAAGAAGAAGAAGAAGAAAAAGAACAAGTGCCGACAGCAGATCTTGCTTAGAAGCCTTTGGTGGGGGTGCTTACAAGATATAATAATATAATGAAAAACACCGGTTGAGGCCTTGAGGCTCGAGAGCAGAATTTGCACAAGGGCCCCCCAAGGGTGGAGGTCAAATATCTTTAACAAAACATTTCTGAGGCCTCTATAGGTAGAAAATTAGTCATTAAAGTACAAGCGAACTGCAACCCAGTCGCTTAGTGTTTTGGTCGTTTTTGCGCCCAAAAACGCATTATACGAAAAAATAAAAAAGTATAATTAAGGTTTTACTAAACCTATATTAAAATGCTAAGAAATATGCCTACTTGCATTTAAATTTTTCCGGTAAACACTCATCAGATTGAGAAACTGAACGGACAATCCAAGATCTGTAGCAAAAATGCATTCTTAACAAATAAAATAGAAAACGGAAGTAAGATACGGAAACGGTTTTATTTTCACCAGACTCCATGCTTTCATGATGCTAGATTTGAAAATGCGATAGTTTTAAAAGTTAACGATATTTTTGCCTGTTTCAATGTTTCAGGGGACTAATAAGAAATCTAAGTTGGGTACGAAATCTAGCAAATTAAAATCTCGCATTCAAAATCTCACATTACGAAATCTCGCAATTACAAAATCCTGCTTTTCATAATCGCGCAATAATAAAATCCCACTTTTCAATATCTCGCAATAACGAAATCCCGCAAACTAAAATCTAGCAAATCAAAATCTCGCAGAATTTAATTGCGTTGCAACAAATAAATTCTTTTAATCAAAATATCCCAAATTAAAAAGATGTTTTTGTTGTAATATTAAATTTTTCGAGATATCCTACCTTCTGCCAAATATGTAAATCTCTTACACCGGCATTTATGAACGCAAATGAAACACCAATTATCTTTGATCAGTGAGTTAAGTGTCAAATCTTATCAATAAATAAAAATTCCTGGTAGTAAACTAACTCACCAAAGTAGGTACATTAAACCATTAAACGAGTAATTAAGTTAAAAATACGTCATTATAAAAGGAAACAGACGCTTGTAACACACATGCTATTTACAACCTCAAATGAGAGAGTGTGTGTGCAAAAGTTCACATTTAGTGAGAAAGGATATGTGCAGTTTCATAAATAGTATTTGGTAAGTCCCCTTTCACACGAGGAAACTGAGTTGCCAGCAACTTCCCAGGGTGAGAAGAAAGAGAGGTGAACAAAATCTCTTCGGTCGAGGTTTTGAAGAGATTTTTTGACATTTCCTTTCACATATAGGTTAAGCTGTGTTCAACCAATAGACTTTCAACGGAAATTTCAAAAATTGCCTGGAAATTTGTTTCCTCGTAGATTAAAAGAAAACGTCTAAAAAATCTCCAGCAAGTTGTTTCTTCGTGTGAAAGGGGACTAAGAGCAGAGTACTTGTTGATTGTAGTAGATTTTCGTTAAGTTTTTGAACTTAACGTGGATTAGCCATTTACATTTGTATTGATATGAAATTTTAATTCCTAAACTAACTTCTGATCGACGTTTTAGTTAATTTGTGAATTAGAAGAAATTAGTTTTTGTTTACATTTTTTAAATGTTAAAAAAAAAATTGTTAACTACAAAAGTTGAAAAAAATTGTTCGTTTTCGGCTTTTATTTTCCATCTGCAGAATTTTTATTTTTCAGTGAGCGAGACTTGCGAAATTTTAATTTGCGAAATTTTGGTTGATATTTGCGAGATGTATATAAACGCGAGATTGTTAATAGCGATATTTTGGTTTTAGAACTTAAACAAGAAAACTGTAAGAATTTATCCATTCGAAAACATGCAGGGGACTGAGAATTAGACACTTTGAAGAATTATTTGAGTAATGAAAATATATCGGATCTTTATAATTATGTGTGGTCATGTAGATATCACCTATATTTATAATTATAAAAAAATCAGATTGAATAAATGAACGGTTTTAAAAATATCAGCGGAGCCGTCGAAAGCTCACCTGTATACAGAATGTCACCAAAGTCATGGATAATATTGCTCCAAATAAAATTAAAAATAGGTTTGGTAACAAAATTCCAAGTTCCAAATTACCGGATCTCAAAATCCCGATAGTGCAAAATATACCAAATGTCAAAATCCAGATTGACAGAATGCCGAATGGTTAATAGTTTGGTTTCTTTGAAAGTACTAACATGTTGCTAAAAATTCATTAAAATTTGGGATTTATTCCAGAATGCATTCGAAAATTTTTAGCATTTGGGACTTTGTTCATTCGGGAATTTGGCATCTATGTTAATTGTCCATTTGGGATTTTGGGCATTTAGGATTATGGCATTTGGGATTCTCATTTTTTGGTATTTGGAGTCTTGACATTCGGGATTTTGTATCCTAATATAAAACCCTAATAGGGGTTATCTGGAATAAAATCTTCTTGGGACTGTTTTCCTCCTCTGAAAATTGAGAATGTGAAAGATGCTAGAAAGTTTTCCCTCAAAATTTCTTCCAATCGAGAATAAGTTTTCAAGGTGAATTAAGCTGCCTTCATTGGAATTGTCGTTCGGAGAAAATTTATTTGGGAGGAGCTTGATAAAAAAAAAACCAAACCTTGGATAATATTCAATTCTTCCAACCAACACATCCAGTTGAACTCAGATGTCATGTCTATTTGTAATTAAGGCAAAAGTTAACTTATCATTGCTTTTATTAAATGCAGACATTTATTTCTTTTACCAAGATAAGCAGAAACTTTTAAAAAACACCAAATTATAAAGACACAATTATGGTTATAACATATTATTTAATTTTTTTAACATATCTACTCGTATGTAAACATTCAAAAGTATAAGTAAAATTATTTTATAAAAACAACTTACGACACTCCTTTTCAGTATAATTATCCATACAATTAAAATTATATCCAGACACGAACAAACTTTTGTTTCAAGTTCATCAATTATGTCACGTCCATCCCCACCAGACAGGCACACAGCCTGACTCATATTTGAAATAAAACCCATCCTAAGCTTTTTGAATCTTTGTTCTGTCTCGTGTGTGTGTGTAAATATTTCTCATAAATTTGATGCTATCTTGCGTTTGTTCCTCCAAAAAAAAGAAAAACTGATAACGATTTTAGGGTTTTTTTTCGAAAACTTAAACAGAGCACACTCCACACACCACGTTTATAAAATAATCAAATAGCAATTTCCTTGGTCGTATATCAAATTCTAACAAAATTTCTATCTATTTTGTTTCTTTTGATCAAATTACCTTACATGGAAGGAAGGTATCTAAAGAAGTATAAATTCAAAGGGATACCTTCATTTTGTGCACACACCTGTCTCGAGAGATATTACACTTCTACAATAACACTCTAAGTTTGGGTATATGAAAAGCAAAAGACATAGGCAGATACCTGGCACAGATGTTTTAGGAAGGCACGAGACGAAAATTTCTAACTGCTTATGTAGATAGATATTTAGCATTTCAGAAATGTCTTCAAGGAGAGTGTCGGGTGTTGGGATGACCTTTTTACAAAAAATTCCCGTATTTCCATAAGGGCTTATAATTTTGCTGGTAATCTGAATATATTATGAAGCTATATATCAGTGCAGAAAGGTTAAATCCTACCCAAAAACTATGCTTCAAACTATTCTAAAAGATGTTGCAAACATTATACGATATAGGTTAGAGGTGCTAAAGTTAATAACGAATTTCACCATGATGGATTGTTCAAGGTTTGTTCAAAATATAGAAAGGAAATAATATTATACAAACTCAGTCTCACTTGGAAGAATTTTATTGTTGGTAAAGGTGAAAAAGAGTAATTTTGGTCAAATTCACCTTGAATTAGACCTTGGCAGGGATATTCATTAGACCGAAATTGTAACCACAGGATTTATGCAGCCGCACACAACGGGGTAAATTACCGATAGGTGGTATAACCTGATGCTTTTTCAGAGGAATACACACGATACACGAAGAAAAGTGCTAGGGTTGCCAAATTTTTCTTTGACTGCAAAATGCGAAGCTTGGAGATATTAAAGAGCAAAAACCGCGGATCATATGTAAGTTATCCCTGGAAAACATTATAAGGTGGTAATCGAATCTAACATTGCTTTATGTTTTTATTTCAAATAAGCCTAGATCGCTGCTGATGCAAAATGAATAAAAATACGGTGCAGTAGAGAAAGACCATGACTCAGATGGCACAAACAAGTACAAGAGGAACTCAACTGACTTAAACTACGAAACTAGAGATATCTAACTAGAATATCGACAGCTTTTTGGTTGAGGCCCTGCCTTGGTCCACTCTTGACGGTGGCGGTAACAAACAAAATTGATAAACTGAAATCACAGATGAAAAACTGCGCATTGCTAATAATTCTGTAAAAGTATTTGGAATAGTCTCCACTCTTACTTAATAGAGAATGGACATACAATGTATGACGAACAAAGACATTTGTGTTAGTTTTGTTGTTTCACCATTTTAGCGTGGTTTTCTATGGTTTTTTCGTTTGTTTCTATTTTATTTTTTTGAACTTTGTAAAACTCTCCGGGGAATTGTTTTTGAAATTGGAGAAATTCTCCAAGAGTATTTTCTTGCTTCTTGCATGCTGTAAGCATTTCATTGTATTATTGAAAACCAAACAAAATTGGTTTATGTAACAGAGTATTTGGAGAAGTCTCCACTCTAATTTAATAGAAAATTAATTTTTCGGATCAAATATTGTGTGAAAAGCAGTAATATTTGTGTTTGTTTTGTTGTTTCCGTCATTTACACGTGGTTTTCCATGGTTTCTGTTTATTTCTTGCATTTTGTGAAACTCTCCACGAATTGTTTTTTACTTACACAATTTTCTACGAATATTTTTTTCTGAGTTTTTCTTAAGTATTTTGTTGCAGTATTGGAGATTAAAAATAAGGGAATGTAGCAGAGTATTTACAGAAGTCTCCACTACTATTTAATAGAGAATGAATTGCCTGGAAGATAAATTTTGTGTGGAATAGTGAAATTTGACTCTATTTCATTGTATCCACCATTATGGCATATTTTTCTATGGTTTTGCGTTTATTTTTATTTTATTTCTTGCATTTTGTAAAACACTCCACAAATTTTGCTTTTTTAGAGCTGACGAAATTCTCCACAAGTATTTTTTTACTTAGTTTTTTTCATCAATGTGTAGTATTGTATACCAAAAAATATTTGTGAATGTTGCTTACTATTTAAAAAAGTCTCCACTTTTATTAAATAGGTAATGAACTGCTCAGAGCATAAGATGTGTGTTCAATAGTGACATTTGAGTTTGTTTTTGCTGTTTCCATCATTTAAGTGTGGTTTTCTATGGTTTCTGTTTTATTTCTTTCATCTTGTGAAACTCTCCACAAATTGTTTTTCTTTTTACTGACAAAATTCTCCATTAATATTTTTTTGCTGATTTTTCTTAAGTATTTCGTTATAGTATTGGAGCCCAAACAAAATTGGTGAATGTAGCAGAGTATTTGGAGAGGTCTCTACTCATATTCTACAGATATTGAATTGCTCGGAACATAACTGTTGTTATTTCCTTGAATTTAATAAAACTTTCCATGAATTGTTTTTTTTAACAGATTAGATTCTTCACGATTACTTGTTTGTTAAGTTTTCTTGACCATTTCGTTGTAGTATTGGAGACCAACGAAAATTTGTGAGTGTAGCAGAGTATTTTGAGAAGTCTCCACTATTATTAAGTAAGGAACGAACTACCCAGAACATATATTTGTGTTTGTTTTTGTTATTTCCACCATTCTAGCTTGATTTCCTAAGGTTTCTGTTTTATTTCTGGCGTTTTGTGGAACTCTCCATTAATTGTTTTTTCGAATTTGAATATTTTTGCACTATGTTTTGTTAAGCATTTCTTTGTAGACTTGGAGCGAACAAATTCTTGAATTTAATTGCAAATTGATTCATAATCTGCCGTTAATTATTCACTAATGACTGTTGTGAAAATTTCAAATTTTTCGTTCAACTTTCTGCATGTTGTTTTGTTGCTTTGACAGTTTACCATTAATGAAACAGATAATTAAATGTATGCCCGAAATCTGATAACATTGGCAGCCCTATAATATAGTACAAACAACCACCAAGTCAAGCACCCATATCCGAAACTTTAGAATTACATTCATTTCTGTAGCTTCATTTGGCATGAGTCAAATACGTGCTCGGATAATGTTTGCCGAAAACGAAGTGAAAAGAGATGTGAGCACCCATGCATGTGTCCAACTTCTATTACGTGATTCGTATGTACGTATACGTTATAAAATGCTGCAGTAGATAAGTTTTGCGCGTAATCAACCGAAAAAGGATTCCCATTCTTTAGACCACAGATGTAGGAGTAGGAGTATGTGTAGGTCATATAACCCTCTTTAGATCCAATCCGCTTATACTCTCCATCAGGATCCATCAGATCTTCTACTTTTTGTTTTAGAACTCGAGCTATAGCTGTGATGGCGCTCGACTCCATTAAAATTAGTTCACTCAATCTTCTTAATGAAATTTTCAAAGTGTGTGTTTGGTGTTTGATGGAGATTTAAAATAGTCGGGTGGGATGGTGGAGATTCAAGAGAATCCTTTTTCGATAATGGGACTAGGTATATAGCTACTCTGAAAGTCAAGGGAAAAGTTTTTTTTGTGAAAATACAAAAAACAAAAACAAAGATGAAGATATCCAAACGGATAGGTATATCACTTCCAGGAAGGACGATTTCGATTTCGTTGGTTTTGTTTTCTAATGTTCGCTTGGTTTGAAAACGATTGGCTTAATCGACTGAGAATAAGATTGACTTAAATTTAGACAGAGTTATCTTGGGTAAAATAAATTTGTTTCGGGAGTGATGAATTAGCTTAGCCGCGAGATAGGAATCTTTTAAGTTGTCAGAAATTGTTTGGATTGTTTTTATTTTTTTTTTTTTCAAACTTTTAAGGAAATTTTACGAAGGAGTAGAAAGTGTCAGGATAATGAAGGACATCACTTTCTAAATGTTTGTGAGTAGTTTTAAAAAGTTTGATTTATATACCAAGGAGTGGTATTTGTTGATCAACTTTCTATTTATACCTTCAGGACCGCGGGATTATCTGTTGGAACGTCAATTAAAAAACTTCTATTCAATCTTATATTTTATGAAAAAGGGAAAGAGGATTTAGTAAAAGATTGAAATCACCTGGACTGAATATTTAAACATGAAGACGAAATAAATAATTATTTATGTTCTGGATTTAATGAAATTGGGTTTGTAGAAACTAAAAGATAAGAAATTAAGTCTCAAGAGTGTCTAATTTGAGTGAGGCGAGTACAACGACGAGGAATATCCAAAAGAAGACTCCTTTTCGAGAAATCGCACTTCCACAAACTGTGTGGCATGTGAGATGTGATGCCAGAGCGTATCGTTATTCGGAAAATAAATTTCACCCTTGTTCAAGTCTATTTCATTATTTTCAGACGAAAACAAGTCAGTCAACATCGTTTACCATCTCACCAGTGTCATTTTCGATAAAAATATGGGATAGGATAAGATTCTGGATTCAAAATTTGGTGAAAAGTGGTAAAGTATAATGCACAACTCCTGTGTTCATCAAATACTCAGCTAGTTACGGCTGGTGGCGTATTTTTCAGGTGAACTTTATGAACAAAAAGAAGGTGGGTCTAAACATAGCTTACCTGTTGGAAACGTTCCTTTAAAATAAAATTCTTTTTCATGATTATGAGCTAGGATGTGTAAAATATGGTTTGTTCCCGAATTTATCATTCGTGAACTATTGAAGATCTTTTCAAGAACCGTTCAAATATGAAAAAACAAATGTCAATTTACGAAAGGCGAAAGTTTCTAAAAGCCAAAGTTACTCAAGATGAAGTATCAAAAGACAAAGTTTCGAGAAAGAAAAATACGAAACCCTCGGAACTTCGATGTTCCTTGGATGATTTCAAATTAATAAACACAGTGAGAGGAGTTAGATACCCTTTTAAAGAAAAAAAATACTTGCATCGTATTCTTCTAGAAGAATCCGTTGTTTTTGAGCCGCAGTTTGAATCGTAATTCCCCATAAGTAATTATTTACTGTTGATTGGCAGACTGTAATGCTGTATTTAAGACATTTTTTGTATAAAAAACAACTATTTAAGTAATATTTCGCACAGATAAACAAGAGGCGAGATAAACTCTAAAAACGATTTTTAACTCAAAAATTTCAACAGTTTTTCTTACTATAACTTTTCATCTCAAAGAGATGTCAAAAATATTTGCAAGCAAAAGTTGTTACCTTCAGAGTCAAACAAAAAATATTCCTCTACGTTCAATAGGAGCCGAGAAATAGCGTTTAGGTCTTTCAAAACTTATTTTCAAAATGGCAGACAATCCATATATTTTTGTGTTCAAACTTTGTTGGCTTAGACTTTAGACTCTCCAAGAGGTATGTACTCTTTACGATATAAAAAAATCAACGCAGTAATTTTTGTAGATATACAATGCTGATTTGGATGGATTACTGTGTCAATTTCAATGAAATCGCTCAATGAAAAACGAAGTTGCAAAATATTGACATATTTTTCGAACACCCTTTTTGAAAATATCTAAATATCAAGGACTTGCCCTCACACTTTTCCAGAGCAGTAAAAAAACTGAAAACTAGAGGTTTTCTTAATGCATCGATATCGTTGCCATCCTTCAATAAAAAAAAGGAATAGAACAATCTATATTTGGACGTTTCACCAGCTTCTTTATCATTAGTAAACAAAAAATCGATTAATTGTACATATGTACATAAATTTAATAAATAACTATAATGAAAGAAGTGAGATATGCCGAAAAAAAAACTTTAAACATTTTTGAACTGTCACTAGCCTCGTGAAAATGCAACGGTTTTGAGGCTGACTATATCAGGGTATCAAGTCGGTAAAACCAATTCGCTGCAACTTTTAAGGAACAACAAATAAAGTGAAATGTACTAAAACTGGTATAGATGACAAATGAAAATGACAATCTTTCTTATTATATTTGTCATTTGTTTTCTTGCTTTTTGACTGCCTCGACTGCCTGTTATGTTTTGCGACCTCTTGAAATTTTCATTTTCCTTTTTTTCTTTGAAAATTTTTGTTTTTGTTTTTTTTTTTTGTAGTCTGTTTTATTTTTTTGGATGGCAACCCTGTTTATTGTGCTGGGTTATGATTTAGTTTTTCTGTACGAAATAATTCTTATTTGGCTTGTTCGAGGTTAAAAAGAAAATTGACAGAATTTAAATATTATTGCAAGAAATTATTTAATTTAAGTTCAATTAGGATTTTAATGCCCCGGTAATGACATCCATGGTACTGACGTTTAGACTTTTTAGGTAACCTCACTTCTCACTGTTAATGAGAAAAATAATATCCACGAAAAATTTAATTTTTTAAGCTGTTAAAAGAAATAAATAAAATGCACGACTGGGTCGCACGTACTTGCTCTCATGTTCAAGACACTGCGGATTTAAGAAAATTGTATATAAAAACATTGAAATTATGAGAGGAAAATGTATAGATGAAATATGCCATTTAAATTAGCTAAAACAACTCTTTTGACAGTTGAGGTGAAAAAAAAGTATGCTATCTTAATTCATGATGGAATATGATTGTATGGGAAAAAAAATTTTAAAATCGTTGGAGCGGTTTTTTTTTTAATTAATTTTTTATATATAAAATTCTTAAAACATTTTAAAGAACAAACTTTGGTATGCAGACTTAAACTATATATTTATGTGTATATAAAAACAAAATTTGAAAAAAAATTGTCAACCCGTTTTTGAGATATCGAATTTTCAAAAAAAAAGTTTGAAACTTTTTTTAAAAATCCAAAAACTTTTTTTTGAAAATTTTGATATGCAATATTATTCAATCTCATTTGAAATTTGTATATACAAAAATTCACTTAAATCCGTTAAGTTGATAACGAGAAAACTCAAAATAGAAAAATACGTTCTATGACAGGTACTACTAATAGTTGCTATGTGTAAAATTTTATAATTTTTGATGGTAGATCGTACTAATTTTAGTATATGAAAAAGCTTAATCAAAATCGTAGGAGTCGTTTTCAAGCAAAAAAATATTTTCCTTTGCGGTTTTTTCACTTTTGTATGGAAGGTACCGTTATTTTTTCATAAATGTAAAATTTTTTCTAAAAATATTTTAGAAAGTACTAAAAAAGTCTTAAATATCGAGTTTCAAAAAAATCGACCATGCCGTTTTTGAAATATTTGATTTTCCAAAAAAAATTTTGAAATATTTTTTAAAAATCCAAAAATATTTTTTCAAAAATGTTGGTACACAAAACTATTAACATTTTTTGGAAGCCCCTGTATAAAACAAATAATTGAAATCGGTCATACCATTTTGAAGAAAATCAAAAATTAAAAAAATGGTTCCTTGGGAGGTACCATTAATAACCATTTTTGAAAAATGGTTTTCCACTCAAAGAAAGCCTTTACTAAAATAAATTTATTGAATTTTTTTTAAGAAAAGCTGTCGAGCCGTTTTTGAGAAAAATACGATTATGTAAATTTGCAAAAAGAAAAATGTATGGCAGGTACCGTTATTTTTGGTTCTAAAAAAATGAAAAAAAACGTGTCGGCAGAATCACCAAAAACCACTAAGTACCAAGTTTGAAGAAAATCGATCGAGCCGTTTAGGCTGTAGACGAACAGACAGACAGACAGACAGACAGACAGACAGAATTGTGCCACCCACTTTTTTGGTGTTCTCTATCATCGTTTGTTTGTTTGTTATCTCAAAATTTTTTTTTTTCACGAATCCAAAACTTGCCTTATAGTATCTACCTATAATCGCAAGTAAAAATTCTGATAAGAGATAATGAAGGAAAAAAAATTTTATAACGTGCTTAGAAAATACCACCATGGTACTGACATACTAATTTCTGACACACTTTCTTTGAATGTCCACTCTTAAAGTACAACCACGTACAAAAAATAAAGTGACTGTTGTTAACTATAACAAAAAAAGAGTGTTGCTTTTAGATTACCACCATGCAAACGTTTTAAAACAAAAACAAAATGGCGGTTCTTTTCAACTCAAAAACAAAACTAAATCCTCGGACAACATTTTTATTCAAGATTAATTTATTCAGCAATAAGTATAATATCACCCCTGTTCTGATTTCCGTTCGGATTCAAATCCGTATACGAAATTGATTTCCGTACGGATTCAAAAACCATGTTCTCAATTAAGTTTGAATTCACTTTGGAAGTCCATAAAAATAATAAGGGTATTCATGCAACAGCGTAAAGTCGTCGTAAGCTTGGCATAGTTTTAAACTTCGAAAATCTGTCAAATTTTCCATACAAATTGTGACAGAACTACGAAGTTTTAAACTTTACAACGTTTACGACGACTTTACGCTGTTGCATGAATACCCATAATAGTTCAAAACGTCAAACAATTAAAAAATATCTGTATAATTCAATTAAATTTAAAAACAACAGCAAACATATAAGTGGCTTTTTTAGTGAACATCTAGTGGCGTGTCTGCTCAAAAATATATGTAACCTATACATTTTTAAAATTATTTTAAAACTCAAGAAAGGGTTAAACTTCAAATGAATTTCAAGTGTCAAGCTGATTTTTAGTCCACGCGAAAATCAAAACACAATCATGCCGCAAGTGTTGGAAACGAAAAGAATTTAAAAACATCGAGGGTTAGAAAACGAAAGGATTTTTCAATTAATCGGAATTCAGAACAGGAGTGTAAAGTATTTTTATTTTATTTAATTTATTTAATAATTTTATTTTTATTAATTTGTTCAAAATTTTTCAAGCAAGTATTGCTGGACGAAAACTTTTCTAATAGAAGTATGTAGTTCATTAGAAAATTAAAATAGTAGAATTAATTCTAAAACCAAGAAATGGACATGCCATGGCACTAACATTTTGACTATATTTATCTAAGCCATGTTTAATAAAGCCTAGTACGAAGATCGAGACAAAATTTAACTCCCAATAGAATATTTCCCAGGACACATTTTATCTCCGATTTGTTTCCAAATGGTTCCAGCACAAACTGAGTTGGCAAATTTAATTGTATTTTGGGAGCAGCATCTTAGCCATCCTTCAATGGAATTTGACAGTTGATGGCTTGAAAGATGAAGAACAAACTATATTTTGACAAAAAGGTTTATTTTGATCCAAATTTTTAACAAGTACCCTAAATCACTTTTTCCCATAGAAGTAAAAATAAACTTCAAAAATTTCGGAATTTTTTGTGGTTTTTTAATCCATCGATAGCGTAGTCATCCGCGCTGAGATCAAACGAAGAATTACTCTTGCCAATCGCTGTTTCTTTGGGCTAAGAAGAAAATTTCAGACTTTTTAGATGTACAAATTTTTATCTATCCACATTATATTGTTCTGCATCAAGCGCTTCGATTAATTTTTCTTGCTCTGCAAATGCCTTGAAATAATCTGATTTCTGTATGTAAAAGTTTCAATTTTATGTGAATTGAAGGAAATTTTATAATGTTTTAAGTTTCTAACTACGCTACTGTTCTCATTTGATTTTTATTTCTATCTCTCCACCTTCAGAATGTGTCTTGAAACATAGAGATACAAATTTTCTTTGCTCGATCTGCGCACTAGGCTTAAGTACCGAATTCTGTCATGATTTTGTAGTAAAAAGCCATTTACCCAATTCAAACCAGAAATATACAAGAAAATTGTACACTAAATAACCAAAAAAAGTACTGAACATAGAGAATCACTGTTTGCCGAAAAAAACCTTGGTGGTGAAAAAATGTCTTCAGTTTACAGTTTTGCCAAAAAACTTTGTCTATGCAAAAGCAAAAACAAATGCCAAGCGCATTTTTTTTTTTGGAAAAAAATCTCAGACTTTGTTTTGCGCGAAAAAATTCATCGTTAAGGTTTACAGTTCCCGTGCGAAAAAATCTATGCAAATATTTTTGCATGTCAAAAATTATTTATATGTTAAATACAAAATTATGTTTTTGCATAATTGGATAAAAGTTTCATGTCAAAATAAAACATTTCTGTCATGGAATTTCAAAATGGTTGACCGGCGCAATTGTCTTGGGTGCAAGAAGATAGTGATAATCAGTTTACACTTGCAAAAAAATATATTCACCTAACAGCATTTCTTGTATGCAAATGGTTTTGTATTCAAAAATAATTGTTTCCATTTTTAAACTTGTAATTTATTAATTAAGAGTAAATTAATAACCCAATTCAGTGGCTGAGGCCAAGGAAAACACTTTTCGCCTTGAATATTATACAAAATTATGCACAGAAAATTTGCTTTTTGTCGCAAGGGGAACTGCAAACTATGTTAAAACGTAAAACATTTTTTTCTACGCAAAACTCACTCTTATAACTTAAATTCCTCATTGTTAGTCTCAATTTGGAAAATTTAGAAACCCCCCAGACAACCACATTTTAAACAATAAGGCCCTAAAATTTTTGTTCAACTTTTCCTATGAAACAAAATATTATCAGCTGTGATTTTTGGAAAATAATTAAACAGGTATACAATTTTTTAAATTCTTAGCTTCGAAAATAATAACCTCAGATTTCCCCTCAGACATTTCATCCCTTCAGATTTAGACATTTCACCCCTCCAGATTTCCCACCAACGATGAAAAAAAACCCTTAATGTGGAGGGAAAACCCCCAAACTGGCAATACTGCTTTGATTGAACTTTGCTTTGTAACGATCTAATTTTTTTAAACTGAAGTTTTCTTCGTTAAAATTTTGTTCATTTTTGCCAAGAATTGAGGGTATCAGAATGCAAAACAGAGTAAGTATGGACTAATGGTTCTCGAATCTCATTTTACTTAAGAAATCATCAAGACTGGTATGTACTACGTGAGCTTAATACTAAATTCACCAATTTTAAAGAAAAAAGCAGTAGTTATAAATAGTAGGAGGGGAGGAGGTCAAACCCCTGTGACCCCCTGTGTACGGCCTTGGCTACCACCATTTTTAAAGAAAAAAGCAGTGGGTATAACATTTTTTTTACTAACACCCTAGTATAGTCCTTAATCAATTCAAATTCCCATGTTTTTCTAAGAAATATGTCTGCCTCTTTAATTTTGTTAAAGTGGATTTTGGTCTGTAAGAAATTAAATTTATCATTTTTGGAGAATTAAAAATTCACGCAAGGAACATTAGATTAATTATATACTCTTACTCTTCAAAACATCTCCCACTTATCTTAAGAATATTCAAGTTATTGCAAGAGCTCATTGCGAAACGTTCCTATAGTAAAAAAAAAAGCTGAATGATAATTATTTGCAGTTTCTTTTTTTTGAGTACCTACATACATAGCTCTCTTTTTGAAATTAAAATTCCTTCTGAAAAACAATAAAACAAGTACAGGCATTTCAGTGCAGATGTTTAACATTATTTATCTCAAAACGACCAGAAATAAAAAGCAAAAATGTGAAATACTTCATTTCATTTGGTGAAACAAAAGAAATTGTGCAAAACATTTCAAACCAAGTACCTACCAATGGAATGTAAGGAAAGGAGCCACTGAAATATATTTTTGAATTTAACAAGTTGTCTTTAGTAACAGAATATTATCCTAAGCCCTTGAAGTATAATTCTATGTTTTTTTCCCAAGGACATGTTTAACAGCATCAACAATTCTTACCAAAAGAACAATTTAAGAAAAAAAAGAAATAAAAAAAACAAGCGTAACTTTAATGGAATAATATGGAGTAGGTACATTTCATTCATTGGAATCAACCTTTTAGTATATACGTCTAAGGAGGTCGACCCCTCGCATACAATACAAAAGGCAAAAATGCCCAGAGCCGTAGAAAATAATTAAAATCCTTAAAAAAAAATTCTCAGAAAAAAAAAACAATAACAAAAGCAACTCACTCTGATGTCAAGAGCAAAATGCTTTAAGGATTTCTTTAAGGACTTGTCGTCAAGGCAAAATCCTTAAGCTGACTTTCACTTTTCGTTTTATTCTTAACCAATTTTTACGCAACAAAGAAACCATAAACAAACACCAACAAAAAAAAGGTATAATTAAACGATTTCTTGTCGTAGGTACCCTATAGTCAGTTTACATAGGCACGCAGGCTGTGTCGCAAGACTTTGCATCATCCTTCAATTGATGCAAATTAACGCCAAAAGGGTTTCCATTATTGTCTTCCTCTCTAGACAACTTATTCTTTTAATTAAATGCTAAAACGAAAATCTTGTTATCTTTCTTCTTGGTGAGCGGACATTACTTTTGAAAATGGCTGCTGCTGTCTTAAGATTTGCGCTTCAATCATATCGATTGGTGTTATGATTGTGTAAAAAAAAAAAATAGAAAATATAAACGCAGGGCGTAGGTTAGATTTTTTGTGTTGAAAAAATTTAATATAATTTTGCCACCCTTAAGACAATTTAGTGGGAATCAGGATTTATTGCTTTGGAATGATTAAATCAAAGAATGGTTCGGTTCGGGTATCGGGGAAAAAAGGATGCTCGAAGGAAAAGAAACTTATTCTTTCCTCTCACTATATAAGAAGACAAATGTTGCTTTTTGGGTGAAGACAAAAAAGAACAACTTTTTTCTGGGTGAGTAGCTTAAAATAGATATATTTTTATAACTCTGAACAAATCCACCAAGTCGTTGGTTTTTATTAAGTTTTGTCTTTATTTCCAAGGATTTTTGTCTTGAAATCACTGGCAGTATGGCAATGGTGTCATTAATATAGTGCTTGACTGCTTACTTAGAGGTGTGGTTTCAAGTTCCACTTAAGTCAGCATTCTTGTCTGTATATTTCCTCTACTTTAGCTAGACACAACCTGTTGGGATTAAATGAGATTATTAAACACTGATACTCATCCACTGTGACTGTGATTCTTCTATTTCTTTTAACTATGGCGGCGTTTGACAATTTAATTAGCATTTAAAAGACCTTAGGCCTTACAATCATACCTAATAATTGTTATTATTATTATTATTTTTATTATTATTTATTTCGCACTCAAAAGTTAGGCCTCACGAAAATTATTATCAACAATTAAGTTTTTGAACTCATTTTCTTATATTATCGTCAATGTCAATATTAAGAAGAAACTCTGCACCGAATCCATTCCAACCAATTAATGAACTTTAAACGCTTCAAACCATTTAAGTCTGCTGTCCCGAAAGGCATAGTACCAGGCAAACTCCAAATAAATTCTGAATTCATTCTTTCAATTCTTTATGAAGTTGCTTAAATCTGTCCCACATTCCCGTGTTATGGAGAGAAATCAAGGTTTTGTTTATACCCAAAGCTGGAAAATGCTCCTAAATAAACCCGAAAAATCTCAGACCTATTAGTCTATCAATAATTCCTTCTTAAAATCATTGAAATAAGATTGACCAATATCAACCTTCGAACAAGCAAAGACACGTGACTTTTGCCTATTGCTCAACACGCTAATTGCAAAGGGAAATCAGTAGAAATTGCGTTACATACTCAAAGCGTACACCCATAGTCGCCTTCGATATAGAGGGTGCGTTTAATAATGTCGAAACATCTGCAACCATCTGCATCTGACATCCCTGAAAGTAGATGGTTCGCTTGGTGAATGGTATAATCAAATACAGGGTTATCAATTTAAAACTGGGTGGCTTTTCTGCTAGAAGGTCTGTCAGTAGAGGTACGCTGGCCGCTGTTCTTTCTCCACTTCCCTGGAAATTGGTAGTAAATGAGCTGCTGGCATGTCTAGAAGCGGAGAGTTACAGAGTGATTGCCCATGTGGACGATGTTGCTTCATATTGCTGTATCAGGAAACTATCTTCCTGTCTTAAAAGAACTCTTACAAAACGCTTTTAATAAGCTTATACCGACCGGGTTGACTGATGATGGTGTAGTCTGGGTGCCAACCCTCTTAAAACAGAACTTGTTCTTTTCTCAAGGAAACATAAAATCCCCCATTATAGATCCTCCTTCTATCAAAGGTAATCCACTAATATTCACTAATCAAGAAAAGTATTTATGGGTCTTATTTTGGATACAAATTAAAGTTTGAAATTTTGTATACAAGAAAGAGTCAGAAAAGCCACAGTGGCACTTTTCTCAAACAAAAAAGCCGTTGGGAACAATTGGAGCCTTCAACCTCGTATAACTCATCATCATCATCGTGTCCTAAAACCCCGGCTGGGGCATAGGGCGTCAACAAAACGTCTCCATCCTTCACGGTCTGCTGCAAGGTACTTTATCTGTGGCCACGTCTTTCTCTGGGATTCTTCTTCCGCTAAGACAGTTGATTTCCATGTTGTTCTTGATCTTCCAACCCGTCGTGCACCCTGAGGATTCCATTCAAAGGACTGCTTTGCAATTTCATCGTTTGGTTTCCTCAGTGTGTGACCAATCCAACGCCATTTACGCTTTCTTATGTCGACGTCCAGCCGCTCTTGACTTGTCCTGCGCCACAATTCCGCATTTGATATTATTTGTGGCGAGCGAATCTTTAAGATATGGCGAAGACAGCGATTCACAAAAGCCTGCAATTTTTCGAAATGATAGACGTGACTTTCCAGGCTTCACAAGCATATAGCAGCACGGATTGGACATTGGATTCGAAGAATCTCAACTAAGTGCGTAAAGAGATTTTACTTGATTTCCAGATTGGGGACAGAGTACCGAAGGCAGTACGAGCTTTATTTATTCCACTTTTAACGTCCAGATCCGTACCACCGTTTGCAGAAACAATACTGCCAATGTAGTTAAACTGTTCCACTACTTCAACTGGCATGGCGTCTCCTGTAGAATAATACGCTGCTGTGTGGAGCGGCCTGTGAGCATTATTTTTGTCTTTTTGCTGTTTATTCTTAGACCACTCGACTCTCCCTTCACTTGCAGTGTTTGACACATCCCGTTCAGCCCACTGAAGTTATTTGCCAGTAGACATATGTCATCGGCATAGTCTAAATGACTGAGCCTTTTGAACGGTCTCCATTGAAAGCCCTGTCTCTCAGCTGTACCAACATTGGCCGTCAATACGTCGTCCATCGCCAGCAGGAAGAGAATTGGCGATAGAACATCCCCTTGTCTCACACCCTGTTGCACTACGAAAGAGTCGGATAGCTGCCCATTGTGCAAAACAAAACACCTTGCGTTGTTGTAGGACTCTTTAATAATGGCAACAATTTTTGGTGGAATTCGTCTACCAAGCAACGATCTCCATATACATTCACGGTTGACTCGGTCAAAGGCCTTCTCAAAATCCACGAACATGAGGTAAAGCGGTGATTGAGATTCTATCGACTATCGAGGACGATACGCAGGGTGTTGATATGGTCGACACACGATCGACCACTGTGGAAGCCAGCTTGATGCCTCTTGAGTGTAGACTCGATTCTATCCTTTATTCGCTCGAGAATGATGGTTGCCATTAGTTTTGGGAAAACGGACAAAACGGTGATACCACGCCAATTGTTGCAATTCTTTAAGTCACCTTTCTTTGGCAGCTTAACAATCACACCATCCTTCCAATCCCTGGGATAGCTTTCGTTTTCCCAAATGCTTTGTATCAACGGATGTAAAATACTAGCCGCTGTTACGGGATCGGCTTTCAGGAATTCAGCTGGTATTCCGTCCAGTCCAGCTGCCTTGTTTGTTTTTGAGGAGATTTATTGATGAAAGGATTTCCGATTCTGACGGGGGTTCGATGTCAATACCCCTATAGGACCTGCGCATCTCGTTTAGTTGGGGCACTTCAGCACTCTGCTCAACTGAATCCTCATTTAGCAGGGCACAAAAATGGTCCTTCCATCTACGAAGCTGATCCTCAATTGATACCAAAAGTGTGCCATCCACATCCATTACAGGATGATTGGTGTTACTTTTTTTCCCGATCACATCTTTGGCTATTTGGTACAATTCCCGGATATCTCCTCTTCTGGCAGCGCTTTCCGCATTATCTGCGAGCCCATCTAACCTCACCCTCTTGTCACCTCTCACACAACGATAGACCATCTTATGTGCATTGCGGTACTCTCTTCGCAAGTCAGCCTTTCATTGAATATCTGCTTCGCCATTTATTTGGATTTTCAACGATTTGCGAAGTTCGATCTTATCCCAGGTGTCTTGGGATATCCAAGAGTCTCTACGTCTCGTTCGCTTGGGTACAGTTTCGGATCCAGCCTCCATAAAAACACTTTTAATTTCACCCCACATCTCATCAATTGTTGAATTCTGGATTTCATTTAATGACGAGGCTCTGTCGTTAAGGGTGGTGACATAGTTTCGACATATGTTGGGGTCATTCAAAGCATTAGTAATGAATTTTGAGCTCCTTGCTGCATCCTGCGCTCGTTTTTGTACGGCAGCGGTTCGTAATTTGGGACTCATCAGAACCAAATGGTGGTCGCTTCCCACATCGGCATTTCTTATACTCCGGACATCACACATAGACTTCCTCCATCGCTGCTGAATCATGATATGATCAATTTGGTTTTCGGTTTGACCATCTGGATGCACCCAGGTAATTTTGTTGCACGTCTTATGCTTAAATACTGTCCCACCTATCACAAGACGATTCGCGTTACAAAAATCGACAAGCAAGTCACCATTTTCATTCCGTGATCCCAAGCCATTTCTTCCCATCATGCGTTCCAGTCCGTAATTGTCTGAACCGACTTGGGCATTAAGGTCTCCCATAACGACTATGATGTCAGCTCTCGGAAATTATATTAAAATTAATCAAAAATTGGCGTGGGAAATGATTTTTGATGCCAAAATGCAACAAACAGACCACTGTGCGACGACGGGTCAAAACTGATGACGGGGTGGGTGGTCGTGTGTACTCAGAAAGACTAAAATTAAGTTTCAGCTTCCGTCTTCTATTTCATTGTAGCGTGTTCCAGGCGGAACTTATGACGATCAAAGAAGCCTTATCTTGGCTGAAAGAAAACGTGTTAGCAACCAAAGATATCCGCTATCAAATCTTAAGCAGATTACACATTAGCTCCATTATAGGTGTCATAATCGTACACTGTGTTAGACAAGCACGCAACGCGTCTTGGCGTATTGTCTATCGATTTTTGCAGAAGCTGTACGGACGAGGAAGAGGTAGAATTGATTCGTGGTCTTCTATGCACTTGTTCTGCTCTCTCTACTTGAATGATCCTAGTGATCTAGTAAAAATGTAGACATAGGTAGTCTGTAACGCTTCATAAGAAGCTCCAAATGGGTCACCGAGTAGGGGAAATGGTTTCCCAGATCCATGTGGTATGACAATGGACCAACTAATGGTCTAAGTGTGTCAGTTTTCATGACTGACCAGCCACTTCAACCTAACCTAACCTAGCGCTTCCTATTCTCTTTGATAAAGATGAAAAAAAAGGTTTCATATTTTCAGTAAATAATGTCTTCCGAAAATTTTTACAGAACAATGCCTCGTATAGGTATCATTTCTTTCGTCTATTTGATGATATTATAAACATGTATACAGGTAAGTCAAATATTTGTTCACGTATTTATTTTCAATCCATATCCGTGAGTAGACTTTGATGCCATATTGAAGATATATCTCATACTATCTGCAGAATTCACAATTTTATTCCAATTGAATTTATTTCTAAACGTAAAGAATTTACGATGAGTTTAGCCGAAACAACCAATACAATAGCAAATATTTTTTTTGTTCCCAAATCTTAAATCCCCTAGATAAAAATATTGCCAATAACTTTATTCCGGTAAAAATAAAAAGTAAAAAAAAAAAAATATAAAACGTAAGAAATAAATTCAATGAAAATAGAATTTAATTTATTTTATTTTTTTTTTTACTTTATTGTTGTTGAAGCTTGTTAGTATATTTTTCTACTCATGCAATCGCAATCATGTTCTATTCACTGCTGAAAATATTGAATTTTTGTTGTCTATGTATCTTTATTGGGTATTTATGTATACTTTTATGCAAGAGGTATGTTTGTATATAGAATAAATATTTTATGATATGGTGGACTAAATCGTAGTCCCAGTAAATCCTCAACATGATACAAGGATTACATTCGATTTTTTTGTTAACAACAACACAACAACATACAATATATCACATTGCAGGTTTTAATATCCCATATAATGTAGATAGGTACGACACAAAATTGAACGTCAGCGTGTCGTGTCGGACGTTTTGCGTTGAAAAGAAATAAATAAAATATTTTTGAAATATAATCGAAACTCAGATTACAAATTACCTGAAAGCGATTTAATGTGTGTGGGGGCATGAAGCTCCAGGATGCTTGGTTTTGTTAATCTGGAAAAAAAATTGAAAGAAGCAAACATGGATATAATTTTTTATTGAATATAGAGATGCACATGTAGGTTTATTTAAAGGATGAAATGTATGGGTATATAATACAAGATAAAAGCTTGCTGTCTGCATATGCTTGTTGAAAGACATTTTTATATATGACTTACATCTCATTTTAAAATGTACAAATAATATTTATATATTTATTTACTTTAAATTTATCTTTGATCAAAATATCTTTTAAAAGTCTTTAACCCAAACCCAGATGTGTTGGCATTTTGTCCCAAGAATTTAACAGTCTAATTTTGAGCAGAATATCGATGGTCACATGCAAGAATATACTTAGTCAAGTTAGTACGGTTTTGAGTTATTTATGTCATTAAAACCGCCGCCCGCCGCCGCATCGACTTCTATTTTTTCATATTTTTTTCATGCAAATCCGACAAAAAACACTTGAAATTATAGCTAAAATAAGACTTAGTATATACAACCCTTTTTTAATCCTTTTTGCAAGCATAATCATTCTAACTGCTCTTAGTAGGTATTTTTATTTTAGAAATTTTCATTTGTAACTTGTGTACTATGTTGACATAGTATTGTTTTGCCTAGAATTTCCAAAAGTCAAATGCGATCAAGTGCCAAATGGTATTCTTTTGTGTGGGCAAAAGAGATCTGTTTCTTCCTGTCTCATGTTATATTCTTAGTACCGTCACAATGTTTATGTCTGGGGAACTTTGCACATTCTTGTTCGTGACCTTATAGTTAGTGATAAAGTTTTTCTAAAAAAATAATAAATTAAAGCATCCAGGGCGAGAAAAATGCTTGATCTTGTCCAATGAAATGAGTAGGTACAAGCCATTAATGTTGGAAAACAATGTTAAAAATATAATTCAACTCAGATGAAACTAGCTATGAGCTGTCCTGAGAACGAAACCGGTGATTTCCAGTGAATTGACGCCATGGATAGGTACAAGTAAATTATATTTCAAAAACGGTAATTTATTTGAATAGGTGTTCCGACTTGTTCTGCAGCTCCAAATACCCTTGAATTCTGTGAAGAGTTTGATATTTTGGCACGGACGTGCGCCGCCGTAGTGATTTCAGTTAGGTGTGCGCATACTTGTTTTGGAATGGAAACATATTTTCTTAAGCTTTGCTTACAGTACCAGCGTTCCAAAGCGAGTCTGTTTTCGGACACTTTGTCGTTGCGAAAAACAAGCAGATACTTCAAACAACAATTCTAAGCGGTCACAAAAATTTCTCACTATTAGTTTATTGAAAAAAGTAATCAAGGTCAGCAAAAAGAACAACACAGCAACAGCGCCAATGAGATTAAAATGTTTTGTAAAAAAATGAAGGACCTTGGAACTGTTATTCACTTAGTAGAGCAGGTTTAAGAATAATAACGACTTTTTTCATTCAATAAAATCAAAAAAATAAAATAATGTAATAATGTAAAATAATGCCTATTAATTTTCAAAAATGTTGGCTACTTTAATTTATTGAAAACGAAAACTCAATACATTCATTTGTGAAGGTGTGAACCAAGCTGTATTATTCTTTGAAATAAGCAACTTTATTGAAAAAAATCAAAAGTGTTAAAAGTCTAAATAATTTCAATATATTTTTTTAGAAGAAGAGTTTTTAAGAAAATAAATAGAAAAATTATTTATAGTCAAAGACTGTAAACAATAAATCCATTTATTTCTTAATTTTTTGTGGAGTTTATGAATAAAATTCAAATAAAAAAGGTTTTTGTGGCCTTTACTCCAGAATGCGTTTCGCCCAGGTATGGTGGTGGGCTCATCAGTTAGATGCCACCATACCCAATCTAAGACGCATTGTTTAGTCGATGGTTACCGACGTCTGCATATCACAATTTTGTGAGAAAACTCACTGTGAAGTATGCTATCTAAGGAACTTTGGTTAAAGTTGTGCACTTAGATTTTGTTGTTGTTTTGCCCGTGGCCAGGCGAAGTAATTAAGAAGAAGAGTTTTTAAGAAAATAAATAAATAAATAATAAAAACAAAAAATTAAGAAATAAATGGATTTATTGTTTACAGTCTTTGACTATAAATAATTTTTCTATTTATTTTCTTAAAAACTCTTCTTCTTAATTACTTCGCCTGGCCACGGGCAAAACAACAACAAAATCTAAGTGCACAACTTTAACCAAAGTTCCTTAGATAGCATACTTCACAGTGAGTTTTCTCACAAAATTGTGATATGCAGACGTCGGTAACCATCGACTAAACAATGCGTCTTAGATTGGGTATGGTGGCATCTAACTGATGAGCCCACCACCATACCTGGGCGAAACGCATTCTGGAGTAAAGGCCACATATATTTTTTTAGTTATATTTGCTATTTTGCTTTTCTTTAATTCCAAAAAAAATGTGTATCCACTTTTTTTATATATAAAATATTATACTTCAAAAAATCAGTAGCCTTTCCTGTTTTTCCAATCTTTGTAAAACTTCCCAAGCAAAGGAATTTTTGTGAGCACCAAGCCATATACATACGTGTGTGAAGTTGGTATAACAATTTTGAGCTAGACCAATGGGACCATGACAGGAATTTGCAGTTTTCTTGCATTTTTTATGCATTTCTATTCCGCATTTTGCAGTTCACCAAATAATGGGTGTAACCAACTGTACTGCTAACTTCACCGTGACGTTAACAGTGCAAAGTGAATTTTTCGATTATTTTGTCAAATTTGGACTTCAAAATTTGAACCGCATTTTTTTCTTGAAGTGCATGAAAAACTGCAAATTTATACTCTTAATGCAATCAGCTATCTGGCTCAATTGCTGAGAAAAGGATATGTACTGCTAACATTGTCTCAAGAATTTATATTTATTCTAGATTTTTTGCATTCGATATTTTTTACTTGCAATATATGTAGGTACTATTTAAGGCAAGTTTTGGACTCGTGCAAAAAAAAAATTGAGATAACAATCAAACATGACATTACGATGATAGAGAACATCAAAAAAGTGGGTGCCACAATTCTGTCTGTCTGTTAGTTTACAGCCTATACGGCTGAATCGATTTTCTTCAATCTTGATACATAGTGGTTTTTGGTGATTATGCCCATACATTTTTTAATTTTTTATTTAGAACGAAGAATAACGGTACCGGCCATGCAATTTTTTAGAAATTTTACCAAATCTTATTTTTCTCAAAAACGGCTCGACAACTTTTCTGAAAAAAAAATTCAATAAATTAATTTTAGTAAAGGCTTCCTTTGGGTGGATAACCACTTTTCAAAAAATGGTTATTTATGGTACCTCCCAAGGAACCATTTTTCACTGATTTCAATAATTTTTCTTATGCAAAAGCTTCCAAAAAATTAAAATAGTTTTGTGTACTAAAATAGAAAAAAAAATATATTTTTTGGATTTTTAAAAAAGTTTCAATTTTTTTCGAAAATCAATTATTTTGAAAATGATGCAATCGATTTTTTGAAACTCGATATTTTTAGAAAAAATTTTATATTTATGAAAAAATAACGTTACCTTCCATACAAAGTTAAAAAAACAGTTAATTAAAATTTTTTCTCAAAAATGGCTCCTACGATTTTGAGTAAACTTTTTCTATGCAGGGTGTCCCGCACCTGAGTGGAAGTATCTTAGGGTGTGGTTCCTGGGTATATTCTAAGAAAAAAATCGTATATTGGGAAAGTTGTATCTCCCCTCCCTGAGGCAGGGAGGGGCAGTTTCTGAAAAATTGACTATAAAAAAACATTAAAAGTCAACGAAAACACATCTAATAATGTGCTATAGTTTTTTTGAAAGTTGATACTCCATTCCTGCATTTGGTTTTTTAATAAAGTTATTTAAGCGAATAGTTTTTGAGAAATTAAATTTCAAAGTCAAATTTGTTAAAAAAAAACTGTGAATTTTTTTCCTTAAGTCGATATTTTTCAAAATTTTACGTAATTAAGTGCTATTTTTGTGTTCAATATTCATTGCCCTCGTTATTTTTTAGTCCATTACCGAAAACCAAATGTAAAAATCTTTCTTAGTTTTTGAGAAATTAAGAAAAACGAAAGGTACTTTTATCAAAAAAGCCCGAAAAAAGGGTTAAATTATGGATAACTCATGAATAAATTCATTTTTTCGGGCTTTATTGATAAAAGTACCTTTTGTTTTTTCTTAATTTCTCAAAAATAAAGAAAGATTTTTACATTTGGTTTTCGGTAATGGACTAAAAAATAATGAGGGCAATGAATATTGAACACAAAAATAGCACTTAATCTCGTAAAATTTTGAAAATATCGACTTAAGAAAAAAAATTCACAATTATTTTTAACAAATTTGACTTTGAAATTTAATTTATCAAAAACTATTCGCTTAAATAACTTTATTTGAAAACCAAATGCTGGAACGGAGTATTAACTTTCAAAAAAATTATAGCACATTATTAGATGTATTTTCGTTGATTTTTTTAGCATTTAAAGTCAATTTTGCAGAAACTGCCCCCCCCCCTGCCTCAGGGAGGGAAGATACAACTTTCCCCCATACAATTTTTTTCTTAGAATATACCCAGGAACCACACCCTAAGATACTTCCACTCAGGTGCGGGACACCCTGTATACTAAAATTAGTACGATCTACTACAAAAATTATAAAATTTTGCTTTTAGCAACTATTAATAGTACCTGTGGTAGAAGGTTTTTCTTTATTTTGAATTTTCTCATTATTGGCTAAAGGGATTTAAATATATTTCTTTTCAGATAAAATTAAATTATATTGCATATCAAAATTTTCAAAAAAAAAGTGTTTGAATTTTTAAAAAAAGTTTCATTTTGTATCGATATCTCAAAAACGGGTCAACACATTTTTTTTTTAAATTTTGTTTTATCGGCACATAAATATGTATATTCTTTAGATTTGCATTCCGAAATTTGCTTTTAAAAATGTTTTAAGATTTTGATGTCTAAGAAAATTTATTTTTTAAAAAACCGCTCCAACGATATTAAACTTTTTACTTGCGATATAAGTACTATAGGGCAAGTTTTGGATTCGTGCAAAAAAAAATTTTGATATAACAATCAAACATGACATTACGATGATAGAGAACACGAAAAAAGTGGGTGGCAAAATTCTGTCTGTCTGTCTGTCTGTCCGTACCTCAACCTACAGCCTAAACCACTGAAGCGATTTTCTTCAAATTTTGAACTTAAGGTTTTTTTGTAACTCTCCAGAGGGGAAATAGAAATTTTTTTTTTAGCTCAAAAAATAACGGTACTTGCCATACAACCGTTAAGGAAAAGCTTATTTATCTCAAAAACGGCTCCAAAGATTTTGATAAAAAAAAATCAGTGTATTATTGTAGACATGGTGTACTTTTTGGTAAGAAAAAAAATTACCAAAAACATTTATTAACGGTACCTGCCATATAACGGTTTTTTTTATTTTTGGTTTTCTCATTAACCGTTCATCCGATTTCAATTAAATTTTTTACACAAGAGCTTTGTTAGAATATAAATAATACTGCATACCAAAATTTTTGAAAAATTAAATTTTGGATTTTTAAAAAATGATTCAAAATTTTTTTTTGAAAATTCAATATTTCAAAAATGGGTTGATGAATTATTTTGAAATTTCAGTTTTAAATGTATATTAATATATACTCAAAATTGGCATACCAAATTTTTTTTTTGAAAAATGTTACAAACATTTTATATATACAAATTTAATTTTTAAGAAAACGGCTCCAACGATTTTAAATTTTTTTCTTACATATATTCATATTTTTCAAGTAATCAAATGGCATACTTTTTTTGAGCTCTAAGTTATTTATCAGACTGTTTATACAATTAAAAGAACGATTTAAATGCTTGTTATACTTTTTCTATAATTACTTGAATATTTTTTAAAGTTCTTAAGTCCCACACAACTTGAACATAAGAGAAAGTACGTGCGATTATTTATTTTTAATTTATACAAAGATGCATTCGACACTTGTCATAGGACAACAGAGTGTATCTTTTCTTCTTCAATTTTTGTTTTTTGGAAAAACACTTACAATAGATAATATTATGTTATTTATAATAATCTATATTAGACTCAGATTTTTATTGTTAGTTTTAATATGATTTATGTTAACAAATTGAAGATTTAAAAATAAAAATTAAACTGAAACTGAAAAAAAAAAAAAACTGAAAACTGATCCAGTCGTGCATTTTATTTTTCCACACTGAGGGAAAAATCAATGCACTCCGTACAGAACCATAAATGTAAATTGTATGTACCGATGTTTGCAAAGGATTGCCATCGAAGGTCTATTCACTAAGTAAAGTTAATGTGTACTAGTTATAATTCAAGTTATGTATCGAATAAAACTAACAATCTAGAGAACCGATTTGTGTATTGGATACAGACGTAATATACTCATTACAAAACTATGGACCAGCTAAAGTCAAATATGTTTCGATTTAATAAAATTTAAATTTAAAAATTAAGCTTATGTGCTGAGTATAAGCAATGTGTACTGAGTCTATCTCGATATCTATTGAATAGAGACGTTTAATACCCAACACATATCAAGTGCCAGCCATCTAAATAAAAAATTATTAACTACATTAACCTTCCGATGACAACACTTTTAAAATTACATACACCACAACAGGGGTGATTGAACACCCCAGCTAAAATTTAATGCAAAAACAGTATTTGTACGGATAGTAAAAACTATTTATGGAATTGTAATACTTCATTGACATAAAGAAAAACAGAAAATAGGAAATACAAAAAAAAAAAATATTGCTGTGTAGTTAAAAGGGCTAGAGGGCAGTTGATGCAAGTCTCTCTCATATTTTCAGGAAATGCAGCACAATTTCTATTCAAGCATGACTTGATTGTTTTGCCTCCATATTCTGGACAAATTACATATCTTTACTGCTTCTGTAATTTAGGGGGGGCTAAGCTCCCCTTCAAATGACTCTAGAGGGCAACTTTATTAAAATTTTCGCATACATGAATGACAACATGGGGTGATGTGTCACCCCAGTGCATACTGTATTCCACCGTATTCAAAAACCACAGGCCACTGCTTGGACTTCGTATCATCAACTGACATCTGACATATTAAACGACAAATACCTAGAACGGTAGAAAAGAAAACCAAGCAAAACCCAAATTACAACTAAAAGAAAATTGTCTGGGGTGATGGAACACCCCTGTTGTCATCCGAAGGTTAAGTTATGTGCTGTGTAAATACGACATGTACTGAGTCTATGTCTACATTTATAGAATGCAGGCGGTATATAATCAGTGCATATCAAGCGCCAGCCATCCAACAATAAGAAACATTATACATAAAGTTATATACTGAGTATATGCAACGTGCACTGAGTCTATAGTGACATTTATTCAATGCAAACAGTTTATACTCAAGCGCCAGCCATCCACCAATAAAAAACATTTATTACATGAAGTTATGTACTGAGTAAATATGACGTGTACTGAGTCTATGCCGAGATTTATTCAATGCAGATGGTATTTACTCAGTTCATATGAAGCACCAGCCATCAAAGTATAGAAAACATTTATTACATAAGGTTATGTACTGAGTATATGCAACCTGCACAGAGTCTATGGTGACATTTGTTCAATACAGACGGTATATACTCAACACATATCAACCGCAACCCATGCAACTGAAACTGTTATACGTTACATTAAGTTATGTGTTGAGTAAATACGACGTGTGCCATTTCGACATTTATTCAATACAGACGGTATATACTCAATACCTACACATGTATCTATTGACTAGCTACAGTGCTGAGTCCACGCAACTTGTACTGACTCTATGTGTATATTGAGCACTTCAGCCATCCAAGCAATGAGTTTCAACTTATTCAGTTTTGGCACCGGTTTTTTTGTGCCCCCAAGTGGCCTGGTGGATGCGTGCTATCTTCGTGTGTGAAAGGTTCCCAGTTCAAATCCGAGTAAGTATCACAAAGTATTTTTAAAATAAAATAAATATCTAGAAAATAAACTTTCAGAATAAGGTGAAACGTTACAGAGGATTCTCTTAAATGTATGGACTCATAACATAAATGTGTAGTGACATATGTACTCATTACACAAATATACAAATATGTGGAGTACATAGACATATATGGACTCATTACATAAATATGAATTGAGTACATAGACTCGTTACAAACATATGTAGTGAGGACATACACACATGGAGTACATAAACATATGGACTCATTACATAAATATGTACTCATTACATACAAATTTGATCTGTCCTCACTACAAAGAATCTGTACTTATCACAGATAACCGGTTTGTTTTTAGAAAGTGCATACATAAAATATTTATATTTATTTATTGAGTGCATAGACACTGTACTAATCGCAGAAAACTAACAGTTTTTTCAAAAAATTCCTAAATAGATTTATTTACATTTATTTAATAAGTACATATGAGCTATACTCAGTACATCATCATGCGACAACCTACACATAATTATTTACTGAGTCCATGGAAAGTTTATATTTACGCAATGATACCAAAAAATAGTGCATAGAATCTATTCTCACTACATAATCGTAAGCTGGCGTGGTACATATTCGTGTAATGAGTCTACAGAACTATTTAGTAGCTGCTTCACTGCTAATAGGTTTATGTTGTCAGTATAGATTTCATTAGGTAATGAGTACAGAAAAGTATGTGTGCAGAAAAATATGGAATGAGTAAATAAAATGATGTGCTGAGTGCATACATTTTTCCCTCAGTGCACACAATCAAATTCAATGAAGAATTAAGATGGCATTCTTTTTTCACCTCAAACTGTCAAAGGAGTTGTTTTAGCTAATTTAAACACAGTATTTCATGCTTCTCTACATTTTTCTCTCATAATTTCCATGTTTTTATATACAATTTTCTCAAACCTAAAGTGTCTGGAACATAAGAGCAAGTACGTGCGACCCAGTCGTGCATTTTATTTTCTAGATTTTTGTAATTCGAAACTATGCTTTCTAGATTTTGTTTTCGAGATTTTATTTGTTCTAGATTTTATTTTCGAGATTTTTGCTTTCTAGATTATTGTTTTCATGATATCGTGGTAGACCCTTCTTTTCTTCACTTTTATTGTAAACGAAGAAATTCGCACAAAAGAAAAAAAAATTTTGTAATACTATTTATAATTTTTATTTGTTAATATACGGGCGGGCCAGCTAGTCTTTTATAAAAAAAATAACGGTACCTTACAAACTGTAAAAACTTTTAAGCAAAATCTATTTTTTTTTTTTCTCTAAATCTGCCACAAAATTTTGAGAAAATAAAAGAATTTTCTCAGTAGACTGGATTTAAAAAAAGTTTTAAAATCTTTTTTCTAAATTCGATATCTTAAAAACTCATTGAACTTTTTTTCTTAATTCGATTTGTATAGGCATATTAATAAATATTTGCATACCGATACCAACATTTTTCCTTAAAAATATTTCAAGAATTTTATATAAAATGTATTCTTTTAAAAAACCACTTCAACAATTTGGATTTTTTTTTTTCATACATATCCAGAAAAAATAAAATAATTCGAAACATCTACAAAAAATACTACGTCGAATTTTTTTATATTTTAAAAATATCTCTTGGAGGATCTAGATCCCAAAAATTCGAACAAAAAAGTAAGTATACGCCTTGTAGGCATTTTGAAAAAAAAGCTTTGAAAGACCAAATACTTGTCAGCAAAAGTTGTACAAAATACTCTAACCTTCAAAGTCAAACAAATAATATTTCTCCACGTGCGATAGGAGCCGAGAAAATAAAGGGTCCACCAAATAACTTTTTTTTTTTGAAAATGCTATAAAAAAAAACTACTGAATATTTTCTCAAATTTCTTTTTCTATTTGAAAAAACAATCCTACCGGTTAATAATAAAAAATAATTTTATTCAAATAGCTGCTTCGCTAAGTGGGCCTGCGATCGACTTAGAGAAGATGCCGATTTTGCCAAAAAAATCATCTTTTCAGATAAAGCTCGTTTTGATATTGGCAGGTATGTAAACAAGCAAAATTGCCGCATTTGGGGCACAGAAAACCCGCACGCCATTGAAAAGCCGATCCACTCAAAACGAGTCACTGTTTGGTGCGGATTTCGGTCCAGAGGCATAAATGGGCCATTTTTCTTCGAGTGGCCGTTTCAGTCAATGGCGATCGTTATCGGGCCATGTTAAACGAATTTTTGTTCACAAAAATTGAAGGAGGATATTGGCAACATTTATGGGAAATTACGATTTATAGTGTGGCGCGGATTCGGATTCTTGTAGAAAACTTAAAGCTTTTTTTTTTTCAAAAAGACGGAAAACGCATATACTTTTTTTATTCGAACTCTTCAAGAGGTCCTCTTAACAAAATTTAAAAAAAAATGCGACGCAGTGCTTTTTTTAGATATAAAATGTTAATTTGTTTTTTTTTTTACTAAAACAAGCTTTTCCATTCAATCCCAAAGAAAAATCAACTTTTAGAGTTTAAAAACTAAAAATTGATAGGAATCTATTTTCTAGAGTTTCAAGAAGGCAAAAATATTTCAACGTATTATTATCCAGAACATATTGCTATAACACATAAACAATAATTTAAAGCAGTCACTATATATTCTTAAAATCTATGAAAATTAGTCACATTTTACTTATCAACTAATTACAGTCAGTTCACTGGTTGCAAAATACCGACTTAGGATCAATATCTTACAATCAGGATATGTTTCTAATTAAATTAACTTCAATTTTAGATTGTGTCTAGCTTGTAAGACTAAGGCTGTAACTATATAGTAGAAGTATCCCTATCTATAAAATTCAAACTTAACTGAAGGCGAAGGAATTACATGTAAAAGCTCTGTATCAAAGAAAATTATGTCCACTTGTTTAGGCTTTAGGTCTTAAGTTGATGAACATAAGTACATTGTAAGGGAACTTTATATGGGTATATGGAAGTATCGAAAATCCTTTTATGAATGTTCGCTGTACGGTTATACTAAAACCTTAAAATTAAAATGTCTTTTCTTCACTTAACTAAAGAAAAAGTAAATATATAACAGTTATGCGAAGCCCCAACAAAAAAAAAAAAAAAAAACAAAAACAAACAAAATGTCACAAGTGGGCAAAAATAACTTTCACACCAGTTACTTTAGGTTTTTGTTTCCTATGATTTATAGGTTTAACTTTATTTTGAACTTCAAACCAATAAAAGATCAACAATTTGTCGATAAGTGGATAAAAACCTAAAGCAAAGTTATTTAAAACTCAGTTCTTTATGTGTCTTTCTATACTTTAAAAGAAAAAAAGAGGAAAGAAAAGAATAATATAACATAGAATGGACATAAATCAAGTGTTGACCTATACCATATACTATACAACACCCATTAAGTGGGTCAAATGGATTCTCATTCTCACACCATATAATGTTAGTCTTTCTATATGAGAAATAAAAGGGAAAATTTTTCGTATTTGTCATTTGAAATATAATGGATCCTTAGAGGCAGTTCATTTTTCAATATCATTTCTAAAATATGTTCAACACTTGAGAATTGAGTAGAACAAGTCTAATGTTCGATTGGATAGGCAACCGTAATTAATCTTCGACTCTCAACTTTCCCTTATATCTATACCCTATCATCATCCCTTTGGAGCATTATGGTTGCCGTAGTTTTTTCTTAAGGAAATTAGAGAAATTTGTTTAAGAAAAAAAAATATGGAAAAGGAAGCAGATGAACATTTTGGGTTCGAAAAACAAACTTTTTTTAATAAAAACTATTTTATTTTTGCATAAGCATTGTAATACTAACAAGTTATTCTAATTTGACCCACAATAATTTCAATTGTGTATAGGTACATCTCTAGGGTCTATTAAAGAATCCTTTTTAGGAAGAACTTATCAGGCTTCTGTTTGGCTAATTATTTTAAATATAAAAGAAAGGTCCTTGAAATCATTAAACAACCAACTATTGCAGTTTTGGCTTTGGTATATCTTTTAGTAAAATATTATTTTGTTCAAAAGCCATTATTAAGAGGTCTGCACCCAAAATTTTTTAGAAACGAGAAATTGGGCAAACAGCTGCAAGATTTGTGAAGTCCCTACAACACGTATTGTAAAAAACTAAATTGTTTATGAGAGAACAACTTTTAAGCTTGAAAATCGTCGAGCCACTTTTCAAATTTGTATCTTTTCTATTATTTCATTTTGATATTTCGGGGACCTCTTTGGGACCTCAAAAAAAAACTCAGGATTTACAGAGTTTCTGAGAAACTGAAGTCAAAACACTTATTATGCTAACGACATTTTATAGTTAATGAATTGAACTAGAAAATCGTCGCAGTCGATTTGAAAATTTGGGCGCTAGTTTTGAATAATCATCGCTTGAAAAACATCAAAATTTCCCATTTTCTAATGCATTTTTGAATCCAAAAAACAGCATTACTTTCCCAAAATGACAAATAAGCTTTCTAAAATTGTTTCAAGTCTTTTTTCAAACAAAATCGTTATTTTATTTTATTAACAATTTTAAGTCAATCTATTCGCCACAAGATGTTTTTTTTTTTGTCTTTTTCCTTGCGGAGTAACTTTTTTTTCGTTTTTATGTTAACTCGAAGTTCCTATCTTCGAATCTGAGTTCGACATTTTGGGTAGAGGCCTCTTAGTGGGACTCTGAATTTTCACTTCCCAAAGTGATGAGCAAAAATCCTTACCGGCAACCCTATTTTATCTCCTAAAGTTACATAAAACATTCAATAATAATATAGATAGTACTCTATAGTACCATATACTCCATACCTACATACATGTAAATGGGTATTTTCTTATTTTGTACGTAGGACGTGCTGCATACTCAACAAGTGGAATTTTATTACATTCTTGTGTCTTGTATCTTTAGCTTTTCTTAGGATGTTATTCGAGCTTATGTAGAAGATCTACGAAAAAAAGAAAATAAATAAAATAGGACAAAAAAGAAAATATAAATACCCAACCAAGCGTAGGCGATGTACTAAGAAGAGATACATCGTTAGCAAAGGATAAATTGCAAGAAAAGAGATCACAGTTTGAAATAAAATATATACTTAAGATACTGTACTGACTTCTGTGAAGGTTAAGAAAGTATAATCCCCATTCAAATAGAACTGGGGTTTTATGTTCTTATGACGTCGTCAGAAAGAGACGTTCTCCTTTGTAATCGATGTTGAAATTGCTCAAATTAAGAAGTATTTTCCGGAGTTAAAGAAAAGAATTACTATACAAAGGTATTCAAATAGTATGTACATCTTTCAACTTCAAGGAATTTCATTCATAGTTAAATTATGGATGTCTCCTTTCAAATAAAAGAACTAACGAAGGGCTCTTATAAAGTTTCTTCTTTAGGTACATTTTTGTTTTGTTAGAAAATTCATTTTTATTTTCTATTGATTTAAAGTTTTCGTTTGCTATTTTGTTTTTGATCAATGAAAAAACTACTCAATTTGCAAAACAGTTCATATTTTTTTTTTTTTTAACTTTGTCTGCCGTTTGGTAAAAATAATGTATTTGACTTTAATTTAACTTATCTCGACTTACCTGGTTCTTCACGGCCTCCACGGCTATAAGAGATAGGTACTACTAATAGTTGCTAGGTGTAAATTTTTATAATTTTTGACATTAGATCGTACTAATTTAAGAATTCAGAATTCCAAATTTTTGGTATTGTCAAAATTCTGCTTTTCAAAATTCTGCTTGCCGAAACTCTGCTTTTCAAAATTTTGATTTTCAAAATTCTGAATTTCAAAATTCAGTTTTATAAAATTCTGTAAAGCATTTTTAAAATGTTTTTATTTTTTACTACCTTTAAGATGATGAGACACAGAGTGCGAGCGATCAGGAAAATAGGGAAGGATTCAAAATTAGATACAGATGCACATTGGTTTTGAAGGTCTGAATATCAAAATGGAAGAGAAAAACAGAGCCTGGTGAGGCATTGCACATTCGTGTTGTACGGCTTAAGAAAAAATCTCTATACTTGACAGTACATCGTTAGTTGGGATCAAGGGTAAACTGAGGGGATTCCTAAATGCGCAAGTACTACTACGGTTGAAATGTTTATGGGGAGAATGCAACTGCCTATTTCGCTAGAACATTGCTTATAGAAATTGCGATAAAATAATGAAAGACATGGAACATTGCTGCGATGTTTCAAAGTTGTTATTGTTTGAGTGATAGATCTATCTCCTATCATTTTTAAGGCTCTATTTTGAATTCTATCCAAGAGTTATAGAAGCACCTTCCCAAATGTGGGAGTTATACTCAAACTTGCTTGGGAGATTGGAAAGTGAAAAGAATTTCTTGCATCTTCGAAGAAAACCTAAACACTTTGCAACGTTTTTTTGACGTTGAATATGTATGTGATCGGTGATCTGTGATACACATTCCCAGAATTGAAAGCTGTTCAGTTTCCTCGATGCGAGTACCAAAACAGCAGACAGCATCGGGTTTTGAAAGCTTTAAATTCTCCATGGTTTTTAATTCCCCACTGGACAATGCTGTAAAGATCAGAGTTTAATGAGCATATCATACGGTGTCTTTGAAGCTCCACATTTGAAGGACAGGGATGTTAATCTAGAAAAGAATATGACAAGCTCAGAAAAACAATTTAATGGATTAGAAGTTTCAGACAAGAGATCATTAACTTAAAATGAGAAAGAGAGTCGGCGATAAAACGGAGCCCTGGGGCACACCAGCATTTATTATATTAATATCAGACTTGTAACCATCCAAGACGTTTTGTATTGAACGGTACGAAAGGTAATTTCTAATCTAACGAAGAAGAGATTCATCGATACCAAATGCATGCGTTCTCGATAAGATAGCTTGATGCCAAACTCTATCAAACGCAATAATCTTACTTTCTCGAAAACAATGTAAAGATTTATTCCACTGCACGGAGAGGTATGCAATCAGAGCACCAGTGGGCATATTGCTATGAAAGCCATACTGTCGGCCATTAAAAAGCTATCGTTCTTTAAGATTTTTCTTGAGCTGATAATTAATCAGCGTATCCATGACCTTGGATAGAAGTCATGTAAGTGCAATTGCAATAAACGATAATAAGAGGGGAAGAAGAATCGACTTTTTTTAGGACAGGCTAGACAAAAATGCTGTTTTATATCCACTCGGGGAAAGATATCAATATTTCCTGAAACAAATGGAAAAGCTTAAGCAGTGGTTTTTCAAGCGTTGAAGGACACCTCTACAGAAAAATAGAAGGGATACTATCCAGGCTAGCAGATTTTTGTACGTCGAGATCTTTTAAAACTCTTGCTTATGCACGAGTGCGAAAGATGATTTGTCCCATAAAATCAATTGCGCTTTCAAGTACAAGTGGAGTCATGACACTCTCTAGCAGCGTCAAGTTAACAGTAAACTGTGCTGCAAGCAAATATACTCTTTCTAGTGAGCTTACATAGGGAGTGTCATTAAACACGAGCGTTGAAACCGTGGCCGAAGTACCTAGTATTTTTAATGTTTTTACAAATTACAAAAAATGTTTACTACCTTTGGGACATTTTGGTGTTTTCTGTCGTAATTTTTGGTCATGCAAACATTTGGTTCTTTGATAACGACTGTTGTAAAGACCTGCTTTCTAGCTTCTTTAAACTTCTTCCGGTTTTCCTCAGTTGGGTTGGCTTTATAAGTTATAACATCGGTAACTACGCTATTGGGAATAAAATTTCTCATACACCCATTCTGGTGTGAGGCAATTTTCTCATAAATAAATTACGAGTATAAGGAAAATTTTATATATTTGGTTTTAAGACTGCTCTTTTCTCTAAGACATTAATTGTAGCTTTAAGCATAAAGCTTACAGCTCCCTGAAAAAAATCTAAATTAATACAATTTTCCACCTTTTATTTGGATAATATTGAAGGCGAAAATGTTGACTCATTTATTTACCCTTAGTTAAGAAACTATGGCATGGGCCTATAAATGGAAAATAATTATTTTTGCATGCGAAAACGGTTTTGCATGCAAAAATAATTGTTTTTTCATTTTTGCAATTATTTTTGCATGCAAAATCGATTTTTTATTTTAAGGCCAATAATTTGAATATTCTAAATAAATGAATTTGGAGTATTAGGCAGTTCCTCGCAAGAGGCAGTACCTGGGAATCGAACCCAGACCTTCGGCTTCAGTTGGACTATCATCCAACGCACTAACCATATTATGCCGCGAGGTTCTTCCACTTTGAATATTATATAATATGGAAAATTGATTTGAAATTTTTGTTTTAATATGCATGGAACTGTAAACAGTGGCAAAAATCTATCTAAAGGTGACCTGAACGAACGCTTTTTAACAACAATAATCACTTAATAATACAGTTTCTTAGTATATGGACGGAGTAAAATCGGCTACTTTAAAATAAGATGATGCTCATCTTAATCAATACCAGTCTACTTAAAACAACAGGATTTATTTTATTTATTGGAGAAAAAACAGAATAAGCAGAATTTCATTGCTAAAAATTTTCTATGACAAAATTTTTAAAAGCAGAACTTCAGCAGAAAAAAAGCAGAATTTTGAAATCAGAATTTTGACCCGCTCTGCCTGTCGTTTTTGGTTTAAGTATAGAGGGTTGGTATGAAAAGCATTTTTATAAATGGTTTTTCGGCTGGTTTAGATTTTTATTTTTGGAGAATTGGTATTGGACGTTATGAAATGGTACCTACCAGTTTGTTTTTTTGCAGTCCATGGAAAAAATAAAATGTTTGGTTTGCAAATACAGCTTCATCAGAGTTTGAAAAATTGAATGTCCTTTTAATTGACAAAAAAAAATAGTCTGAATCGTGAAGTCCCGCGAGTTTAAATTTTATAATTCTGAAAAACACAATTTTAACGCTAAACTTTAAAGAAAATCTTTGTGAACTTTCGTTTTGGACATCATTTACAAACATTATTTCAACAAATAAACTATTTTCTTATAGTCCAACGAAATTGATGAAGCGAAAAAAGGTCAGGTCTCCCAATTTCAGCAAGAGCGTTCCTAGTACCTCACCTACATAAATTTTAAAATACTTTGGAAACAAAAATAGCCTTTTACACACGTAGAACACACCTCAGGAATTAAATTTATGTTAAAAAAAATAATAATCGATTTTATCATCTTTGTTAATGGTTATCTCACCTTAATGACTTATTTTAATGGAATAGTTAAAAAGGGCTTGCAACTTCTATTTTGCAAAGGGGCTAACGTATCCAAAAGTGATAGTTTTCTTCCACAAGCTTGCGAAAATGTGAGGTAATTAAGCTCAAATTGATTAATAGCTTTGCAAATGTAAGATTTAACTGTAATCTTAAAACACTATCTGTGCTTCTTACTTGTAAATAAATTCACGGTAACAAATGATATCATTTATTTTTCATTTCAACGTGATTACTGCCTAATTTCCCTTTGCTTGAGTTTTAAATAATATTATGTCTACATTTAATTCAGCCTCATATCCATGCTTCTTCTATTGGCTCATAGCCATCCTTGATCCTTCCCACCAAGCAAGCTAATATTGTATATATGACATACATAAACCAAATGAAAAAGAGCTCATTATATCTTAAACACACACGTGTAAGCAGGCATAGAGGCTTTTCCGCACCAATAAACCATTTGATGATATTATGGTTTTATAGATATACGAGCAGTATGTATATAAAGTGTTGTAGTAGTTGTTGTTTTTGTTTCCATTTTTTTTTTTGCTCAAAGGATATTTTTCTTGCTTGTGAGAAAAGTAAAACCTGCGGGTAATTTAGAAATAAATTTAAAATTCTTCAAAACGTTTTGTTGGTTGTCAATGGACTTTTTCAAGTTACTTAAAAGATTTATACCTCTGTCAGGAACTACATCGGTAGTACATATGTATGTTTATTTCTCGTAAAGGTATTTTGGTTAAAAGCAAAAGGCTCACTTTATATGTGCACCTGTGTTTACATACTGAATGGAGCTTTGAGATGTGGTTCTTAGTGGCAATTACACGAACGCACAGACATCTCGTAAAGCCATCAATGACTGTCATTTCCGTGTAAAATATTTATAACATGTAAATTCTCTGAAAGGGTTTTTGCGCATTTGACAGTGTTGTTTTAAAAGGCTCAATAAAAATGAACCTTCAGAAACTTGATGGTATATGTATTGTTTTTTATACATTCACTTTAACCCCTTTAAAATTTCATACTTTTTATTTATGTTTGCATTCATTATTTTTTTTAATATACTGAATATTAAAATTTAGGCGCATTTTACTGAGTATGTTATTCTCTTCAACTACAATGAACACTACCCTCCAAAAGTTTACAAACATTTATTTGAAAAATGCTGCACTCAATGCAATAGCTTTAAGCAAGATCTGCAATCTGTATTTGCTATAAAGGCGCATCTAGAGCTCCTTCTCAAGTAAACAGCTTTAAGAATAACTCTGGAAGTGGTGATAATGCATTTGGACAGCCAAATAATGATATTTCTGGGATGCTTCTATCACGTCCTTAGTCAGGATCAGCGGGTCTACAGCCTTGGTTTGTATGAACTTGTGTTTCTGTCTGTCTGTATGTTTATTGAGTGCAAATTTTGTTATCGATTTAAACTAATATCCCGATGAGGGCCTGGTAAAGTAAGCATGATAACTTTCGAAAAAATAATTTGTATGGCATTTATTATAGGCAGGGCCCAATCTATGGGGGGGCGAGCCGGGCATTATGCCCCGGGTGCAAAATTTGTGGGCGGCAAAATTGAAAATTTAGGCTCGTTGGCAGCTACTAAAAAATAATTTTATGAATTTTGTAACTGCCCAGGGTATAAATAATTGTTCCGATACAGCTATTAATAAAGAAAAGGCCTTTCAGTAAACTATACATTGACAAACTCTTCATACTGCTCATGAAGCTGATAAATGAAAGACCAACATTTGAAAATTTACTTTGAACGAATGCGATAAAACGTCAATGTCAGTACAACAACTCTGTATTTTTTGGATTCTTAACAGTGTGCCGTTTCCTACTTGAATTGTCATTGCTTGAATTGTTTGTATACTTTATTATATTTTGGTTTGAAGCATAATAGTTATTAGCATTGTCAGACGTTCCGATTTACCCGAGATGTCCCAGATTTCAGGCATAAAATCAACTGTCGGGACAGTTTTTTTCCCCGGTTTTTTGGAAATAAATGTTTAGTTTAAAATTAGTATTTGTAATAAGTCCGCAAGTACCTTAACAGCTTTGAAATATTGAAAGAAAAATTCCACAAAAAAACATTTTTTTCTTTCTAAAATTTTTGTTTTAAAATTATTTTTTTCAGAAAAACCATACATACAAAACTTTATTTAAAAAAGAAATAAGAGGATGGATTTTGGGATTTGAAAATGGGAGGAATTACGTTTTTTCAGTTTGTTTCTTGAATATTCTCAAAAAAAAGTTTGATTAATTTTTAATATTTCTAAGGATTATTATTTTTGTGGCTTAGATAATTACTGCGTATTTTTTTCAAACAAATTTTAAAAGAAATATTTCCATTTAAACAGAAGGCAACAATTATTTCAAGTAAGTCGATGTTAAAAAAAGTTACATAAATATAAACTGATTTTAAAGCATTTTAATCTTTATCTTTTTGGGTCACTAAAAAAAATATTTAAATGCTGTATGTATGTACTCTAGGGTGGGCGTTAAAAAAAGGTCATCCCGGATGGGCCCAAATCGGCTCTAAATGAAGAAAAAAAATTCCCTAATTTTTTAAATTTTTATTTTAATCCCCTATCGTCGCTGTAGGGGTAAATTAAATTTCCCCTTTTTTTCATACTAGAAAATGTACGTAAGATCTGCCAAAAAAGTTCACAGCATGTAGGTGGGAACTAGACAAGAAAAAAATCCTATTAGAGGGGGGTAATATCTCCTCCCACTTGGACGGGAGGGGCAATTTAATAAAATATTTGTATAAAAAAGAAAAAAATAATTAAAAAACAACGGCAATACTTACAGTAATGTTTTGTAGCTTTTTGGAAATTCAGAACCAGAAGTCCATTCTTATGGCTCGTTTTTAAATTAAGTTTTTTTGATGAACAGTTTTGGCAAACAATTGTTTCAAGCTGAACATTTTGAAATAAAATTATTATTTTTGTTTTTAATCATAGGTTTGAAAACAGATATTGCTGAATTTGTTTATTCAAAGAACTTTATTTAATAATCAACTATTGAAATGAACTTCTGGCTTTCCAAAAAGTTACACAATATTACTGCCAGTGTTACCGTTGTTTTTTTATTATTTTTTTCTATTTATTGCAATGATTTTATTAAATTGCCCCTCCCGTCCAAGTGGTGGGAGATACTACCCCCCTCCGGTAGGATTTTGTTCTTGTCTACTTTTCACCTACATGCTCTGAATTGTTCGGCTGATTTTACGCGAATTTCCAAAGAAAAAGAAATTTAATTTACCCCTACAGCGACAATTGGGGATGAAAATAAAAATATGAAAAAATTTTGGAATTTTTGTATCTTCATCTAGAGCTGATCCCATACAAATATTAAAACTAAAAAAAAAACATTATAACGACCACCCTAATGTGCACACTCATAAAATTTGATAAACCTGTTTAGAAACCCAAGTATACTAACATATTGATGTGAATGCCGCACAATTCCAACCACTTCAAAAATGGCTCCATCTCTGCAGTAACATTTACAAAGGGCGGCAAATATTATTTTTGCCCAGGGCGGCGAAAAAGCTGGGTCGGGCCCTGATTATGGGCTCTGAACCTTTGGCACCTAATATATGGGAAATTTGAAAAAAAAAAAGCCATATAATTTGTCAGTTATTGGTCAGAAAAGGTCAACTGGTCCTAGAAATTGGTCAGCAATCGATAACTTGTAATCAAGGCTTAACTCTTTCAAGCTATTTTTGGCACCTCCTTTATAGAAAATTCGCAAAAAATGCATGCCATCTGAAACAGTGGCGTAACTAGGATTTTTTTTGGGGGCCTTTTTTTGAGAGCTTTTTAACTATGGGTTTTTGAGTACCCCCAGGATTCGAATCCTCAACCCTTCGGTTGGAAACTGATGCATCGATCAGAAAATTCCAATCCACACAAATTGTTGCTAAGAAAGTTTTTGACGTACACACTAGCATGTTGATCAACAATATTAACCAACAATGTTGATCTGCACAGTGTGGACCCTCCTTTATGAGGTGCCAAAGGTCACCAGAGCCTAATAATTGCCAATTAGTTGCCATAAATATGACATGGAAACAAGAAAATTGCAGATTCTTTGGTTTGCCCAAACCAAATAAAGTTGTCACTTTTTCCCCTTTTTATTTTTGGTCAAAAATTATTTTTGAAAACTCCAGTAATTGCTGATTAATTGCTGAAAATATGCCGTCAAAAACAAAAATTGCAGTTTTTATGGATTTAAGAAAGCACATTCCTGCTTACTTTATACGCATGAAGTTAGCATGACACTTTTTTGTTTTTGTCAAAAATTATTTTTGAATACACCATCAATTGCCTATTTACTGCCGTAAATATACCGTAAAATCAAAATATGTTGTCCATCTAACGGTTTGCCCACAAGTTACAATCACGTAAATTTTGGGTGTAAGGAGTAAAGCTAGCATGACAACTTTTGAAAAGACTATTTTTGTAAACGCCATTAAGTGTCGATCAATTTTCGTGAGTTTGCCATGAAAACAAAGAATTTCGCTTTATTGGTTTGCCCAAAAACCACAATCAGGTTAATTTAATGTTTAGGGCACTACCGTTTCAATTTTGTGTCAAAAATTGTTTTGGAATACACAATTTACTTTCAATTAACTGCCGTAAACATACCGTGAAAACAAAAAATTGCCACTCCTACGGTTTGCCAACAAAGGGCAATAACGTCTGTGATAGTGACATCCATACTGTGACACATCGATGAAATTAGATTTTTGACAACTGAAAAACAAAGTTAATCCTCAATTGAAAAACTGTTCCTGAGTTAACCTGGGGTTAATGTATTTTCAGGACTAGGTATAGCTAATGGGTCCGTGAAATAACTCAAAAAAAAAATGAAACAACTTCCCAAAATTTGTAACAAATTGGGAAGTTTTTTCAAATGAAAGAAATCCACAAAATAAGGTATTTATTTCATTGCTTTTTGGGGACTTCTTTCATTTTTAAGTTGGGGTGTAGTTTCATAATGAAATAAATACCCAAAGTATGCAATGAAATAAGCCCCCAATTTTGGAGAATAATTTCATGATGAAATAAGTCCCCAAACTGTGCCACAAGGTTGCTTTAGGCAGCTTTTTATAATTTAAGTGGAGCATTTTTGCAAGGTAAAGAGTTTGGTTTATTGTGGCAAGTGAATTTCAAAGTTACCGCACGGGGCCAGGGGGGGCGGTGGGCCAGCGGCGTGGAGTGGCGCATGAGGTGGCCGTGGCCGCGCCATCCCCAATTTTGGGAGTTATTTCATTTTCACTTTGGGGACTTATTTCATTGGGGAGTTATTGCACGGAGCCAACTCTGATTTAACTCAGAGTTTACCCTGAACTCAAAAACTAGCCCTAAGAGTATCGACTGTATACAAACACGTTTTTGATCCTTCTGATTCCAAAAAAATTTATTTTGTTTTGCCTTTTAGGCATTGTTTTTTAAGATCATTAATACCTTAAAATAAAAAAGTGGTCCTGAATTTCTTTTTACGTACTTTCTTTATTGACTAACGTTAGCTTTGTTCCAAACATTGACCAAACCTTTTTCCACGCTTCAAAAATAAGGTAATTTTGGCCAGAAGATATTGTTCGCCATTAAAAAAAAAAAAACAGATTTCCTTCCTGACAAATACTGCTCAAGAAATTTCTTGGGCGGAAATTCTTTAGTTTGTCAAATGCCGGGTTGGCGTTGTCAGTAACATAAAAAAAATTTGTTTAACTTAGAGTACCTGATTGGGGCCAGTAAGTTAGTTATAAGATAAGTAGGCTAGTTTTATGAAAAAAAAAGAAAAATTAAATTATAAAAAAGAAAAATAATTTTTTAAAAATTTGCCAGACTGACAATTTTTGCCCATAAATCTCTGGAACAATACTATTATTTTCCTTAAGGAATTTCAATTTGGCGTAAAAGTGAAGGGCCAATAGCAAATGAAGTTTTGAAGAAGTTCCCTGCTCTGTTTTAAAATCAAATTACGCGACTTGAAACTGTTGAGCAAAAAAAATGCTGTAATGAATGGCGACGTCAATTATTCCAAACTTCCCGAGAACGTTGAAGTGAATTAATGCATAGTGTTTTATATGGTTTCCACTTATTTTTGCTTCAGAACCAGAAGGGAGGCTCTTAAGCTCCTTCCAGGCACTTTCAAGAGACCATCGTTGTAAGCTGTTGACTGATAACTCTGAAAATCTGTTAGTAGTTTAATGCTACTATAATTGAACGTTTTAATATGTTTTTATAAAGGGTATTCCTGCAACAGCTTAAAGTCGTCGTAAAAGTTGTAAATTTTTAAACCTCGTAATTCTGTCATAATTTATATGGAAAATAAGACGCAGTTTACAACTTTACTTGGACGTTTACGACGACTTTACGCTGTTGCATGAATACCCTTATTATATTTATTTATTAAATGTCTTTTCCTTGACTTTTTAAGGATTTAATTTAGCTTTTTTTAAGGTTCTTAGATCAACAAAATCCTTTCGATGTTGATAACATACTGAAAAGTAGAACATAATTTCTCCCAGTACAGCCCAAACATTCAAAACGCCAACCGTGGTTCGCATGCAATGTGGATAATTGTATAAGGATCATAGAAAGTAGATGTCGTTGAGATAACTCAAATAACTACAATAAATATAATTTTCGATGCAATCGAATCATAAGTGACTCAAGTGAACTTTTCATGCATCAAATTGTCTATTGCATGCTACCCATCATTTCGTTTTAATTATGTTTGGGTGAAGGGAAATTATTATATTTACTTTTTAGTCTATTTTAGGGTGAATATGGTAAGGTAAACCAAGCTTCCTTAATATTTATCAACAGCATTTATCACAATTCGGTTTTAAATTTCGACCACTATTATGGTCAGGTATAATTTTCGAACATATATTATTTCTATATTTATCAATGCAATTGTTAATTAATCACAAATATGTGTGTTCTAACAAATTCTCAATAGCAAATCTATAAATACATAAAGCAAATATTCCCTCTACAGAAATTGGACTCTTTTGTTTTAATGAAATTTAATTATTTACGTTTCTCAATGCTCAATTGTCAATTACAAACTAAATTTGAAAACTTTTGAATTATTTCAAATATTTCACAAAAACAAATATGATGTAAAGGGAAATTAATTTGTTCAAATTAATTATTAATATTTATTGATTTATACCAATAATTGAACACACACTTCATTTAATAATGAAATTATTTTGACTAATATTAAATATAACACTTTAGAATAATTATTATACTGAGCAGTCGTGTCAATTATTATATACATTCCATTTTCCTCTAGCCTCCCATACCACCCACTAACACTGAGTCTGTCTGTCTGTCTGTTAAATTGAACTTTTAATTACAAATCATAAATAAAACAGCCAACGCATGGTTTCCATTATGAAAAGGCGTAAAATCCTTGCGAGTCCTTTCATTAAAATTAAAAACAAAAATTTTTTAACCACATGGCACACCTTTTCTACAATACCTACATTTTATCTACCTCATCGTTCGTTCTGCCTTTGGCATTGAATCGATAAAATAATTCAAATTGGAAAACATTTTCAGGGGAGTTGATATGCCAGAAAAGGCTGGCTGTTTAATGAAATCAAATCATAATAATGTATGTGGTTTGTAATATTAACGTGCGACTACTGTGACTGCAAGGATATAAGCAAAAGGATCGATATTATTAATTCCTATCGATAAAAAAAAATATTTAATTTTTTTTTTAATACTTAACTGGTGATTCCCTTGAAATAATTGGACTTAATTGTCGATGGATAAAAATATACGCATTCACATGAATACAGGAGTGCGGTTTTTGAGTAATTAGCGATTTGGACAACTGAATGCTTTCAATTGGTTTAATTTAATTATTTTTCAGAAATCCTGTTGGTTTTTTTGTGCTGGTCTTTATGGTGAAATTTTACGAAAAGGAACTTCCGTTTTTAATTTTTTTTTTTGATAAAAGAAAAAATTTCAGAATCTGTAAACACCATGTAATAAAGGAATATTTATGTCCTGGGTAACGGAACAATGAATAATAATGAACCATACAAGTGGGAGTTGGCATTGTTCATGTATAGTAAAGCAATATGCTGTATGTATTATATATGTCGTAGTTCGACGACAACGATGACGATATGACATTGCAGAGAAAAGTATTGGAGTTCCCTTAGTTGTTTTTTTGAAAATATGTAAAAACTAAAATACTCAACTAGGTTGCAAGCAGTTGCCTTGTAATTATGTTGCTAAGAATTTTTAAAATGTTCATATGTACCAAAATCTTCCTTCAAGGATTAGTTTTTCAGTGCGAGATCATCCTTGCCTCGGGATTAAGCCAGAGTTAACTGAAAAAATGAGTTTTTGAGTCAATTTAAATTCTAAGTAAACTTAGAGTAAACGCACCAAATTTAGTAAGTTATCTCAGGCAGAGACTAAACTGAAGGCTGTTTCCGTTGTCGCACCATGTCGATTTCCGTATTGAAAGCTATCGAAATCTTTGGAAAATTCAATTTTCGTTGAGGCATCATCTCGATTTTGTTAGTGAAAGTTGTAAAAGGGTGATACCCATAGTGTCTCATCTCACATCAATTTCAATAGATTTTTGACAACTCCGCAAGATAAGGTCAATCCTCAACTGAAAAACTGCTTATTAAGGGTTAATTTACTTTCAGAGCTAAAACTAACAGTGAACTGAAAAACTGGATGAGCGTGAATTTCGCACCATCATTTTCGATTTTCGAAAAAAATGTGCTGCCTTCTGCCGTAAATATTTAAAAAATATCGCACATCTGCAAATTTTACGAATGAAACATTTTCTACAAATTATTAAATATCTTAAAAATGACTGTTGTGATGTATTGGCGTTCAGTTATTGCAGCCATGTGCCGAAAATATAAAAATAAATTGGAAATATGTATTTGCAAATTTTACGTCAAAAACAAACTTTGCGAAACAGTATAGCACTGCCATTTTCGATAAAAAAAAGTTCCTATCGCTTTATCTTTTCTTTTTTTCTATAGGTGTTTCCTTCAGCTTACTGAGAGAGAGAAGAGCAACCATGGGTATGTTTGAGTCCAAATCCAATACCATTAAGAGACATGGGTGACAGCTGGTCCCCAAGTACCCTCATGATTGAAAGTAGGGCGGTCTGTCCAAATACAATGCCGTAAAGAATCACGGGTGACATTTGGTTCCCGTCTGCTAGAAGTCACTTATTTGGATAATGGCCGAGTGCCAAGCCTATTTACATTTTAAAAAAATGTGTAATATGAAACTTTAAACGCTGATCCCTAATCGCCCAGCCAGAAGCCCAACGACTTAATATAATTTCGCGAAATTTACACCTTCTATAATGTATCTAATTTATTGTAACTTAGCCTTCCACCAGTTTTCTAATAAGCATTGGTTTACTTTGATTTAATTCGGAGAGGAAAAATTAACGCGGTGTGAAACAGAATTTCCTTTTAATTTTCGGAAACTTTTCTAAATTGAAAAATTGGGGTTTATGGCTGAGTGCGTTTATCGGTTTCGCCACTCCTGGAAGTGGAAGCAGCGATCGGTGATTTCCATGATGACAATTCAAAAGCCAGGGAAATAGTGCGAGTTAGCAGGACCGTCGATTTTGCAACTGCGTTGGCTCTCTCCTGCAAAAATAGCGGAGAGCAGCTGTATGGTGACGGGACCGAAAACCCAGTGACGGTGCGTCAATAAGACGATTTAGACAGTGTCTACCCTACCGTAGAGAGAGAGAAAAAAAGAAACCTACAAGTTACAATCAAGAAAACTGTGTTTATATTCATTGCATTATGTCCCTAACATCCATAACCTATCTCAAATTGTCAACACCTATAATTTACAAAACATAAATCATACAATTCATCTGTTACTATTCACACACTCACATTTTCCACACCTACTTTTATTTCATTAAATAATTTGACCTCTACCAACAGCAACAACCACAAAGCACAAAATCTCAATACCCAAACTATACACACTCTTCGCTATGGCTCTGCATCTGCTTCGTGCTTCGGGAATACCCGACTGAAAACGAAGACAGAGTCTTTCGTTCTATGTTAATCATATGAAAATAAAATCAGCGGGTTATGTTTCTCAGGTATAATTTCTGTGTGGAGCAAGTAGACAGAATCGAATCTGTCTAAAAAGGCTTATTTTGCTTTGAACTTTGAAGTAGGTAAATTTGAAATTTTTTCTTTGACTGTTAAGTAAGGAAAAAAGCTTCTTCATTTTTTTTTGTTTTTGGAGTTGATTAAAGAGGAGGATTATTTTTTGTTTTCTCATTTATCTTTGGAACTACATATTATTTTTTTGTTGATCGTTCGTTCACCGTCCAGTGGCTAGTAGGTCAACGCTAAAAAATGCAATAGGTAGGAATGCTGGACTCTTTCGCAGAAGTACGCTACTGACGAAAAAAAGGGAATCTCAGTGATTAGTTGTCGTATTGAGTCGAAATAAAAAGCATTTTCTTCTTGTTTTGAAATTGTTTTACAAATTATTTATTTTAAGGTATCGTTTGTGCCTTATTACGAAACTGTAAGAAATGGTTCCAAAATCAAATGTTCTATTATTTTCTTAGTTTTATGGGTTTCTTGATTTTTTTTTATAAATCAATACATTTTTTATTCAGCTTTAATTAAGGTCTAAAAGTTTTGTGATTGATGGTGTACCTATAGCTTTTAGACTACTTATGTTTGCCCTTCAACGTTTGTTTCAAAAATATACCTACAAGCCTTTGATAGATATCCCTATCAGTCTACAATTTTTTGTAATTTGTATTCCTGTAGGTATTAAATAGGTATTTATTTTTGCTTAAGAGAGTTCGTTATTGGTAGCCATGTTTTTATTCACGTTTGTGAAGTCTTGTGTGAAATCTTAACGTTTGATTTCAAGGAGAAATACGCTGTATCATGGGCCTCGTTAAGCTTTTATTTTTGACTGGATAAGAGTAAAAAAATGAATTCAATTTATAACCGTCTACCCAGTTCGTTCGAGGGCCGCACGTCACTGCGAAAACCACGGCCACTGATCGACTGAAAGTACTGGGGAGTTGACAAAAAGCAGAGGCCTTTAAGGATGATGGAAAAACCTGGAAGGGTACTTACTTCTACTATGATTCTCGAAGAAACGAGAGACTTTAGATTTTGGACGTGAATAAAAAGGAAAAGAAAAGTAAGCGAAGACGAAAAAGAAATTTGAAAGGGTAGCAAAACGAAGTTTGAGGGAAAAGAAAGGAAATTTTGAAGAAGGAAAATTAAATTAGTTTAAAACTTGTGGAAAGAACTAAAAAGATTCGTATTTAAGATTGGAAGAAATTGGCAGTTAACGAAACTAAGTATTCTTTTGTTATAAAAGTGAAGTTTTGGTATTATTCTATATTATTCTGTTTTCTAGTAATTAAACTCATTGGTAAACTCTCGTTTGGTCTTTGCTCCGTTAAAAGTGGTTTAAATTACTTAATTTTCTTTCACCGTCACTCTTCGCTCCAAAAGGTTTGTAAATTGTAATTTCCTTTATAAAAGAAAAATGACTGGTGCTCTTTTTATTTTTAATTTTCGATTATCCATTGATAAAACTTATCAATCACCGATTAATTTGATCAGGTGATCCCACCGCCTTATGAGCATAGCTGTGGTGGTGGCACTTTAATTGTCGCTACAAACTGCAATTTTTAAGGTAAGACCGCACTCGACGGAACTGAACTGCAACTTAACTTCAAAATATTTTGTGTATGAAATTGTATGAGCTATATCGTACTATGCGACAACTGAACTTCAAGACGTGACACCATGCGTCACAGTTGATAATCTGACCAACTTTGCCGTGGCCTGAAGTTCCGTTGCCGCAAGTGCGGTATAGCAAGCGCCACGAAACTTTGTGTTTGGTTGTGTGCTTTGTTTTTTTCTGTGACAAGTGGGAAGTCGAGGCCTGCATTTTAGAAAAAATTCGTGTTGAAAATAAAAAAAAGGAGACATTTTATCGGTCAGGAGAGCATATCGTTATTTTGTTGTTTGGAGGTTAATTCAAAAATACCACCACTATGGCATTACTCATGGGTTCATTTATGGGCATCACTACTTTTTTTTTGATGAGTGATTTGATTAGTTAAGCCAATATGTACTGTAGCGTAGCTGCTGTTCAAGTGCGGTACACCAAAAAGGTTCCGTAGAGTACTGTGCAGTGTCGCGCAGTTCCAGTGCAGTTCCGTCGAGTGCGATCCTACCTTTAATTCGCTTCGACTTTGATAGGCCAAATTTACTATTTGCCATTCCTCTAAAATCGCTCGCACCGTGAGTAGCTTTTTTGCTATAATATTCACGTACTAAATTGCAATATGCTGTATTGTGCCGTAAATATTAAAAAATATAGCAAATTTGCAAATTTTACCAATAATTTTTTTTGCAATTTCTTAAAAATGAAAAATGAGGTGCTTTGCACTCATGTTGTGCTGCTATATATGCCGAAAAGATAAAAAGAGCGATTATATGGAACTTTTACAACCAAAAAAAAAAATGTTGCGAAGCATGTAGTTAGCACCGCCCGTTTTGGAGAGCAATACAGCACAACTTTTTTTTTCAAAAAAATAAGATCCGGCCCTATACACTACGTTTACAAGCAGAATCGAAAGCTCGAGTTCAAATAGGGTCGAATATTCAACCCAGGTTTTTCGTTACTTGAGTTGAGTGCTCCATTTTGAGTTGAGTTGAAATGGTATTGAGATTCCAGAAAAATGAATGGCATTAATGTATTTATTTTAATGCAAAGCAAATATAATTGAATTAACACGAGTACTTTACTACACGTATCTATTTAAACAAAACTATACTTGAAGACAAACATACAAATAAACAGACCAAAGTGTATTATCTGTAAAGCCAACTCCTCGACCCAGGTTTTTCGTCACAAATTTCGACTCGACTCAGCTCCCCGAGCGGAATCGAGTCGAATCAAGCTCATTTCAACTCGAGCCAGGTATACAAAGAGTTGAAGCGAGCTTTAAGCTCGCTTCACCACCACATGTAATAGTTAACTCACCTAATTTGGTGAGTTAACTAGAACTACGAGACTAAACTGAGGACTGTTTCCACTGTTACTAAATGCACCCATGCGTTTCGAAGAGAATGGTCACACTGGCCACTTTGTAATATGTTTGGTATAACTTGAAAACTAAGCCGAATTTTACAATTGTGGATGATTTTAAAAATTTTGTAATAAAAAGTTTAGAAGGAAAAGTTAACAACCAAAACAAATCGAAAAGTCAAAATTTTTGTAATTATAATCTAAATTGCGAATAGATTTTTTCGGATCAAAGAAGGACTGAAGACATTCTTCAACAAAATAAAGAAGATGGATGCTTATGACATGTTCAAAAAGCCATTATCATTTACATCTGACAGGGATTTAGTCATTCAATCTTTAAAATTTCTTATCATCTTTCGCAGTTTCTACACGAAAGTCTATATTTTTTTTTTGGTACTTTTCTTTGTATTTAGTACCAAGTCTTATACATATTAGATAATTGGCTCAGCTGTTCATTTTGAAGACCTTAAAGCATTCAAAAATTGCCAGAAAACAAAATTGCGGGCTTACCTTCTTTTAAAATTTTCTATTTAATCGTAATTTCATATTTGATAAAAAAAAAATGAAGCCGAATATTTTAACGAATGTAAAACTCGCCATGTTGTACCAAAAAAGAGGCTTTCGTGCCAAAGCTGCAATAAATTATAAGAAATGGTGAAGTTAGAATGGGTTTGACAATTTTGAATAAAAATGACTTTTTGAATTTCCCACGTTAAAGATTTTTACCTCTTCTTTATTTTGTCCATTTTGTCATTTGTCTTAAGCCTATCTTTGCTGTAAGAAAAAAATTAGGAGCAATTTATTAAAAAACTAGCTGATGCCCGCGACTTTGTCCGCGTTTTCATTTTGAAAAAGTCAAGATAATTATGAAGGCACCTTTATTCATATTTTGTAATATTCTTTAAAAAAGAAAAATAATACTTATGTCCTACCGCATCGATTCCACTTGAACAATACTTCTTCCGCGGTATCAGATATCTATAAAACAATATTATTATCTATAGAATTGCTTTCTAGTCTCAAATCTAAAAAAAAATCTATGATAAAAAAAATCTAGAGAGAATAATATCGCACTACAATAACCAAAACAGAAATCTCGAATGCATTAATCTCGGCACAAAAAAAAATTGGTGGCGTAACAGCTTGAGGAAAACCAGGGCCTAGTGACTTACAACTCTCAACCATTCCTATGTGCGTGATGTTGGCAGGAATGGAGGGGACCTACAATTTTTTGTCGAGTCCGAACGGCACTGTACCTTGCAGCTTGCAAGAGGCAGTACCTCGGAAAAAAATATATTTGTTTTTAGATGGTAGCGGTTGGGAATCGAACCCAAAACTTTGAAATGACAGTCCAACGCACTAACCATTATGCCACCAGGTACAAAGAACGTGTGCATTGCGTTGACCTTGAGTAGGCTCTCTTTGTGATGATTCTTACCACGCTCAGAGAGAAGAATCGTGTGGGAATTGATAATCCTATCGTTAAGTGAAGATTTGTTATTTTGATTGTTATCAGGGTTGTACATCACCTGGATTTATTTACACCAAATAACTTTGTTTTCCCGTTTGTGTCAACAAACCCAGCTCGGAAATGTTGACCTTGATCATAGTACTCTTGGTCATGACACCAAGTTGAGTGAACATCATGAAGCTTTGATTCTTTTGACTCCAATAATGGGTTGGTAGAATGCTGCCTTCAGTTTAGGATGTAGGACATGTGCCTTCTTCATAAGTTAGGCCTTTTGAAGGAAGTAACCTTCGAAATTCGGGGACTTCCTTTTCAAACCAACGAATGTGAGTTTCATTCGCTTCCATGCTTTGCGCTTGGTCTTGTCAGTTTTTTTTTACCTTGAATACCTAACCTACGCGTCAGAGTGGGAACTAACTTTTGGTATATGTATGTATCAGCATCATATTTACCACATTTAAAACACCACGATCCCGAATATAATGTTGCAAAGCACCAAAAGATCTCCTTTAATGATTGCCTCATGCTTCAGTAGTAATCGCTGGTTCATCATCAGTCATCACCTTCAGAACCAGATCGACAATTTGGAGCGCTTAAAGCCTCTCTTGCATATATTTTTGCTTCGCAAAATGTATGTATGTACCTTACGTTATATACATAAATATGTACATATGTACATAACGAATTTTTGAAATTTAAAATTTTTATAACTAAAATTCATATACAGAAATACATATATGTATGTATTTGACAATGTAGCAAAAATTATTATTTTTATTTTCTTTGTTGAGTGAATATTTCGTCATAATATTGCATTTGGCAACCTTCTTGTGCTTGAATTTTTATAAAATACATCCTATAATGACCGCTGACCCAATAAAACTAAGTTAACAAAAACCGCATCTCAATTTACCCAATAGTTTTGGCGTGATGCGAGGACAACGCGTATATCGAGTTACTATTTTATTTACATATTATGATATATGATGATATAGAATCCTTTGATTTTTCAATTTTTTCATAAATATTTTTAGACCATTGATTTCGACAGGAAATTTAATTTTGAACTAAAAGTTGTATAATAATTTCTTATAAACTACCCAAATGAGGTACCAAAAATAGTTCGTGACCTTGAAAAAATAACTTGAACAAATCGTAAACTAGAGCTGAAGATCTATGGGCCTTTCAGGTGGTATTAATTTTTTGCAAATTTTCCATTAATGAGGGGCTAAAAATCGCGTGTGACCTTGAAAAACTTTAAGCCTTGATTACAAGTTATCTAGGGCTGACCAATTTCTAGAACTAATCGACCTTTTCTGACCAATTACTGACCAATTCTTTTTTTCAAATTCCCATTATATGAGGTGCTAAAGGTTCAGAGCTGAATTTATTAGCATTTTCGGTTTGAGTATGCTCATATGTCCCAAACAAACATTTAATAATAAAAATCCTTGATCAAAATTGGTCCTTGTGTGAAGGTATGTATATTTAATAGCCTATTAATCTTTGAAAAAGTTCAGAGCTCAATCTTAGCTACACCAAGCACTGGTCAACTAATAAATGATTAAGTAATTTATATTCCAGCAAAAACCTTATATAGGTAGGTATAAAGTTAAAGCTTTAATATTAATTTAAATTTTAGGAAAATGCATTTCGTTTAAATTTAGTGTTTTGAATTTCTATTGCAAATAAATAATAATTCCTTCTACATTGCTGTTTCGTATGAAAATTCACAAGAATATTATTTACTTATTTTGTTTTGCAGTACAGTAGGTTACCTCTTTCTGTACCTTTTATATGTGACGCAAAGTGTTAATATTAATTTTCATAAATTTCAAATACCAGATATATACAATACATACACATTGCCATGGAATTAGAAAATGAATGACGCATTTAGTTGAAATTATTGTGTGTGACAGTAGTTATGTGGAGTTCAATATTTCCGGGACCATTACAAAAACCACAACAAATAATATTGTTGAAGTGTTTCGCAACCTTTTCTACCGTGTTTGCATTGTTTTTGTCCTTCATATACGTTTCATGCTTCAATATAGCTATTAATATCCTTTCAAAATGCACAACAGGATTCTACGAGGATTCATTTTTAAAGAGCACATATAGATACAATATTCAAACAAAACCAAAGCAAAACAAAACCGTAAAACTGAAGAGCTTGTCTAATAATAAGTTGCCAATTATATTCGGATAGATAACTTTTAATAAACACATATAGCAACATAAAGTTCAGGCAAAGGCCCCTCGTCACACATGTGTATAGAGCTTATGACTCCTCTCCATTCTCTTCACACAGCACACTGCTCTGTTGGGTTAGGATTTTCTGGGATAAATACCACGATATACAGGACATATTCTCACCCAAAAAAGAAGAGATAAATGTACCATGGTAATATTACAACATAGTTTCCCTCCTTTTGGCAGAGTATCCCAGGATAGCATGTCCTTTCGAATGTAGTTGTCGCTTTGTATTGTGAATTATGAATACCAGTGGTTACGAGAAATTATTACGACCCACAAATACACACGAGACACATACATACACCATTATTAAACACATAAACAAAGATTCCATTTTAGGATGTATTTTGGTTTACGTAAATTAAATTCATATTCAGATGAAACCGAAACACTATCTCTGGGTTTTGAATATTGGCTCACCTCACAAAGACAATAGAGGCCCAGATTGGAATTAGGAATTAGCCTGAATCCAAAACAATGCTAGAGCTCATGACTGTATAATATTATAATAATAATCAAGGAATATTATACAAGAGATGCAGAAAGCAGGATAAATTAAATGTTCAAATTCATGTTATTTACACTGACTATAAGGTATTTGTCTTTTCATTAAGTTCATTTATGAAAAGGTGATAAACATAAAGCCCTCTGCGTGTCTATGTGTGTGTGTGTGCTTAGAAGAAGAAACTTGGCATGTTTAAGTAGGCGTTGATAATGTGATTTCAGTGGGAATAATTTGAATATGGCACTATATCGCTATGCTGATAGGGGGGCGGAAGTGAAAATAAGTTATTTGCATAAAGAAGGAAGAAGGTAAACGTATTCAACAATTCTACAAGCTAAGGTAGTGATTTCGTAATACGAATTATCAAAAAGTCAACAAGTAAATATTTTCTTCGAAATGAAAAGATTAACTTCTGGTATTAAGACTAAAGATGCATAATTAAGGTAAGTCTAGTGGTCGCAGGGATTTAATTTCCTCTGGATCATAGGTGGAAGAAGTCGAGAACACTATATGTTCCGAAGGTGGTGGGACATGAATCCATATCACACTTATCGAAAAACAGATATACTTTTAGGTACCAGCAGGAACTCCTTGCCTCCGTATAGGCTCAAGGATTCTACAAAGCTTGGTTTATTAATATGCCATTTCAATTTCTTACTTACTTACTTACTTAGATCCTGGAACTTTACGGACGCGAAATTCACCTTCCGGGACATAGGGTCTCTACTACTTCTACACATCGTGTACGGCGCCAGAAGATATTCTTCAGTTCAGCTCGCTCCAATTCTTCCCCAATTGGGCTAATTCCTCTTCGACTGGTTCTTCATCAAGTACTTCTAGGTCATTGCACCTGTCTGCCTTGCTGCTTGACTCGCAATACTATCGTTGTCTTTTCTAAACGTATGTCCAATTCACTGCCACCTACGTTTTCGTATGAAAGAGTCAATGGTTTCCTGACCTTTCCTGGCATGAAGTTCATCATTAAAGATACGGTTAGGCCAGACAATCCTCCAGATGTTTCGCAGGCATCTATTCACGAACTTTTGCAGCTTTCTTATGACAGGTGCTACTTTCCAAGATATGCACCCATAAAGAAGCACAGATTCAACATACGAACAGCCGTTGCTTGATATTTTGGACAGTATTCCGAACGTAGGCTTTGTTTTCCCGATTCGGCTGATTCTAGTTCGTTCTCACCACTAGGAGAACCAATACTGTCAAGATATTGGAAACTCTCTTCCATGGTTGTCTTGAAATATATCTTTAGATAGATGAGGAAGTTCCAAGGCTGATTGGTTTTATTTTTGTCGGATTAATCTTATGCCGAACAATTTCAGCTTCTCTCTCCACCATTGTTGTCATTTCATGGAGATCCATGATCCTATAAGAGAGTAAGCATGCGTGTCGACTATGTAGTCTAGATGTTGAGGTGTAATTGCAGATTCCACTAAATTCCTCCAGGTGCATTCAGTACAACATGAATAGTATTGGTGATCGATATTAAGCTTGTCTAATCCCACTTTGAATTCCAAACTCTTTTGACAACTTTCGTTTATGCAGAGCTTGACATATGGAACCATTCTATGTAGCCTTTATAATACCAATCAATTTATCCGGGATGCCCCTCCTACGCAAAATAAGCTAGATAAGTTCTCTATTGACACTATCGAACGCTTTTGTGAAGTCGATGAACAGCAGGTAAAGTTATGATCGGTATTCAACGCACTGTTCGATGATGATCCGCTAGATATTGATGTGGTCCACACAGGAAGATCCAGTGTGGAATCTTGCTAGTTCATCACCAAGAGTGTCTTCGAGGTGGTCCCTTATTCGCTCTAGGACAGATTTTGCTATTATGTACTTTGACTAAAGCAAACTTCACGCAAATTCCTCTCCAGTTTTTTCACTGCGCAAGGTTTCCTTTCTGTGGGATTTTGACAATAATTCCCAAGGTTTCTCAATGAGTGGGTGCAGAAGCTTACTGGATGTTGTTGGCACTGCTCGTAAAAGTTTTTTGGAAATACCGTCAAGTACAACCGCTTTGATGTTCTTCAGTGCTCTGGTTGCGATTAAGATTTATTCTCTACTGGGGGATACAGCGCGAATTAAGGAATTTGTTACAACGGACGGGTCATTGGGTGTTGGGCTCGCTTTATTGGTGAAAACGCGGGATAAAACCGCAGAAAAGTGCTTCCAGTTTTAGAACTAGTTCTCGTCCAAAACTAGCAGTGATCCGACTATGTCCTTTACCAGATGCTGTTTAGAGCTTTGGACACCTTTAAGTTCTTTGAATAAATTAATCAAACTTGGTAGCGCAACAGTTCGAAGAGAACCAGGACCTAGTGACTTACAACTCTCAACCATTCCTGTTTGCGTGTTGTTGGGAGGAATGGAGAGGACCTTCAATTTTTTTCCAAGTCCGAACGGCCAGATGAGAAGCACTTTTCCTGACATCGAATAATCTTAGAGAATTTGTCAGTTCCTCTCAAGAGTCGGTAGCTCGGAAAAAAACATTTTTGTTTTTAGGTGGTAGTGGCTGGGAATCGAACCCAGACCTTCGGCATGACAGTCCAATGCACTTACCAATATACCACGAGGTACTAAAAGACCTTGGGTTATATTGTAGACGGTCCTACTGTCACACCTACTTGCGATCTCTTTTGCATCTGATGCCAATGTGAAGACTCTTATTCTTCTCTCCCTGCTGGTTGAGTAGACACAATAGGAGTTTTGAGCTGGTTTTTTTCTTCGATCCTAGCCGAATTTTCTTCGGAATGCCAGGCACTGTTTCTTCCTTACGACCGACCTTTCAGCACCTGATATGAAAACATTTTTCACAGCACATCAATAGTTTTCGGTGGAGGTAAGCTCCGTGCTATTGATTGCTCTCAATCCTTGTGAAAGCTGGTCCCCTAGTTGTGGACGGACTGTGGGATCCCAAAGTCTATCGGTATTAAACTTGGGCATTTGGGTGTTTTTGGATATCCGAACTGCAGCTTTGCGTAATATTACGAAAGCAACCATCAGATCGTGATACCGGTCATTCTCATGACTTTCCCCTTCTCTTACGAACTTCTTGGTGACAGTTTCTAAAACTCCAACTGATAATTAATCAATTTGGTTGAAAGTTGCTTGTCTGTCCGTCAACACCCAACTGACTGTGGCACGTTTTGTGCTTAAACATAGTCCCTCCTATTTCAAGGAATTGGTCATTGCGGTTACTAACACCAAGCTTATCCATGGCATACCTGGGCCCATCATTGTCATTGCCAACCTTGGCATTCAAGTCTCCCTGTACTGTACCATTATGATGTCTCCACTGGTGTACTATCAGAAGCAGCAAGCACTGTAGATGCTAACGCAAACTCTAGTCCAGAACCTAGCTTTCATGATACCGCTATTTTGGAAACCATCCAACGTCAGATTCACGACAACTTCCAGGTACCTCTCCGGAGTAGAGTAGTACAGATGTGGGTGAAGTTATTAACGCCTTTTAAAATTTTCAAAAAAAAAAGGTTGTGCTGTTATGTGCCCAACTTGTGCTGCCATGTGCTGTATTTTAAAAAAAATCGTACTAGGGGTATGGTTCTAATAGGGGTACCCATTTTTTAGCGTGAATGAAGCACCACCATTCTCGATTTTCAAAAAAAAAAATATAAGATTGTGCTCAATTTGTGCCTTAAATATTTAAAAAACTTCGCAAATTTGCAAATTTTACGAATGAAATTTTTCAAATTTTGTAAAAATTAAAGTTGTGCTGTTTTGTGCTTCGTTTGTGCTGTTATATTCCGAAAAAATCATAAATTCACACATTTGTAACTTTTACGGTCAAAAAATTATTTTGCGAAGCGTGAAGTTAGCACCGAAATTTTCAATTTTCAGAAAAAAAATTGTGTTCAACTTCTGCTGCCTTTTGCCGTAAATATAAAAGCTAATATTCGAAATCGTACGGATGAAAATTTTCAAATTATGCAATTTTGTAAAATATGAAAGCTGTGCTGTTTTGTATATTCCATATTCTGAAGAGATCAACAAAATCGCATATTTGTAATTTCTGTAGCCAAAAAACAGTTTTGCGAAACGTGAAGTTAGCTGCGAGATTTTCGATTTTCAGGAAAAAAGAGATGTGCTGTATTGGGCTCAACTTGTAAATGTTTAAAAAAAAAATTGCTATTTTTGGGGATGAAAATTTTTTAAATTTTGCAATTTTGTAAAAAAATTAAAGTTTACGAAAATTTTTCAGATTCTGCAAATTTGAAAAAATGAAAGTTGTGCTTTTGTTTTATGCTCAGTTTGTGCTGCAATATACCGAAGAGATAAAAAAATAACATATTTGGAAATTTTACGGCAGAAAAAAACAATTTTGCGAAGCATGAACTTAGCACCGCCATTTTCAATTTTCCAAAAAAAGTTGTGCTGTATTATGCTTAACTTATGCAGCCTTGTGGCATAAATATTTTTAAACAATTCGCAAATTTGCAAATTTTACGGATGAACATTCTTCAAATTTTGCAATTTTGTAAAGAATCCGAAGGTGTAAAAATTGCATAATCGCAAAATTGCAATTACAATTTTTTTAAATACAGCACAATGGCAGCACAAGTTTGGAACATTACAGCACAATCTTTCTTTTTGAAAATCTTAAATGGCGGTGTTAGTTCACGCACATGTAGTACAGTACGAGTTGGAGACCTAAATTTCCCCGAAATCAAGTATCTAACTAATCCCTTCCGTTTTCAAGAAAAGGTCTTCACGTTCCAGAAACCAATGTTTTTCCGTCTGCAATAGCCAAAAGTGTTATCATTTCTTATCCAAGGCGTAGTGCTGGTTTCGTTAGCAGTTTTCATTTAAATGAAAAATGCTAACCTCCATAATCCACACTATAACAGCCATATTATTCACTCAATTAATCCGGTTTTAAATTTACACCTTGGTTAAAAGAGAGTTAAGTCTCAAAAGTTCAACCCAAGCGCATAATATTCACTCTTTAAACTCGGTAATAAACCCTATTTATTAAACTTTGTCGCGAGTAACCCGATTCAATTTTAACTGCTCTCCAGGGAGCTGTTAAAGTAGTTTAACCCGGGTGTAAACTAGATTTTCAGTACATTCACTCATTTTAGCCAAGCAAAGTCATATTTGAAGTTATTAAAGATAAAATAAAATAAAAGCTACAAAATAAGGCTTTATAAATGAAATGGTGATGTCTTCGTCGTCAGAAGATGTATTTCTGGACCAGATGGGGAATTAACGCACGATATTTAAATGTTTAATATTTTCGATTTGGGAAAAACTTTTTCCTCTTTTTTTATCATTTCCCGCTCGGTGTTATTGCTTCCGTAACCACCACCTTTTATTTTGCGATTCGACATTTTTTTTGTATCAATTTATTAATTGAGATAAATTAATAGACAATAATTTCACTGTTTTGATTTGTTTTTCAAACGCCAAATCAGGATTTTCAAATTTTGAACGATAAAATTTGAATTATAACAACAAACAGGAAACACATGCTGGCAAATGTCAAATTATTGACATTCCGTATGTTTAAAATCGGTGTATAGTCAAGTTTAAATAATTTTACATCCGGTTGTAATGTATTTTAAATCCATCGAGTTTAGTGCGCGTTTTGAATGAATATTATGAATATTATATTGAAAAGTTTAAAAAATGCGAGTTAATAGGACAGGTTTAAAATTCACTTAAACCTTACTTACACCTGGAGTGAATAATATAGCTGTAACTAAACCCTTTGAATTTGTAGTTTAAGCCTATTGTATTAACATATATAGGGATACGCAGATAGTTGCCCGGGGACCACCACGAAGAGGTAAAACAAGCACTTCATCGTGGCTGATTGTTGCGCTACTGGTTTTGAGCAAGCAATAGTTTCCCAATCAGGCACGATGCAAGTTGCGGCAATTTCTTACTGTTATACAGAAATTAATACCCCCCCCCCCCTTTCGCACCACAATTCCCTTCACCAAAACATCTCATTTTAATTGACATTTAACTCCGGCTAAATGTTTCGCCCCTAAAAAAAAACTGGTCCTTTGCCTAATTTTCTTATTGATTTTATTGATTTAAATTTAATTTATGTAAATTGTTTACGTGGTCAACTTATTTTGGTGGCTTAGTTTTCCTAATGACTTCACCACATGCCATATATAAAATAGCTCGCATCTCAAATTATTGTAATTTGAAGCTATTGAGACAGAATACATTATATGACTGTGCGTTGCTCTTAGCAATAAAGCCTAAAAACATACTCTTGGAAAATTCTGATTAATAGACCCATTTATTTCTGAGTTTCGTTGTTATCATTTTTTGTTTTGTTTAAGTTGTTTTTATTTTTTTTTTTTGAAGAAGGCGTGCCACAATAAAGCAAAAATAAATAAATAAATACTTATCAACTTTCCCAAAGAGTATAACATGTATATTTTATTCAACACATTACCATGGGAATAGCTAAATTAATGGAATTCCTAAAGTTTATGTTGTTTCAATTAAAATATATAAAAGGAAAATGTCATGGACCTTATTTTTCCATAGAAAATAGGCCAGCAAAAAAATGTTAATGGACATCCCAAAAAAAAACCTATGGAATAACAAAGCCATTTAAGTTCCAAAAAACAAAAAAAAAAGGTCACGACAAAATAAACAATTTGAATGTCAACATCAACATAACTTAAATGTAGGTACCTAACCTACCTAGTTTGTTATTTTTTTGTCTTAAATAAATTATTATTTATTTACTCACATCAAAATGCAACGTATGTAAATAAATAAGAAAAAAAGGACCTCAATTAAAATGAGTTGATTTATAGCCAACATTTTTCTTTAATTATTTACTCCATCAGCAACACAACGACTACACTGTGCCATCGCAGAGCATCATGGCTTTCCTAAAATACGTAACATAATCAACCCTTGGAGACATAAAAAGGATGAAACATGACTGTGAAGGCTTTCGGGACTTTGAATTAAATACTTTCAGGTATTTATGTGGGCTGTTTCGTAATTTAGTTGGTAGAAAAAACCTAATACCGGAACCGGATCCTACTCATATTTTATATTTTTTGTTTTTTCTAAGCGTGATATTTATTTCATTTTTTTGTTTTCTTTGTTTGTGGCTTAAGCCTTTTCTCCGATTTATATTAACATAACCTCTGACAAAAATTAAGTCGAAAAGGCAAACAGCATTTTTTGTTCTTTTTTATTTTGAAATTGAAGACGCAATAAAGTAAAAGAGGTTAAGCATCTTAAGCTAGTCAGCGGGGTCGTTGACAAAGTTGTTTCATTTTTGGTGTTAGATCCTTGTATATTTGCTCACGCAGCAAGATAATTTACTGCTAATGATAAAATAGGGCACAGGATACATGTTTTACCACTAAAGAATGCAGATGATTATGAGGATGAGCAGATTTAAGGAAGTTGGTATTTTAGGGAAATATTTTAATAAGATATTTATAACGCCTGAGCTGATTTCCTTGCTAATTAGGCATAAATATTTTAACGCACATTTAAGCAGTTAGAAGGAGTTATATAATAGTCAAAAATATTAAAATTAAAGAAGTGGTTTATTACTGATTCCACTGATATCTGCAGTCTTAGTGTTCAAGGAGATCGAAGAGTCTCGCTATCGAAACAACACCCAAAATTTAAAATAAAAGCCAAGCAACTGGCTGCAGGTTTTAAGACCGGGACGCAGGTTCTTCAAAATAGCAAAAAGGTAACCTATAGTCACCAAAGCACAAGGAATATTAGATGTACCTACCTAAGCAGCATTTCCAGCAGCTGTGAAATGGACATCAAGTATAGTGACTAAAGACAATTCGCCTCCAGTCAATGAAGACTCAGTATAGAAGAGGTACATTTAGCTCTGAAGAAGCTTAAATATAATAAGGCTACCGGGTCTGATGTTTTAACAGCAAAGCTCTTCAAATACGGAGAGAGGATGTGTTGAAAGGGTGCTGCAAAATCATCAAACTATTTTGGAAGAAAGAAACCATGCCTGAAGACTGCAGCTCTATCAGCTGCATATGTATGTCCCATATTAAAAAAAGGCAATTCTATGTCCTGCAAGGACTATCGAGGCATATCCCTGCTAAACGTCGCATACACTTTGTGGGCGTCCTAATCCATTGTGAAACACTATGATTGACAAGTATCAGCCTAGAATCCACAGTGAAAAATCCTGGAAAAGACCAATAAATTTCAAGTCGAGACTCACCATCTATTCATCGACTTCAAAGCCCTATATGATACCATTTATCGTGAGGAAGTGTATAATATGGTGATGGGTGAACCTGACATTCCGGGAAACTGATCAATAAATGCTTCATGACATTGGAAAATACACGGTTCGTGGTGTGAAACTATAGGGAAAAGCTGTTGCAAACATATTCAGGGCTTTCGCAAGCAGATGCGCTATCATATACTATTTCTTCCATCTCGTTTTGGAGCAAATAGTGCACAGGGCAGGCATTATACTGAGGGCACTAATATCAACAGATCTATCTAACTTCTAGGTTATACCGATGATATCGCCACCATAAGACCCTCTCAACGGGCCGTTATAGAGTCTTTCAGCATTCAAAATACATTATATCAACCAAGAATGAAAGATCTGTCAACCGGCTAGGAAAAAATGTCAATGTTGTCACCAACAACTTTGAAGTAGATAAGGAGTTCATTGTTCTTCTTCCAGAGAGTAAACATCAATCCCACGAGCGACGAAGAATTGCCCTAAAAAACCGGAGCATCTTCAGTTTGGCGCAACATATGTGTTCAAAATTGCTCACACGAAAGGTGAAGGGCCCGCTCTATAAAACCATTATACTGTTAGCTTTTCTTTATGGATTATGGTGCTGAGTATTGACCGCTAATCAGAAACGAAGAGATGATTATGGGCTCTTCCCAAAATAAAATCTCTTTGACGGATATTTGGTCCTTTGTGCAAGAAGGGTGAGTGAGGAGAAATTACAACCACAAACTCCATGAGCTGTTTCAAGATTTGAAAGCTGTCCATAAAATCAATTCATATTGACAACATTAGATCGAACATATCACGCGAAAGGACAGTAATGCTCCAGACAAGAGAGTCTTTGAATCCAATCCCAAGGTTCTAAGGAACGAGAAGGACCAAATCTCTAGATTAAAGACCAAGTCATTGCAGATGCTAGAAGGCTTGGTTTAGATGACTGAAAGCAGTGTATTCGGGATCGTAGGTGATGGAAGACCGTCCTCACCAATGCCGTATCTCAGGATGCGCACGCCCCTTCTTGGAGCCACATAAGTAAGTAAGTAATATCTCGAGGAGTGATCTCTTATTGGATTTCTGTAAATCTTGCGATTTTACAATTATAAATGGCAGATCCAAAAGTGATTTACGTGGCAAAAAAAACTTGTTTAGCTGTACAAGCTGCTCCAAAAAATAGCCAAAGAAGACACTGATGCGTTCCCAAAATAAAATGGTTTAATCATGGATGTGAAAAGGCTGGAGATAAGGCGTTCAGATTGCTTAAATTATTTCGAAAATTCAACACGGATGTATTCAAGAAAATGTACTTGACAGCCAGTAATAATTTTAAACGCATTCATTTTGTTTCGAAGAAAAATTATTTTGCCCAGCTAGTCCAGGAAGCTTCAAACGCAAGTATTGCTTAATAATACAGTCCCTGTAGTGAAGTCCCGTAGAAATTTCCGTATTGATTTATCTAACCACCAGAATCGTTTAGAGTACATATAGAAAAGTCAGAAAAACTTGGGTAGACATCACCGTATACTGGACGGGTTTTTTTAGACGCCATTTTCCAAAATGGCCGACAAATAGTAGTATAATTTGTATGGAAGAATGGAAACATCTCCATAAAAACTAAACCACCAAACCGATTTTGATGAAATGATCAGACATGATAAAAAACCAGATGAGAAGCCAACATAATTAATTTTCGCCCACTGCCACGCCCCCTTTTTTGAAAAAGTAATATATTCGTCAAAATTAATACAAATTCGGATGTTACTTTAGTTAACCTTATTAAGATATTTTAGTTTGGAATATAAGCTTTACAAAGTTCCTACCACGCCTATTTTGTGGGCGTTTATTATTTTTTGACTTATATGGAGTGCGTTTTAGTAATATAAAATCTGAACCACTTCACCCAGTGTAATGAAGTCACTGACTTCACTACAGTTCTAAGTGGAACCCTCACAGGTGACAATGATAGCAGGGATGCATTAATAATAACTAGTATCGCCCCGTGGTCGAAATTCGACCTTTCTCTATTAATGTTTTAATGGCAACATATGAATATAAAAATAAGATTCTGTCAGAGTGATTGGCTATATCTTTCAAATAAAAAAAAAAATTATGAAAATACGATGCCATTAAGTCAGTTAAAAAGGTAGATATAGAAAAGTGTTTACGTATTAATATATAGATAATAATAAACAACAATAACAAAGAACTTCAAACGTGCTAAATGTGCTATGTGCCTCTATACACACACTTGGGGAGCAACTGGGAGCTGCACTTTATCTACAACAATTTTATTAAGGCCCTCATACTTACAGACGGTCAATTCTCGATCAGTGAAACTGTGAAGTGATAAATATGATAACCCCTTCACGCCAAATGCGATCCTCGAAGTGTGAAAAAATGAAAACAAATGCTTTCATTTGATGATTCTTTTATCACATCACAATCAATTCATTCTGCGAAAACCTGTGAAAAGAAAAATGATAAACAGAAATAAATTGTGCTCATTTGATACACCCTAGTCGCCATCTTGGTCTTTCTCTGACGTCACAATCATCTTTTTCTATGAGCAAGTGGTGGATTTTTTTCATTTTAATACTTTTAAGTACTGACTTTGACAGCTGTTTCTCATAATGAGTTCCAGGAATCGCCTGCCGCGTGCTTATGAAGTGATAAAATGATAAAACTCTGTGAAAACTGAAATAATAACTTTGTTTTCATTTCACAGTTTCACAGATCGAGAATTGACCCCCTGTACTATTTTGTTCATTATATTTCTTGAAGAACTGGATAAAGTGCTATGCGGTGGAATTTAGTTTGCTGGAAGGAGGTTAAGAGGGCTTATTTATGTGGATGATATAGTCCTGTTATCGGACTCACCTCAAGAACTTAGTTAGTCGCATGATTTTGGACCTTGGAGATTACATTGCGAAATTGAATCTCACTGTGAATTTAAGAAACGCCGAAGGACGCTGTGCCCGAAATGAAAGATGGAAATTTGCTGGGGAAGAAATTGAAATCGTTAAAGAGAATCAGTATCTTGGAATGAAAATATCGTCCAACCTTAGCTTGAAGAGTCATCTTGCCAAAAAGCTTCAATTAGCAAAAACAGCGCTAAATAGCACAACATGGAAATCCTTCATCAGTTCAAGTACTCTTAATTTTAGTGCCAAGTAAAAACCATTTGAGGCAACTTTGAAATCAGTTTTGTTTAATGCCGCGCAAGTTTGGGGATATGAACAAAGTGAAAAAGTTGAAAAACTGCTAAGATTTTTTCTGAAAATATTTTTTGAACTGCCGTCTAACTCTCTAACTATATGCTTTTACTAGAAATATGAATATCACCTCTGTCTATCACAACTCTTTATATCAATTTCGTTATGAAAGCAATGGCTCATCCTGCGAACCATCTCACAAGGCTTATTGTAATGCATGCTATTGTGTCGAAATCATTATTTTTCAAAAAGTGACAGCTTTTGGCAAGAAGATACGACTTGCATATTAATGTTTTGGTTGATAATTTCAATGATTGGAGAGAGCATTTCATCTATTAGGAGATTGGAGGAGAAACCTTGAGAGATGAGTTCAAAGAACATCAGGTGCAGAAGTCAGTCTACAGACAATATTACTGCACACTTAACTATGACTTCACAGAATGCAACTACTTCCGGGATGAAAATAGCTCCTTTGTTATATCAACCGTCTTTAAAGCCAGAAGAGAACTGCTTAATTTGAATTTTAAGCCACGCAAGGATGATCGATCTTCCATTATACTGCTCTTAATGCAACCTTGGAGCTCGGGAAGACGTATTTCATTTTTGCAATGTGCCCTATCCTTAGAAAGATCAGAAGAGTTTTCTTTGACTGCACAAAGCTTACATTGGAGACAGCATTGGATATTCTGAACGGAAGTGAGAGATTTATGTGTCGTTAAAACACTTATTGAACTTGTGACCTCTTGTGTTTATTTTATTTCAAAAAACAACAACTATTTCGTCGAATCTTTCATAATTTAAAATTATTAGGAAGCTTTACCTAAGCTATGCACAAGGAAGCCTAATTGATATTATTGCGAAAGGTTTCCATTTAAATAAAAAGATTTTTTCAGCTTCAGTTCACAAACTCAATGGAAGCCTAAGGTATCAAAGTAATAATACCCAACCAAAAATTGAAACCAAAAATCCAGTTTTTAATAAGAAATTGTGGTTTCCAGCCGGTGAAGCTGCAGGTGCGTTAAAATTAAAAGCCAGTCATGTATCATAGTAACTTATAAAAATGTAGCTTTATTTTTGAACCACAGATATTGGTGCGTATGTATATACAAAATTTAATATACACATGTGTAATTGTGTACATTGTACATAAATATATTTCATATTGTACTCATAAGTTCATTTTAGCTTTATTGCCTCCCCCATAACCAACAGATTTTCCGTTTTCCTCTGCCTGAACAGCAGATTTTTTCATTAAACACAAATAATTATAAGTCATCTCTCGGAAATCATTTAAAAAGCAATAACATTTCAAAACTAGGCAATTTGAATCCCTTGGCTGCTGGTGTTGAATATTTGTTTTTTGTATATTACTCGTTTCATTTTTATTAGAAATGTAATTGCTTCTCACACCAACAACTGGTGGAACTGCTGAAAATTCGCGACAATGCTACATTCATTCCGCTCTTAGCACACAATAAGGGAAAAATTTGCCGCACTGCTGCTGCCAGACTCCTTTGGAAAATGTATTTATGTAAAATAAAAAATTCACAGTCTGTACGTTTTTCATGGCTGGAAGGTCCTGCTTTCATGAATTCGGTGAAGTTCTTAAAAGCAAACAGTGGTGGTCCCCCTTTCACCTTCATATAAATACACACAACCATCAACATTAAGGTTTATGATTTCCCTTATAGCAATTTGTTGTTTTATAAGTCCTTTAGGGATATTAAAAACAAAACCACAGCCAACTAATACCAAAACGTCCCATTATTATACAAAATTACCCTAAGAACTTGGTTCAACAAATAAATAAATAGCAGACTCATCAGCTCCATCATCAGTTTCAGTCTTCAGACAGCAGAATATATTGTAAAATATAGCGGAAATGGAAATGCAGACACTTTCAGTTCGATTATTAATTTATATTCCATTTGCCTCTTGCTATTGTTTGGCCAGGACAGGACTCAAAAGATCCTTTGGTTTGTGTTATTTGTATTGGAATTTCATCAAAACGTTAAACTCTTAATCCTAATAGAACACAATTAAATATTCATAAAGCAAAGTTCGTTTTTTTTTTGTGTTTTGTTCCTGAGTCGTCCTTTTGTTTTCTTAGAAATTGATATTATGTGCGAGGAATTTATAAAATGAACAAAAAAAAATATTGAAAATGTTTTTGCGCTTTGCTTGGGCCAGCATTTGATGTAAGAAATTTCTATACAACAACAATAAAGTGGAAATTTTATTGAATATTTATCAAATTCAAAAGTGTTTTCTCGTGCAAAAAAGGAGCGCAAATTATCCTATTTATCTTGCTTATTAAATGTTTATGAAATATAAATCCATTTTCTAGACTTTTTGCTTCTGACATTTTGATTTGTTATGAATTTTAAAGGTTCTTTGAATTATTATTTGAGATGTAATGCCTTAGCTATAATTCATACAATAATTAAATTTACTTTTGCAAGACTACAGAAGTAACAAAGGAAAGCAAAAAATTAGCACTTCCCGTAATACATTATTGAAAATAAACATAATGCCTTCCATGCACAGTAGAAATATTCCCATAACACTGTCACTGTGTAACAAAATTTCAAAAAATATTTTTTTTTATGTACAATTTTGCATATTTTATGGTTGGAACATGTCAGCTCTATACGAAAACACCAAAAGTTCTCCTTAATTGTTAGATTTCCCAACAGAAGTTTGTACTTTTGAGCATTTATGCACTTCTGCTAGTATAAAATAAAAATGTAGGAAGAACTTAATTCAAATGTTACTTCAAATTTTAATATCCTATCATAAATGCCGGATCAAAACAAAAAATATTGGTACTCCTACACGTGTTCAGAAGTGGGAATATATCAAGGTTTTTCTATTATGAACTTGGGAATTGTCTTTTACTGTGTATTGTATCCCACACGTAGTTAGTCATTCTCAATAGATTGCCTTTTTATTTGCACGGTTACTTGCCTACTTTGTAAAGACACCACTCCTCTCATCATTCCAAAATGACGTGTGACATGTTGTCATATTTTTTTCCATTTTTTGTACCACTTATGAAAAATGTATATGAGCAACTGATACATAATTTTTCTTCACTATAATTGCACCATATATAGCATATTGTTCTGACATCTTTTTGCAAATTATGACAAAATTCAAGACAGCAAATTAACTTGCTCATTCTTTTCTGGTCAACTAATTCAAAACACCTTTACATTATATAACTTCGTATGAATCATTGGCTTTTAGAATTGATGTGGCCAGGTTTGTGGTAGAAATTTTTACAAATTTGATAGTTGCGTCGTGTAAATTCAGCATTGGTCTGAAAACATACTGGATCAGTCAAAACACTTTTGATTCATAAAGCTTGGTTTACAGTGTCCGTGTGCAAAAAAAATCAATGCAAATATTTTGCTCGCATGCAAAAAATTATTGAGATGAAACAAAAAATTAATATCTTGCATGATTGGCCTAGTTTTATGCAAAAATGTCATGCAAAACAATTGACCGGCAATTGTTTTGCGTGCGAGAAAATAGTGTGGTGAGTAAAAAATGTTTTTTGTATGCAAAATTAATTGCTTGCATGGTTGGTTCACAGTTTCATTGGAAAAAAAACAACCATTGCTGTTATGGAATGTCATGCAAAACAATGGACCGGAAACTGTTTTGCATGCGAAAAAAATGTGGTGCATACACTTTTTATTTGGATGGTCGGTTTACACTTCCAAAAAATAAAATATATTGACCTCAAAGCATTATTTGCCTGCAAATGGTTTTTGCAACTAAAAATAATTATTTTCCATTTTAGGCCCACTGTTTATTAATTAAGGGCAAATAAATGGCTCAATGGGTGGCTTAGACCAAGGCAAACCTTTTTCGACTTTAATGTTATTCAATTTGGTGCACAGAAAAGGTGGAAAATCGTTTTGAAAATTTTGATTTTTTTTCGCATTGGAAATGTAAACTATGGTTAAGGCAAGAAGGATATTTGCCTCACCATATAAAACTCAATGAATTTGAAAATAAATTTGCTGATAAAAATATCGAATTTTCAAAAAAATACTTGGATTTTTTTTTAACTAACGAAATATATTTTTTTTTAATTTTGATATGATATAAATAATATTTATACATATTGGAAATATTTATATAAATTTTTTATTAAAATCCGATCCGAATTAAGAACAAATTCAAAATAAGGAAGAAAATTGTATTTAAAACATGGAAATTATGAGAGACAAATATTTGAAGTGAATAAAGAGAATGCCATCGGAATTATTGATCAAATATAATTGTAACAAAAAAAAATTAAATCGTTGAGGCAGTTTTTATAAAAATGTATTAAAAATTATTTCTAATATAATCAAATTCTTAAAACATGTTGAAGGAAAAATTTTGGTATGCAAATCTGAAGTATTTATGTACATATTACGTGCATACAAATATAAAATTAAAAAAAAAAATTATAACCCGTTTTTGAGATATCGAATTTTCAAAAAATTGAAAGTCTTTAAAAATAAAAAAAAATAAATAAAATTTTGATCTTATTTGAAAAGAAGCCTTAAAGCACGTCTGACCGCCAAATCTTTCGTAAACAGATTGAACGGGGCTAGTGAAAGGAAAGTTTCTAGGGCTGCCGTTGGTGTGGTTATGGCACTGGTTGTGCCAATGCATGTAAGTCTTTGAATTTTAGTCATAGTTTTTGATTGGTTTCCTTTTCCAAGGCTGGCTACCAGACCGAGCATGCATACATTAGGATTGACCCCATTATGGGGCTGGGACCCCATATTTTACCAAAAATTCGACTACAGGTGTAAATTGATGCTATTGATTCTTTTTTCTCTCTTTCCATAATATTCTCTTCCCACTTCAGTTTATAGTCAAGTACAATACCTACATTAATAAGTCTTCTCTGAAGCATGGAGTTCATCTAGTTTATCAGTACCGAATCAAAGCTGATGGAGTTCAGGCCTTTTCAAATCGCCCTGTTATCAACGGTCTAAAGGGCCCCTTCTATGTCAAGGAATGCTACCAGGGTGAATTTATTGAATTGGATTGAATTTTCGATTGTGCCAACCACTTCATGGAGCGCTGTCTGAACATGTATGCATGTTGGGCCTGTGAGAGCATGCCATCATTTATTTTTAGGTGAATATGAGTCTCCACTAGTCTTTCTAAGGTCTTGAGAAGAAAAGAGAATACACCTTTAGTCCTTGAATCTTTCGGTTCCGTATGGGTGTGCTTGCCAGCTTCAAGAATGAAGATGACATTGACTTCTTTCCAACCAGAAGGAACATAGGAAATGTTATGACAACCCCAAAAAATGTAGGTACAATAGAATGGGAACAGTTATATGTCTTAAGAGCTTTGGAACTATTCAATCTGGCCCTGCAGACTTGTATGCTGAGAGGGAGTCGATGGCCCAAGCCACTTTTCTGCGATTTGGTTACCTATGTTAGAGATTACACTTATGATGGGGCCTCTGTCCACAGGAGATGTATAAGTATTAGTAGTATATCCTGGAAAGTGAGTGCTCAAAAGTGACTCTAAAGTCTCGGAGCAGTAGTCAGTCCAGGTTTTATCAGTTCTTTAAAAAAAAAAAAACCGGAGGAGTTTAAGCCTTAGACATGACTTTCTTTAGCCTTGCAGCGTCATTTGTAGACTCTGATTTAACAAATTAGGTCCGATTTGTCAAATCAAAAATTTCAACATGTCTCCACGTTTCAACCTCCCTAGGAACGGATCCATTATTTTTAAAAAGATTTCTGTGTTTGTATACGAATATTAGTCCGCTCCTACGTTCCTTCACTTTTTTTCATTGGCCATATCTCAAGAACCAATAACGATATCGACTTCGGATGAATTGTATTTTATAGATAATTATGTCGTTAGATAAGTGCAGAAAATCCTTTCAAAAAATTAAAGTATCGGTTTTTTTACTATAGCTTAAAAACAAAAAACAAATTGTAAAATTTCATTTGTCCCAAATATCTCAAAAAAAATTATGCTTTCGACTTCGGATTTATTTTAATCTGCGCATATTGACGTAATTAAAATTTGACAAAAAGATATAAAAGCAGATCAACTGATAATTTGTTTCTTCAATCCTTCTTCATAATTGATTAGATTTGTAAAAAAAAAAATAGTATAAGATTTTTTCTTAATAATGTGTCTGGCTGACATTGGGTTCCACTGTCAAAATAGGATTATCACTACTTTATTCAAAACATGTTAAAATCTGCTTTAGTAAAATTACTTAATTTTATGCACCTTTAACACTTAACACTTCCGTTCACACATACAAAAAAAAAAAAATCAGCATTGACAAAATGACGGAAAAGTCTGGTGGCTCTGGGATCTTACTCTATAAGTTTTATCCGAAAAACAACAAAGAAATTCAATCAAAAATCCAAATCAAAATAAAACAAATTATTGAAATTTAAAAGTCAAAATTTAATTACCCCTTTATTCTATATGCCTCAAAATGGGTTAACCTTAATATCCTCTTAAACAATTGATCCGATTTTATGCAAATGTCTTTTGTTAAAATTTATATACCTAACATCACACCTATACTTATACGACACGTTTACCTATTCTTACCTTTAGCCTTCTTTTCTTTTTGAGAGTAAAACCAATTATGAAGTTGACTTTGTGGTTTGTACCATACCAAAAGCTTGGATGCTTTTGCATGTATTAATCCTTGCGGCCTTATTTAATTGTATTGCTTGGCGAAGATTACTTTTATTCACTCCAATAAGAAAAAGGATACCATTACTAAGCGAAGCGTTGCGATTTTCCACATAATCCTCACCTTATTTAAAGTTAGGAAAATATACATAGGATGGATGAATGGGGAGAAAATAATTACTATAACAACAACAACAACAACTGTGAGTTAGGATACCTTGATTTTCGAGCAAATTATTCTCTTCATCTTTTAACCTTGGGTTTATTTTTATGTAAAAAAATTTTGTTTTTGTTCTTGTTGTTGTTGGATTTTTTTTTTTTTGTTATCTAATTTTTTTTACTGTGTTGAGAGAAGAGTTATTCTTATTACTTTTTTTGATCCTTCCAGTAGAAAACATTAAATGAAAAATTGAAAAAAAAAAACAGAGTGAAACCTGGAGGTGAGCATTTTTTTTCGTGTACCAGATGATGGAACGTGCTTCAGAGATTGAGAGGATTATGTTTAAAAAATAAGGTTTTTTAATTAAGTAATTTTTATATATTAAAAAAATGAGCAGTATTTGCATGACTCTTAAAGCACATTCGCAGGATATTTGTCATTTAATGAATTTTTTCTTATATAATTTCACAGTGTTTAAACATTTTGCTTGATTATGAAATTGTTTTTGGTTTCAATATTTTAAATAATATAAGGTTAGTTAGAAGTGGCTGTCAGTAATTAATAAGGACACACCTAGGCCAAAATTGGTCCGTTATGATACCACAAGAATTTTGGAAAATCCTCAAATTTAAATAATTTCTCAACTTTAATTGTTACAACGGAAATAGTTTATATTGAAAAAATAAACCACAAAATTTCTTTGAATATAAAAAGAGATATCCTTGTCCAGGTGCATTTATATTGTTAGGTGTATAATGTACATATACCAAGGACAATTTGATTGGGTAAACTAGAATTGCCCAAGAGAAAAGGAATGAAAAAAATAAAACTACTCATTTAATTGCTTCACTTGAGGATTTGGCAATGCTATAACCCAGGGGTGGTATTAAATTGCTGAATTAACTTTGGTAGCTTATGCCAAGAAAGGAGAAAATAGAATAAAAATAAGACATTTCTGAGTGTGTGAAGTTAGCCCCCCTTTTTTTGAATTTGTTATTTTTGAAAGTTGTTCCAGATTGTTCCCGATTTGTTCCGCATTGTTCCAAATTTTTTTTGAAAAATATTCAAAAATGGGGGTTTTAGACCCAAAAAACCGTTTTTGACCTAGCCCCCCTTTTTTCGAAAATCAAAATTTTGAAAGTTGTTCTAGATTGTTCTAGTTGTTCTGAACATTGTTCCAAGTTTTTGGACCTCTATGTTCAAAATTTCAAAAGTTATGGCCAAAATTCGAAAAAATTGTAGCCCCCCTTTTTTTGAAATTCTTACTTTTTAATTTTTTTTTGGATAAAGAAAAGTGTTCTAAACATTGTTCCAAAAAATTAAAGCTGTAGAATATATATCTAAAAAGATATAGCCTTTCAAACTTTTTTTCAAAAATTCAAATTACGGCTCCCCAATATTTTTTATTTTTTTTTTTTATTTTAAATATTTCATATTTAATAATATATACATGTGTTGAGAAATTATGGTGCTCTTTCAGGAAATAAATCAGCCTGAAACCGGACTTTAAAAAATAATCTTCGAGTTTTTGAATTTTGTAAAATTTGTATTGGTCCCCTTTTTACAAAATTCAAAAATCCAAAAGTTGTTCCAAGTAAAACTCTGTTTTTTCTACCAAATACCAAAATTTCATGCAAATCTATGCATAATTAATGACATAATCTAACTAAAATGATTTTATCACTTTCCCCACGGACCCCCCCTTAAAATATCAATTTTTTTTAAATTCAAAATGATTATTCGAGCTATTATTTAAAAGGGTTTAAAATCCTGGTTCCATGAAATGTATTTTAAATATTCAAATTTTCAAAAAACACCCCCACACCCCCCCTTTTAGAAAATAAAATTTAAAAAAATCCTTTAAATAGGCATCTACCTTCATCTTCTTGCTCCAAAAATTCTATTCTAAAATGTGTGTAAACAAAGAATTTAGAGCATAAAAACACTATTTACGATATTAAATGATAATCCTCATTATGCAGCCCCATTTTCGAAATCAATGGATAGAAAATAATCAACATTTTGTATAGGTTTATATTTATTGCGCCCTTAAAAAATAACAAAAAAAAAATAATAAAGAGAAATTGTTACCCCACCCCCCTCACCCACTCTTAAAAAAATTGAAAAATAAAAATGGGTTCTAAATTTGTTCACCCCCATGTCAATGCTAGCAAGTTTTAAGCACAAACAAAACAAACAAAAGCTCTTAAACCCAAAATAAAACTCTTACGATATTAAAAGGAAATTGAAGTTCATATTTTAGGTCTACATTATCGAATAAAAAGGTTTTAAAAATTAAACCAGGATACAAAGAGAATCTTCTTGAATAACCACATCTTAAACTTAAAAAAAAAAATTAAAAACTTTTTCGAAAAGTCTTGAAACCCAAACCCCCCAAAAAAACTTTTTTTCAAAAATCAAAAATGAAGCTATAGTCCATAAGCAGATAATAAAATATCATACCTAAATATATAAGAATATAAACGAAAGTAAAAAATTTAAATCCTTTAAATTGATTTTTAGTATAAAACTTAAAACTTCCCCGACCCCCCTTTTTCAAAATCGAAAATCTAAAGCTTGTTCCAAGTGCAGAATGGCCTAAATCTAATTGTTCCAAGGATTCATTCAAAAATATTGAAAATTGTAGATTTTAAGCCGAAAAACACTTTAAATGAAAAAATACTAATTATCCTTGCTCTGGCCCCCCTTTTAGGAAATCCAAAATTCAAAAACTTGTTCCAGGTTGTTCTAGGGCTCTTCTAAATTGTTCCGAGCTTTCGTTTCTTAAAATTGATTTTTAGTATTAAAACTTTCAAAAAAATGCTCCCCCGGCCCCCCTTTTCCAAAATCGAAAATCTAAAACTTGTTCCAAGTGCACAATGGCCTTAATCAAATTGTTCCAAGGATTCATTCAAAAATATTGAAAATTGTAGATTTTAAGCCGAAAAAACACTTTAAATGAAAAAATACTAATTATCCTTGCTCTGGCCCCCCTTTTAGGAAATCCAAAATTCAAAAACTTGTTCCAGGTTGTTCTAGGGCTCTTCTAAATTGTTCCGAGCTTTCGTTTCTTAAAATTGATTTTTAGTATTAAAACTTTCAAAAAAATGCTCCCCCGGCCCCCCTTTTCCAAAATCGAAAATCTAAAACTTGTTCCAAGTGCAGAATGGCCTAAATCAAATTGTTCCAAGGATTCATTCAAAAATATTGAAAATTGTAGATTTTAAGCCGAAAAAACACTTTAAATGAAAAAATACTAATTATCCTTGCTCTGGCCCCCCTTTTAGGAAATCCAAAATTCAAAAACTTGTTCCAGGTTGTTCTAGGGCTCTTCTAAATTGTTCCGAGCTTTCGTTTCTTAAAATTGATTTTTAGTATTAAAACTTTCAAAAAAATGCTCCCCCGGCCCCTCTTTTCCAAAATCGAAAATCTAAAACTTGTTCCAAGTGCACAATGGCCTAAATCAAATTGTTCCAAGGATTCATTCAAAAATATTGAAAATTGTAGATTTTAAGCCGAAAAAACACTTTAAATGAAAAAATACTAATTATTCTTGCTCTGGCCCCCCTTTTAGGAAATCCAAAATTCAAAAACTTGTTCCAGGTTGTTCTAGGGCTCTTCTAAATTGTTCCGAGCTTTCGTTTCTTAAAATTGATTTTTAGTATTAAAACTTTCAAAAAAATGCTCCCCCGGCCCCCCTTTTCCAAAATCGAAAATCTAAAACTTGTTCCAAGTGCACAATGGCCTAAATCAAATTGTTCCAAGGATTCATTCAAAAATATTGAAAATTGTAGATTTTAAGCCGAAAAAAACACTTTAAATGAAAAAATACTAATTATCCTTGCTCTGGCCCCCCTTTTAGGAAATCCAAAATTCAAAAACTTGTTCCAGGTTGTTCTAGGGCTCTTCTAAATTGTTCCGAGCTTTCGTTTCTTAAAATTGATTTTTAGTATTAAAACTTTCAAAAAAATGCTCCCCCGGCCCCCCTTTTCCAAAATCGAAAATCTAAAACTTGTTCCAAGTGCAGAATGGCCTAAATCAAATTGTTCCAAGGATTCATTCAAAAATATTGAAAATTGTAGATTTTAAGCCGAAAAAACACTTTAAATGAAAAAATACTAATTATCCTTGCTCTGGCCCCCCTTTTAGGAAATCCAAAATTCAAAAACTTGTTCCAGGTTGTTCTAGGGCTCTTCTAAATTGTTCCGAGCTTTCGTTTCTTAAAATTGATTTTTAGTATTAAAACTTTCAAAAAAATGCTCCCCCGGCCCCCCTTTTCCAAAATCGAAAATCTAAAACTTGTTCCAAGTGCACAATGGCCTAAATCAAATTGTTCCAAGGATTCATTCAAAAATATTGAAAATTGTAGATTTTAAGCCGAAAAAACACTTTAAATGAAAAAATACTAATTATCCTTGCTCTGGCCCCCCTTTTAGGAAATCCAAAATTCAAAAACTTGTTCCAGGTTGTTCTAAGGCTCTTCTAAATTGTTCCGAGCTTTCGTTTCTTAAAATTGATTTTTAGTATTAAAACTTTCAAAAAAATGCTCCCCCGGCCCCCCTTTTCCAAAATCGAAAATCTAAAACTTGTTCCAAGTGCACAATGGCCTAAATCAAATTGTTCCAAGGATTCATTCAAAAATATTGAAAATTGTAGATTTTAAGCCGAAAAAACACTTTAAATGAAAAAATACTAATTATCCTTGCTCTGGCCCCCCTTTTAGGAAATCCAAAATTCAAAACTTGTTCCAGGTTGTTCTAGGGCTCTTCTAAATTGTTCCGAGCTTTCGTTTCTTAAAATTGATTTTTAGTATTAAAACTTTCAAAAAAATGCTCCCCCGGCCCCCCTTTTCCAAAATCGAAAATCTAAAACTTGTTCCAAGTGCACAATGGCCTAAATCAAATTGTTCCAAGGATTCATTCAAAAATATTGAAAATTGTAGATTTTAAGCCGAAAAAAACACTTTAAATGAAAAAATACTAATTATCCTTGCTCTGGCCCCCCTTTTAGGAAATCCAAAATTCAAAAACTTGTTCCAGGTTGTTCTAGGACTCTTCTAAATTGTTCCGAGCTTTCGTTTCTTAAAATTGATTTTTAGTATTAAAACTTTCAAAAAAATGCTCCCCCGGCCCCCCTTTTCCAAAATCGAAAATCTAAAACTTGTTCCAAGTGCAGAATGGCCTAAATCAAATTGTTCCAAGGATTCATTCAAAAATATTGAAAATTGTAGATTTTAAGCCGAAAAAACACTTTAAATGAAAAAATATTAATTATCCTTGCTCTGGCCCCCCTTTTAGGAAATCCAAAATTCAAAAACTTGTTCCAGGTTGTTCTAGGGCTCTTCTAAATTGTTCCGAGCTTTCGTTTCTTAAAATTGATTTTTAGTATTAAAACTTTCAAAAAAATGCTCCCCCGGCCCCCCTTTTCCAAAATCGAAAATCTAAAACTTGTTCCAAGTGCACAATGGCCTAAATCAAATTGTTCCAAGGATTCATTCAAAAATATTGAAAATTGTAGATTTTAAGCCGAAAAAACACTTTAAATGAAAAAATACTAATTATCCTTGCTCTGGCCCCCCTTTTAGGAAATCCAAAATTCAAAAACTTGTTCCAGGTTGTTCTAGGGCTCTTCTAAATTGTTCCGAGCTTTCGTTTCTTAAAATTGATTTTTAGTATTAAAACTTTCAAAAAAATGCTCCCCGGCCCCCCTTTTCCAAAATCGAAAATCTAAAACTTGTTCCAAGTGCACAATGGCCTAAATCAAATTGTTCCAAGGATTCATTCAAAAATATTGAAAATTGTAGATTTTAAGCCGAAAAAACACTTTAAATGAAAAAATACTAATTATCCTTGCTCTGGCCCCCCTTTTAGGAAATCCAAAATTCAAAAACTTGTTCCAGGTTGTTCTAGGGCTCTTCTAAATTGTTCCGAGCTTTCGTTTCTTAAAATTGATTTTTAGTATTAAAACTTTCAAAAAAATGCTCCCCCGGCCCCCCTTTTCCAAAATCGAAAATCTAAAACTTGTTCCAAGTGCACAATGGCCTAAATCAAATTGTTCCAAGGATTCATTCAAAAATATTGAAAATTGTAGATTTTAAGCCGAAAAAACACTTTAAATGAAAAAATACTAATTATCCTTGCTCTGGCCCCCCTTTTAGGAAATCCAAAATTCAAAAACTTGTTCCAGGTTGTTCTAGGGCTCTTCTAAATTGTTCCGAGCTTTCGTTTCTTAAAATTGATTTTTAGTATTAAGACTTTCAAAAAAATGCTCCCCCGGCCACGTGTGTGAAATTGGCATAACATTTTTGAGCTAGGCCAATGGGACCATGGCAGGAATTTGCAGTTTTTTTGCATTTTTTATGCATTTCTATTCCTGATTTTGCAGTTCACCAAATAGTGGGTGTAATCGACTGTACTGCTAACTTCACTGTGAAGTTAGCATAAAAGTCCTTTTCTCAGCAACGGTGATACTTAGAAATTTGCAGTTAGGCTCCAAATTTGCAGTTTAATTTGCAGTTCAAGAAAAATTAATGTCCAAATTTGAAAAAAAAATCGAATTAATTAATTTTTCACTGTTAACATCACTGTGAAGTTAGCAGTACATACCCTTTTCTCAGCTACTGTGCTAGGAAGAAAAGTGCAGTTAGGGTCCAAATTTGCAGTTTTGCATTTTCTTCATGAAAAAATGCAGTTCAAATTTTGAAGTCAAAATTTGGCATTAAAATCGAAAAATTCACTTTGCACTTTTAACGTCAGTGTGAAGTTAGCAGTACATACCCTTTTCTCAAGAACTGAGCCAGCTACAAAATTGCAGTTAAAGTCCAAATTTGCAGTTTTTCATGAACTTCAAGAAAAAACTAAGTTCGAATTTTTAAGTCCAAATTTGACAAGAAATCGATTAAATTCATTCTTCACTGTTAACATCACTGTGAAGTTAGCAGTACATATCCTTTTCTCAAGAACTGAGCCAGCTAGAAAATTGCAGTTTAAGTCCAAATTTGCAGTTTTTCATGCACTTCAAGAAAAAACTAATTTCAAATGTTTACGTCCAAATTTGACAAAAGAATCGAAAAATTCACTTTGCATTGTTAACGTCAGTGTGAAGTTAGCAGTACATATCCTTTTCTCAGGAACTGAGCCAGCTAGAAAATTGCAGTAAAGGTCCAAATTTACAGTTTTTCATGAACTTTAAGAAAAAACTAAGTTCAAATTTTTAAGTCCAAATTTGACAAAAAATCGATCAAATTTATTTTTCACTGTTAACATCACTGTGCAGTTAGCAATACATACCCTTTTCTCAGGAACTGAGCCAGCTAGAAATTTGCAGTTAAGGTCCAAATTTGCAGTTTTTCATGAACCTCAAGAAAAAACTAAGTTCAAATTAAAAAGTCCAAATTTGACAAAAAATCGATTAAATTAATTTTTCACTGTTAACATCACTGTGAAGTTAGCAATACATACCCTTTTCTCAGGAACTGAGCCAGCTAGAAAATTGCAGGAGGTCCAAATTTGCAGTTTTTCATGCACTTCAAGAAAAAACTAAGTTCAAATTTGTACGTCCAAATTTGACAAAAAAATCGAAAATTTTACTTTGCACTGTTAACAACAGTGTGAAGTTAGCAGTACATACCCTTTTCTTCAAAATTTTAACTGCATTTTTTCATGAAGAAAATGCAAAACTGCAAATTTGGACCCTAACTGCACTTTTCTACCTAGCACAGTAGCTGAGAAAAGGGTATGTACTGCTAACTTCACACTGTTGTTAACAGTGCAAAGTAAAATTTTCGATTTTTTTGTCAAATTTGGACGCACAAATTTGAACTTATTTTTTTCTTGTAGTGCATGAAAAACTGCAAATTTGGACCTTCTGCAATTTTCTAGCTGGCTCAGTTGCTGAGAAAAGGGTATGTACTGCTAACTTCACAGTGATGTTAACAGTGAAAAATTAATTAATTCGATTTTTTTTTCAAATTTGGACATTAATTTTTCTTGAACTGCAAATTAAACTTCAAATTTGGAGCCTAACTGCAAATTTCTAAGTATCACCGTTGCTGAGAAAAGGACTTTTATGCTAACTTCACAGTGAAGTTAGCAGTACAGTCGATTACACCCACTATTTGGTGAACTGCAAAATCAGGAATAGAAATGCATAAAAAATGCAAAAAAAACTGCAAATTCCTGCCATGGTCCCATTGGCCTAGCTCAAAAATGTTATGCCAATTTCACACACGTGGCCGGGGGAGCATTTTTTTGAAAGTCTTAATACTAAAAATCAATTTTAAGAAACGAAAGCTCGGAACAATTTAGAAGAGCCCTAGAACAACCTGGAACAAGTTTTTGAATTTTGGATTTCCTAAAAGGGGGGCCAGAGCAAGGATAATTAGTATTTTTTCATTTAAAGTGTTTTTTCGGCTTAAAATCTACAATTTTCAATATTTTTGAATGAATCCTTGGAACAATTTGATTTAGGCCATTGTGCACTTGGAACAAGTTTTAGATTTTCGATTTTGGAAAAGGGGGGCCGGGGGAGCATTTTTTTGAAAGTTTTAATACTAAAAATCAATTTTAAGAAACGAAAGCTCGGAACAATTTAGAAGAGCCCTAGAACAACCTGGAACAAGTTTTTGAATTTTGGATTTCCTAAAAGGGGGGCCAGAGCAAGGATAATTAGTATTTTTTCATTTAAAGTGTTTTTTCGGCTTAAAATCTACAATTTTCAATATTTTTGAATGAATCCTTGGAACAATTTGATTTAGGCCATTGTGCACTTGGAACAAGTTTTAGATTTTCGATTTTGGAAAAGGGGGGCCGGGGGAGCATTTTTTTGAAAGTTTTAATACTAAAAATCAATTTTAAGAAACGAAAGCTCGGAACAATTTAGAAGAGCCTTAGAACAACCTGGAACAAGTTTTTGAATTTTGGATTTCCTAAAAGGGGGGCCAGAGCAAGGATAATTAGTATTTTTTCATTTAAAGTGTTTTTTCGGCTTAAAATCTACAATTTTCAATATTTTTGAATGAATCCTTGGAACAATTTGATTTAGGCCATTGTGCACTTGGAACAAGTTTTAGATTTTCGATTTTGGAAAAGGGGGGCCGGGGGAGCATTTTTTTGAAAGTTTTAATACTAAAAATCAATTTTAAGAAACGAAAGCTCGGAACAATTTAGAAGAGCCCTAGAACAACCTGGAACAAGTTTTTGAATTTTGGATTTCCTAAAAGGGGGGCCAGAGCAAGGATAATTAGTATTTTTTCATTTAAAGTGTTTTTTCGGCTTAAAATCTACAATTTTCAATATTTTTGAATGAATCCTTGGAACAATTTGATTTAGGCCATTGTGCACTTGGAACAAGTTTTAGATTTTCGATTTTGGAAAAGGGGGGCCGGGGGAGCATTTTTTTGAAAGTTTTAATACTAAAAATCAATTTTAAGAAACGAAAGCTCGGAACAATTTAGAAGAGCCCTAGAACAACCTGGAACAAGTTTTTGAATTTTGGATTTCCTAAAAGGGGGGCCAGAGCAAGGATAATTAGTATTTTTTCATTTAAAGTGTTTTTTCGGCTTAAAATCTACAATTTTCAATATTTTTGAATGAATCCTTGGAACAATTTGATTTAGGCCATTGTGCACTTGGAACAAGTTTTAGATTTTCGATTTTGGAAAAGGGGGGCCGGGGGAGCATTTTTTTGAAAGTTTTAATACTAAAAATCAATTTTAAGAAACGAAAGCTCGGAACAATTTAGAAGAGCCCTAGAACAACCTGGAACAAGTTTTTGAATTTTGGATTTCCTAAAAGGGGGGCCAGAGCAAGGATAATTAGTATTTTTTCATTTAAAGTGTTTTTTCGGCTTAAAATCTACAATTTTCAATATTTTTGAATGAATCCTTGGAACAATTTGATTTAGGCCATTGTGCACTTGGAACAAGTTTTAGATTTTCGATTTTGGAAAAGGGGGGCCGGGGGAGCATTTTTTTGAAAGTTTTAATACTAAAAATCAATTTTAAGAAACGAAAGCTCGGAACAATTTAGAAGAGCCCTAGAACAACCTGGAACAAGTTTTTGAATTTTGGATTTCCTAAAAGGGGGGCCAGAGCAAGAATAATTAGTATTTTTTCATTTAAAGTGTTTTTTCGGCTTAAAATCTACAATTTTCAATATTTTTGAATGAATCCTTGGAACAATTTGATTTAGGCCATTGTGCACTTGGAACAAGTTTTAGATTTTCGATTTTGGAAAAGAGGGGCCGGGGGAGCATTTTTTTGAAAGTTTTAATACTAAAAATCAATTTTAAGAAACGAAAGCTCGGAACAATTTAGAAGAGCCCTAGAACAACCTGGAACAAGTTTTTGAATTTTGGATTTCCTAAAAGGGGGGCCAGAGCAAGGATAATTAGTATTTTTTCATTTAAAGTGTTTTTTCGGCTTAAAATCTACAATTTTCAATATTTTTGAATGAATCCTTGGAACAATTTGATTTAGGCCATTCTGCACTTGGAACAAGTTTTAGATTTTCGATTTTGGAAAAGGGGGGCCGGGGGAGCATTTTTTTGAAAGTTTTAATACTAAAAATCAATTTTAAGAAACGAAAGCTCGGAACAATTTAGAAGAGCCCTAGAACAACCTGGAACAAGTTTTTGAATTTTGGATTTCCTAAAAGGGGGGCCAGAGCAAGGATAATTAGTATTTTTTCATTTAAAGTGTTTTTTCGGCTTAAAATCTACAATTTTCAATATTTTTGAATGAATCCTTGGAACAATTTGATTTAGGCCATTGTGCACTTGGAACAAGTTTTAGATTTTCGATTTTGGAAAAGGGGGGCCGGGGGAGCATTTTTTTGAAAGTTTTAATACTAAAAATCAATTTTAAGAAACGAAAGCTCGGAACAATTTAGAAGAGCCCTAGAACAACCTGGAACAAGTTTTTGAATTTTGGATTTCCTAAAAGGGGGGCCAGAGCAAGGATAATTAGTATTTTTTCATTTAAAGTGTTTTTTCGGCTTAAAATCTACAATTTTCAATATTTTTGAATGAATCCTTGGAACAATTTGATTTAGGCCATTGTGCACTTGGAACAAGTTTTAGATTTTCGATTTTGGAAAAGGGGGGCCGGGGGAGCATTTTTTTGAAAGTTTTAATACTAAAAATCAATTTTAAGAAACGAAAGCTCGGAACAATTTAGAAGAGCCCTAGAACAACCTGGAACAAGTTTTTGAATTTTGGATTTCCTAAAAGGGGGGCCAGAGCAAGGATAATTAGTATTTTTTCATTTAAAGTGTTTTTTCGGCTTAAAATCTACAATTTTCAATATTTTTGAATGAATCCTTGGAACAATTTGATTTAGGCCATTGTGCACTTGGAACAAGTTTTAGATTTTCGATTTTGGAAAAGGGGGGCCGGGGGAGCATTTTTTTGAAAGTTTTAATACTAAAAATCAATTTTAAGAAACGAAAGCTCGGAACAATTTAGAAGAGCCCTAGAACAACCTGGAACAAGTTTTTGAATTTTGGATTTCCTAAAAGGGGGGCCAGAGCAAGGATAATTAATATTTTTTCATTTAAAGTGTTTTTTCGGCTTAAAATCTACAATTTTCAATATTTTTGAATGAATCCTTGGAACAATTTGATTTAGGCCATTCTGCACTTGGAACAAGTTTTAGATTTTCGATTTTGGAAAAGGGGGGCCGGGGGAGCATTTTTTTGAAAGTTTTAATACTAAAAATCAATTTTAAGAAACGAAAGCTCGGAACAATTTAGAAGAGTCCTAGAACAACCTGGAACAAGTTTTTGAATTTTGGATTTCCTAAAAGGGGGGCCAGAGCAAGGATAATTAGTATTTTTTCATTTAAAGTGTTTTTTCGGCTTAAAATCTACAATTTTCAATATTTTTGAATGAATCCTTGGAACAATTTGATTTAGGCCATTGTGCACTTGGAACAAGTTTTAGATTTTCGATTTTGGAAAAGGGGGGCCGGGGGAGCATTTTTTTGAAAGTTTTAATACTAAAAATCAATTTTAAGAAACGAAAGCTCGGAACAATTTAGAAGAGCCCTAGAACAACCTGGAACAAGTTTTTGAATTTTGGATTTCCTAAAAGGGGGGCCAGAGCAAGGATAATTAGTATTTTTTCATTTAAAGTGTTTTTTCGGCTTAAAATCTACAATTTTCAATATTTTTGAATGAATCCTTGGAACAATTTGATTTAGGCCATTGTGCACTTGGAACAAGTTTTAGATTTTCGATTTTGGAAAAGGGGGGCCGGGGGAGCATTTTTTTGAAAGTTTTAATACTAAAAATCAATTTTAAGAAACGAAAGCTCGGAACAATTTAGAAGAGCCTTAGAACAACCTGGAACAAGTTTTTGAATTTTGGATTTCCTAAAAGGGGGGCCAGAGCAAGGATAATTAGTATTTTTTCATTTAAAGTGTTTTTTCGGCTTAAAATCTACAATTTTCAATATTTTTGAATGAATCCTTGGAACAATTTGATTTAGGCCATTGTGCACTTGGAACAAGTTTTAGATTTTCGATTTTGGAAAAGGGGGGCCGGGGGAGCATTTTTTTGAAAGTTTTAATACTAAAAATCAATTTTAAGAAACGAAAGCTCGGAACAATTTAGAAGAGCCCTAGAACAACCTGGAACAAGTTTTTGAATTTTGGATTTCCTAAAAGGGGGGCCAGAGCAAGGATAATTAGTATTTTTTCATTTAAAGTGTTTTTTCGGCTTAAAATCTACAATTTTCAATATTTTTGAATGAATCCTTGGAACAATTTGATTTAGGCCATTCTGCACTTGGAACAAGTTTTAGATTTTCGATTTTGGAAAAGGGGGGCCGGGGGAGCATTTTTTTGAAAGTTTTAATACTAAAAATCAATTTTAAGAAACGAAAGCTCGGAACAATTTAGAAGAGCCCTAGAACAACCTGGAACAAGTTTTTGAATTTTGGATTTCCTAAAAGGGGGGCCAGAGCAAGGATAATTAGTATTTTTTCATTTAAAGTGTTTTTTCGGCTTAAAATCTACAATTTTCAATATTTTTGAATGAATCCTTGGAACAATTTGATTTAGGCCATTGTGCACTTGGAACAAGTTTTAGATTTTCGATTTTGGAAAAGGGGGGCCGGGGGAGCATTTTTTTGAAAGTTTTAATACTAAAAATCAATTTTAAGAAACGAAAGCTCGGAACAATTTAGAAGAGCCCTAGAACAACCTGGAACAAGTTTTTGAATTTTGGATTTCCTAAAAGGGGGGCCAGAGCAAGAATAATTAGTATTTTTTCATTTAAAGTGTTTTTTCGGCTTAAAATCTACAATTTTCAATATTTTTGAATGAATCCTTGGAACAATTTGATTTAGGCCATTGTGCACTTGGAACAAGTTTTAGATTTTCGATTTTGGAAAAGAGGGGCCGGGGGAGCATTTTTTTGAAAGTTTTAATACTAAAAATCAATTTTAAGAAACGAAAGCTCGGAACAATTTAGAAGAGCCCTAGAACAACCTGGAACAAGTTTTTGAATTTTGGATTTCCTAAAAGGGGGGCCAGAGCAAGGATAATTAGTATTTTTTCATTTAAAGTGTTTTTTCGGCTTAAAATCTACAATTTTCAATATTTTTGAATGAATCCTTGGAACAATTTGATTTAGGCCATTCTGCACTTGGAACAAGTTTTAGATTTTCGATTTTGGAAAAGGGGGGCCGGGGGAGCATTTTTTTGAAAGTTTTAATACTAAAAATCAATTTTAAGAAACGAAAGCTCGGAACAATTTAGAAGAGCCCTAGAACAACCTGGAACAAGTTTTTGAATTTTGGATTTCCTAAAAGGGGGGCCAGAGCAAGGATAATTAGTATTTTTTCATTTAAAGTGTTTTTTCGGCTTAAAATCTACAATTTTCAATATTTTTGAATGAATCCTTGGAACAATTTGATTTAGGCCATTGTGCACTTGGAACAAGTTTTAGATTTTCGATTTTGGAAAAGGGGGGCCGGGGGAGCATTTTTTTGAAAGTTTTAATACTAAAAATCAATTTTAAGAAACGAAAGCTCGGAACAATTTAGAAGAGCCCTAGAACAACCTGGAACAAGTTTTTGAATTTTGGATTTCCTAAAAGGGGGGCCAGAGCAAGGATAATTAGTATTTTTTCATTTAAAGTGTTTTTTCGGCTTAAAATCTACAATTTTCAATATTTTTGAATGAATCCTTGGAACAATTTGATTTAGGCCATTGTGCACTTGGAACAAGTTTTAGATTTTCGATTTTGGAAAAGGGGGGCCGGGGGAGCATTTTTTTGAAAGTTTTAATACTAAAAATCAATTTTAAGAAACGAAAGCTCGGAACAATTTAGAAGAGCCCTAGAACAACCTGGAACAAGTTTTTGAATTTTGGATTTCCTAAAAGGGGGGCCAGAGCAAGGATAATTAGTATTTTTTCATTTAAAGTGTTTTTTCGGCTTAAAATCTACAATTTTCAATATTTTTGAATGAATCCTTGGAACAATTTGATTTAGGCCATTGTGCACTTGGAACAAGTTTTAGATTTTCGATTTTGGAAAAGGGGGGCCGGGGGAGCATTTTTTTGAAAGTTTTAATACTAAAAATCAATTTTAAGAAACGAAAGCTCGGAACAATTTAGAAGAGCCCTAGAACAACCTGGAACAAGTTTTTGAATTTTGGATTTCCTAAAAGGGGGGCCAGAGCAAGGATAATTAGTATTTTTTCATTTAAAGTGTTTTTTCGGCTTAAAATCTACAATTTTCAATATTTTTGAATGAATCCTTGGAACAATTTGATTTAGGCCATTGTGCACTTGGAACAAGTTTTAGATTTTCGATTTTGGAAAAGGGGGGCCGGGGGAGCATTTTTTTGAAAGTTTTAATACTAAAAATCAATTTTAAGAAACGAAAGCTCGGAACAATTTAGAAGAGCCCTAGAACAACCTGGAACAAGTTTTTGAATTTTGGATTTCCTAAAAGGGGGGCCAGAGCAAGGATAATTAGTATTTTTTCATTTAAAGTGTTTTTTCGGCTTAAAATCTACAATTTTCAATATTTTTGAATGAATCCTTGGAACAATTTGATTTAGGCCATTTTGCACTTGGAACAAGTTTTAGATTTTCGATTTAGGAAAAGGGGGGCCGGGGGAGCATTTTTTTGAAAGTTTTAATACTAAAAATCAATTTTATGAAACGAAAGCTCGGAACAATTTAGAAGAGCCCTAGAACAACCTGGAACAAGTTTTTGAATTTTGGATTTCTTAAAAGGGGGGCCAGAGCAAGGATAATTAGTATTTTTTCATTTAAAGTGTTTTTTCGGCTTAAAATCTACAATTTTCAATATTTTTGAATGAATCCTTGGAACAATTTGATTTAGGCCATTCTGCACTTGGAACAAGTTTTAGATTTTCGATTTTGGAAAAGGGGGGCCGGGGGAGCATTTTTTTGAAAGTTTTAATACTAAAAATCAATTTTAAGAAACGAAAGCTCGGAACAATTTAGAAGAGCCCTAGAACAACCTGGAACAAGTTTTTGAATTTTGGATTTCCTAAAAGGGGGGCCAGAGCAAGGATAATTAGTATTTTTTCATTTAAAGTGTTTTTTCGGCTTAAAATCTACAATTTTCAATATTTTTGAATGAATCCTTGGAACAATTTGATTTAGGCCATTGTGCACTTGGAACAAGTTTTAGATTTTCGATTTTGGAAAAGGGGGGCCGGGGGAGCATTTTTTTGAAAGTTTTAATACTAAAAATCAATTTTAAGAAACGAAAGCTCGGAACAATTTAGAAGAGCCCTAGAACAACCTGGAACAAGTTTTTGAATTTTGGATTTCCTAAAAGGGGGGCCAGAGCAAGGATAATTAGTATTTTTTCATTTAAAGTGTTTTTTCGGCTTAAAATCTACAATTTTCAATATTTTTGAATGAATCCTTGGAACAATTTGATTTAGGCCATTGTGCACTTGGAACAAGTTTTAGATTTTCGATTTTGGAAAAGGGGGGCCGGGGGAGCATTTTTTTGAAAGTTTTAATACTAAAAATCAATTTTAAGAAACGAAAGCTCGGAACAATTTAGAAGAGCCCTAGAACAACCTGGAACAAGTTTTTGAATTTTGGATTTCCTAAAAGGGGGGCCAGAGCAAGGATAATTAGTATTTTTTCATTTAAAGTGTTTTTTCGGCTTAAAATCTACAATTTTCAATATTTTTGAATGAATCCTTGGAACAATTTGATTTAGGCCATTGTGCACTTGGAACAAGTTTTAGATTTTCGATTTTGGAAAAGGGGGGCCGGGGGAGCATTTTTTTGAAAGTTTTAATACTAAAAATCAATTTTAAGAAACGAAAGCTCGGAACAATTTAGAAGAGCCCTAGAACAACCTGGAACAAGTTTTTGAATTTTGGATTTCCTAAAAGGGGGGCCAGAGCAAGGATAATTAGTATTTTTTCATTTAAAGTGTTTTTTCGGCTTAAAATCTACAATTTTCAATATTTTTGAATGAATCCTAGGAACAATTTGATTTAGGCCATTGTGCACTTGGAACAAGTTTTAGATTTTCGATTTTGGAAAAGGGGGGCCGGGGGAGCATTTTTTTGAAAGTTTTAATACTAAAAATCAATTTTAAGAAACGAAAGCTCGGAACAATTTAGAAGAGCCCTAGAACAACCTGGAACAAGTTTTTGAATTTTGGATTTCCTAAAAGGGGGGCCAGAGCAAGGATAATTAGTATTTTTTCATTTAAAGTGTTTTTTCGGCTTAAAATCTACAATTTTCAATATTTTTGAATGAATCCTTGGAACAATTTGATTTAGGCCATTCTGCACTTGGAACAAGTTTTAGATTTTCGATTTTGGAAAAGGGGGGCCGGGGGAGCATTTTTTTGAAAGTTTTAATACTAAAAATCAATTTTAAGAAACGAAAGCTCGGAACAATTTAGAAGAGCCCTAGAACAACCTGGAACAAGTTTTTGAATTTTGGATTTCCTAAAAGGGGGGCCAGAGCAAGGATAATTAGTATTTTTTCATTTAAAGTGTTTTTTCGGCTTAAAATCTACAATTTTCAATATTTTTGAATGAATCCTTGGAACAATTTGATTAAGGCCATTGTGCACTTGGAACAAGTTTTAGATTTTCGATTTTGGAAAAGGGGGGCCGGGGGAGCATTTTTTTGAAAGTTTTAATACTAAAAATCAATTTTAAGAAACGAAAGCTCGGAACAATTTAGAAGAGCCCTAGAACAACCTGGAACAAGTTTTTGAATTTTGGATTTCCTAAAAGGGGGGCCAGAGCAAGGATAATTAGTATTTTTTCATTTAAAGTGTTTTTCGGCTTAAAATCTACAATTTTCAATATTTTTGAATGAATCCTTGGAACAATTAGATTTAGGCCATTCTGCACTTGGAACAAGCTTTAGATTTTCGATTTTGAAAAAGGGGGGTCGGGGAAGTTTTAAGTTTTATACTAAAAATCAATTTAAAGGATTTAAATTTTTTACTTTCGTTTATATTCTTATATATTTAGGTATGATATTTTATTATCTGCTTATGGACTATAGCTTCATTTTTGATTTTTGAAAAAAAGTTTTTTTTGGGGGGTTTGGGTTTCAAGACTTTTCGAAAAAGTTTTTAATTTTTTTTTTTTAAGTTTAAGATGTGGTTATTCAAGAAGATTCTCTTTGTATCCTGGTTTAATTTTTAAAACCTTTTTATTCGATAATGTAGACCTAAAATATGAACTTCAATTTCCTTTTAATATCGTAAGAGTTTTATTTTGGGTTTAAGAGCTTTTGTTTGTTTTGTTTGTGTTTAAAACTTGCTAGCATTGACATGGGGGTTAACAAATTTAGAACCCATTTTTATTTTTCAATTTTTTTAAGAGTGGGTGAGGGGGGTGGGGTAACAATTTCTCTTTATTATTTTTTTTTTGTTATTTTTTAAGGGCGCAATAAATATAAACCTATACAAAATGTTGATTATTTTCTATCCATTGATTTCGAAAATGGGGCTGCATAATGAGGATTATCATTTAATATCGTAAATAGTGTTTTTATGCTCTAAATTCTTTGTTTACACACATTTTAGAATAGAATTTTTGGAGCAAGAAGATGAAGGTAGATGCCTATTTAAAGGATTTTTTTAAATTTTATTTTCTAAAAGGGGGGGTGTGGGGGTGTTTTTTGAAAATTTGAATATTTAAAATACATTTCATGGAACCAGGATTTTAAACCCTTTTAAATAATAGCTCGAATAATCATTTTGAATTTAAAAAAAATTGATATTTTAAGGGGGGGTCCGTGGGGAAAGTGATAAAATCATTTTAGTTAGATTATGTCATTAATTATGCATAGATTTGCATGAAATTTTGGTATTTGGTAGAAAAAACAGAGTTTTACTTGGAACAACTTTTGGATTTTTGAATTTTGTAAAAAGGGGACCAATACAAATTTTACAAAATTCAAAAACTCGAAGATTATTTTTTAAAGTCCGGTTTCAGGCTGATTTATTTTCTGAAAGAGCACCATAATTTCTCAACACATGTATATATTATTAAATATGAAATATTTAAAATAAAAAAAAAAAATAAAAAATATTGGGGAGCCGTAATTTGAATTTTTGAAAAAAAGTTTGAAAGGCTATATCTTTTTAGATATATACTCTACAGCTTTAATTTTTTGGAACAATGTTTAGAACACTTTTCTTTATCCAAAAAAAAATTAAAAAGTAAGAATTTCAAAAAAAGGGGGGCTACAATTTTTTCGAATTTTGGCCATAACTTTTGAAATTTTGAACATAGAGGTCCAAAAACTTGGAACAATGTTCAGAACAACTAGAACAATCTAGAACAACTTTCAAAATTTTGATTTTCGAAAAAAGGGGGGCTAGGTCAAAAACGGTTTTTTGGGTCTAAAACCCCCATTTTTGAATATTTTTCAAAAAAAATTTGGAACAATGCGGAACAAATCGGGAACAATCTGGAACAACTTTCAAAAATAACAAATTCAAAAAAAGGGGGGCTAACTTCACACACTCGACATTTCTCTCTAATTAATCTTGTCCCATGTGGGGTTGTGCAATTTAAGAATTGACCTTTTTAGATAACATCTTTGAAGAGAATTTATAAGCTTTTAGTCGATTATTATCATCGACATTGGTCGATGTAGAAAATTAGGAAATGATTAAATGATAAAGGCTTTGCAAAAAAACTAGGACATCTGGATTCAGTATATAAAAAGAGAGCTTTTACAGCATTTCTAAGCTAATTAATTAAAAGCCCAAATACTCATAAATACTATAATAAGATTTAATCATAGAAATCTGTAGTTCTTGTTTAAAAATCAGGTGATTTTTTTCCTTTTCTTCAACTTAATTCAAATGGTCTGCAGAAAATTTGATAAAAAATCCAAAAAATTATGGAAAATTTCAAAATTTTGAAGCTTATGTATATTCTACAGATTTTACTATACGGCTCTGCTTTACAAAAATTTAAGCGGTTTTATTTCAGTTAACGCAATAAATAAGTGGCTGAAGGGATGATCATAATAATTGAAAAATGTTTTCGAAACTTTCGACAACATTTTAAAAAATAGTTAAGCCAATTTTTCAATAGTCAGTTAACCCTCCGATAGAACTTACCCTTCAGTTAAAGTTGTTGATGACATTCTTCTGTGCACCAGTGCACGCCTCAAATACACATTAAAAAAAAATGTTTGGGACAACAAGTCATGGACAACCTAGGCAAGGACTAGGGCTCACAACTCTCACCTATTCATAAGATGGGAGGAATTTTTTCATGACAATACTTTCCCTTGGAGAATTTTTCACTTCCTTGCACTACGTAGACATAGAGACCCTGAAAATATTTGGATTTTTTGGTGGCAAGGGATGAAAATAAGCAACCTGACCTAAACGGTGCGGTGGGGCATAGTTGGGCCAAACCTGTGATTTAAGGAAAAAAACATCTTTTTGGATGTATTACACTGCTGAATTTAATGATACCACAAGCGGATCCAGAGTTTCTCCCAAAGGGGGGGTCACGCACAAAATGCGGTGGTAAAGGCAATTGAAAAAAGAATTCGCCTCGGAAGTTTGCTCTCGAATGACACCCACGATTTTTGGCACCTTTTTAGTGAGATATTCTCAAAAAATGTGTAACATCGGAAAAGCCAACAGCCTTACAAAATAACGCAAACGAAAATCTTGAATAGCGAAGTCTCGCATTTTTTTCAATAATCTCATCATTTTTACCGATTTCGCATTTAAATTTCGCAAATTAAAATCCCCAATATCAAAATCTAACAATTCCAGTAACATTTTTACTCCTACATTCGAACTGAAAAAAAAAAATTAAATTGAACGAATTTCCTACATTAGGAATCTCACGCAAGATTTGCAAAATTTTGATTGAAAAGATTTTTTGCTGCAGTGCAATAAAGATTTGCAAAATTTTAATCTGTAAGATTTAAGTTTGCGTGATTTTGTAAATGCGGAATTGGAACTGTAGTGTGTTTTTGTACATAATTGCAAGATTTTGTAACGTGAGATTTTAGTTTTCAACCCAACCAGACAGACCACATGATCTTGACAAAAGATCTACTAGTTTCAGTAATCGGTTAGTGATGTATTATGTTGAAGTTAATTTGAAACAACAAATTTAAAGGCCACTTAAGGTCAAAAAAAACAAATACCAATGAAAGGTCACTAAATAATCATAAAAAGTCAGCTTGGTTCAGATATTGGCCAGAATTAGATTTTTTAATAAATTTTGAAATCTTTTTTTTTGATATCATTTTTTGAATTCCCAAAAAAAATCTATGTCTAACCACTTACTGAAACTGACTTTTTATGACCATTTAGTGACCTTGGAAATGGCACACATATTGGGTTAAAAGACTTCAAAGCCCTTGGCCTTTTAGTTATATCGAATTGATAACTTAAATTAATGTCAATATTCGATTAAATTTTTGGTTAAATGGAGTTTGTAAAAAAGGAAATTTTTGTATCTAATTTTGTGTTTAACAATTTTGAAAAATCATCAAACCAATTCCAAAATTATTTTTACGCTTAATTGAAAATTTACATAAAGTCAAATTCTTTTAAAACTATTAATTTATTTTTTTGTAAAATATAATGAACGCAAACGCTACTACCTACATCCTTACATGAAAATTGTTTTTTAAGTCACTGGAGGAAGAATTACTTTTTTGACGTTTTTTAATCGTTTTCTTGCATTGTGTCCTTAAATACGCACAAATGTTTGTAGACGAATTTTTCCTTTTGAGTAGTGAAAACATTTCTTATAATTTAAATTTATTTATACTGTGAATAGCCCCAGGGGCAGTTATGACCCCCATAGCCTCCCCCCCCCTGTATTCACCATTGTGGTGCTATCCGTTTTATGACCAGAATTTAGGGAAATTTTTGAATTTTTCATAATAGTAGGATATTATGTATCAGGTATAGTCAGGTAAAAACTAAAAAGTAAATAACGATTTCTCAAAAAAAAAACGTGAATTGAAGTTATTTAAACATATTTTTGAAGAAGAAGAATAGATTTTTCAGATTTCCTTACGAATTTTGTGGAAAAGATTCACGTCTATGTAGTGAACCTGTTATATACAATCAGAAATAATAGAAAAAAAGAACGTCATTTTGATCCTTGATTGAATACGATTGTATGAAACAAAAATTTAAATTCCTGTAGTGGCTTTTTAAAAAAAAATATTTTTTATAATATCAAATTCTTAAAATTGATTGAACATTCGAAAATAAAACTTGAAACTTTTTTTTTTTTAATTCAAAAATTCCTTTTTTGAAAATTTTTAAATGCAATATTACTGGCATTTTATAGGAGTTTTCGTATACAAACATTGATTAAAATAGATTGAGCAGTTAAAGAGAAAAAAAAAAAGAAAATCCAAAAAATCGATATATGGCCAATTTTTTGGAAATTTTTTCGTATATCAAAAAGTACACCATATATACAAAAATACACAGATTTTTTTTAATCAAAATCGTTGGAGCCGTTTTCGAGATAAATAAGCTTTTTCTTAACGGTGGAATGTGCAAGTACCGTTATTTTTGGAGCTGAAAAAAAATTTCGATTTCCCCTCTGGAGAGTTACAAAAAAAATCTAAGTTCAAAATTTAAAGAAAATCGATTCAGTGGTTTAGGCTGTAGGGTGAGGTACAGACAGACAGACCGACAGAACTGTGCCACCTAATTTTTTGTGTTCTCTATTATCGTAATGTCATGTTTGATTGTTATCTCAAATTCTTTTTTTTGCACGAATCCAAAACTTGCCCTATAGTACCTACATAATGTATATCGCAATTAAAAAGCTAAATAAAAAACCATTCGATGTGAGGTACCTGCTACTAACAGTTGCTAAGAGTAAAATTTTATAATTTTTGGTGGCAGACTGCACTAATTTTATCAGACAGAAAAAGTTTAATCAAAATTGTAGGAGCTGTTTTTGGGAAAAAATACTTTCCGGTTTTTTTACTTTTGTATGGAAGGTACCGTTATTTTTTTATAAAAATATATTTTTTTCTTAGTGTATTTTAGACTGTACTAAAAGCTTTCAAGTGGCGAGCTTCAAAAAAATCAATTTTGTCGTTTTCGAAATATTTGATTTTCAAAAAAAATAAATTTTACATTTTTTAAAAATACAAAAATATTTGTCCTTAAATTTTTGTAATATTTTTTAAATTTCAATTTTTTAAATGGTTTTCTGCCCAACGGTAGCCTTTACTAAAAGTAATTTATTTTTTTAAGAAAAGTTGTGGGTCCGTTTTTGAAGAAAATACGATCATGTAAGATTGCTAAATAAAATGTATGGTAAGTGCCGTTATTTTAGGTTATTAAAAAAAAACTGAAAAAGGCGTGTGGGGGAATGACCAAAAAGCGCTTTGTACCAAGCTTGAAGAAAATCGATCCAGCCGTTTAGGCTGCAGCTCAATGGAAAGACAGACCGACAGAATTGTGAGACCCACTTTTCTCGTCTTCCCTATCATCGTTATGACAAGTCTGATCAAAATTTCGAATTCAATTTTTTTACAAATGCATAACTTACCTATATTATATTGCAAGTACAAAATTGGCAGTAGCACTGATTTCAACATCCCCTTAAGTGTACCAAATTATATTAATTCGTATCAACACTTGACGTGGGAAATTATTCTGGTCGCCAAAATTCAACAAATGGACAACTGTGCGGCAGCGTAATCGAACATCTTAATGGTCTGACATGAGGAAGTAAGACAGAGTGTGAAGAAAACATGAAATAAGGCCCCAAATTGGGGTAGTTTTTCATAATGAAACTATGCCCCAGTGAAATAAGGCCCCATCGAAATGAAATAAAGCCCCAGAAATTAATGAAATAAGGCCCCAACTTGTTTTGTCTTTTTATTGTTTAATTATATAAGACCGCAATTAATTTTTTTGATTTTAAAGTTTATTTTCAAAAATGAAATAATACCCCAAACCATCAAACAAATACTTGGATTGCATCCTGTACAACTTCTCTGCAACAAGGACCTCTCCTCTCCTTCAGTTATGTATAGCTTTCAGCACAAAAATCGCACGATTTTTTAAGCTATTCTGTTACTTACTGATGCTTTTCAATATTAGGATCGTGTTGAAAACCATCAGTGGATTTATACTTGCATATACAATGTAATTTTTAAAATATTTTATAATTTAAGATTTTTCCATTTTGTTTGTTCTTGGATAAAAGAACAAAAAAGGCGCATGATTGCTGGGACACACTAAGCGGTATTTTTCTTGCTCTGGGTCCTCGATTAGCGGATTTTCATAATACTTTTTGTAAAAATAATGTTGTTAGGCAATTTCAAGTAAATTATCCAAAATGAAATAAGGCCCCAATTTTTTCCAAAATAAAATGAAATTAAGTCCCAAATTTAATGTTGGGGTCTTTTTTCATTGAGCCTTATTAATGATAACAATAATGAAATAAAGCCCCAAAATATTAAATAAGGCCCCAAAAAATGAATTAACACCCCCAAATTCCGAGTATTTTCATTGTTGTTGTTTTGTATGCTTTTTTTAGGGCCTTATTTATTTTTTTTTTTTGCCTTATTTCCTGGAGCCTAATTTCGCGAAGCCAATTTTTCAAGGATAATAATTTGTAGTATGATTCCTTTCAGCCCGTTTACGTAGGAATGGAAAATTTCTAAAAAAAAGAAATAATCATGTACTTAAAATAGAAAAAATATTAACAAACAACAGCAACAATTACAATGCATGACTTAAGCTTTTTCAAAGCAAAAAATACATTCTCTAATTATTTTGTTCAATAAAGTTGTTTAACACAATTGAAAAATAATCTTCAAACTTTAAACAAAATGGACAACATTTTTTTGTTCAACACTAAATTTCGTATGCTTAAATGTGCTTAGGTTTTTGAAAAAAAAAAATCAAAAATAACAAAAGCTACGAGTATTCTGGGTATTTGGAGAAATTTTAAGAACAATTTTAAAGTCTCAGTTGTTTAATTACAGGAAAACTCGTTTTTCTTAACATTTCCTCAAAAACTACAAGACAAGGCATACAGTTTTTTTTACGTTTGATTAGGAATTGTTAAGAATACTGAATACAAAAAAAAACATTTTCTCTATTTTTTAATGTTTTATTTTGAAAAAAAGTTTTTATAAACTCAACTTAATTTATAAAGTCAATTGAAAATGATTTCCTTCCTTTGAAAAAAGCTAAATTGTTCCGTTATTTTAATCTTTTTTGTTTTCTATTTTAAGTAATTTTCTTAGCAAATAATTGGTCATACAACCTACTAAATGGTGGGATATAAACCCTTCTCATCCGACCATTTACAACAATTTTCCAAATGATTCTTGACAAATTAAAGGACACTGTACATTATTATTATATAATTCTTTAACATTTTAAAAGCATTAAACTCCATTTGCTTTATACAGGGAGTCCCCTGATTTGTGCTCTATATTTTGGATGATGTTTTTTGGGATCATTATGAGAAAACTATTGTACTGGACAAAAGGATCTAAGGGACACCCTATATAAACCACAAAAACTATGCCAAAATAAACAATAAATTTCCATCAAAAATAAATCACAATTTCATGCATCACAACGCAACTACACGTACACAAGCTTTCTAACTTCCGACAAATAAAATTATTGTTTTCTTATAATACCATTGGGGGATCAACTGAATGCAATAAACAAATCTAAATGAGAAATAAATGGTTTCTAAGTGCCACAGGAGAATTAGTTGAGTGTTCACAACAACTCATAACACACAAGAAACCAAAAACTTATTTACAAGAAAGAACACAAAACACCTGAGCTGAGCCGAGGCGTAGGTATATGTATATGAAAACCAAAAACCTTTCAAACTTTATCTGGCGAACAAAAACCTCTCAAAATATATAAAACAAACTTGTTAGTATGCGAGAAACAATATAAATACTCAAACAATTTGGAAAAGAAAAAGGATACAGCAAAACAACCATAAAAGTCAACATTTTGTTGTAGATAAATCACTGTTGTAACATGAATCCTCAAAATGCACCACAAAATTACCTCGAGATTCTCTACACTACACTGCACTGTACTGCATTGACTGACAAGAAGTGTTAGAAAGTTTTTCTGCCCACCGCTTTTTCCAAACCATCTAACCTACCAACAATCTCTTCAACTAAAAAGGATTCATGTTACAGCAAAACGAGTTATTTATTTATTTTTCATACATTTTACATGAAAGTGGGTGGTTTGACAGGGTGTTCACAGTGAGTGAATAAGACATGGCCTACTTAGTTAATGATTTGACATTTTATAGTGAGTAAAAATTGTTGTTTTAAGTTCTAGATGGTCCGTAGTAGATTAGGGACCCTTGAGGTCTGGATGGTTGAAGGGCAGTGAATTTGGAATATTTAAAAATAAGCTGCAATGATATGTCAACATGACATTTGTTCTCCTACGGGTGTAGCAATATGAAAATCTATGATTTTCTGATGGTTTTTGATGTCCTGGCTTTGAGTCAAATCTCAGAAGTCTTCAAATTGGCTCAGGGTCTTCCGAAATTCAAAAAATTAAATCCATTTTGACATCTCACGAAATAATTTATCTAAACAAAAAAAACAAATTCTTTCGCTATCTGAAAGAAGATATTTTATTTAATAAAAAAAAGTAGTTTTACTAACACCCTGTATTCAGAAAATAAAAACATATTTTGAGTTCTGTGATTTGTATAAAAAAAAACATTTCTGACATTTTCTCTCGGTATTTAACTTCTTCTACAACATCTGAAAAAGTTGAAATTTTCGTAAAAAACAGCTTTTCAAAATTTACACAAAAAGTACACAATACCCCCACATCCAAACCCACACGCAAACCATCAAATATCAATTTTACAATTGAAAATATTTTTTTTTTCTTTCTTTTAAAATTTCTATGATTTGTGATATAATCACGTATATCTATCTTTCGATTGTTCCGGCATTGGAAACCCATCAATTTCACCCGAAGCCAAAAAGTTTGACATTTTGATACAAAATCATCAAGAATTTATATCACATAAAGATACATAATAGGTTGATGGTGTTAGTATGATGTAAACTCTGTGTAGAGGACTCTCCTTGAGTATAAACGAAAGGTGAAACTTTAAAGTTTTCCCTGGAAACGTGTGCATCATAAATCATAAAAAAGTAATATCGTACACTTCAAACGATGTGATGTACCACCTTCATATTCGTATATAACTTTTGTTGAACAAAAAAAAAGGGGGGGGGGAGAAAGTTTCTTTTTCATTCTTTATTATACATCGCAAGGCTTCTTCGGTTCGTTAGGATCAAATAGCGTAAATAATAGTAATTGAATGGTTTCCCAGTGAAAATTCAGTACTAAACGAATGTCATTTGGTTTTACGAGTATTTTTCAGGATGATTGATGGATATTGATGGAGAGTCGATGTTTTGTAGAAAATGAGTGGCATTAAGGGAATTATAATGTTTTTTTTTGTTTTTTGTATAGATAGACTACAAAGGATGATGTGTTGACATATTTGACAAAGTTTTGAAAATTTCATTAGAAACTGACATTCCCCCTGATTTTTGTTTTTGACGTGAATATGTCCGTATACATTTGGTATAATCTGACGGCAAATCTAAAAAAAGATAACAGTGGAGATTATGTGATAAAGTTTCGTGTCAATAATGTGCTCCTAAAAAGTTTTGACTGATCTTTATATGGTCGGGTAATAAGGCCTTAGTCTTTAACATACTTAAAATCCCAAAATATACTTTATACATTTGTCAATTGATAAAAAAGGCATTATTTCACATACAACTTGCTCAAAAAGCTTTGGAATACAAAAGAGCTTTGCTATGGGCATATAGTTCATTATATCAGTTTTATCACCTGTTTTAAGGATTGGTGTAAGAAACTATTTCTTCCATAAATTGGGAAATACTCCTGTCCTTAAAGAAAACTCGAACAAAAATTTGTGAATAGTATAGGAATTTCATCTGGACCAGATGAATAATCATCATTTAATTATGAGAGAAGGTCTAAAACAGGATATTGTTGCAGCTTGTTTGGGTATAAGTATGTAAATTTAAAAATAATTTTCGTCGACATCTAAGGGCTTGTCAACAAAAGAATTACGAAAATTTTTCGCAAAAGCATTACAAATATCAATGGTTTGCTGCAACGAACAATTTTCATACATGAAGTTTACTGGATAACCATCTGAGTTTCTTTTCGAATTAACAAACCTCGAAAATGCCTTTGGGTCATCTTTTAGAGAATTACCCATCAAAGGGCACGGTAGTGCCCAGCCAAGTTCGCGGCACTACACCTTTTTTTACAGGAACAAACTCAGGTGATTTTCAACCCCCCTCTAACTTCAATACCAATAAAGTCAGAAACTTCAAATTCGGAGTATTTGCTGAACTGATCAAACACAAGTGGCTGACCAAATTTCAACTCTTTAGCATTAGACGTTCCCAAGATATAGGACTTCAAAAATCGCAAAAACCGTAACTGACTGACTCACTGACTCACTGACTCACTGACTGACTGACTCACTGACAGATCATCAAAATTATGGAGCACTTCCCGACATCGTAGAAACTTGAAATTTCGCACAACGGTAGGCCTTGTGGTACATACAAAGGAAAAAATCGAAAATCTGCAATTTTCTATTCAGGGGGCGTGGCATCCACCCACTTTCTTAAATATTCTATAAATTATATGGAGCCTTTCCGATTGTTGTAGAACAATGAAAATTGGTAAGTGGGTAGGGTTTGAGGTACTAAAAAAGAAAAAAATTGAAAAATTGGAATTTTCCATATTTAAAAAGAAAAAAATTGAAACATTAGAATTTTGCATTGAGGGGGCGTGGTATCCACCCACATTCTTAAAAGTTCTTATAAATTTATTATATGGAGCACTTCCGATTGTTGTAGAACGATGAAAATTGGTAGGTCGGTAGGACTTGAAGTACTTAGAAAGGAAAAAAATCGAAAATTTGGAATTGTCCATTCAGTGGGTGGGGGGGGGGGGGGGGGGGTGGGGGGATGCCATCCACCCACTTTATCAGAATTGCTTTTATTTGTATGGAGCACTTTCGGTTGTCGTAGAATTATGAAACTTTGTAGAGCGGTAGGGCTTGACTTTCACCTGGCAAAATAAATCTTTGCAAAAAGGAGTGAAATCACAACAAAAACATAAATGTTAAAAAAGGAGCCAAGTTTTTATGTGTACAAGAAACCTGTGCGTAAAAAGTCAGCCAAAAAAAGTAATGAGATCTAAAATATATGCCAAGTTTTAAGTTTATGAAGTTTAATATCAAATATCTTAAGTAGAGTTATATCGGAACAATTCCAAATCATGACAGAAATTTGGTAATTAGTGATTACTGATTAAAATTTGGTGGATTTACTTGGCAAGTTTTCTCTTAAATACTTACTTAATCACAAATTTAAAATGTATGAAAACTTGACCAGTGAACCCACCAAATTTTAATCAGTAATCATTAATTACCAAATTTCTGTCATGATTTGGAATTGTTCCGATATAACTCTACTTAAGATATTTGATATTAAACTTCATAAACTTAAAACTTGGCATATATTTTAGATCTCATTACTTTTTTTGGCTGACTTTTTACGCACAGGTTTCTTGTACACATAAGAACTTGGCTCCTTTTTTAACATTTATGTTTTTGTTGTGATTTCGTTTACATGGTTAGCGCATAGATTTTTTGAAAGAGTTTTAAGCTCTTCAAAAAAAGTATGGTAGAAGTTGTGGTCGACTGGTGAAAGAGTTTTTAAGTACACTTTCCATGCTTTGTTTCTTTTATTTCGGAGTGTTCTAAGCTCTTTCGTATACCATGAGTGGCAAAAGTTTCTATTTTTTGATACTTTTAACGGGATAGTATTTTTAATGCAGTTGTTAAGGATGGAATAAAAACTAAAGACTGCTCCGTCAATGTCGCTAGAAATACTGACAGACCTAGCTATTTCATCTGAAAGTAATTGAAAGTTTGCCTTTCTGAAGTCAAAACTATATGAACAATCAAAAGGGTTACTGTTTTCAGTGTGATTGCTCAGGTCAAACAAAAAATCGAAGGGAGGATGATAGTTATCTTTGTTAGTAATTCCGGAACTAGATCCTAGAACCAGAGTACTATTAGCTCCTGAAGAAAATACTAAATCGAGAATTTGATTTTTAGAGTTTTTAATACAGCATATTTGCTGTAAGTCAGTTGATATTATTCTATCAAGAAGCAGTAACTCATTTTGAGAATAAGTTAAAGAAGCTTCTTGATAGGATTCGTCATCAGAGAGGGAACCCACTCTATATGAGGTAAATTAAAATCGCCAAGAATGAATATGTTGCTGTTGGAGAAAGACAAGTCCATAACATAATCTAAGGCTTTAGAAAGTTCCATATAAACTGCGTCTGAACTTTTCGGAGGAATATACCTATGCATTTAATATATAAAACTGTTTAGTCTGTATAGTTAATTTTATACAGATTAATTCATAGAGAGAAAGATACAGACGAGGACTTAAATTTATTTCTAACTGTAATAAGAACACCAACTCCCACTTCTTTTGGCTTATAAACATGGCGATCATTTCTATACACCTACTAAAAACTCTTGATTGAAAAGTTCCGTGTCCAGAAAACTTGAATTCAGCTAAGTTTCAGTCAAAACAAAGATGTCATGTGAAAAAGCTTGGGAGTTCATAAAAATATCAGCTGCTTTGTTGCGAAGCCCTATTCTTACATTTTGGTAGAAGAGGGTAATCCTGTTAAGTTTTTTGATTCATCTTTGGGTGAACTCCGTGTGGGTCTATTTTTTTTTACAGAAAATTCTTTAATAAGAGATTCGGGAGGCCAATTACACTTATTGCAAATAGAATCAAAGTAGGAAAAATGTGCTACTATTTTGAAAGAAGAAACGAAGCTATTTACTTTGCTAGTTTTTGTACGCTTAATAGAATTATTTGTAGGGATATAACTGTTAGCTAGTAAATGGGAAATAATATCATCTGCAACAATATCTGGTTCAAGGCGAGAAATAAAAATAGACTTAGGTTTAGAAGCAGCTTTTATTGGCCTAGGATCGGTTAAAGAATGGCCTAAGATGGCAATGGTAGAGCAACCCGCATCAGCAGTTGTGTCTACGACCATCTTAAGGACATATGTATTAATTTATGTGCGTATGGCAGCAACATTAAAAAAAAATTATTTTAAACCCGTTTTTGAGATATCGAATTAAAAAAAATTATTTGAAACCTTTTTTTTTAATTTAAAAATTTGTTTTTGAATATTTTGATATTCAAAATTAGTCCACCTTATTTGAAATTTGTAGGTATATAAAAAATTAATCTTAAACCGTTCAGTCAATAGGGGAAAAAGTTTTAGTAAAATCTTAGCCCGTTTTTGAGAAAAAAATATTTTCCTTAACGATTTTTAAGCTTTTGTATGGAAGGTACCATAATTAAAAAAAAAAAAAAAACTATTAAGAACTGAGTTTCAAAAAAATTGGTATTGCCGTTTTCGATTTTCAAAAAAAAAGTCTTGTAACATTCTTTTACAATCCAAAAAATATTTGTTTTTAAATTTTAGTACACAAACTATTTATTTTTTTATAAAGCTTCTATATAAAAAAAAAATGATTGAAATAGCACAAAGGGTTTTCGAGACCCAAGGTTGTCTTACTAAAAGTAAATTATTGATTTTTTTTTTAAGAAAAGTTGTGGAGCCGTGTTTGAGAAAAATTCAATTACGTTAAATTGCTAAACAAAATTGTATGGCATCAGGTATCGTTGTTTTTAATTCCGAAAAAAGAGAAAAAAGAGTTTAGTGGGAATCGCGTAATTTTTCAATCGATTATACTATCACGTTCTCTAAATTTCAAAAACATTACTTTTTATGTATGTATATGTATAAAACTTTTAAAACATTTTTAAGGACAAATTTTGGAATGCAAATCTAAAGTTAATATTTATGTGCAGAAAAAAAATTAATTTCAAACCGTTTTAGAGATATCGAATTTTCCAAAAAAAAAATTGAAACTTTTTTTATACAGGGTGTCCCGGACATGAGTTGAAGTATTTAAGGGGTGGTTCTTGGGGTTATTCTAAGAAAAAAATTGTATGGGGGGAAAGTTGTATCTCCCTTCCCTGAGGCAGGGGGGCAGTTTCTGAAACATTGACTTCAAATGCAAAAAAAAACATTAAAAATCAACGAAAATACATCTAATAATGTGCTATAGTTTTTTTGAAATTTAATACTCCATTATTGCATTTGGTTTTTAAATCAAGTTGTTTGAGCGAATGGTTTTTGAGAAATTAAATTTCAAAGTCAAAATTTAAAAAAAAAAATGTGATTGAAAAATTAAATTTCAAAGTCAAAATTAAAAAAAAAAAAATGTGATTTTTTTTTTACTTAAGTCGATATTTTTCAAAATTTTACGTAATTAAGGGCCTTTTTTGGGGCCAATTTTCAATGCCCTCATTATTTTTTAGTCCATAACCGAAAACCAAATGTAAAAACCTTTCTTCGTTTTTGAGAAATTAAGAAAAAACAAAAGGTACTTTTACCAATAAAGCCCGAAAAAGGGTTAAATTATGGATAAATCATAAATAAATTAATTTTTCGGGCTTATTTGGGAAAAGTACCTTTTGTTTTTTCTTAATTTCTCAAAAACGAAGAAAGATTTTTACATTTGGTTTTCAGTTATGGACTAAAAAATAATGAAGGCATTGAAAATTGAACCCAAAAAAGGCCCTTAATTACGTAAAATTTTGAAAAATATCGACTTAAGTAAGAAAATCACATTTTTTTTTCTTAATTTTGATTTTGAAATTTAATTTTAAATTTCATAAAAACTACAGCACATTATAAGATGTGTTTTCGTTGATTTTTAATGTTTTTTTTTGCATTTGAAGTCAATGTTTCAGAAACTGCCGTTTTGAAAAAAATCGAAAATAAAAAAATGGTTCCTTGGGGGGTACCATTTTTTTTTTTTAATGTTTCTCCATCCAAAGGAAACCTTTACTAAAATTAATAAACAGAATTTTTCTTAAGAAAAGTTGTCGAGCCGTTTTTTACCATTATGGATGCGTAAAAAAATGCTAGTAGTATTAAGCTGTATTTCTACTCTAATGTCACTAAAAGACCTGAAAAGATCATTTTTTGAAGAACTAAAGATCCTGCTATCTTCTCTTGCAGTAGTTTTCCTTGGTTTGCTTATTTACGATGGCGATTGACTAGAGAGATCCCTGAACGCTCCTATCTATTTCTCCCGATGGTGATTTTCCTCCTTTGGATATAAAAGTAAAATCTATACCTAATTAAAATTTTCGACACTAAAAAGTACACAAGTCTGCATCTGCATATCAATCTGTCTCTATTTTAATGTTCACAGAAAGAACTAATTTTTTTGCAGAAACTGTTAAAATGCTATTAGTGAACAAGAACAAGCAACATTAAACTTATAGTCCTGTAATGTTTCATTAGAGGGTCTAACCAACTTGTTGGTAACAGTTGAAATTTGGTTGCATACATGTTGCTGGTTTTGTTTGACTTAAACTTAAGAAATTGCAACCGTGTCTATTTTAATTTCTAAATCAGTATTTATATCGTAAGTAAAAATATGCCTAGAAGTGGGTGGATTTTACTTAAATCACAACCTTAGCCGCCCTTCAGCTTTAAAAAAAAAAACAACTTTGAAAATTTAATCCAAATAGTAGGAGCCGTTTCCGATAAACCCATTATAAGGATTTTTTACTTTTAATATCTACATTAATAATAATTTTTATTTAAAGTCTATATTTCTGCCGATAGTAAATGAGATACCACCGAGTGTCTCGCTAAATTTTCATCCAAAAACTCGGTATCGGCTCGGTATTGTTTCGGATGCCTTGGAGCTGGTATTGCCTCGGTCTCATATAGATTTCCGATACGGATACCAAACGTAGCTGATATTTTTTGGTATTGTGGTCAAAATTTGCAGCCGGCTCTTGGTCTATAACTTTGAAATGACGTTTTCAAAAATGGTTCTATGAAAAATTCAATTTTAATACAAAAATCTTTGTTTGAATGGGGGGGGACCTTGTAAAAAATTAAGCGCTCCAAAGCTTCTGTTCCTACTACAATAATTAAAATACAGAATAGGATAACGCTATATATTTCTTCTATTTTTTATATATTCTATGTTTATTTTCAAAAAAAATGTACAAATGTAATTTTTGTACTATTTTTCAAAACATTATAAACTCTGGTTTTCATAGAAATTTTTTACCTTTGAGGTTTGTTTCACAAAAAAGTAATAAATTCTAAATCCAAAACAAAAAAATGTGCTCTATCCTAGCATAAAATCAAAACAAATTTTCATTTCTACAGATCCATTAAGATAAAAAAAAAAACAAAAACAACAGGTCATTTGTTAGAGCTAAACAATATACAAAATACAAAAAAAAAAATACTAATATTCATCTTCTACCTGCAATTTTAATCTATGAAACAAAGACAATCAAAAACCTTTTAGTCCTGTATTCATTCATTTTTTATACACTCACCACCATTGCAGAGCACATTCCTATAGCCGCATCAAACCATTAAGGATATACGAACCAAATAAAAATGGAAAAACTTACATAAATAAAACTTCTTACTTAAGCTTTTGTTCATAGTGATCAAAAAGGTTAAAATACACGCAAATAACTCTCTCTATACACTACCTTTATCAACAACGATATAACTCCTACCAACACATTGTATAAAGAGCGTAGGTATTTGTGCCCAACAGTGCGTATTTATCAAAAAAAATCTAGACTCCTATCCATCCTCTGAGTCCTGAGATAAATTTTGTTGTTTTTATATGCAGTGGAGCGGCCATTACTCTTTTTTTTTGTATTAACAAAAATATAGTTGGAAACAACAACAGAAAGTAAAAATACTCAAAACGATTTACAACCCATCTTCGTGTCTCCCGGATGAACAATAGGGAAGAAAAAGGATATCAAACAGGTGTAGCGCAATATACATTTTTGTAAGGATACCTCGAACTTGAAGATGGTCGGTGAGAGATATTTTCTTGGTTCTGGTTGAACGAGCAACTGAAATGAACCAAAGTTTATAGTTTTTTTAATACATTTATATACATTTAAGTGTATACAATATCGTATACATATGTACGAACAACTTTTGTAATGGGGTTCATAAAATCGGTCTTATTCCGTTGAGTTAAAATAAAATTTTAATAGAATATAAAGTGTACAACAATTATTTTCGGGCCTTAAAAAAAGAAAGCTCTAAATCACCTTGCAGGGGCTTGATGCTTTTGTGCGTGGGTCCAGAGTAGGGCTCATAAAGCAAAAGGTTTGATGTGCAAGGCAACACAGAAAAGACAACAATGCCACAAAGTCAGATATTGGACAACATGGTTGGCTGTGATAGGAGAAAAGTCCCCAATTTATGCTCATATTCTGGTATGCTGGTATTGAAGCAGTAAATCCCGATGACAATAAAGTGCCCACGAAATGTCATTAAAGAACCTAATGTATGTGATGCCTTTGAAGGTGGTTAGCTTTGGTTGAATGGGAATAAAATGTAGGGGAGGGGTGTGCAATATATACCAACACGTCGTACATTATATTCTCTTTTATTCCTTCTTCAAGTGGAATTATGAGGCCATTTGCAGGGAGATTAATTTGTTTTTGATGGCCCAAATGTATCTACAGTAAACATTTTATGAAATATTATTTGAAATTAATGTTAAGATGATATCGTTTGTGGTTTTGAATTATTGTTTTGTTTTCGAAAGCGGTTTTTAAAAGCGAAACTTTATTTATAAATATAGATATAGACCTATAAATCTTTTGAATTTGAAGCTATCAACTAAAAGTTACATTAACGATGTTTTAATTCCATCAAAATTGCTTTAAAAGGAAACCATGCCAAATGGATGGAACTTGGTCTAAGGCTTTCAAAGGAAATTAACATTTGATTTTTTTTTTTTAACTCAATAATCAAGTCAATTTGTGCTCAAAAGGACCTAAATGAGGAAATTGTGGGGCAGATTTGATTTAATTCCTGCTTTTTGTTTTCGGTGATGTTGAATCCGGATGATAAGTTTGTGGCTAAAATTTCGTGACGCAAAAATTTGCAAAAATTGGACCCGAAATGCATTTTTGCAGTATTTTGGTTGGTTTTTCACAAATTGCATCAAAATACAATTGAAAGTACCTACATAAATTTTTGTTTTTCACTTTTGATTCTAAAATCTCAAAAAATGACGTGCTTTAGCAATTCTGAGGACAGATTTGAATTTAGCACATCAAAAATCATCAGAAAATAGTAGTATGGTACATGCAAGCACAAAAATTAAATTGATGTCACAAAATGAATTATCTAATTAGTGTTTTCGAGTGGATTTTCGGAAACAGAAAAAAATACGTCAATTTTCAACTAGTCCTTGAGCCCAAATGGCATGTCACCGAAAAAACCTTTAACAGAGATTTTTTGGAAATTGTGTATATTAACATTGAATTGTACTTTGATCAAATTTACGAATAATTTATATAGTTTTCAAGCTATTAGTGAAAAACTCCCAAAAGAAATAGTTTTTGCTTCATTTTCTGCATCTTTTTTTTCATATTGCGTCACGAAATTTCAGTCACAAAACTCAGATTCAAATTTAGCACCCCCGAAAACATAAAGCAGAAATAAAATAAAAATTAAACAAACAATTTGCATAGTAAACAATATCACTGAACATATGCATAATTCGAATTTTTTTCTACACGCTGTTTCCATTTGAAGTTAAACAAATTTTAAAAGTCATGCTGGGTTAAAACTTTTGTATGGATAATTTTTATTCCGTCCACCATTTTGTTTTTGACTTCGAAAAAAAGAAAACAATTTATCTCAAATGGGATGGTTCTTCGAGAAAGAGGATTTTTTCTAAATGTACTTTGGTCAATTTGAGAGTAAAAATTCTGCGAGCAGCCTTTAAGCAGCTCTTGAGAGCAGACTCGCAAGTAGATACAATCTTGAGAGTAGCTCGAGGGGAGTAGGTTTCTTACTCTAGACATTTGAACTTTTTGGGAGTTTTTCGCAAGTGGGCAAATGTTTTGATCACTAGCGGAGACGAATTCGCAAAACTCCAACACATCTCGTATTTGGCGAGTAGCTGTCAATAATCAACATACCAGAATATAATAGTGTGCATATGGAAAAACGAATCGATTCATAGAAATCACGTGTACCTACTGGTATGGCTTCTAGCTATTAGTTTTGTATTCTTTTCGAACATTGTGGGTCCAATGGTATGTTCAACTGAATTCCCAACTGCAAAATTGTCAAAAATTTTGGTCACCTTCAAGTTGAAGATCTATTTTAAGACTATAGACCCAGCACTGAATTGGCAATGAGAATGCCAGTCGATCCATGGCTTAACCGATTATTTGTTTATTTTTACTTTTTTAAGAATAAAAAAGCAGCAGAATATATTTCACTTTTACTACTTCCAACCGATAAACTAGAAGAAGAAATATAGCTATCGAGTGGACACGGTCATGAAGGTCCTCTCAGGAATTAACTCTCCAAATTCTAAAAGGCAACTCTCGATACCAAAATCTTGAAAATATTACTCTTATGTATATGGACACCCACCTGAGAGTTACTCTCAAGAGTTTACTTGCTTCAAGTACTTCCAAATGGACACGCCTTGATAGAAATGTCACGTTCTACAAAAAAGTAATTCAGTAGAATTTACGTTTATGGCACCATTTTGATGAAATTTCTCACTGTGTCTTTTAGGCTACACCTTCCAAATACAAATTTGTATGAAGATTGTTGCTGAAAAGACTAAGTTCTTGAGATCACCTCGAAATAGATACACCTGAGTTTTCAGCACATAAAACTAAATTACACTTTATAACAATGCAAAATTGTTTATATAAATTGCGTCACTGGCACTGGATTGTACTTACTTTACTCTTGTGGTTCGGAGCTCTAATATAGCAAAATCGTGGTATTGTCATTGCTAATTGCTGATTCCATTTTCTTCTCGTGGTTTTTAAGGTCAACTCTAGTAAGGAGTTCTAAGCAAAATTTACAAAAAAAAAATAGACCAAGTGAATTGAATAATTTTCTCTGTTTTGAATAAGCCACAATTTCAAAGACATCATAACATATTTTTAAAATCTTCATATTGTTTAGGTGCAAATCTTTTAGATAACTTATTATTCTTATGGAAAAATGTGTCATTTTATTTTAATATTATTTTTCAACCTTGTCATTGAAGAGTTAAAAGCAAAAACCTGAATTTTTGACTTTATATAATTATACCCGAAAAAAACTATATTTTCATCATTTTACTGTTGCGGTAAAGTTTACCACAACAAGTTTCACCTGTCTGTTCTTTATCCGTATGGATTTTTAGCCATTTTTCAGTGGTGGCTCCAAAATGCTTGTGGAGTCAATAGATTCCTGGTATCAATCAGCAAGAGACCTGCTCTAAAAGGATATTGGAAAAGTAACAAAAACAAATTTCCGAGCTATACTCAAACTGAATTGAATAATTGGTTCCAAAACCAACAAGTTTATTTATGAAGAAACAAACTAAATCACCAACATTATTAGCAACGTAACTATATTCATATTAACGTTAGTACCTCGTGGCATAATGGTTGGTCTGTCATGCCGAGGGTCTGGGTTTGATTCCCAGCCGCTTCCACCTAAAAACAAAAATGTTTTTTTCCGACGTTCGTGGGTGGAACTGACAAATCCTCCAAGAGTATCTTTGTCATGAAAAGTGCTTCTTATGTAGCCGTTTGAATTTTGCAAAAAATTGTAGGTCCCCACCATTCCTGCCAACAACACGCACACAGGCGTAGTTGAGTTTTAAGTTGATATTAATGAAACTTAATATTAATTTATCAGCAAAATGGGTAGATAACGATTTTTTAAATGTTTAAAATTTAGACTTCTTTAGTAATTATAAAATAGAACTATCGGAATTGACAACAAAAAAAAAAAACGAATAAAAAGAACTGAGTCGATCTCAAAATTTGATCATATAAATTCCTCCTTATCTCGATGTTTTGCAAAGATTGGTTCGCGCTTCGAATCACTAGCAAATATTAAATAGTAGCTAGGAATCATTAAATGTGTGTATGAGTGTAAGGTTTCAATGAGATTGACAACGGAGAAACTGAGGCTTTGGAGGAGAACATAAGGCCATGATTTCGAAAACGATTCGCGGCCGTATGGATGTGTGAGAGACAGGAATGGTAAACAACAGGTTTATCATGATGATTTCACTCTTTGGAGAACTATTCAAGTGAAAAGTTGATTTGGAATATTGGAGGAAAATTTGAAACGAAGACAAAACTATTGTGGAAAAGTATTTAAAGCTTTTATCAAATTTTGAAAAATACTGAAAAGTTATTATGAAGTACAGTGTTATCCTTTTGCACTCCAGGATTTCTTTTCTCTGGAATTCAAGGTTCAGAGAACGATAAAATATGATTCCATCTCTCGTGAAAAAAGTCAAAATTTTGAATCCGATCGCGAATCGTTATCACGATCGAATCTTATTTGCTGTGATTCGAAAAATATAGTTCGATCCATCACGATTCGTTCAATTTAAAAAAATGTTTCTTGAGCAGTTTTAGTGAAATTGACACAAGTGATAGCTGAAACAAAATTTCAAATGGAAAAAATAATTTAAAAACTGTTTGGTTTAAAAATATGTCAACATTTTGCAGCTTCGTTGTTCCTTGGGCAATTTCACTGAAATTGGCATAGGTGATAGCTTTTTTAATTTCATTGAAATCGCTCAAGGAACAAAGAATTTGCTGTATGTTGACTTTTTTTTAAAGATACAATACGAATAACGAATTGCCCTAAAATCACCTTTTTCCGGAGCAGTAAAAAACTGTAATTTCAGATTTCTTAGAGGTTGTCTAATGCCTCAACATTTAAGCCATCCTTCAATAGAATTTGACAATGAATGGCTTGACACAAGGGTACGAACTTTATTTTGACGATCTACCTGCTTCTTCATCATAAGACAAAAATTTAACTTACTCGAATGACTTTATTTTCCCCATTTCAACAACAATAGACTAAGAGTCCACAGCAGATTTTGAGTGTGAGTGATAGCAAAAAAAGAAGTATAGGCGACGAAAGCTTCATTAAAGGCTATTGAAAAAATCAAAGCCTTGCAGTCCACAACTGGGGCCTTTGTGATTAAACAGTGCTTCAAAAAAAATATGATTGCAACTTCAAGGATCATCTTGTTAGCAGAAATTGGTTTTCACCCCTCTCTAGATAAGCTCCGCGGATCTTATATTACGGAATCTGAGATCATTTGAGTGTTTAATTCGCCCTGCCAGACTGTTAAAAAAACCGTTTTTCACTACGAATTTTTTAAACGGTCCGGTAGAGCGAACTATACACTCAAATTGTTTCAGATTCCGTGATATGTGATGAGACATCAAAGGAGCTTAGCTAGGGAAGGGTGAAAATCAATTTCGGCTTACAGGATTACCCTTGAAGTGGCATGCATATTTTTTTTTTTTTTTTCAAAGCACTGTTTAATCGCAGAGGCCCCAGTTGTGGACTGCAAGACTTTGATGATTTTTTGAATAGCCTGTTATGAAGCTTTTGACACCTATACTTGTTTTCTTGCTATCACTCACACCCAAAATCTGCTCTACAAATATTTAAAAAAAAACACTTCCCAATGTGAATGGATACTTGATGATGAATGATTCGTTTCAAGTATCATTTCAGAATCTTATCGTGAGATAACTTTATTCTTGCTAAATTTAATTTCTCCGATCTCTCATGAACGAGAGATACAGACAAAAAAAAGTATTTAGTTTGTTCGTGAGAGAACTAAAAATCTTTGTAGATCGAAAATTTTGTCGTTCGCGAATTATATTTGTTATGGTTCGTGAGAAGATCGATATTCAACGATAAAGATCCGTATTTTATGATTCACGAACGATATTTTTCGAACTCTGCTGGAATCATCAAAGTGCTAGCCTATTCCTCAATAACATGCAGCCTAATGGACCTTTCAAAATGTTTGAATGAACTCTGATCGTATTTTCATATAAGATCTTGAAACTTGAATCAATTCTTGAAACTATTTTTTCTATTGGAGAAGAAGAAATAGCTACACAATTTTCAAAAATAAAAACTGATACAGCAGTATTTTAATTTTCAAATTTTGTAAACTTGTATTTGGTCGAAAACCTTTAAACAATATTAAATAATAAAACCGTAAGTGTCAATTTTTTTTACTTTTGGATAGAAAAATAATAATTTGCCTAGGACCGCAAAAACTCCAGGTTCAGCACATATTCATAGATGTTGTTGAAGTTGTTGCTAGACAAAACTGTAGTTTACCGAGATGAAGTTTCCATGTTGGTTACTTTTGTTGATTAAACTCATTGGTTACTTTTATTGGCAACTTTTATTGGGAACTATTATTGGTTGCTTCTTTGTCATAACTTTTTTTTGTGGAAATTTGCCTTATTTGCAAGTTTTGTATGAAATTATTTTCAATAGCTTTTCATTTTCACCATTTCAAAGTTATATCGAAAAAAACAACATTTTTTTTACTAGATCTTGAATAATTTTGTATGCGCTCATGATTTGGCAATGGACGTTTCAGTGAAACCTTCACTTACATTTATTTCGCAGTGAAAAAATATTTTGCCTGGGCGCTAGCCATACAGCATAAGTTCGGCAAATTTACAAAATGTACGTACTGTTTCTGCTGGCATATACAGTAAGGTTTATTAGCATGGATGTTTGCTCTCTACAATGAAAATTTATTTCACCAAAATATGTATACAAATAGGACCACTTTTAACAAATGTCTTTGGCAATGATGCAGTCAAAACATCCTAAAAGAGACAAAATTTAACTAAATAAAATTTTTAACTTCTATTTATTTGTAAAATATATAAAAGTGCAGTAAGTTTCAAATATTAAACTAGAGGCCCTTATGTTGCATAAAGATAGTATTATTTTAACATGTAATATTCTTACATGCGTATACAAAATGGGTATCCAAATATATTCAATACTGTACCTAGCTCAAATATGGTCATAAGCTACTTAAAAACTGTTACTTCTTTAAAATAAATGATATTCCTCTCATATCTTCATCTGGCTCCTTTTTATGATGTCTTTCAAAACTCCTTTAAGGATTTAAGTTTTTTTTCTAATAAAATAAAACAAAATAAAGCAAAACAAAACCAATATTTTTATTTCAACAGTGAGATTTTATAATCTACAGTTTTTTGGTGTGGCACGTTACTTTATCTAAGTGAACTGAGTTCACAATTCTTTTTTATGTTTTTTTCTTCGAAATAAAAGGAAAGGACTAAGAATTAGATAAGAAAAAAATTTCCAAAAACAATAATCCTTTTTTGCACTTCCAAGGGATTTTTTTCTCCTGAATTTAAGCTCAAAGGTAAAATAGAAAGAACTACACCATTTGGATTTGGCTAAGCGAAGTTAAAGTCTTATCGATTTATTCATTCGTTTTGCTTTAAGTAGGATTACTAGTTTTGTATATAGTATTTGAATACCTTCAAAAGAAAAAAAGGTCAAGCTTGACAAATATGTTGGCAAGGGGAAATAAGTAAGTGAATATTGAAATATATACCTACAACACAAGATTAGGAAGATATAAGACAATTGAAATAACTATGTTGATGAAAAGGTTATGATAAGAAAAGGGTGAGCAAAAAATATGCTTGGAGAGGTAAGATTGAAGAGATTGAAGAAAATAAATGTTTAAAAAAAAAGGTTTTGTGGCAAAAAAACCAAACCGTTAAGGTATAAATTTGGTGATTCTCTAGAATTGAAATTAAGTTTTAGGTTAAAGCTACAAAAATATCGGTACCTGCCATTAAATCGTAACGTCAGAATAGAATCTCAAACGATTAGAATGACAATTTTTTGGTATGCTTTTCTGGAAAATATTTAGTTTTAACTTTAAAAATTAAAAAAAATTAAAATAAAATACATATCTTGTTGGGACACCCTTTATAAGTTTTTAAATTATTTATTGTTTGAACACAACACCAAGTCCATATGATCCAGTCATACATTTAACTCTGGTATGGCGTGTGAAAATTATAAAATTGTTGATTTTTATTCTTTGGGTTTTGAAGAGAATTATATCAAAGATGATAATTTTTACAACATTATTGAAGTAGCTTTCCCATCTCAAAATCTAACGAACGCTTTTAACATTTTATAACAAAGTAAACAAAAGATTCTTTTCACTATACTATAACCTACATAAAATATAACATCTTGAAAAAATTAAAAATAATAATAAATATGCCTTTCTTAAAAGAAACTAGTTCATATTGAAATGCTTTCATAAGAGTAACACCATCAAGGACCACCTTTGATATGCTTCTCAGAGGCAATAAATGCAAAGACTGAGGTATTTTCATTATATGTATAAGGTACATAATGTCTATGTACACTTTTTATATGAATTACAAGAGGCGTTGATGGGCTTAGAGATTGAAGGTGCAAATATTGAATCTAACTCCCATGACAAGCACTTCCCATTCTCGTCTTTGTCACCATCTTTATAGTCTTTCGAATGTGTTTTCTGTCACTGCAAAGCAGTGATTTTTTTTCTCCTTCTTCTTTGAATGTCAAATATGTCGTACATACAATGTGTACATGGTGAAAAGTTTGTTTGCAGCATTTTCATATCATCCTGACGGGTTTTTCTTTGCCACACATAATATCCTTTGTAAGGATGTTTTTCTGCGTAAGTGTGTTGGACGTTGTCGTCTTTGACAACTTTTCAAGGAAATAGAAAAAAAGAAGTGAATGTCAATACTAGTCCTTGCTTTTTATGATTATTTGACGAGGGTTTATTTTTTTGGCACTATACAGGAAGTTCATACATACCTTTACATAGATATGTATGTATGCTGTAAATGAGTTGAAATACGAGGAAAAAAAAATTCTTGATAAAGAGCTCAAAAGAGTATATTTCTGGTTAACGTTTCTAAGAACTTAACGTATAGTGTTTGCTCATTATTTCTGCTTCCATGTATATAATTTTGTTTTTTTTTTTTTTGGAAATGACAGTGGATGTGATAAGGTAAACCACTTAGGCGGATTTGAAGATATACAATAATGTTGTATAAGAGGGTGGAAGTTGATATGCTCCCCTGGTTAAGATTATAATCTTGTCAATACAAGAAGAAGAAGGAGGTGGATCTCAAAGTACCCATATACAATGAAAAAGAGGGTGATCTTTGATATGCTCAATAAATTTAGATTATAACCTTGAAGATAAGAGAATTATTTAAGGAGTGAGGAGCAATAACCTGGATTTAATAAAATATGACACCATTAGTGCTGCGTTTAATTGAGAGTGCTTCAAATCACGAAATAAAAATTGCTTAAAATGTAGAAAACAGTTAATTCAGTTCGTGAGATGTGATATCAGTAATCTTGGATTAGAATATTATAGATTCCAGTTTTTTTTTTTTTTATTTTTATTTATTTCATCTACAAGCACTTGCTTAACAGATATGGCATAATAACAATGATTTGTTAATATAAATATAAAAATAGGAAATATGTTATTAGAATACAATTCTTAATAATAATTCATTTTTAAATTTTTCACGAGATAAATGCAAATCAAAAATGGCACAAACTTCATTGAACGAGGAAATAGCTCTTGATATTGGTTCATTCTGTCCATAATTTGTTCTATGTACTTTTTCAAAAAGGAGATATCTTCCTCTTAACTGTCTTGTTGGTATATAAAAGGAAATAACAGAAAGCAATAACGGACTCTTTATATGGTTGCATATTATATCTCTCACAAACATTACATCATGAGTACTTCTTCTAGATGCTAATGATCTTATACCAAGCAATTGACACCTAGCTTTATAGTCAGGCCTAAAATTCCAACGCATTTTATAAAAAATAAATTTAGTAAATCGCCTTTGAACTTGTTCAATTCTATCAGAATGGACTCTATAACATGGGTTCCAAATTACATCTGCATACTCAATTGTCGACCTAACCAGTGAGGTGTAAAGGTTTAGTAAAACATAAGGATCCATAAAATCTTTACTATTTCTCTTAATGAATCCAACTAAGGTGTTTGACTTAGCAACAATATAGTCGATATGTTTTTTTGGGGAAAACGTGCAATCAAAAATAACACCTAGATCTTTAATGTCATTAACTTTAAGCAGAGGATTAGAATTAATGTTATATGGAAAGTAAAGAGCTAATGCTGATTTAGAAAATGTAATTGTTTTACATTTTCCAATAATTAGTTTTAAACTATTAAGAGAGCACCAATTTGAAATACGGTCCAAATCATATTGAACTCTTACACAATCTTCAATGCATTTGATTTTAAGAAACAATTTTAAATCATCTGCATACAGCAGATAACAACAATTTTGAATTACGTTCACTATATCATTGATATATAGTAAAAATAGTAATGGACCAAGGTGACTTCCTTGAGGAACTCCAGAAGTACAATTTATACTTCTTGAAACTTTATTGTCAATCAATACTCGTTGAGTTCTATTCTTTAAATACGAAGAAATCCATTTAAGCATTTCAGAATGGAAGCCAAAGTATTCAAGTTTTTTTAACAAAATACCGTGATCGACCGAATCAAAAGCTTTACTAAAGTCAGTATACACCGCATCCACTTGACATTTATCCTCAAGTGCGTTCAAAACATAAGATGAGAATACCGCCAAGTTAGACACAGTAGATCGACCAGGTACAAAGCCATGTTGTGACTCCGACAAGCATTCCTTTGTCAGAAACTCAATTTTAGTTTTAACCAAACTTTCAAAGAGCTTGGGAATGGCTGAGAGTTTACAAATTCCTCTATAATTTTCAACTAAGTTTTTAGAACCGGCTTTGAAAACAGGAACAAGAAATGATTCCTTCCACTCAGGTAAAAATAAACCCTCAGACAATGATTTATTGAAAATTTTCCACAGCGGCCAAGAAAGTGAATCGCTACAATTTTTCAAAATGATTGCTGGTATGCCATCAACACCACATTTATAGTTAACTTTAAGACCCTGGAGCCCCATTGTAACTTCTTCCAATTTTAGCTGAAGTAAACCAATTTCGACTTTCTCTTCTAAACAAGGCACGGAAGTCATTATCGGACAGGAATAAACAGACTCAAAAAACTAGCAAAAAGTTCCAAATGAGTATCAATATCTGATGAATTAATTTCATTTAAGCTTATTTTCTGAGGAATGCCAGATGACTTTCGTTTAGAATTTATGAAAGACCAAAACGATTTACTATTATTTTTTATGTTGTATTCAATCTTCATGATGTAATTTCTGTACAAGAATTTACTTAAAACGGAAAAATCCTTTCTTAAGTTGTTAAATAACACGTAATCAGTATGGTTACCAGTTTTTTTATATTTTACGAAAGCTTTATTTTTAATATTCTTAAGATGCAAAAGTCTTCTATTATACCATAAAGGTTTCGAAGATTTCCTTTTTTGAACGCGAGGAACAAATTGATTTAAACCGTGAACATTATTTCAATAAAACGTTTATAAGCGTGTTCTAAATCAAAGTTATTAAGTTCATTATTCCAATCAATACCAGAAAAGTAACTTCTTAGTTCATTAAAGTTTGTTTTTGGAAAATCGAAATTATTTTCAAAAGAATTATCTTGGAATTTATGATAATCGTACATTGCAATTTCAATAAGTAATTCTTTATGGTGAAGAGAATTATTTAGCAAAGAAAAAGGAGCTTCTTTAACATTTACATTAAATTCATCACAGCAAATAAAAGCAAGATCTAACATTTTCATAAAACAATTTGGAACAGTATTAATTTGGCAAAGACCTAAAGAGTAAATATAATCTATAAAAGTTATTTCAAAATCTTTGTTTAAATTACAGGCAATGAGAATTTTGTCATTTTCGGACCATGTCCAGATAATATCTGATAAATTAAAATCACCATATATACTTAAATTATCAAAAACTGAGCTTTTACAATTTATAAATTCAATATTTTGAATGTGCTTTTCATATATATCTAAACTACTTTTTGGAGGAACATAACTTACTATAAAATATAGATGATGTTTCGGACCCGTTTTAACCCGAACGCAGATTTGTTCAATGTCTTTTACAGGTAGAGTTATTTCATCACAGCAAATATTTGTGCGAACAGCTATTATTATGCCACCTCCACGTTCCAAAGAGGTTTTACACCTGTCAATACGAAAAACGTTATAAAAGCGACAGTCGAATATTTCTGTGGACGAAATTCCACTATACAACCAGGATTCCGTAATGATACTAATGTCATAATCTGTATGGCAAGATAGATTAAACAATTGAGATGTCTTAGTTCGAATTCCACTAGCGTTATGGTAATATATATTTATAAAGCGGACTTGTTTTCCGATGTTAAGGTACTCTTTGATCCATATCCGTAGGCAGGTTTTTTGGTATATACACAAAAGGACGTATTTTTACTCCAACAGGCCAAAAGGAGGCGTCAAAGACCTTTTTTGCATTAACATACGGAATTTCAACCTTAAAATTAACGGTGTTACGTAGAGGAAGAGTTTGTTTGGTAATGGTCACATTTCACAAGAAAACCTGGTTATAAACTCTTGGGACATAGTTTTCTAAATATATGTCTTTGTGAAATCTTGTTTTGATTTAAGTGATTAATCAAGAATATTTAGAAAGCTTTAGAATTATTGCATTTCTATATTTAAAACAGCTAAAACTCCTGCCTAAGCTTGATGGTAACACACTTAAGTTGTTTCGCACAAAAATATCCCAGATGTTAATTGATGGTATTCTTCCAAGCATCTACTGCTTGTACAAAATGATTATAATATCCAACATATCCTTTTAATACCAGCATTTTTATAGCCTCATTATTTAAAATGAATACTTATGAGCTAATTATAAGAAAAATTTAGTCATAGTGAACAAAAATTAAATTAAACTACAGCAGAAGTGATCACATACGCACGGTTTTAGAAAGAGTTATTAGAAAATACATGCTTTCGTTCAAAATTCTACTAGAAAACTCATGATATTAAAATTGATTTGATAGTGGAGATTTTCAATGATTTAATAATAAATTAATGAATAAATAAAAGATATTATTTTAAACAACTAAAAACACTTATTTTATTTATTTATTTACTTAAATGCATTTCGGAAGCTATGCTTCCATCGTCAGTAAGCTTTATATAAATGCTTTTACGTAAATAAATAAATAAAATAATATCTTTTAGATATTAAAATCTTAAAAATATAACTCTCAAAATGGAAAAGCAGTTTTTGAAACAGAAATTGCAAGGGCCAGAAAAAAACTATTTTCTTTTAATAAATTAATGGAAGTCGGAACGTTGATCAGAAAAAATTAATAATTTTCATTTATATCTATACATCTGCATATACATACATCTATACATTTATGCATATACACTAGTCAACAATATTAAAGGAACAAATTTTTTGCGTTATTGCAAAAAATGAGACGAGACAACAATATTATTTTGTTTTTATTTTTTTTTGAAGGTCCTCATTTCTATGGATAAATTTTTTTGAGTCAATCAAATGTCATAATCAGATTCCTTGTTTATTCAGCTTCAATTCAGTTTTTTTGTTGTTTTCGTGCGATTTTTTTTTGACATGGTTTATCTGACTTTGAATGAAAAAAGATACTTTTAGCCTTGATTACCAATATCTCAGCAAATATTGATGTTATAAAAAATTCAAAGACAGTTTTGGAAATTTGAAAAAGCGTTTTACAAGATTTTTTTATGATTTTGTAAAAATTATTTTTTTTTACCGTTCACCGTTAGTTTAAAAAAAGTACTAAAAACCGACGTTTTGTGGTCTTTTCGTAAATCTTTTTTTTTCGTTGCAAATATTGATTGCATGGCTTGTGTTGGTATGCTAATTTATAGACTATTAAATTATCAATATTCTTGTAAATTTTCAAATTGATTCATCGAACCGTTTTTCCTCACCAAAACTTCAAAGTCTTACAAACCAGGTAAAGGAACAAATTGTGGTGTTCCTAAACAATGCGTAGTCGTCATCAAAATGACAAGAAAACCGCAATTCCAGTGGATTTTTTTCACAGTTTTGCATTAGTTAGATACTTTTTTGAATGGAAATGAAATAAAAATTACATTTTTCAAAAAAGAAAAAAAATTTAAAATCAAGCAAAATGTTCTTAGTGCAAGCTGCATGTTCAAAAACGAGAGTTTGAAAAATTTTTTAAATTAATTTTTTTTATTTTTTTGTTTAATGTACTTTTTATTTAATTTCAATTCAAAAAAGTATCTAACTAATGCAAAACTGTGAAAAAAATCCACTGGAATTGCGGTTTTCTTGTCATTTTGATGACGACTACGCATTGTTTAGGAACACCACAATTTGTTCCTTTACCTGGTTTGTAAGACTTTGAAGTTTTGGTGAGGAAAAACGGTTCAATGAATCAATTTGAAAATTTACAAGAATATTGATAATTTAATAGTCTATAAATTAGCATACCAACACAAGCCATGCAATCAATATTTGCAACAAAAAAAAAAGATTTACGAAAAGACCACAAAACGTCGGTTTTTAGTACTTTTTTTAAACTAACGGTGAACGGTAAAAAAAAATAATTTTTACAAAATCATAAAAAAATCTTGTGAAACGCTTTTTCAAATTTCCAAAACTGTCTTTGAATTTTTTATAACATCAATATTTGCTGAGATATTGGTAATCAAGGCTAAAAGTATCTTTTTTCATTCAAAGTCAGATAAACCATGTCAAAAAAAATCGTACGATAACAACAAAAAAACTGAATTAAAGCTGAATAAACAAGGAATCTGATTATGACATTTAATTGACTCAAAAAAATGTATCCATAGAAATGAGGACCTTCAAAAAAAAATAAAAACAAAATAATTTTGTTGTCTCGTCTCATTTTTTGCAATAACGCAATAACGGTACTTCAAAAAATTTTTTTGCAAACAAATCTCAAAACAAAAAACATAAAGCTGTAAAATGCTTTTTATTTCATTTCAATACAACCACTCGTCACAAAGATACAGCTCTTCAAAAAACGCTAACAAAAATTGGAAAAACATTTGTTCCTTTAATATTGTTGACTAGTGTATAAATAGAATTGAAGTGTCTCGCTTTAACATTAAAATAATTGCATTTTTGAGGTTATATGTATGGTTGTTTGTTTGCAAGGAAACATAACTGCATCATTAAAAAAATGTTTGTCTGTCTGTCTGTTTGACTATGCTAATCTTCAAAACGACTGAACAAATTATGACATGACTAAATATATAAGTATGTAGTGGACAGTTCAAGGAGTAATCTTGGCTACTTTTAACAGCAAAACAATTTGTTTTTATGGGAAATAATATGATTTATAATATGTGGTAACAAGTAGAAATAATCGATTTCAAAAGTGTCAGATAATTTAATTCGAACAATAACTAAATAGTTATGTATATATGTATATGTATCTTCCAAAAGTTCAGCTTAAATTGTTTTATTTAGATCATTTAGCGGACGTACCATTCTTTTCAGTGCAAATTACTTGCCACTTAAGCACAGTTTACAGTTCCGATGCGAAAAAAAATCAAAATTTTCAAAACGATTTTCCACCTATTCTGCGCACCAAGTTGAATAACATTCAAGGCGAAAAACGTTTGCTTTGGCCTAAACCACCCATTGAGTCATTAATTTACCCTTAATTGACAAGCTATAGGCCTAAAAATGGAAAATAGTTATTTTTGGATGCGAAAACCATTTGCATGCAAATAATGCCTTGAGGTGAATATATTTTTTTTTTTTCGGAAGTATAAACCGACCATCAAAAAAAAAATATTTTTTTTCGCATGCAAATCAATTGCCGGTCCATTGTTTTGCATGACATTCCATGACAGCATGGTTTTTTTTTTGCGTGAAACTGTAAACCAATCATGCAAACAATTAATTTTACATTTCACCTCAATTATTTTTGACATGCGAGAATATTTGCATTTTTTTTGCGCACGGGAACTGTAAACTAGGCTTTACATAATTTATGGTATTAGGAATAGCAAAAACAATAGAATAAGTCAATATAGCATAAGTCACATTCGTAAAATGTGTCTTGCAACAAATCGAGTAATGACTCGATAAAGCGCATCAGATAATATTTTGAAATGAAGAATATTGAGGAAAAAAGTGGTGTAAGTGTAACCCATTTTTTTTTAGCATATTTTTCATCTTGAATTTTATTTATTTAAGAAATGCTTATGTATTTAAGAATTTAGAGTGCCAACTAAGTGGCTTTTGATGCTTTAATGTGTAAAAATAAGAGATAAAAAGTATCAATTTTGCCAGAGAAAAGGTTACAAAACTTTTGCATTCTTGGGCTTAACTGTTCCACAAATACTTTGTCGTTATGAGTGCAAAAATGGAAATTTAATGTTTCTAAATACATAAAATACAAATTAGTAATGGAAACGTATGCACAATATGTATTTGTCAACCCGTGCAAGGCTAGTTTAAAATAAAAATTTAAATTAATTTTGTCCCTGAGTCGATTTTTAAACATAATAAAAACAATTAAATATCCCAATATGGTATGAAAAATCACCATTGGTTTTAGTTTCAAAATTTGTAGTTTTTTTTTCGAACATTTAGGGGAGAGTGAATACGAACGTAACATTTTCTACCTTTCATGGAATGTTTTAAAAACGATAAACATTATGAAATGATTTATAGAAAGAACATTTTACTATCGTAAAAAAACTTCTTGGCCATTTTTGTCTATGATCCGAATGTTTAGTAAGAAGAAGGAGATAAGGTCAAATGTTACAACCGTCCTTCACGGTCTACCGATTGTAACACGATACAAGGACGGTTGTAACATCATTTATGAATGTAAGAAACAAACATAAAAATAAATTTAAAAACAAACTAGAAGAAATACCGAAAGAATATTAACACCATACAATTTTAAAATTAGTGGACTAAAGTAAGCACGCTTCCACTGAATAAATAATTTACTATTTCAAAAATATAATACAAAACTAGCCACAAAAAAAAAACCTTTCTACTCGAATTTCAATTTTTTAACTTTTGTTGACACATGGTTGTTTGTTATCATTTGAATTTTTGTGAGTGCATTCAGGACCAAAATGCAAAGAATTTGGCAGTTAAAAATGAACGCATTCAGATCTAATTTTTCGTAAAAATTGAATATTACAACAAATTTTGTGTTAAATTTTTTAAATAATTAATTATACAGGCTACAAACTTGGCTATAACGTTTCCTGATTGAATTGCTTAGTTAAATTAAAACTTGCCATATAATTTATATCTCATTACTTTTTATGGCAAACTTTTGATATTTTATTCCTATTGTTATTTACTCCCTTGTGCAAGGATTTGTTATTCCTGGTGAAAATTCAAGCCCTACTGCTTTACCAAATTTCATCATTCAACATCAATTAAAAAATGTATATATTCAATTGTTTTTATAGGAATATAAGACAAGTTTTGAATTCGTGCAAACACATTTTAGTAAAGGCTTCCTTTCGGTGGAAAACCGTTTTAAAAAAAATGGTTTTTAATGGTGCCTCTCAAAGAAACATTTTTTAATTTTCGATTTTCTTTAAAACGGTATGACTGATTTCAATATTCTTTTTTAATACAGAAGCGTCCAAAAAATATAAATAGTTTTGTTTACCAAAATTAAAAAAAAAAATTTTTTTGATTTTCAAGAAATGTTTCAAATTTTTTTTGAAAATCAAATATTTCGAAAACTGTGATCGATTTTTTTGAAAACAAATTTCAGATAAGATTAAATAAAATTCCATATTGAAATTTTCAAAAAAAAAATCAAATTTTTTTTTGAAAATTGGAATTCGATTTAAGATTTTATTGTAGCCAGATTTGTATAACATTTTTTCTTAAAACTAGATTGCACAATTTACAGAGATGTGGTATGATTCTACCTTACTACTGAAAGCTAACAATTTGTATTTAATAATATCACAGGTAAAAGGTCGCGTAGAAGGAAAAGCTACTAGAAAAACCTCCATTTAATAAATAATTTACATTAACTTCCCTGAGGAGAGCGAAGTGGGGCACCGGCACAGGAAACTGACAAAAGATGTTGTTCGCAAATGAATTATAAGAATAAATAAATACATAAATAAATAAATAAATAAATGAATAAAAAGATAAATAAATAAGTAAATAAATAATTAAATTAATAAATTAATTAATAAATATATCATAGATGTTAATTAAATAAATATATAGGAGTATAAATAAATTAATAAATAGAAAAACAAACAAGTAAATAAATGAATTAATAAATAAGTAAATAGATAAGTAAATAAATTAATAAGCAATCAAACAAATAAATAACTAAATGTATCACAGATGTTCAAATTAAATAAATATATGGTTGAATAAACAAATAAATAAATAAAAAAATAAATAATAAATTTAAAAATTCGATTTTATCTGCACATAAATATACATATTAGATTTGTATTTCAAAATGTGTCATTAAAATTTTTTAAGAATTTCATATATAAAAAATTATTTTTTTTAAAAACCGCTCCAACGACTTTAAACGTTTTTTGTCCATACATATTCAATCGAGAATTCATTCAGATGGCATTCTTTTTTTACCTCAAACTGTCAAAAGAGTTGTTTGAGCTTATTCAAATGTCATCATAACTAATGCTTCTCTACAGTTTTCTCTCATAATTTCCATGTCTTTATATACAATTTTCTTAAACCTGCAATTTCTGGAACATAAGAGCAAGTCAGTGCGACTCAGTCGTGCATTTTATTTTTTTACAAAAAAGTACATTTGGGCAAGATTCGAAGTGGTGCAGAAAAAAAATAAAGTTAATAATGAAATATGTCATTACGATTATAGAGAACTCCAAAAAAGTGTATGTTTGTATTAAGACCTGCACCCCAAAAACCACTGAAATGATTTGTTTCAAATTTTAAACTCCTGGTCCAAAAACACTTGCCATACATATACAACTGTCAAGAAATACTTATTTATCTCAAAAACGGCTCTAATGATTTTGATAAAGAAAAATCAATGATTTATAAGTATGGTGTACTGTTTGGAAGTTTGACTTTACAAAATACTAAATATTACTAACGGTACCTGCCCTATAATTTTTGTAGTTTTTAGATTTTCATTAATAGCTCAACCATTTTTAATCAACATTTTATACAAAAGCACATTTTAAATGTTAATAATTGCATATCAAACTTATAAAAAAAAAATGTTTGGATTTAAAAAAAAAATTATTCTATAATTATTTGCATTATTTTCAAAAGTTTTTTTATTTCCAAGCTATTTGAACATTGAAGAGTAAGTACGTGCCATCCAGTCGTGCATTGTATTTTTGTTCTGTTGATAAATAATGCTAGCACGTCATATTTTTGAGATAGTTCATCACAAACATGTCAAAAACACGTTTTTTTGGATATTTTTAACGTCGAATTTCTTCACCACTAAATATGTCTACGAAATTTTGCAATATGCTATTTTTTTTTGTAAGGGAATGGTTTAAAATGCGAGTAAACATTGATGAATGAAGGTAAATATGGTTTCATGTGAAAGCTAATATCTTGTGGAATAAATTCCCCTCAACATTTGTTGACCCGAACGCAACCCGATTCAAATGGATAGCAATTGACAAAGTTGTTCAACAAATTCCATTTTATTAAAACATTTGTAGGGTTTAATTTCGTGTACATAATTTATTGGTTGTGTGCTTTATTTTCACTTTGTTGTTGGGTACCCCCAGGATTCGAACCCTGAGCCCTTCGGTTGGATCCTGAAGCATCGATCAGAAAATTCCAATCCACACAAATTGTTGCTACGAAAGTTTTTGACGTACACACTAGCATGTTGATCGACAATGCTAACCAACAATGTTGATCGGCATAGTGTGGACCCTACTTTAGAAAGAATATAATTCAATGATTTGTAAAAACTAGGAACTCAAGCAAATTGTGAGCATTGACCTGATCTGCAGGAGATCACAATTTCAATTGTTTTTGTGACTTTCACAAGTTGTGACTTTATGGGGAGAATATGAAAAAGTCACAAAACTAGTTTCAACACTTCTTGTGACTTGTGAGGTGTCAGTAATGAAGGGGAGAATTGAGCTGTTTATCTAAGAAGGCTCTATTCTTCAAATCATTCACATTTTCAAAAATTTATATAAAAAAAAAACTATACCTGATAGAATTTTTCTGAGACCAGATTTAGATTTAAAAGATTCAAATCAAAAAAAAAATTGAAGAAGAAAAAATGTTAATTTTTGTAGAACAGTGTAATTATTGTTGATATTACAGCTCAAATTGTAAGTTACTAGGAATAGAAGGGCCCTATATTTTTTGAGAATCCAAACGGATGAGAAGCAATTTTTTCATCACATCTTGGTGGACTTCATCAATTTGGAAAGATCAGATTATTTTTAGGTGGGACTTGATCCCATGAACTCTAGCTTCACCACAAAATGCACTCTATGCCAAGGAGTTCACTATAATAATCTGTTTAGGTACTACTTTACGAACGTTTGTTTTGAATTAAAAACTATTGGTATATTTTTGTTACGGGTGTGACACACATCAATTTGTTTTATCAATTGCAACTGAACTCAGTTTTTATTTTGTACCGAAATTTCAAATAAAAACAAAATATTATATGCTTTGAGGTTAGATAATGGAAAAATTGGTGACTGCACTTACATCAACACCATCATTATATTTCAAATGTAAGGTTTTTAAATAAGATTCCAACAGAAAACAAACTATTTTAGAAACAACATAAGCCACCAAGTGTAGAGAGTGTAAAATAAGTAGTAAATAATGTTTTCACTTCAGATATTATGAAACATAGAAATTGTTTTATTTTAATTAATTCTCTTTATAAATTAAAGCTTTTGGATGATTTTCAAATCAAAACCAGATTTTGTATTAATTAGTTGAGGATGGTTTGTATGGACACATACATATGAAAAATGATTTGTCGGGGAAGCCAAAATAAAATAATTCAATGTTTGAATTAAATATTTCAAATAATAAAAATTTTTTTTGAAAAATCTAACAATTTAAAAAAAAAAAAGTAAAACAAAATAAGGGATAACCCTTGTTTTTTCAAATATCTCAACGAATGTTCCTGAACATAAAGTTACTCAATATACTGAACATTATTTCAATCAACATATTCTGTTGAAGACAAATGCATATTTTGTTTTGTAAAAAAAAATAATATTTTGATGATTGCGACTTAATAGTGGCTGAAGTTGTATTTATGGTTTATAGTTTACTGTTTATTTATTTGTATTTTCTTATGTAATAAATGAATATTTTTCTAGATAATAATAAATTGTTGTATTAGAAATATTTTATTTCAACAAAACAAAATTATAAATTAAAATATAAATCCTTTTTCTTCAATTTTCAGCTGCATATTCTATTCTACATATATCATATTTCTTTTGTTCATCTTGAAAAAATAAATTAAAATAAATACCTCAATATCTACTAATGGATAAATTTAAAGTCAGCTCGGAAGAAAAAAAAACCTCTTCAGCTTTCCCAAACATTCAAAATCAATCTTAATTTTTTCTCTACTTGTTTGGGCCTAAATTTTATCGTTTATACACCATAAACCAGAAAAACAGAGGAAAATCACCTTAGCACATAATCACCAGGTAGTAACAATAACATAAAAGTGAATTATTTTTCAATTTAACAAAAAAAAAAAAAGAGCCGAGCAGCCATAAAAAAATAAGAACAACAAAAACTCGCTTCTATGAGAGACCACACTTTGAAAAACATTATTACCTTCATGGTAGAAAGGAATTTTGTAATTTTGACTTTATCGATTGTAACAGAAGAAAGGTAAAAAGTTATACCTATGTACCTTCCTCCACTTTACATTTAAATATATGTGTGTGTACATAAAATGGCGAAACAAAAATATTCAACCCTCAACCTCAACCCAACTTTATACACCTTTAGAAAAAAAAATTAAATTTTGGAGTTTTTCATTTTCAGCACTTTCCCCTCCCACTACATTCCATATTATATCTTCCCTCCCGCATCCTTACCTGTTGCCAATCAGGAATTTCAAGGATGATGATATTTGCGTTTCGCATTGAACTTTCTGCTTCACTCGTTCGTAAAGGATATTTTGATTTTAAAGCACAACAACAGCAACAAAAGCCACAAAGTTAAAATTTATATTGGTACACTGTGGCGTAAACGTAATATTTTTTTTTATTATTTTTTTTTATTTCTCTTAATAAAAACACCAACTTCACTTTATGTACACAAAATAGTATAATTTCTTTTTTTTTTTTATTTACACTTTAATTATTCATGTGAATATCATGTTTTACAATCATTGTTACAAAAGGATAATGTGTTTCGTTGCTAATGACACCGAAGCCACTTTGTCCTGTATAAAAGGATTAACTCAGCTATTGCACGTACATATGTATATAGGTTTGTATTGTTGAGCTAACAGTACTATTTGCTGACTATGGTCTTTTTTCAGTTTTGCCTTTTTTTCTTGTTTTCCTGTTGCTTATTGTGTCCTCTTTGACTAGTTATCTTTAATTACTGTGTTGTCGTTCTGCAGGTGCGGCAGCAGCAGTGAAATAAAATGAGTTTTTGTCCAAGTCCTGTATTTGGTTTTTTGTATTCTTTTAAGTTTTGATGGAAACCTTTGAGGACTTGATTGTATGTGTCAGATCTTAAATTAACACGCATCCCCAGACACTATCATCATCAAGGTTGATGATATCCTGCGAAAAATGATTTCACCTTTTTATCATTTTTGAAAATCACTGGTTGCTGTAAAGGATATTTTTTTTGCCTTTCTCTACAAAGTATCCTTTGAATTGTAAAATGTTTAGCAAGGGTTTTCACATTGATATAATAAAATTTTTTAGGATCCTTAAAGGATTTACGGATAAAATTGAAAAGTTTTCTTTTGATTATTTATGAGATTGATCCTTTTTTCTGAGTCATTAAATCCTCTCGATTTGCTTAATATGCGAATATTTGTATCCTTTTTTTTGCACGTTTATAGAATTTCTCACAAGTACTTACATCAAGCAGTTTTTGTGCAGAAATGGTATAGAAAAAAAAAACGGCTGAACGTTGAACACGCACCGGAAAAGGATATGCGATCCTTTGAATTGCTCGACTCGAACTGGGGCTTTTCTAGTCGATAGGAGCACTTTACCATCCAACCCTGGGCAATATAGTCCTTATAGCTCTCTGGAATTTTTCGTAGGCCCCACGCTCTTTGATGTTGTACCGCTGCTGGTGCCTGAAACTCAGTAAATTGTGTGTGTATTTGTGTATGGTAATATGGGAGAAGCATATCCTTGTAATCGGAATTTTCCCTGGCATTGATAATGAGCGCAACAATCAGTTACAGCGTGAATGAGACAGAATGATATGAAGTGCTGTTGAAATGGGAAAAGTAGTACCTACAACATAAAGGTAAAACATAGAAAATGGAAAACTTCCAATGAATGCCAAAGGACATGCGCCATTCTCTCCCTGGAATAGCCAAACAAAATTTCCCTCTTTTGGCAAATACTTTCAAACGATTTGATACCCTCTCCCTTTGCCGAAACTATCCAAAGCGCAACAGGGATATAAATTCTATGAAAACATGTGTTTCGCGCCCCACTTGAGCATTACTGACGTCGACAACAACGGGAAAAAGGATAATAATTGGATATTCAACTGGTTGGCAATGGTGTTGTTGTAGTATTGAGCTATACAAACATGTTGCACATGAGGAAATATCCTTGGGATTTCTGTCTGCTTCTCCCCATGTGTATGTCTGAGTGGAATTCATCGCATCAGTATCTTAAGAGGATATATCAACAGGAGAAAAAACATCGCATTTCGAATAGGTGTTATTCTTAGCGGGTTATCCTTATAAACATTGATTTGGATCAAACAAAAAAACATTATTTATCGCAAAGAAAAGGTGGAAACACGGTTTTTGTTGGTGTATTACTTGAAACGCAAGGTAGACGACGACGATGAGAGCAAGAGAATATAAAAAAGGAGCAGTTTATGATACTCTTACAGGTGATTACTTTGGCTCGCTGAAAGTGTTATGTAGGATAGGGTTTGGGTTTGAGACTTGGCAGAAGAATATGTGTACATGAAAGCTCAGGAACAATAACAATATTGGAAATACAATTTAGAAGCATTGAGAGAATTGAAACTAATATGAGTTTTGCTTCGTGTGTTTTGCCTTTTGTTTTGTTGCGATGTAATGTTTGTTGTTGTTATTGTTGTTTATTCTTACAAGAAAAGGATATGAAATACCTAACCTATGGCTGAAAGTCAGTGTAGAGGTGAGTCTTTAATGATTTTACAGAAACTACATGGATATATGCCCGTGAAATCGATTGATTGGGGCAGATACTCGTATATATCGTTTTGTCTCAATTCTTTTTCTGGTCGATTTATAAAGAAGTGTTTGAAAAATAAACACATAATACTATAGCTCTCTATACTTATGGCTGTACGTTAATAAATTGAACAATTCATTTGGGTTAGAAAATCACAAACTTAGACGTTCTTCTTAAGTGATATTAAATGCGGTAGGGAAGGGATAGAGGAAATTTAAAAAAATACGTTTTTTTTTTCTAAAGAAGGGTTGTTCAACTCACTCAGTTAAGCGGTAAATATTTTTCTTTTTCTTTGAAAATTCAACCCTCCTTAGCTCTGGACAGGAAAGTTATTTGTCAAAGTTTATATTCCTTTGATACGCTATATTTTTCAAAATAATTATTATCTTCCATTTTATTTGTCAGAAGAGATGGTAGACATTTTTTTGGCCTTCACATACAATTTGGCCTTTAATTTTTTTTTTTTTTTATATAATTTCATCAGTAAGAGCTAAGTGCTCTAGTTCTTCAAGGCAAAATATATGGAAATTCATAAATTACCTTTAATAAATACATAGGTACCAACATTTATTTCTCTTGTATGCAGGTACTAAAAAACGACGCACAAAATTATATAGGCGTAGTTCTACCACCCACCATACACCATAAAGGTGTGTTGGAGATGATTTATTGAGTCGATTTGAGTTCGTTCAAACTATAAGTTTTTTAATTTTAGTTTTATCACAAAATTTACAATATTCAAAGATAAACGAAATATGTACCTAGATTTTTGTTTGTATTTCGAGTTTGATAAAAATACGAACGATTTGACCAATTTTAATAAAATGTTCACTCATAGAAAAAGATATATTAAGGAGTGCTCGAAAACAAATTTCGATCACTGACACGTATCAAAATAATAACAACACAATTCAAATACCAAATTCACACGACTGACAAGTTTTTATTATTTCTTTACGTCCATTCCACTTAAAGCTTCATATGGTGAAAACGGTCTACAATCTCCCAGTCATTTTCGTCATAAAAAAAAAGCATTTTCAAAAACATCACTGCGTCAAAAAATGCACTTGCAGAATGTTCTTAAACAAGAGCTGCAAAAGTCTACTATTCGAAAACGCAAATAGAAGTTTTACTGCAGTAACATTGTATTCGAGAGAAAAAAATTGTATATAAGAGAAAAAAACCCTGCGTAGAAAGAAAAGAACATCCGCAGCCTCTCAGCTCAAGTATCTCGAAGAGTCTAGCACCGCCACCAACACCCACCGGTTCTACAAAACAGCCAAGCAACTGGCATCTGGTTACAGGACTGGCACGCAAGCTCTTCGAAACAGCGACGGGAACCTAGTCATTGAAGCACAGGGAATTGTAGACGTGTTTAAGCAGCATTTTCAGCAGCTGCTTAATGGGCATTATGTAGAGAAGGCGACAGAGGAACAAAGAAGCATAAGACCAGTCAATGAAGATCCAGTCCCAGCGCCCAGTACTGAAGAGGTTAAGAAAGCCATCCACATGCTTAAGAACAACAAATCCACCGGCTCGGATGGCCTACCTGCGGAACTCTTCAAGTATGGAGGAGATGTCCTGGTAGGGTGCATGCACCAGCCCATCAACCAAGTGTGGGAGGAGGAAAGTATGCCCGACGACTGGTCAAATAGCTCCATATGCCCAATCTACAAAAAAGGCGATCCTAAGTCCTGCAAGAACTACAGAGGCATATCCCTACTTAATGTTGCCTACAAGATCCTATCCAACTTACAATGTGAGCGTCTAAAACCTTTCTGCAACACTATGATCGGCACGTACCAGTGTGGCTTCAGGCCAGGCAGATCAACGATAGACCAAATCTTCACATTGACGCAAATCCTGGAAAAGACCAACGAATTTCAAGTCGAGACCCACCACCTATTCATCGACTTTAAAGCCGCATATGATAGTATAAGTCGCCAAGAGCTTCTATTGGCGATGTCGGAACTCGGGATCCCGAAAAAACTGATCCAGCTATGCCGCATGACGTTACAAAATACGCGGTGCAACGTGCAAATGGGTAACAGCTCATCCGAGTTATTCCAGACGTGTACAGGGCTCAGACAAGGAGATGCGCTTTCATGTGATTTCTTCAACCATAACATGGAAGGCACTATCTTCAACAGGTCTTCTCAACTGCTTGGCTATGCGGACGACATCCACATCATCGGCCGCTCCAAGAGAGCTGTACTTGAAGCATTAACAGCTATTGATGAACTGGCGAAACGCGTTGGCCTTGAAGTCAATGAGGACAAAACAAAGTATATGCTATCAACAAACAAAAGCCTCATCTGTCCATCGCCTAGGACAAAACGTCACTGTTGGTAGCAGTAATTTTGAGATAGTCAAGGAGATCACCTACCTCAGAACAAACATCAATTCCACGAACGACACCTTAGTGAAAATCCGACGAAGAACTACCCTAGCGAGCCGCTGGCTGCTACTTCGGCTTGGCCAAACAAATGGGTTCAAAACTCCTTTCCTGAAAGACATAGTGCACGCTATACAAAACGCTAATTTTACCAGTTTTACTCTACGGCGCCGTGTGCTGGACGATAAGTAAAAAAGGGGAATTGATACTGGGCACTTTCGAGAGAAAAATTCTTCAGCGGATATTTGGTCCTATATGCGAAGAGGACGATTGGAGGAGAAGATTCAATCGTGAACTGTACGAGGTGTACTAAGATGTGGATGTAGTCCAAAGAGCCAAAACACGTCGACTACACTGGCTCGGCCACATCGAGCGAATGGACAACAATGCTCCAGCCAAGAAAATCTTCGAATCCCAGCCACCAGGTTCGAGACGACCAGAAAGACCGAACCTCCGCTATAGGGACCAGGCGGTCACAGACGCAAGAGCGCTAGGTCTCGACGACTGGAGGGAGCGTGCGAGGGACCGCAACCGATGGAAGACCGCAATATCTCAGGCAGAGACCCTTCATGGATCGGGAGCCGGATAAGTACGTAAGTAAGTAACATTGTATTCGATAATGTTGTTTGCTAAAGTCACATGTTCGAAAGCATCATCTGCGGTACAATTCTGCAGTAAAAAATCGAGTGGACGACAAAAATATTGGGAATCTAGAGAAAGTGTTCGTCAACGTCAAATGCATTTGCAAGAAAATTGACTGAATTTGGTCAAAAAAAATTTGTGCGAACACGACGATTGCACATTTGACGATAGCACTATTTGCGTCAAAAAATTACGATCATTTCAAGATCCAATTGACTTTGATTTGAAATTTTCGAAAACAGCCAAAAGCAAGTGCAACTGAAGCTAAATATGTGCCTTATTTATACTCGTAGTTAGAATATGGAATAATCAACCTTATTTCTTATTTATTTTTCTTTGGTCACTTTTAGCTCTCGCTTTGAAGTCTCAACACTTAAAACGCCTTTCAATGGTTATTTGGAGAATGTTTTTGAATTATTTTTGTAGGGTTTCTCGTCAACGGGAAAAAACTATTTTTTTAAATGGCGAGTTTTGATTTTATCTATCTGAGTTTGGGAAGACGATTTTTTAAATCGAAAAGGAGTGGAAAACTTCGAAAATCCAATCAAAAACGAACTGAGTAGGTAGTTTGTTTGACTTTTTCTTTTGCGCCATGAATTATAATTGTGTCTTAAAATGGTTAAACATTTTAAAAATAATGTAATATTGTCAGTTGGATAAAACAATGGTTTATCAACTATGTATCAATTTGATTATTGACAATCGTAATAGGGGTGATATACTTTTGCAACCGAAAGGGAGGTTATCCATATTTGTAATGTCTACGCATAAAAGCAATTTGTGGAAAATAAGACGATTGCATGATGTCCTAAAAAGTTTCCTTAATTTAAGCCAAGATAAGATTTCTAATTTTAACTTAATTTTTAAATTTTACTTATATTTCGAAAACTATCAGGTTTTTCTTTTTAAAATGGAAAATTGAAAAATTTAAAATTATGTGATTCTACCCAAAAAATATTAACATGCTTTTTTGATTTAAAGAAAATGCTCAATAATTGCATGGTGTCGCAAAATAAGTCAAAAAATGTATTAAAATTGCATGAATTGATGGGAAATATGATTTGTGCAATAGTGCCCAAGTAACATCGTTGCAGCTAATAGAAGCAAAACTGTTCTTAAGCAGCTTGTAAGCAGTGAAATCCAAAGCTAAAGCTCTGAAATAGATTATTTCACAGCTCCCTACATTTCATTTAAAAATTAGGTTCTATAATCGAAGTTCCAGAACACTTTTAGCTCTATTAATTTTATAACGATTCACGATTTAAAAATAGCTCTTTAATAACGTTCAACGTTTTTTAAACGAGCAAACTATCAATATGAGCATATAAAGAATTATTGTAGAGCTGCTTAATTTCATGTTCAAAATACTAACGCATGACTTTATAGAAATGTCAAAAATTAGCATTTCAAAAGCTACACAAAAAACGGCTGTAGAGTTAATTTACTAATACTTTCAAACAAACTCTTCGTGAAGTTAACTCTAGCGCATGCGCATGAAATCTCTCTGAGCATTGTCAAATCTATCTCTGAGCATTAGGTAATGTGAAGACTCGATAGAGCTACGACAAATCGGCTATAGAGCTTGATACTAAACATCTCTCAAATAAAATACTTCTACTCAATATGAGGGTGTAACCCAAAAAAATATAGAAGCCATGACTTCAACAGGAAAAAATTTAACCAAAACTAGAAAATAAATGTATTCCTTTCACTTTCTAGTGAATACCGAGTTTGCACCACAAAAATCAAATTAGATGCTAAATTCACATTTTTTTTTATAAAAATCAATTAAAAAGTTTACTTAAAAAAGGTTTTAAATAATATTAAATCTATGGCTGAGTCGCAAAAGTGCTTGCTTCCGTGCTAAGAAACCATAATGCACTTCAATGTTGAATAGAATTTAAATAAAAAGAAATTTTTTCCAGAAATTAAAATCAGTCAATGACTTTCAATTTCTGAACACCCTACTTTTTAAGTACTGAACGCAAAACTCTCATTTTGTGGAAATTAGCTCTAGAAGAGCTCGGTTGAAGACAAACTATGTTCATAATAAAAACTATGGCGATGGAAAAAAAAATAATTAAATAATTTTCTTTATTTATTTTAAACGAATGCACAATCTTTCCTTTCAACAAAAACACCATAAAATATTGCAATGAAAACAAAAATATTTCATTTCATGATATTTTTAATTTATTTATCAATTTTTTACATTGTTTAGGTAAATTTTTTAAATATTTCACAGCGTAATATAAATAATTTCGAAGGCGCGTTGTTATTTTTCGAAGTACCTTCAGTACAATTGTGATAAAACTAAACGCGCACTAAAAAATAACTGACATGGAACTCACAAATATTAATTTTATTTCTCACTACGACATTTTCTCTGCGAATATTTAATTAATTTGCGCGACATCACATGATGTTTTCGATTGCTACTATCACACACATGAAATACATCTTCCTGATATTATTTTAATTTATCATTTAACTAATACAAACAAAGTGCTGTCAAAAATGTTGCTTTAAGACTTCCAAATCATGAACCTGAGAGCTTCAACGCCGTACTAGCCACTGATAAAAAGCTGGCTTCGAACAAAAATTAGCTCTCAAACTCAATGAATTTGCTGTAAACATGCTTTACACTTGCTTAGAAGCGCATCTGGAGCTTCTTTTGAAATCAAAGAGCTTTAAGATTTGCTCTAAGAGCGCTGTTAAAGCATTTGAACAGCTAAAATTGTTACCTGGGTGGTATCTGGCAGTTTACGCAACAAGTTTATCTGAAAATCAGTTGCTCTAACGACAAAAAATGAAGGAATCTTTTTTTGCATACAATTTTAAAAGTTGTAAGTCTAATTCGCTACTTTTTGGAAAAGTTTACGCTTTTTGAAATTATTACAAAACACTGAACTGTGTCCCTTTTTCAGTACAAAATTATATGGCCAACTTTGACCCCCTGTTACATTAAGGTTAATAGTCTTATATAAACCGTTTTTTAGACATTTAGCCATCTAAAAGTAATTTTTCTTCATTCTGTTGTTAAATAAGATTGAACACAATTATTGAAAAATCTTTTTTTATCTTTGCTCCCTTTCCTACCATGGCTAACCTCAAAAATTAGGTTACATAATGAGAAGATGCAACCAAACAATAATAATAAAAATTCCCATTAATTCTGCATAAATTTTAATACATTTTTTGACTAAGCTTGCTACAATATCGCCATTAAGTTATTGCTTGTTTTTATTTAAGTTCATTGAATGTATGAAAAAATTCTGTAGAGAAAACAATTTTTCCATATACCCTTTTTTTAAATAAAACTGATCTTTTCTTAAATTATTTTAGAAAGTATTGAAAAGCTCTTAATACCGAGTTTCAAAAAAATCTATAATGTCATTTGTGAAGTATTTGATTTCCAAGAAAAATAAAATCCAAAATTATTTTTATAATTTTGGTAGGCAATACTATTAATTTATATTTCTTCGAAGTTTCTGTGTAAAACAAAAATATTGATATTAGTCATATAGGCCAGGAAAAATGGGTTCCAAGGTTGAAAAAATTAATTCATGAAATATTAAAATTGAAATCGACGCAGAATTGCAACCTCGATAACATGTCCAAAGTCCCCCAAAATCCCCGCATTGGCTTTTTGTGTAGATGCATTTGAAGAGGTGCAGACGGGGAGAATTTGGAGGTCTATCAAACTAAAATATTTGTTTTGATAAAAATCTAATCATATGATACATGCCTTAAGGGTAGTTTTTAACGCTGAATCTAATAAAACCAATTTCAAAATTATACAACCACCCAAGAAGAAGTTATAGTCCTTTTTATGTAATGATGACTTTTTTCACGTACAACAGGTAAAATATTACCGAAAACCCTTTGAAAATAACGGTATGTTAATGAAACTTGGAGTGAATGTTTCATTTGTCATAGGAACTAAGAATCAAGAGAGTCCCTAAAAAAATCCATGGTGAAAGGGTGTTTTTTTAAGGGGGAGGGGCAAGTGTAGAATGTTAAACATAGCACCCACGAAAAAAACTCTTACACTCATGAAATTCTCCAAAAATATATAATTTGTCATGGCAACCAAGAATCAAAATAGTCCTCATAAATATATTTGTTCTGGGGTTTTTTTATTAAAGAGAGGGAAAATCTGGGAAGAAGTTGGAAGATTTGAGCCAAAATTCCGATTTGGTGTAATTGAGGTATATACACAAAGTATGGTATATGATTTAAGGGTATTTTTTAACACTGAATCTATTAAAAGCAAAACTAAAATGATACAAGCACCTTTAACAAAGTTATTGGCCTTTTCAAGCAAAAATTAATTTTTGAAATCGTATTTTCCGTAGAACAAGTCAAAAGTTAACAGTCACCAAAAACACTATTAGAACATAGATATTTGTATGGACTGTTTTGATTCTTGGTTGCCATGAAGAGTTTAATATTTTTGGCGAGTTTCATGAGTGTAAGAGTTTTTACGTGGGTGTTATGGTTAACATTCTTTGTTTCCTCTCCCCCTTAAAAAAAACACCCTTTCACCATGGATATTTTTAAGGACTCTCTTGATTCTTAGTTCTTATGACATATAAAATATTCACTCCAAGTTTCATTAACATACCGTTATTTTCAAAGGGTTTTCGGTAATATTTTACCTGTTGTACCTGAAAAAAAGTCATCATTACATAAAAAGGACTATAACTTCTTTTTGGGTGGTTGTATCATTTTGAATTTGGTTTCATTAGATTCAGCGTTAAAAACTAACCTTAAAGCATGTATCATACGATCAGGTTTTACCCAAACAAATATTTTAGTTTGATAGACCTCCAAATTCTCCCCGTCTGCACCACTTCAAATGCATCTACACAAAAAGCCAATGCAGGGATTTTGGGGGACTTTGGATATGTTATAGAGGTTGCAATTCTGCATCGATTCCAATTTTAATATTTCATGAATTAATTTTTTCAAGGTTCCCCATACGATTTGTGCTATTTTTCCTGGTCTAATACCACTGTATGAAAATAATATTTTTTTTGCGAGATACCATTTTTCGCATCCAAAGGTATCGGGTTTTTCAATAAGAGCGCTACAAAAGTTAAAAAAAAAAAAACAAAAACGGTTTTGGATATCAATGAAATTCTTTATTCTTGTGAAAGTTAGTTTGATGCCATTATGTATGAAACTCAATTTCTTTTGCATGGCCACCACGGGCACGCTTGCAGAAGTCCAGACGCTGAATCAAATTTTCGACGGTTTTCAAGCATAAATCGGCCTATACTGCTGCAATTTCACGTTCGATATTCGTACGAAGTTCATCAATCGTCGCTGGCTTGTTGGCATAGACCATAGACTTGACGTAGCCCCACAGGAAATAGTCTAACGGCGTCAAATCGCACGACCGAGGCGGCCAAGCGACTGGACCATTTCGTGTGATTACACACTTGGTGTCCAATAAATTGATTGTGACATTCGCTGTGTGGCTGGTGGCGCCGTCCTGTTGGAACCACATGTCCTCCAAGTCCATATCATCCAATTGGGACCAAAAATATTCGGTTATCATTGAACGGTAGCGATCCACATTCACAGTAACGTGCCGGTCTTGATCATCCCGGAAGAAGTACGGCCCAATGACGCCGCCGCCGGCCCATAAACCACACCAAACCGTAATTTTTTCGGGATGCAACGATGACTCATGGAGTACGTGTGGATTGCTGCCTGACCAATACCGCATATTTTGTTTATTGACGAAGCCATTCAGCCAGAAATGAGCCTCATCGCTGAAGATGATTTTTCGATGAAAATCCAAATCATTTTCAAGTTGTTGCTCAGCCCAATTCACGAACATACGATGCTTCTGGTGGTCAAGCGGCTTCAGTTCTTGCGTCAATTTAATCTTGTAAGGATGTAGGCCAAGATCTTTTCGCAAAATTCGCCACAACGACGACGTCACAGAGATGCCCAACGCTTGAGAACGACGTGTGGGAGACACATTTGGGCTTTCAGCAACTGAAGCCTCAGCGGCAGCAATATTCTCGACACTACGGGCACTTCTTTGTCTCACTGGCACGGAAACATTTTGTACTGTAGATTCAAATTTTTCCACTAGACGCTCAATTGTTGATCTGCAAGGACGATTATGACGATCATAAATTGGACGTAGCGCTCTTAACGTTGAGGCCACTGACTCCGAACTTCGATAGTAAATTTTAATAATTTTGACTCGTTGTTGGCTCGTATATTTTTCCATCATAAAATGGCAAACCTTATTAAAGAGAAATGTCAAAAGAGCGGCAAGACATAATGGCAAAAATTAAATACTATTACAGGAATTAATTTAATTAAATTTCAATAAGGATCTAAATGCCACGGTAGTAACATCCACGGTACTGACATTTAGACTGTTGTGTAACCTCACTGCTTAATACAGAAAAATAATTTTCAAACAATTTTTACTTAGGCCGTTAAAAGGAAAATAAAATTCTGATTATAATCAAACAAAACATTACCTGGCAAAACCATTATTGACCTTTGCCATTTAAACTGATCGAATAAAATAAGATTCCTTAACGACTTTTCATTTGAACAAAAATAATTTTACTCCCAATCACATCCATCGGCATTAGTGTTACTTAAGGGAATGTGTCAAAATTGTTTTATTTCAACTTTGAAAAAAACATAGAAAAATTGTAATTTTATTAATAGATATACTACGAACTACGAGTAGGTATATTAAAATTTGAACTTTATGTTTAGTCTGGCTAAAAGTTCAAAAGGTTAACAACAAGACGAAACATACTCGTAGTTGTTTAAATAAATAATTGAAAATTTTCTATACCCAATCATACCCAAGAGATGTTATATATTTGCCCTTGTCTATTTATTAATTCAAAAGAAGGTTTATCCCTCTTACTTTATCATTTTGACGAGGGTAATATTACACGTCAGCAAAAATGAAACTTCGAAAACAATTTTTACGTTTGTGTGTGGGTATAGGTTGTAGAGGTTGCTGCTGAGGTGAATGAGAAATAACTGAACACCTTGGTGTCACATATACACCAACATATACGATACCTAATGCCTTCTTCATGTGACAAAAAAATCGATTAACTTTCCTAATTGACACTTGATATAATCAAAATGTCGTTTCATGTTTAATATATTTTTTTCTCTCAAATCATAATCATCATCGCATTTTGATGATCATTTTGATAGATTAAAATATTAAAAGCAAATGTGGGAAGAGGCTTAAATTTTCGTCAGTTTTTTCTTTTTAATTTTCGCCTTTTATTATAATATTATTCAAATCGTATGCAAATTTTGTTAACCTTCCTCATTAAAACAAATTATTGTCAATAATGGTTTTGTTTGTAAATTTAATTTAAAACTTGAATTTTAAAACTGAAAGAGGTCCTGTATAATGGGGAATTGAGGATTCGTCCAAAATTAAAATGGTTCAGACGTCGTAAAAAATACAAAGCCGTACATAAGGGGGGCAGAGTGAGGCACTTGTCTCCCTAGTTAAAATATATTTCATACATTGGGCAAGTTTTCTTTTTTTGAACATCTCAAAGCTAGATTTTTGTACCAAAAAATATTTCTTGAATCATTTTGCCACCCCCCCTCCCCTACCAAAATTTTTTTACGTTTCATTTAATATATTTTTCTTTTACTACTACTACTAGCTGCTACTCATTTTTGATCTTCTTTTCCATAAAATTAAAGCTGAAATGGTGACATTAATTATGTATCAAACGTTAAAGGTATGTTCCCTTGAATACAGTCTTCTTAAATTTCAATTCTTATATCCTTTGCTTTCCTATATGTACATAGATACTTTCTACACAATAAATTCTATAATTGTTGAGCAGAAATTATTTTGTTTCTCTTCCTGTCTGTTTTTTGCCATCACTACATGAATAAATTCCCTAAAGAAGTCTTTGGAATCCACAACCGCTTCCATGCGCATCCATATTCCCTTGTCTCTCTGAAGGAACTTATGGGTCTTTCAGATTCCATAGTAGGTAGATATACATGCCACTTGCCTTCACTTTGGTCTAACCAAATTCACTCTTCAACACAAGAACCAAAACTTAAATTAGTACTTCCAATTGTGCATTGGATCGAACGGAAGGACGTTCTGTTCCATCTTAGCCCATTCCCTAGGGGGAATAGCCTCCTACTCTCACAGTGATGCTCTAGCAGCCAGAAATTCGAAAAGTTGTACAAAAAGGAGGGACTTCATCAGGATAATAAAAACAGAATTTACACAAAATACAAGATTTTATGATGGTATGGTTATGCTACATGTACATTTCTCCGATGACAACGAAGTGTTTATCTTTTTTTGTGCATTCATATCCTTCGTACTGTATATAGTACATGTTTACTTTGGATGTCCTTATTCGAGATGCATTTTCATTGGAACTTGTATCCCTTGCTGCTGGAATAGAGTGTGATGGTGATGGTGAATGAGTGAGATGCGGCAGAGATGGGTATTATTCAATAAAGAACGAACCTGCAAAAGGATACCATGGAAAAAGGGACATGACTCAATTTTAATGGGATCACAAAACATCAATTGAATAAACCAGTCCATTCACACAGAGAAATCCTTCGTTTCTTAGCCAACAACAGCTCTTATAGCCTTCATCATCTTTTAGAAAATCTTTATGGACATTGTTGGTTTTGAATTCAAATGAACCGTATTCACTATGGAGAAGGACATTATTTTGCACAGGGCTCCAGCATCCAACATCCAATAGTCAGTAAATGTAAATCTTTTCACACATTTGATATAAATTGAAAGGATCAAATTTAAGGCTTTATATTTATGGTTTGCTTTTGTGTGTAATTAAATTAAATAGAATAGTACATCCACATGAAATGAATAAAATATGTATTCAGTAATACACACAGGTAGAAGGATAGTGCATGTGTGTGGTAAAGAATATATTCATACATAAGCTGTCTTACGTCTGAAAGGGACTCAGTGAAATAAATCAACAAACCACCAAGGCCCTATAGGAATGTATGCAAAACATATTATTTTGTGTTGTAGCTATTGTTGATTTAATTTTTTTTCATTTATTTGATTGATGATATTGATATCATGTGGCAATGCGTGTTCATTTATCTATAAATTGTGTATATACACATATGTACGTTTGTGTACATAGTTCCTACCTATTTTTTTGATTTGACATTCATAATCTATTTATAAATTGTCGACAAAACCTTTCATTAAGAAAATATTTGTCAGAAAACTTCCCAATCAAATTGATTAACGAGGATTTGATTTTCATTCAAATCTATTCCCTAGTTTCAATTTATTTATTAGATTTCTTTATTTATGATTTTAATTAATTTACTTTCAATTTAATTAATTTAAAGTTGCCACTAAAGATGATAAATAAACTAAACTTATGCGAACGCATTAGTGAATAGGAAAAAAATGTTCTCCAGCTGCCAGTAGTTTAAAAAATGTGGTAAAACAAAATTATAACTTTTTCAAGCATTTTTTTCCAACCTTCGTCGTACTTTTTAAAGAAGAAATTAAATGGCACACAAATAATTTTTTTTTCGATTTTAAACTTTTTGGGCCTCTTAAAATTTGAAATTTTGTGAGAAAAGTAAGGCTGAGCAGAGTTTTGTTATATGAGTCACTATGACGTATACGTACTTATTTAAGAATGGGAAATATAGGATTCGTGTAAGAAAATTCGATATTTTAATGAAAACTTTTTATTACGATGGAGGATATTTCCGAAATAATGGTTTTTGTCAAACCGTCCATCATAGGTCTCTGCAACAATTCGTCTGTTCTTGAGAGTCCGTTTGTAAATCACAATTTTACAGTGGCAATTCTTCCTCAAATAGATATCTGATGACATTTGGGACCATATCAGCTTTTAAAAAATAAAATAATTAAAAATAAATGTTTGTTTTCCGGTACCCGTTGTAATTTTTTTTTTCGATCTAGGACGTAAGCATTTTAGAAAAAAGCTAGCTGGAATCAACGCGGAAAAAGTTCTTTATTATCATATTTAGTTATTTTGTGATAATATTTTTATTGTTTAATATTGTTTAAAAAAAAAAAAATTAGTTTGTTTGTTTACTTGGGGCACTTTTGGACAGTAGATGAGGGGCACATTTGGACATGTCCAAACCAGACTTAAATTTAATATAGTAAATAGCGTTTCAAAAAGTGAACAGTGGATACAGTTAAAAACATACTGTCGCCCAAGTATTAAGCACCTCGGAAGACGTTTATTTCATCAAATCTTCGAAAATGAATTATGGCCTGGTTTATCTTCTTTAATTTTCCTTTCCAGTACGCTAAAGGCATTAGAGAAAGACAATCTCATACGACTTATTTTAACTAATGTTATGTTTTGAAATAATTTATTATTGGTTAAAAAGGAATAAAACTTGATTAAATGCGTTTTTCAAGGCATGTCCAAAACTGACCCGGGGCTGTCCAAAACAACCCCCCTAGAGAGGCAGATTTGGACAGTTATAACAGTTTTTTAAATAGAAAAATATATATGTATAAAATACAAACTAAGGTATGAAAGGGCATCTATTTCCAAGGAAAAATACCAAAGAACAACTTAATTCAAGAGTAAATTTTATATTTTGATGTATGAGTGTACCAGGATGGTTTTTGTAAAAAGTCTCCTAGGGTGCCACCCACTCCCCTACTAATGGAGCTTAAGTTTAGAGAAGTCAACCGATTTGCTTGAAATTTGGTATAGAGGATTTTTTTTGTGAATTCCTAAAGAAAAAATCCAAATTTTTGTTTAAGATCATCTAGAATGGTTAGTTACTATCAACCACGCAGCCAGAGAAGGGCTCCAGTCCAGAGGCTGAAGCACCTCCTGAAATGATACAAATTTAGTACGAGCTTGAGAATTTTAGTTTTAAGGACAATTTTCTTCACATATATGTTCAAAGGCAGCCCAGTACCCAGTCTAGCTGGACTGTAAGTTTCAAAATATAGACTTTCAGGCAAAATCTAGGAAAAATGATAAGAAATTGTAAAGTTTTTTATGGCTCTCTGTCATTTTTGAATTAAAATAGTGTTTATTAAAGATTCTGGCCTTTTCTTAATTTTATTTCAGTAAGTCCTTAAGTGTATTTGCTTCCAAAAAATAAATGTGCAATTTAGAAAAACAAATCACAGCAAAAAAATAAACGTTAAAAAAAGAGCCAAGTTCTTATATGTAAAAAGAACCTGTGCGTAATCTTAAAAATTAAATAAAAATATGTTCAAAGTACATGATATATAAATATCAAATATCTTAAGTAGAGTAATATCGAAACAACTCCAAACTATGACAGGAATTTGGTATTTACTGATAACTGATTGAAATTTGGTGGTTTCACTGGCCAAGTTTTAATAGATTTTAAATTGAATCACCAGTTGGAAGAAGGGAATAAATCCATCAGAGCTAACTGTTGGCAAAACGCAAAAAACTAAATAACTTCTTTATTTGACGTTTCTCAGATTTTTCATGTATAGATAAAATAAGGTTCTCTTTGTTTTGATTTGCATGAGATATATTTTCTTTTTCTATCGCTTCCTAGTAGCTAGATAAACCGTGTTAAAAAGCTTTGATTTATTTCCTTCTTCCAACTGAAAACTTCAACTTCAAAATAAAATACAAATTTAACAGAAAAAGTTTTTATCAAATATAAAGCTAAATATATAAAAATAAATAAATAATAACTTCAAAAAAATAGTGTGTTCAATAAGATATTAGTTTTTATTTCAAACATTGACAATATCGTTTTATGTTTCAATAGAACTGAAAATAACGATATCGATTAAGTAGGTATACAGAAAAAAAAAACAAAATGGTTATTCAATATTTGCGTGCAAAACGACATATATTGCGATATACATAGCAGGGCAAGTTTTGGATTCGTGCAAAAAAAAAATCGAGATAGGTAACAATCAAACATGACATTACAAAGATAGAGAACACGAAAAAAGTGGGCGGCATAATTCTGTCTATCTGTCTGTCTGTCCGTACCTCAACCTACAGCCTTAAGAACTGAAGCGATTTTCTTTAAATTTTGAACTTAAGGTTTTTTTATAACTCTCCAGAGGGGAAATTGAAATTTTTTTTTAGCTCAAAACATAACGGTACTTCCCATACAACCGTTAAGGAAAAGCTTATTTATCTCAAAAATGGCTCCAACGATTTTGATAAAAAAAATCAGTGTATTATTGTAGATATGGTGTACTTTTAGGTAGGAAAAAAAATTACCAAAAACATTTATTAACGGTACCTGCCATATAACGGTTTTTATGATTTTTGGTTTTCTCATTAACCGCTCATCCGATTTCAATAAAAAATTTTCACAAAAGCTTTGTTAGAATATATATAATACTGCATACTAAAATTATGGAAAAATAAATTTTGGATTTTTAAAAAAATATTCAATTGTTCAATTTTTTTGGAAATTCAATATTTCAAAAACGCCTTGATGAATTGTTTTGAAATTTCAGCTTTGAAAGCATATTAATATATACTCAAAATTGGCGTACCAAATTTTTTTTTGAAAAATGTTACAAACATTTTATATATAAAAAATTAATTTTTAAGAAAACGGCTCCAACGACTAAAATTTTTTTTTTGCATAATTCATATTTTTTCAAGGAATCAAATGACATACTTTTTTTTTGAACTCTAAGTAATTTATCAGACTGTTTATACAATTAAAAGAACGATTTAAATGCTTTTATACTTTTTCTATAATTAATGAATATTTTTTAAAGTTCTTAAGTCTCACACAACTTGCACATAAGAGCAAGTACGTGCGATCCAGTCGTGCATTTTTTTTTTTTTTTAAGCTTTACCAAACCATTTCAAATCTATTTTCTGAAACACTTAAGATTTTGAGATAAGCCACTTGGCTTCTGAGGGGACGATGTCTTATCTATGTTAACTAGCTAAGTTAAATGCGCTGAAATATCAATCTGTGATTCAATAACTCAAAAGTGCTAAGGCGTGATTTGTAACCCAGCAATTCAATAACTGTTTATTTGCTTATGGCAACATAAAACTGAGTAGATAAACCAATTCAAGAGTTATAAAATAAAATAATCAGTTGGAAGAGAACTAATGCTTTTTAAAACCCCCAACATTTCTACAATGAAAATAGTTTTTACTATTTTCTTAGACCTAACAGATGTGTCTACGTATAGAGAAGACATTTGCATCAAAAAGTCATTTTTGGAAATTTTGGGATTTATTCCCTTCTTCCAACTGGTGGTTCAATTGTAAGTAACTATGTAATTAAGAGAAAACTTGCTAAGTAAATCCAACAAATTTCAATCAGTAATCATTAAATACCAAATTGTTCTTTTTGTTTCCACCTCAAGCCCTATCTTTCTAAATTATAATAATTTGGGTGGATACCACTCCCTCTGGGCAGAAAAACTTAGGTTTGTACTTTTATCCTTGTATAAACTTCTTGGCTGGGCACTACCGTGCCCTTTGCTTAGAAATCTTTGATTTTTTTTCTGGTTGGTTTTTCTTAACTTAAACAAATTCACTAGGGAAAAATTAAAACTTGAAATGTTTCTATTTTTTTTGTAAGAATTAAATTAATACTCTAATTGTCAATTTCATAAGCAAACACTTACATCGCTTTTATCTTAGCTCCTGTTAAATTGTATCAGGCGTTTAAAATATATCGGTTTCACCAATGAAGGAAAGGGATATTTTAGGGATATTTTAGTTAAGCTGAGTTTGCCTAACACACAAAAAATATGCTGTTTCCCTCGCACATGCGAAGTGTATGAGGAAAAGTGAAAAAGCATTATAGATGAGGGACAATTCTTCCGACAGCAAAATATCAGCTGTTGTTGACAGGTATGACTTAACAAAAGATTCATTGAAAGTTTAACAAAAATGAGCTTTTTGTTTACATGGACATTTAAAATCTTCTTAAATTTAAAAGCATTTGGTGAAACCAATAAACATCTTTTAAAGGCTAAATATGTAGTTTTTTAAATAGTTAAAAGTCTTTCAAGAAATTGGCAATAAGAGAACACAGATTTTGGGTGTGACGAATAGCAAAAAAAAAAAAAACAATTATAGAGCTTGAGTCAAACTTATTCAACAAATCAAATTCTTGCAGTCAATAACCGGCGCTCTAATGATTAAACAGTGCATCGTTTGCGCCTGCCAAAATTGGTTTTTATCAAACCCTAGATAACGCTCCTCTGATCCCAGATCATGGAGTCTATGAATACAATCGTCGAAACCAATCAACATGACAGTAGTTACGTCGAGGATAAGAATCAACGGTAAAATATTATGTTTGCTGTGTCATCTTTACATATTCTGCGAGACATTGCCACATAAAAAAGCCAATTTGGTAAAATATATAGTTACGAGGTTAACCCAGAAAAGGGACGATTTCCTGCAACTCTACAAAATTGCATTCCTAATACAAAAATTTAAAGCCGCGTCCACATTATGTTGAATTGTGTAGATCAACATCGTTGATCAACAGTGTTGAGTAAGTGTAGACGTTTAACAATGCCAATCAACATTTGTTGACCCGAACGCAACCCGATTCAAATGGATAAAGCAATCGGCAAAGTTGTTCAACAAATTCCATTTTATTAAAAACATTTGAAGGGTTTTAATTTCATGAACATATTTAATGCGTTATTAAATTTATTTTTTTCACAAAAAAAAAAAAAAAAAAAATGTTGGGTACCCCCGGGATTTGAACCCTGAACCCTTCGGTTGGATGTTGGATCCTTGATGCATCGATCAGAAAATTCCAATCCACACAAATTGTTGGTACGATGAAAGTTTTTGACCTACACAAGTACACTGCTAGTGTGTACGTGAAAAACTTTCGCAGCAAACATTTGTTTGGTTTGGAAATTTCTGATCGATGCGTCATCAGGATCCAACCAAAGGGTTCAGGGTTCGAATCCTGATGGTAGCCAACTTTTTAATTTTTTCTTGTGAACAATAAAGTTAAAACGATATTATTAACATTAAATACTTATTCACAACAAATATTGCATTTTTCATCTAGGAAAAATGTGATTAATAACGCACAAAACCAATAATTTATGTTCATGAAATTAAAACCCTACAAATGTTTTTAATAAAATGAAATTTGTTGAACAACTTTGTCGATTGCTATCCATTTGAATCGAGTTACGTTCGGGTCAACAAATGTTGAATGGCATGGTCGATCAACACGTCTACACTTACTCAACACTGTTGATCAACGATGTTGATCTACACAATTCGACATAATGTGGACGCGGCTTAAAAACAAGCTTAAAATTCTTGAAGTATGAACGAAAAAGTTAAGTTCGAAGCAATCCTGATTTAGTAAATTCATTATTGGAACAAGCCGAAACAATCTTAAATATTCAAATACACAAAGAAAACTGTGTTAAGTAGATAGTTATCAATTTTCAACATCGTATCTTCGTATTGCGAACAGCGAATTAGCCTAGTGAAACCGTATTTGGCTAGGTAGACTAGTTTTTATAAGTTTCTTTCGAGCTTTAAGACAGTTTTAAGACAATAGAAAAATTTAATGAATTTATAAAAAAAAAAAATTGTATTCGGCCGGTAAGCAGAAGGTGCCAGTTCACAACTCAGAAAACCATAAGTAAGTAAAATAAAAAATAAAACAACATTGAAATAAAACCTTACAAATGCAAGTGTTTATTTACTTTTCAGTACAAGTTTGTTTTTTTGCTAAGTTTAAGCTCGCACATTTTGAAAATTATTTCGAAGCTGCGTTATGAAGAAATCTTATATTAGATCTTATCTAAAAATCTAGGAGTTTCCAAATTTACCAGACTTTCGTGAATCAAAAAATTGTTGTAACACTGTTTTTCTTGATTTTACCTATTTTTTTTCTAAGTTATTTATAAATGTAATGGTCATGAGTTGCCAAGTTAAAATTGCATTCATTGTTAGCTTTTGAAATTTTTTATGAATTTCCTAAATATTGACTGAAATTTCTTATTAGGATAAGTTTCAATACTAAAAGCGCATTTTATAGACAGGAGGGGCACTTAAAGTGGTCAGAAGAAAACAAGCAAATACACTGAATCTAGCGATTCGTCAATTTTCGTTCAACTTTTCTCGTGAAAAACTGACATTTGATGATTCTTAGATGATAAGTGTGCCAAATCTTTCCTATCTTCCTACTCTTTCTAACTAGTGCCGTGCAATTCAGGTTGCATTTAAAAGACCTTAGGTCTTACAGGCATATAGTTAAAATTATTATTATTATTATTATTATTAAGTACATTATGGATCTGTTCCCTTTTTGAAGCTACAGAAAGCTACTTCCGTTGGTTTTTGACATTAGCTTCAGTGGCTTTCCGACCATTATAGTTTTATCTGGAGCCTACGTACCAAAAAGTATAAGTATCTTACAACACAGAAAATCAAATCAAACAGAGCCGTTGTTTTTCATTAAATTCAATCTAATTGTAAGCTTTAAAAAATCTTGATTAACTAAAATAACATACGTTTTTATTTTGCGTAGGCCATGTTTATTTTTTGCCTGCTTACCTAATCTTTTCTGTTCCTTCTAATCAAAAATTTAAATTGTTTTTGCAATCTTTATCCTTGTGTCAATTATTATCATTTCAATTGACATGCCTATCCAATGAATTTAAATATCATTGATGTCACTCTCTACTCGTGGCAACATGTGGTTATGCCGTTTTGTGTTTTTTTTCTTTCTTCCTTTTTATTATTATTATATTTTCTTTTGACCTTCCTCGGACTGATATTAAAACATCCCTATTTCCAGCTTTTTATAGTCTTGTTTGTCATTTAAAAAATAAAAATCTAAGTCCTCAGGTTCCAAATGGCATTCATAACTGTCCAAGAGCACACCCAATATCAGTAAAGTGTGTGGAGAACTCCTATTATGCCAAGCGGGTGGTCCATTTGGTCCCTTTTATGTATATAAGTATGTATCATGAATCCTCTTTGGCAAGAGTAGATATAGATTATAACAGCAACAACAACAACAACAACTATCGAAGAAACCATCTGTTGAAGTGGATTCTTTTCGCTGCCGTTTGACTCCCATCGGTATTTCTTTGGATTTCATTTCCGAGGGGTCTTGCAGGGGCAACAAAAAAAAAAACAAAAATGTAAGAGACTCCCCATCACTACGATTACCATCAGCACCAGCAATGAATCCATGATTGGACACGCAAGGATGGAAAGGTAAATTGGGATATCTTTCTTTAATAAGTTGAATTTTACCACCAAATACTTTCTAAATGTTTTTTTTATTGTTTAAGAATTTTTGCGAGAATCTAAGTCCAAGTTACTTGAAAGTATTTTCAACCTTTTGAAAGTTTAAATGATACAGCCTTAAGCCAAAATAAAATTTACTAAAATATTTATTTCAAATGAATCAGTTAAGTATGTTCTTTGATTACAAATATTTTAAACTTTTTGGATTTAGATGAGAAAATAAAAATTATACCCCAACCTAGTAACAAACAAAAAATTTAAATAAAAAAAATTATAACCTAAAGTAAAAGTCTTAGAAAGAAGGACGTAAACCAAACTTGATTTTCCGTAAAATCCACCTTTAAAAATCTTTTCTGGACTACTTGGTGACCCCCCCTTCCCACCCTTCTGACCTCATTGTCGTAGCATCGTCAACTTGTTGCTATAGCCGCGTCGCGGCGTGCGTTGTGTCGTATAAATTATCCAATTTATTTTTTCCATTTTGTTTTCTTTATCGTTTTTAGGTGTATCTGTATGTGTTTTTGAATCCCTACACTAGATTGAGGTTATAAACGCACCGCCTACACACCGCACCGCTCAAGGGAGTTGTCTCTTTTGATTTTTTACTTTTGTCCTATCATCTATTAAGGGTGAGGGTGCATGCGTCTGTTGGCTCGTAGGTATACCTTCAACGACTTGACACAAATATTGTGGTCGCCTGAGCATCACACGGTTGTTTTTATCATCATCATCATCGTCAACATCGACCTCGTAAGGTCTTCGTCGTCCTTGTCAATGTTTATGAAAAGGAAAATATTGAATGTGGGTTAGTGTGAGTTTAAGAAGCGATAGATAATTTGGCATAAAAAGCACCACAATCATCCAACCCTCACACTGGCTGTTTGATGAGTCTGCTTGTATAATCCTGATTATGCCATTGAGTATCCTGTTTTGTCGAACACAAGCTCCAAGAACTGGACAGACGACAGGGTGGTGGTAATATAGAAAAAAATAAGCCTACACGCCCACTGTCTCACTTGAATAATTCATTAACGTTTACAATAACAGGATAACAAAACCAAAGCTTATTTCTCATTGACTTACAACGACGAAACGACGGCTAGTAATTTCATTATTGGAGAAAGTAAAAGGAGAAAACACCCATGCTAACGCAATATCTCTAATACATCCAACCAAGAGGGTTTGGAATGTCACTTAATTTATCTGCACCATAATCTGCAAACAAAAGCCGCTTTCCTGGTCAAAAATAATGAAATTATACAATCAATGGCGTCTTTCTTAACTATACATATATACATACATACACAGACACGTGTAGGCATAATGGCACTTGGAGCAGCAGGTGCGTTGTCATTATACTGGTGAAAGAGGATTAGTTTCTAGCAATTGAGATAAATGCCAGGATTTTCTTATTTCATTAATTTGAGGCTACAGCAAATTGTTTTCTGAAATGTAAGCAATTTCATCTGAAAGTGAATAAAATATTTATTTTTAAAACTTAAGGACTAGTTTCCATCCCATCGTTTATTTGTGAGTATCCTTTTTAGATGATTTGATGATAAACATAAAGTCTTCATTCTTATCTGTGATACCAAGGGTCTTATAATAATATAATTTATTGATTCAAATTAATTAAGAATTCTTAAGGAAAATATTACAAACAAAATAAGAGAGAGGATGGCTCTTGAAGCGTAAAAGAGTACCTCTGGGCGTAATGGTTATAGTGCGTAGGAATATCACGCCAGAGATCTAAGTTCTAATCAAGCCTGTGCCGTTGCGCCATTTAATGTTTCTTTGTTTCAGGCTTACATGCCTATAGCGAGGAAGTGACAAATCCTCAGAAAATATCCCTCGCAAGCTCATAATTAAGTACCTTCCATCTTATTAAATCATTCTGAATCAGTAGGATATTAAAGTTATCTCTATTTCTGTCAAATTACTGGTTACAACACACGCAAGGAAATTGCTGAGAATGCTAGTCACTATGCGTAAGAACAAACTTGAATAAAAAATCGGTACTTTTTCAAAATTTTCAGTTTTTTTTTAAACTTTCTATTGAAATAACTTGCTAATTTGAATAAAAGAGTTAAGTAGGGTTTTTTAAAACAAGCTTACCATAGCATACTATTTTGAGTGCTGCCATTGTTTTATTACATTCAGCCGAAAAATGTTTTATTTACCCCGAATTAAAAAAAATTATGTGTACACCATTTTCAGTGTTCACAGAGAAAACTCACTCTTGCGGAATTGGGACCCTGGTCACATATGTAAGACTATGTGAGTGGATGAGTTTAAATTTTAAAAAGGTAAAATTATCTCTTTCATAACTACCACAGTGACTCGAACAGGGGGTATTTTAGAATTCGTGAAATTAAACTATGTAGATTAGGCTGTAGCATGGTGTCTTTACACCGTTTTTGAATTCCCTGATCTTCGCTACACCACCTTAAATTTCAGAAAGCATAATGACACATCGGTATGTTCCCAATGTTCGAGCTCAAGTGAAAGTTTCAGGCTCTTCTTTAGCTGGAACGATATAATTTGGCAAATGGCCTTTCCACTTAAAGGCGGTTTTCGAAAACGCCATTTTCATCAAAAAAGCATTTGCACAATTTTCTCAAACGCAAACTGCGAAAGTCTCTTGGCTGCTCGAAAGCGCAAATACAGTGTAAATTCACAAACGCATCGTTGCAGCAATTATGCACAATCATTTCCGCAACACATTCATAAATGCATCAAACTCGCATCACTTTTTGCGTAACATGTTCATTATTGCAAACTTGCATCAAGTGATGCGCAAACTTCAAACAAATTAGAATCAAGAAAATTCTTGATGCGTTGTTGCTGATGCATTTGTATCAGCATCAGCTGCGTTGCGCATCAGCATCGCAAAAAAGCAGTGATGCGGAAACATTTGACGTTTATGAATTTACACACAAGTTTTACTGCATTAGAACTGTGTTCGAAAATGCAGCTGGCTAAAGTCACATGTTCGAAATCATCATCTTCGGTGCAATTATGCATTCAAAAATTGACTTGACTCCAGAGATAATCTCGAATAACGAAATCTCGCATTTTTTTTGTTTTTAATTCTCAAAAAACAAATCTCGCAAATTAATTTTCCTATTTTTCACAATCTCGCATTTCCGTATCATTACAAAAACTCTCGCAAAAATCTACCAAAATATCGTAAATTTAAATTTTTAGTATCAAAATCATGTAAATCTAAAATTTGCAAATTCAAATCTCGCAGTAGCAGCACTCACTCACAGTGTCACACCAACAAAAAAAATTGTGCGAACGAAAAAAAACAGGAAACTCGATTTGTTAAGAAATCTCGCAAAATTTCCCGAGTTTTCCATTTGCGAGATTTTATTTTGCGCGATATCGTTATTGCAGGATTGTTAAAAGCGGGATATTTTATTTCAAAATTATGGAAAGCGGGATGTTGTGATTGCGAGATTTCGTTTTGCGAGATATTGAATGCGAGAATTTAATTTGCGGGATATCGTACCCAACCCGCCAGAGAGTGTTTGGGAACGTCAAATGCGTTTGTAAGAAAATTCACAGAGGTTGATCAAAAAGACTTTTAGCAAGCAGAACGATTGCATATTTGATGTTAGCATTATTCGAGTTAAAAAATTACTATCATTTGACAATCAAATTGGTGTTAACTTGGCGTTTTCGAAAACAGCAAAAGACAACTAGCCCCCAGTGTAGAAGTAGCATCAAACTTAACTTCGTTAGTAACTGCAGTGAGTCAGTTTCTGGTTTCTCTCGAATCTTTTTTCATCGAACTCGTACTCTTCGCCAGTTTAGTAATAGTCGTTCCACAATCGACACTTTCCCACTGAATATCAATACATGGCAAAAAAGTGGGAGGAAATCATGTATAATAGTGTGGAAACAAAATATGAAATTTCATCACACACAACTTGACAGCGCATATACAACGATTTGACATATGTGTTAATACATGAAAATATTTGGGATCGGTTCTAAAACCATCACACTTTCTATCCCACTTGGGCGTTTAATGTTATGGTGAAACTGATTTTTTGATGCAAGTGTGGAAGCAAAATATGAAAGTCAGTTACATCACACAAATTTGGCAGTCAAATGAAATTTCTTCCTACTTTATTCTGACATGTGTTAATACTTTGGTGGGATGATGTAGACTGTAGAGGCACTTTAATACGGAAGTTAATTAATAGGATTTTCTGGAGTTTATATACACTAGTCAACAATATTAAAGGAACACATTTTTTTTCAATTTTTCTTAGCGTTTTTTGAAGAGCTGTATCTTTGTGACGAGTGGTCGTTCTGAGTTGAAATAAAAAGCATTTTACAGCTTTATGTTTTTTGTTTCGAGATTTGTTTGCAGACAAATTTTTTTGAAGTACCGTTATTGCGTTATTGCAAAAAATGAGACGAGACAACTAAATTATTTTTTTTTTAATTTTTTTGAAGGTCCTCATTTCTATGGATAATTTTTTTTGAGTCAATTAAATGTCATGATTAGATACCTTGTTTATTCAGCTTCAATTCAATTTTTTTGTTGTTGTCGTACAATTTTTTTTGACATGGTTTATCTGACTTTGAATGAAAAAAGATACTTTTAGCCTTTATTACCAATATCTCAGCAAGTAATGATGTTATAAAAATTTCAAAGACAGTTTTGGAAATTTGAAAAAGCGTTTAACAAGATTTTTTTATGATTTTGTAGAAATTATTTTTTTTTACCGTTCACCGTTAGTTTAAAAAAAGTACTAAAAACCGACGTTTTGTGGTGTTTTCGTAAATATTTCTTTTTCGTTGCAAATATTGATTGCATGGCTTGCGTTGGTATGCAAATTTATAGACTTTTAAATCATCAATGTTCTTGTAAATTTTCAAATTGATTCATCGAACCGTTTTTCCTCACCAAAACTTCAAAGTCTTACAAACCAGGTAAAGGAACAAATTGTGGTGTTCCTAAACAATGCGAAGTTGTCATCAAAATGACAAGAAAACCGCAATTCCAGTGGATTTTTTTCACAGTTTTGCATTAGTTAGATACTTTTTTGAATTGAAATGAAGTAAAAAGTACATTAAACAAAAAAATAAAAAAAATTAATTTAAAAAAAATTTCAAACAAAAAAACTTGATTTTTTTAATTTTTTTTTTTTGAAAAATGTAATTTTTTTTTCATTTCCATTCAAATGTCCATGCCTTGGACATGTTAATGATGGAGATGTGATCAACGATTAAAGTGGCGGGCGATCGTGACATCAAAAAAGTCTACACTTATGTCCTGATTGTAGACTACGATAAGAATCATATTCTCATTTCCTCTTAAAGCCTAGTACGCTGCTGATGCGAAACGAAAAATCCCATACAAAAATGACACAACGAAATCATAAACGAAAAATTTAGTTTCACTTTTCGTTCTGCAGTACGCTGTTCGATGAACGAAATTGAAAATCGTTGCATAGTTTTTGGAGAAGTCTACACTCTTTTTTCGCACACAATTAATTACCCAGGCCATTTATTGTGTGCGGAAAAATGACATTTGTGTTTTTTCGTGTGTATTTTTGTTGTTTCTTTCATTACAGCGTGGCTAGGCTTAAGCCTAGTACGCAGCTGATGCGAAACGAAATATTTAGTTGGTCTCCAACAAGACAACGAAATGCTTACGAAAACGCAGCGAAAAAATATTCATTGACAGTTACACCAATTCAAAAATTCAAAACAAATGCAACTGAAAAAAAAGAACACAAACAGCCACGCTGTAAAGAAAGAAACAACAAAAATACACACAAAAATCACAAATGTCATTTTTCCGCACACAATAAATGGCCTGGGTAATTAATTGTGTGCGAAAAAAGAGTGTAGACTTCTCCAAAAAATATGCAACAATTTTCAATTTCGTTCATCGAACAGCATACTGCAGAACGAAAAGTAAAACTAAATTTTTCGTTTATGATTTCATTTTTGTGTCATTTTTGTATGGGATTTTTCGTTTCGCATCAGCAGCGTACTAGGCTTTAGTTTCAATTTATTCTATCGTTCAGTTTAAAAAATTTAAAATAAATCGAAATTTATTCAGTCTTATCGCAGATAAATTCTCCCCCAGACTTGTCCCCCGCGTGATACTTTCCAATCATGAAAAATTTTCGAAAAAAGGAACAAATTTCAAGAAAAAAGTAAGTATCGCCAATTTTTTTTCCGAAGGAAAATTAGTGATTTTTCCCTGGAAAAATTCACTTAAGTTTAGCTGGATGGTTTTGAAAATATAACACGAATATAACACGTAAGTTCTTACTTTTGCCTTTTTTATTTCCAGTTTTGTCTGTTTATTTTAACATTTTATCTTCCATGTTCAAAGTGATGCATTTGGGGCAGATTTATCTCTCAAAAATTAATTAAACTTCTGCCAAGACTTCCCTGAAGCTGGATATAGCGTTTTGACGATTATCGACTTACGTGAAGCAAATATTTGATTTACAAACTGTTCCAAACGACAAATATTTTCAGTTTTACGAAATGCAACACTATCGTCTAACGTAAACACGTTATCGACGGTTGATAATCGTTTTACGGAATGAGTGCCCTGGTTCACTTACACGGTTTCATGTTGCTTGAATCTGTAGCAAAAATAATTATTAGTTAAAAAACTCCTTTTTAAATAATGTTAACCTGTAGGTACCTACAACGCATGTGGTAGTTTCAATGAATTTGAAAAATCCCTTAAGTTTCTTCGAATTCTGTTTAAGTTTCTCCGATCTCTTTTTTCGGTGGTTAAGGCTATGGTTTAGATTTATTTTAAAAAATACCGATCTGAATGTTTCAAAAATGAAGGTATTTCATTCATTTATGCACAAACTTTGACAGTTTAATAATTAAATTTAATAATTCTCTCAAAATATTTCGAAACTGGTTCGAAGTTATTTCCGGGGGAAATTATATTCGGGGGAGGTAGGCGATGAGAGTTTTCAACTCCGGCTGAATAAGTTTTAGGTTGTCAAGCCTGATTCACAATGCGACGGGAAAACGAGACGAGAGCGTGACGTGACTCGCTGTCATCTTTTTCTAGTTATAAAATCGTTTCTCAATTCACAATGCGGTGAGATTCCTTACAACGAAAACTTTTTTCTTAAAAATAAAAAATTATAAAAATTATCCAAAAAAGCTTTAAAGACAACAGATTAGGAATTACTTTATCTTTTAATTTCAAGTTATCGTATTTTTTCTTTAAAAAAATACTTCCATTGTCAAAAAAGAAAATCGTCGTCTCGTCGCGTCTTTTTTTCAATTTTTAGAATTCTTGGCGTGACGTGACGACGAGAAACGCTTCATTGTGTATATCCTCATAAACTTTCATTGTTTGAAATTCGTTTGACAGCAACGACGGGATCTCGTCACGCTCACGTCTCGTTTTCTCGTCGCATTGTGAATCAGGCTTCAGTTTGTTCTGCTGAAAAGTTAATTTAAAAAGTCCACAAATGTCAGCAAATTTTGGAAAAAAAACTCTTTCAAGGATGTTTTTGTAATAATTGTTACTCCAGTTAACTGTTGCAGAATATTATATTTTATAGCACCCCACAAAATAACATAACCCTTAAAAAAAAAACAAAAAGCCGTATTCTTGAAAACTGTCCTAATAATAAAGAAACTCAGACACTTTTTTTTTTGTTGGAAAAATGATTTTTATTTAATATTTTTATAGTATATTTTTTGTTGATATCACTTTGTTATAATATAGTAGTAGTAGTAATTGTTATGTGTATGTAATTATATTAATATATAATTATTTTAGTTAAAACTTATTTTTAATTACATATTTTGTTTTCATAGCAATCGTAACCATCTTAATTCTTCAAGCAAAATTATTTTTTTTTCTGTTTCAATTTCTCTTGATTGTTAAAAAAATAATTTTACATATTATTAAAAATTAATATATTGAGTGTTTTTTGTTTTATTATTATGTATATTTTTTCACCTTTTTTTCTATATAATATGTAGATATTAATTTATTTTTGAATGCCAAGCACATGGTAAATTTATGTAAGTAAATATCATTATTTTAAGCACTAATTTAAATTTATTTACAGGAAAGTTAATTAAAAAAAAAATATAGAAGATTAGACTAAAAAAATTAACGAACAAAAATTAAAAATGGTTAGATAAAAGTATTTTATTTAATTACGTTTATGTATGTATGTATTTATGTGTATGTATAACTGATGTTTTAAGTTTTTGTAATTAAATTTTAATTGCTTAATAAGTTTTCTTAATTTTTAAAATTAAATATATTTACAATTTTTTCTATGCTATGATCTTAAAAATATTTAATAACAATTAATTTTGTTTATAAAGAACAAAGCAATTAAGTACATTTCTTTTTTTCCATTATTTTTTCATATATTTTTTTTTTTGCGCAAGAAATATTTTTCTTTTTTTTTTTCTAAATTAAACAAAATTGGAAATATTCTTTTGTTTTTCTAAAATGTTATAATTATAAAATCAGACAAAACACAACTCACAAATTCTTATAATTTTCAATGTATGTAGTTTTGTTTAATATTTTTTAATGCACCTAATCAATTTTCCATTTAATAAACATTCATTTCTGAGGATACAATTATTTTATTTATTTGTTTTTATCTATATTTTTTCTAATAGATATATTTTTATTTAAATATCGGAATAGCGAGAATAATATTTTCGCTTAAATATATATAAATATTCATATTTTTTTTTAAAAGAAATTAAATTAAAAACGAAACAAGTTATAATATTTAAACAAATTTTGTTCACTTAATTAAAGGCGTTTTCTTTCCTTTGAGGAAATACTTGTAATTTTTTTTTTTTTGATAAATGTTTTAAGCTAAGGTATATTTTTATTTAAAAGATTTTTTTTTTTTTATTTTCATTTTGTTTTTGTTTTGTTTTGTTTTGCTTTGCTATGTTTTTTTTTGTGATTATTTGTCTATCCATTATGAAATTAAAAGGATGGTTTTGAGTGCGATATTTAAGAGTAATCGTAATTATTGTAGAAAACTGTTTATAAATCTGAAATTTCACCAAAGTGGAACCAAAAATCAACAAGGACACAAGGACTGAATTGTTAGGTTTTCCTTATTTCACTACTAGACTTTTATGTATGTTCAGTGCAGTACATACACACATACTTTATACAATCAGTTCTATGTTGTTTTAAAAAATAATAATAACAAAAAAAAAATATTAAGACACCACCATAAAACAAATTAGTGGTTCAGAATTAAAAACAAGGTAATGATTACTTGAATTCCTTTAAATGCCTTTTATAAAGGCTGAATTTATTAAACATTCATAAATAAAAATTTTAAAAATTAAAAATACTCTTAAAATGTATTAATTTCGAAAATCCTTAAATTGAGTTGTTTTTTTTTAACAAATAAAACGATTACAAAAGCTAACTTTTACTCTGAAACGCATCCTTTAACAAATGTTTTAAAATAAGCTTCTAAAAGCTTTGCAATTATTTATATAAAAAAAAAACAAAAGACGCAAGCAGCTTAGTATTTTTTTGTTTTTTAAGAATTTCATTGGAATGGTCTAATTTAACGTTTCTTTTTTTTTTGTTTAATTTCTTTTACTTCATTACTGACACTTTCTTTTTTTTCAATTTTTTTTTATTCCAAATATAAACCACACATTCAAAGTTTAAACAAAAAATAATAAAGGAGTAAAACCTCCTTTGCCCCTGGGGTTAATCGCGTTCACACATCATTTATAATAATAAATGCACGTCTAATTTCTCTCAGCCAACATGATGGTGTTTTTGCTTTTTCTTTTTTTTCATATCTTAGACAGCAAAATCTCCTTCACCCCAGGACATCTTGTAATCGTCAATGTTAAAAAGATCCAAAATGTTATCCTGATTTATTGGCGACAAATGGCTGTCGCCGAAGCTATCCGAATTATCCATCATTGAAGCACCTTGATTTTGACCACCAATATTATTGCCGCAGATTGACATTTGTTCCAAAATCGAATTATTATGCCCTGAGGGCGACGAGGACGAATGGGATGAGGACATGAGACCACAGCTGTTGTTGTCACCACCACTTCCTGCGCCACCATTGCCACCAACAGATATTATACCACCCTCGTCACCGAATGGATGTGGCGGAGTGTTTATATTGGAGTCCGGTGACAGCTGAGAACCGAAACTGAAGCTCGCCAAAGGATTGTCAAAGTCATCGCACACGTCCATTGGAGTCGATGAGAAGTTATTGTTTGACGACTCAAAACTGGACGAGGACGATTCGCCGGGATTATTGTTGACACTGTGATGTTGCAATTGATGATGATGATGCTGCTGCTGCTGCTGGTGCTGCTGCTGCTGCTGTTGTTGTTGCTGTTGTGGATGATGATGATGCAGGTGATGGAGGTGCTGATGGTGCACCATGCCATTGGTCATGGGGAGGTTGGAATTATTGTTGCTGTTGGAAGTGCTTTGCTGCTGGATAAGCTCACTGATGGATGGTTGGAGCGAGGGATTCATGTCACGTCGCATTGGCGGTGAGATTGATTGTTTATTTTGGGATGTGTCCTGATGCGATTGTTGCTGTTGCTGTTGATGTTGCTGCAGGTCTGGGAAGCTGTGACAATTTTCATCACCACCAATATCCATTTCCAGCTGTTGACTCATGAGCTCAAGCAATTCGAATTCATCGAAGTGATTCAATTTGTTTTCGCGATCATCGGGTGATGATTTCTCTTGATGCAGTGTGGGCGAGGATTGTTGATGTTGTTGCTCCAGGAATATGTCTAACGTCTTGGCCGGGTCGATGTGGCAATTGGATTGCAATGGCGAAGACATGTCTATGTTCTCCAGCAAAAGGGATGGCTGGGGAGATTGTAGCGTTGGAGCTGGTGGCGGCGGAGGTGGTGGCGGAGCTGGAGTGTTTAGAAGTTGGAAAGATGGAGATGTTGTTGTTGTGTGTGTTGTGCTCATTGTCACTGTAACTGGAGTTGGAGCAGGTGAAAAGATCAGATTGCCACTCATGTCGGTCATGATGCTGCTTCCACCGGGCGTGAGTGGAGTTATTGGAGTGAGTGGTTCTCTAGCGCTCTCTGGCAGCTCACCTTGGTTGATAAGAATATCCAAGACATCGGTAAGTTTCTCCGACTTGACATGTTGCTTGCGTTTGGAAGAAGGAGCTGTGTGTTGAGGAGTTGGAATAATGCCATTTCTCTGTGGTGGTTGCTCTATAATCTCTTCCTTGATTTTGACTGTGCAGAGTTGCTTGGTTGCCTCTTCATACAATGGTGGTGGGGGTAAATTTTGGGGTTTTATGTCCACTTGAATCCTAGGTTGCATTTGTTGACGCTTGGCCTCGATTATCTGCTGCTCGGCGGGAGTTATAGGAAAAACAATGCTGGGCAGAGATGTGGTTCTGTGATGGCCATTGATAAGCTTCTTACCATTATCTTGGGGTGGAAGTCCAACTAGGAAGATGGTTTGGTTACCATCGTTCCACATCAAGCCCACATTATTTTGACCTTTATGATGGTGAGCTCCAGCTATAGACGATGCTGGAGCAGTAGCTATGATTGTCTTCTGATCTTCCAGCTTGGGGATGATAACCGTGTGATGTGTAGGGGTTGACATAGCTTTCTGCATGCGCATGATATTTTGGGCTTGCACCTGGGCTTGAGCCTGTGCTTGTGCCTGTGCCTGTACTTGGGCCTGAAGCTGTGCTTGTGCCTGTGCTTGGGCTTGAAGTTGAGCCTGCGCCTGCGCTTGAGCTGCTGCAGCAGCAGCAGCCTGCTTCTGTTTTTGAATCTTAGCTTCAAGCTGCTGTTTTACGACCATCTTATTGCTAAGAGGTGCGGGAGGAGCTGAGGATGCTTTCGCCTGGTGTGTGCTCGAAACCACCGGTTGCTGCTGCATGGGTTGCTGTTGAATCTTAATCACCTGTTGCTGCGGCTGTTGTTGCTGGGGAACGATTATTTCTTTTGGAGCCGTAGTTATCAGGGTGATTTGTTGGTGAGGTGCTTGCCCAAGCTGCTTTTGGCGGATTTGTTGCAGTTCCTGTTGACTGAGCTGCAGCTGCCTCTGAAGTTCATCGATCTTACGCTGCTGTTCCCGTAGAAGATCTTCATTGGATAATGACAAGAAAGTCGTAGTTTGACATTGAGGCTGCACTTGCAAGGCAACAGGTCTTGGTGAATCCATCTGCTGCATCACTTCCATGTGCTCTTGATGCTCATTGACTGCTTCTGGGGACATCGACTGACGCGGCGAATTCACAACCATGGCCACTGTGGTATCTGGAGCGTCGCATGTTTCATTACTCACCACAGAGGGCGCCATTTCAGGATTCGAAGCTGGAGTACAATCCATCGAGTCAAAAGGCAAATATGGCCTCAAACGTTCAATAAGCTGAGGCTTTGGCCCAGAAACTGGAAGATTTCGTCTCTTTAGATGCATTTTCAGGTCAGAGACCTTCATTTTCTCCAGCCGCGTATTTTCGCTCAACGAACAAGTAGACTCAGCATAACTTGTAGCTGGACTCGGGGGAATCGATGAGCTCACAGATAAAGCCGGTGATGGCAATGGAGGAGGACGAGGCGTTCCAGCCGACATTGACATAGAACTTGACGTACTCACATCACTGCTACTCACTGCCGACTGCTGATTTGTCATCGTGGCTACCTTAGGGGTAGAAGCACCAGTTGTAGATGGGATTATCGACTGATTTTTGTTGAGATGTTCGAGGAATTTCAGCAAGCAATTCTGCTGTTCCAACATAAGCTGATAAGATGTCTCCTCGGTGGCACTAGATTCCGATGATGATGAAATCTTCTGAGCACTTGGTGGTCCCTTGTACTCGTGGAATTTGATTGTTCTCGCTTTCGAAACTGGCTTTGATTTATTTTTTTTGCGATTCTTGTCCTTCCCGGGAGCATCGGATTTTTGTGACTGCTGAAGGGATAACGCCGGAGATGCTATAGTTGGTCTTGGGGTAATCGAATGCGGCGGAGAGGCCACCGACGACAGTGGGCTCAGTGTCGACGCACTGGACCCAAACGACAAAGGCGAATGAGCCAATGGCAGATATCCGGGGCTCGGACTCGGTCCAGCTACCGACTGGCAAAGCTCTTCGAAGAGATTCGCTGTATCTTGCTTCACTCGTGACGGCAATGGCGGCGGTGGAGGAACATAGGGTCCCAATGCTGTGTGGAATTTGGTCTGAAGAATCGGGGCAGATGTAACTACCACCTGCCCACCGCTTGTTGGAATTGTTAGTGCTACTGTAACAATACCCGCTGAAGCGGCAGCCGCCTCAAGCACATCAGTCCGTGGCGGAGTGTTGCGCGTATCACTTTCCGAACTCTGTGAGTCATCTTCGAATGTAATATAACTGTTGGGATGTTGTGGTCGCGTTAGCAAACCTTCACTAGTCGCTTTGAACGACACCAAACCTTCTTTGACGATTTTCTCGATTGGCTTCTCAGTGTGCAGTATATTCTTTTTGATCAGCTCCAATGGACCTGGTCGATGTTGAATTTGAGAGTTCAATTGATCTGCCAGTCGGGCTTTCTTGAGCATACGTTGCTTCTCGGCCAGACTCGGATCAATGTGACATTCATCTTCTTCTAAAATGTGACGACGCTCGAGTTCTTCGCGATTTGGTCGCTGTTGGATTTTAGCTTTGAGTAGATCTCCAGTTTTAGCACGTTCGAGTTGCTTGCATTGTTCGTGTATAGCTGGTGAGGTTTTGAGCGCTAGAAAAAAAAGAAAGAAGGAAATGTAGAAAATAAGAAAAGAAATAAAATCTAGAAATGTTTAAAATCATATGAACATTAATTTTGTGAACATAGAAAAAAACATAGAAAACATATATAGAAAAAATATAGAAAACATAGAAAAAACATAGAAAACATAGAAAATCAAAATTTCAGATTTTCTAGATGTGGACCTTCTTTTAGTAAGAAATTGACAAAAAATAAATCAATATAGCATGAACGCATAGGCTTTTACGTAATTTGTTGATTAGAAAAGGAGTCTTAACAAATTTAAGACTTATGCTCAAGCGGCCGAAACAAGAAATAGAGACTATAGAAATTTAATATTGCTTGCGAAAACAATTCAAGACCTTCCACAATAATTTTTCATCCTATATACCCAATCAATTTTTGTTTGTTTCTTTACCAATCATCATAAGAAGTTCAATGCTTGAACAAATAAATACAAAAAAAAACGACTCGTCTCAATCATGCATCTTGTACATATCTGCTGATTTTTATCTGAAAAAAGCTACAGCTCCTGTCTTCTAAATATGATCTCGGCAGAGGATAGCAATATCCCATAGTAGGTACTCTCGTGGTAAAGTTATTCAAATAAATCCAATAATTTGTTAATCAATAGATTTCATATAACCTCTTCCCCATAGCATAAATAAGTCCTCAAAACCTATACCATCTCATTATCATATATCAAGGAGAACGACTGGAGTTTACCTTCATAGGAAGACGACAGACAAAAAGGAAATGGAATCGTGTTTCCCTAATTTTCCATGCACAGGATGAACGTACACAAGTATCTATATTTCGTTTAGTTCCTCACTTTTTCGATTTATTTAATTTTATCTTGTCTTCATTAAATATTCACCAGGCATATAGCTCCCGATATCAAAATATCCACTAAAGGACTATGCTGCGGCGGCGATCCAGAAATGAGATGAGGCCATCAGTATGGATGATTTTTACTTTTTGCCATCTTTGATATCGATTGATATTTTGGTTCTATTTTTGGGGTTTCAAAGAAAAAGTTTTTCGCTCAAAACAAGAAACCATAAACCGCTTGGCAAAATATGCGTTTAAGGAAATCGACGACGCACGATGGGAAATTTAAATGTAAATTACCACACAAATTAGGAACGTCAAACAAAATCTAGAAAGGTGGTCGCTTTTTTTTATTTTTAATCAAAATGCTGGAGGTATATTTTTTTTTACGGTCCGTGTGATTTGACAAAGGACCAATTACCTAATACTGAAGGATATATATTTTTGGAGATGCAAATCGACTAGTTTTTCAGTGGTTTAATTTATTCGGAGGGTAAAATCGATTTGGGAAATGAAATGAGTGTCTTGATCTCTTTTGATCTGCATCAACATTAAAAGTGGAGAAAGTAATTATCAAAAATTGAGCTTTAATTAAGATAGTGCGCTTGCTTCTAATGGAGCAAAGCTGGTAGTGAAATTAGGCTGTATCCGCGCAACAAAGATTTTTAAAGCACTGACAAAATAAACTTGAAAAAAGCAATTGATAATGTACAGTGCACGTTGGCTTTTGGCTTGTAATTACAAACTCAGCCATTGTCTGTGCTTGTTAGTAATTCCTGTGAGTAAAATTGGATAAAGATGATTTTTCTCAAAAAAAAAAGCGATTTTTTACGGTTGGGGAACAGAATTCCGAATGTCAAAACCCCGAAAATGCAAAAAAAAACACGAATACTGCCATAAAAGTTGTGATATTTCCAATTTTCTTAAAAGCGGGTACAAAATCCCGAAAACCAAAATTCCAAAAATGCTTAAAAATCCCGAATGCTGTTTTACACTGTTGTGATTTAATTCAATTTTCTTAAAAACGATCTTAAGAATTTATTATACCTTATACCCATGACGTCGTAGCTGGCTGTTATAAAGAGAAGGGTACAAAATCCCAGATACCAAAGTCCCGAATAGCAAAAAATGAGAATCCTAAACGCCATAATCCCGAATGGCCAAGTTCCGAATGACAAAATCCCGAATTACAATATCCCGAATGATAAAATCCTGAATGACAAAGTCCCGAAAGGATAAAATCTCAAATGGCTAAAATCCCGAATACCAAAATCCCGAAAGACAGAATCCCAAATGCCAAAATCCCGAATGCCAATATCCCGAGTGGCTTAGTACTGTATTTGGAATAGCAAAAAATGAGAATCCCGAATGATAAAATCCCGAATGAAAAAATCCCGAAAGGATAAAATCCCAAATGGCTAAAATCCCAAATACCAAAATCCCGAACGACATAATTCCAAATGCCAATATCCCGAGTGAATTAATACTGTTTTTGGAATAACAAAAAATGAGAATCCCAAATGCCATAATCCCGAATGGCCAAGATCCCGAATAACAAAATCCCGAACTACAATATCCCGAATGATAAAATCCCGAATGAAAAAATCCCGAAAGGATAAAATCCCAAATGGCTAAAATCTCGAATACCAAAATCCCGAACGACAGAATTCCAAATGCCAATATCCCGAGTGGCTTAGTACTGTTTTTGGAATAGCAAAAAATGAGAATCCCAAATGCCATAATCCCGAATGGCCAAGATCCCGAATAACAAAATCCCGAACTACAATATCCCGAATGATAAAATCCCGAATGACAAAATCCCGAAAGGATAAAATCCCGAATAGCTAAAATCTCGAATACCAGAATCCCGAACGACAGAATCCTGAATGCCAAAATCCCGAATGCCAATATCCCGAGTGGCTTAGTACTGTTTTTGGTATCACACGCGCGCAATTTCTTTTATTTGAGATTTGGCATTCGAGATAATGTCATGATGCCAAAGGGAACAAAAGCCAAGTTTCGTTGAGAGTACTGAAATATTTAAAGCTAAAAAAAATATTTAAATTCGGGATTCAATCTCGATTGATTCGGGATTTCTTGCAATTCGAGATTTTGTCCATTCGGGATTTTTGTTTTGGGACTTTTTCCATTCGGCATTTTGGCATATTCGGAATTATGGTGTTCAGGATTTTCATTTGTATTCATTCGGGGTTTTTGTATTTGAGATTTCGTACCCTTCTCTTTATACTGAGTATAATAATAAGAACGTAAGATCCGCTTTTTAAGCGTCTATCCATTGTAGATGGGCTCAAACTCATAAGCAAATCAGTCTACCCCTTAACGCTCTGGCTCGATGAACAGTGGACATAAAGATGCATAGACGCATACACCCACAGATGGTATATCTAAAACTAATTTTTGGGACTATTGCAATATCGCAAAGCTAAGTTTGAATCAAACCTAGAATTTTTTAATACGAGACTAATACTTCTTCATAACAGAGGAAGTAAAAATCAGAATTGGGAAATAATGATTACTATTTGTAATTTATTTTAACTTTTATTTCAATTACACGTAATTAGTAATTGAATTTTTTCCATTACAATTATAAATATAATTGTAGTAGTAAAAACATACATTTCCATTACTTATAGTTAAAATTGAAAACATTCACTTACAAATTACATTAAGGAAAATTAATGTAATGTATTGTAATTAATAACATTTTTGTGTTATGATTACTTTTTTTTGATAGATACTTTTGTTTTCAATTAAACTAACTTAATTGAATTACAAGTAATTGAAAATTTTCAATTGCATAAACCTAATAAGCAATGGAATTACTTCAATTACATTTAAAAGAAATTGAGAAAGTGTTTTGAGAACTATTTTTATCATTTTTTCCCAACTCTGAATGTGATTGAGTGCTTTATACTTGCAGACATTTTTTTACAGAAACATGAACTCGCTAAATATTTCTTTTAATTATTTCATACGAACAAAAATCCATAAATTTAATAACAATATTATGACCATCAAAATTAAGCTGTCAAATTAACACAGAAAATTATTGCTTAGCGAAAATCTTATTGGCTGACACTTTTATTGCCATTTGTCCTTTCAATAGTTTTACCTTCATCAGCTTTTAACAAACCAATCTCAATACCTTGAACCTGTCAGCACCAGCCAATTTGGAAATACCTTTATACATATTTGAAATTTGCAAAGATCTTACCATCTCACAATACTCGTATATTCACTTTGAGTCATCTTGTTAGCATTTCCGTTGAATTATGCCAAATTTAGTGTTTTCCAACTCGAATTTGTTTTTGAACGCCTAGGCGTTGCTAACCTACTATAACACGTTTGTGTATTTTGAAAAAAAAAAAATTCCCCGCAGTGGATATAGTGCAAAAGAGAAGTGAAGAGAACAAAACGAATAATTAAATAGAAAATTTTACGTTCCATCATCACCGAAGTCGGATTGGTATTGTTTATTTGTTTATATGCTGCAACTAGCAACTATTTGGCTCCCCTATATCCTCTTCATTATTATCTGGTATACACGAGAGATGGTTTATGTGAAAACTGCTGTTTTATTTTTTCTTTAAATAGATTTTTGTTTTAAATCTTTTTTTCGCAAAATTCCGCCACTTAAAGTTACACTGACAGTAACAAACAACAACAACATCAACGTCGTTAAACAGTGGGACAGCCTGTATGACAAAGGCGGATGAAAACGAAATCTATCATAAAATCAAGGAGCATTGGGAAAATTTTTGACAAGATAAAAAATCTGAGGCATTCTTTTTCTATGAAGAAAACACGAAATTGCAAATTGTTAGTTAAATATTTCAATTTGAAATAGGTATATGAACAAGGATTTTTTTTCTTCAAAACATGCTTTTACTTTTTGACTTCAAGAAACTGATTAAATATCTACTAATTAACACATTTTCTAAAACGCTGATCAAGTTAATTGTGATCTGTTAGTCCACGTTAAGTACCAAATTTTAACGAAAATCTACTACAATCAACAAGATCTCTTGTTAAAGTCTAGTACGCTGCTGATGCGAAACAAAAAATCCTATACAATCTAAACAACGAAATCATAAACGAAAAATTTTGTTCTAATTTTCGTTGTACAGTAAGTACGCTATTCGAAGAGCGAAATTGATAAATTGTAGCAGATTATTAGGGGAAGTCTACATTCTTTTTTCGCAAGCAATTAGTTACCCAGACTATTTAGAGTATTCGAAAAAGTGACATTTGGATTTGTTCGTATTTATTTTTGTGGTTTCTTTCATTTCAGCAGGGCTGACAGTAGTTTGTGTTTCTTATTTGTTTTAATTTGTGTAACTCTCAATGAATTTTGTCAAATTTGATTCCAAGTTTTACAGCTATTTTATCCTACTGTATGCCCTAGTATTCGTCGTCTATCGCCGTGGTTGTCTACAAAATGGGGTTGATGATGCCACAACTTAGCTATGCCAGTGGGGGTTGATTATTATCATTGTTATTGTTTACGTGTGTGTTATTATACAAGTAATGACGTCATTAAGTGACGATAAACTCAGAGCAAAAACAAAAAAACCATGCAATAAACCTCAGGCAATGGTGGTTTTTTTGAGTATAAAATAGAGTGAGAGACAAACTGCGCGGGAAGTAAAAAAAAAAACAATTTATTATAAAAATATTTTCATTTTAAAATGTATATTCCTAGAAAGTTAGTGTTTATTTTTGGGTGTAAAATATCTACATGCTTGTTTGATTCGCATATAAAATAAATGATTAAATATATAAATGTTTTCTTTATTTTTTTTTTCTATTTTTATTTATTTATAAGGTACTTACGTGGAATTATTCCTTGCTCCATCAGTTGGGTGATGGGCCTTCGCACCATTAACTTGACTTTGAGCGCTGTAATAATAAAAAAAAAGAAAAAGAAATAAAATAAATTTAAAAAAAAAAAAAAATAATACAAGAAGATGAGTTTATTACAAAAATAAAAGATTTAATGGTACTCGTAGAAAATATATAAAATGCCTTAGGTGTTCAGAGAGAATTATGATTCTTTTAAGACTTGTCAATTTAAAATTTTACAATAATAAAAATTATTTTTGATTAAGGTGTAAGGTGTTGCCAAAAATGTGGTTGTAAAAATATTTTACCATCACATAAGTAACAAGAAAAATGTCACAACTGACTTCGAAGATGATCTTTAATTATCTTAAAATATTAAGTCAGATACTTAAACGTGGGAAAATAGTTATTTTGTCAAATGGAAAATAATTTATTCGAATATGTCATGAGACAACAAAGCTAGAGGCGAGACAGAGAAAATCAAATATTTAAAGAGAGGGAAATCAGTCGCCTTTTATTTGGATAAAAGGGATGATTTATTTAAAGATGGAAAAAAATGAATAATTGAAAACAAGACAAAAACTTACAAATCTTATAACAAGATTCAATTTTAAAAAATGCTCTTACGGCTTTTTGTTATTAAAAATTGGGTTTCAATTGCAATCATCAGTTGGGTAGTGAGGACCTTATAGACCGAGAGCCCACAGCAGCTGTTGGGTGTATAGGCGTCGAAAGCTTCATTAAAACCTTTTAAAAAAAATCAAGGTCCTGCAGTCCACAGCCGGGATAAAACAGTACATCGAAAAAAAAAATATGAATGCAACTCCGAGGTTAATCGTACTAGCCTAAATTGGTCTTCACTTCTCTCTAGATAAGCTCCTCGGATGACATATCACGGAATCCGAGACCATTTGAGTGTATAATTCGCCCTACCAGACTATTTAAAAATTTCAAAATTCTAAGTGAAAAACGGGTTTTTTTAAACAGTCTGGCAGGGCGAACTATATACTCAAATGATCTCAGATTCCATGATATGTGATCCCAGGAGCTTATCTAGGGAGGTGTGAAAACCAATTTCAGCAAGTACAATAACCCTCCAAGTTGCATTCATATTTTTTTTCGATGCACTGTTTTATCACTAAGTCGAAATTATAAGGATGGAATTTCATTTTTCTTTTTTCAAAATCTCGCATAGTAAAATCTCATGTCGTAAAATCTCGCAAATATCTCAAGCAATTTTAAATATTACAAAATTTTAATATTGCAAAATTTTAATATTGCAAAATATTAATATTGCAAAATTTTAATATTGCAAAATTTTAATATTGCAAAATTTTAATATTGCAAAATATATTATTGCCAAATATTAATATTGCAAAATTTTAATATTGCAAAATTTTAACATTGCAAAATTTTAATATTGCGAAATTTGAATAGTTGCGAAATTTTAATTTCAGAGATTTCGACATTTGAAAATATTTATAAAGTTGCGAGGTCAGTTGCGAAACTTCGCAGTTGCGAGATTTTGCAAATGCAAATGGGAGGTTTTTGCAAATCACTAAATTTTGCTTTAACGAGAATTTTGATAAGAAAGTTTTCATTTTCAAAGGTGAAATTTTAATATTTCGAAATTTGAATATTTGGGAAATTTTAATTTGAGAGATTTCAATATTTGAGAATATGTTATTGCAAAAGTTGCAGTTGCGAGATTTTGCAAATTAGAGGTTTTTGCAAAATTGATTAATTTTGCGATTACAACAATTTTGATAATGAAGTTTTCCTTTTCAACCTTTTCAAAGGCAAAAATTTTAAAATCAAATGAGGCCATGAGCGCAATAGTGGCCTAACTGCATTTTTCATTATTTTCAGTAGAGCAAAAATAAGAAACAGGTTATTTTGAAACACTTGTTGTTTTTAAATAAAGAAAAATAGGCTTGATTTTCTTTTTGCAATATGATTAAAAAACTGCTTTCTATGAGTTTTTTCATATTTTTTTTTTAAATATGAATGTTGAAATTTAACATTTTTATTCACTTTCAGATGTGATAAAATCCTTAAAAGCTTTTGTAGTATTTGTAAATTGTCATTCCTGTGATCGGTGTAAAAACTTTGATGTATTAGCGGGTACTAGGATATATGTATAAAGTATCAAGGTTAAAGCTTGCTAGTAGAACGAGAGCCCACAACAGATTTTGAGTGTGAATGATACAAAAAAAAAGAAGTAGGGGTTGACAGCTTGAGTAAAACTTATTCAAGAAAACAAAGGTCTTGGCAGTCCACAACCGGAGCTTTAGGTGCCAGTTATAGCTATCATTGAAACTCTTCATTGAAAACTTTAACGATTGATTTTGAGACGTTTAGAAAGCAAAATCATTCATTATTTTGATGGACGGTTAAAGCTCAAGACTTAATAAATATTTCTAGTCAAAAAAAAAAAAAATTCAAATAGTCCCAACTTTTCATAAAAATTGACTTTCAATTTTTCGATGATCATTGGTAAGGTAGTTCAATCATTGAAATAATAAAAGTCTTTTTGTGTGGAAAGTTGAGCCTATTTGAATAATTTGTTTGGCTAGATATATTAATTAGGTCTTAACCTTTATTTGTCCATCAAAACAATAAATGATTTTACTTCCTAAACGACTCAATCAAAATTTTGCAATGATGAGTTTCAATGATAGCTATAACTGGCACCTTAGTGATTAAAAAGTGCATCGAAATCAAAATATGAGTGCACAGATCAAGGAATCTGAGGCCATTTGAGTCTATAGTAAGCCAAAGCCCTGCCAGATCGTTTAAACAATTCAAAGTTCAAATCAAAAACGGGTTTTAAAACGGCCTGGCAGGGCGAACTATACACCAATATGATCTCGGCTTCCGTGATCAGAGGAGCACTACCCAGGAAGGGGTCAAGACCAACTTTAGTTAGCACAATTATTACTCTGGAAGTAGTTTTCATAGTTTGTTTTCCATGCAGTGTTTAGTCACTAAATCCCCGGTTATGGACAGCAAGACTTTAATTTCTTTAATAAGTTTTACTCAAGCTGTACTCAACAAACATGTTGAAAAAAAATTCAAAGAAATGTTTAAACAATGCGTAGGATCGGTCTTAAAATATTGAAGCTCATACATCTTGAGCCAGTTAACCTTCTGTCCGTCTCTAAAGATCATTCTATTTGAAATTTCCAAGCTCAAAGTGGAGATGAAATGCTTTTTGGTAGTTTGTTGGACATTGAATGGTTTTTTTTCCTAGCTGAGCGTATGAAACTATAACTTTATGGCTAATCGAGGGTGATTATCAGGGTAGTGACATTATGTTTAGTTCATTGCATTGATGTCACCTGTGAGCAAATAGTTAAATAATTGCACCAACTTAAAGTTTTAAACAATAAAATCAAATATACGAGCGTAATAGCGGCCTTTAAGTAAGATAGGCCACTCTTGCACTTAAGCTTTTAATTTTCTTGTGTTTGGCCTAAGTACAAAAGTCCTGTAACTATGGCATGAAGACGTTAATTTGGAAAATTTTAATGCAGAACTGTTGTTTAATACATCCAAATTCAATTTTTGTAGTAAACTCAATTTCCATAAAATTGCAGTTAGGCCACTATTGCGCTCACGGCCTGAAATGTTATACATATTGCGTTACTTTAGTATTGCGAAATTATAATATTTGCGAAATTTTAATTTGAGAGAAGTAGTTGCAAGATTTTGTAATTGCAAAATTTCGCAGTTGCGACATTTTGCAAATAAGAGGTTTTTGCAATTGCTAGATTCTGAGCTTAGGAGATTTTTGACGAGGAAATTTTCCTTTTCAAAAGCTAGAATTTTAAAATCGAATATTATACAAAAATTGTGTAATCAAAATAACTCAAATAACCACAGCAATTTTTCCCATACTCAAATTCTCACACAAAATCGCTTTTCTACTTGAATTTGATGACGTTATTGAATGTATAGTATTTACTTAAATAGGTAATTCAATAAATTTTGAATTTCTTATTCTATTTTAAAGAGATTTTAATATTTTAAAATTTTAACATTGGGAAATTTTAATATTGTAAATTTTTAATATTTCGAGATTTTAATATTTCGAGATTTTAAATTGCAAAGTTTTTATGTTGCGCGACTTCTACATGCACGATTTTGTAATTTAGAGGTTTTTAATTGCGAGAGTAAGAAATTGTGAGGTTATGCAATTGCGAGAGTTTGCAATTGCGAAAATTCCCAATTGTGAGATTTTGAAATTGTGAGAGTTTGCAATTACAAGCGCTTGCAATTCCAAGGGTTTGCAATTGTAAGATTTCGCAATTGTGAGATTTTTATAATTTTTTGGATAATAGTAGAAGTAAACGAAGAAGGCAGCTCTTCAAATGAAGAAATTAGCTTTAAAAATGGCATTGAATCGTTTACGCATAGTTTTGCATGTTTTTACTAAAAAATATTTATAAATGCATTTTTTGGCTATTTTTTAATATTCAATGCATATTTTTCGTGCATATTTTGACATTTAATAAAAATCTTGGCTAATCAAATTTTACTTTGGTGAAATAAATGAAATAGAATTTCATTCATCCAAAACGAAAGTATTTATTTCAGGAAGTATTTTGTTTAGAATTTTCTTCCAATAAGATCATTAATTCTCTGATGAAATGAGGAAAATAAAGTCATCTGTGCTTGCTTACTTTCAGTTTTTTTTCAGTTATGTTCCCCTAATTATTTTACAACAATCAATTGAATGCAATCATTTGGGAATGCATGCATTCTTGCATTTATTTGCGTTCCTTGCTTTCATTTGCATTCTTTGCATTCTTTCGCATTTATTTTAATTATTAGCATTCATTTTACAATCTTTGAACTCTCCTGCAATCATTTGCATTCATTTGCAGTCTTTGCATTCATTAAATCACATTAAATTTTTCGCTGAAGAATTCAAATGGATGCAAAATAACCAGATGAATGCAAAATATTCAAATGAATGCAAATTCAAAGATTGTAAAATGAATGCTAAAAATGAAAATGAAAATGAAAGCAAAGAATGCAAATATATGCAAACAATGCTAAATGTATGCAAAGAAGGCAAAAGAAGGGAGAAAAATGATTGCAATCATTTTTAAGGCAAAATGAATGGTGATTGCAGAATTTGAAGTCGCAGTCTCAAAGTGAAGTCTATGAACAATATCTTTTAATTATAATCACAAAAGATTACATTCACAAAAGATTGCATTCTTTTACAACCCTGCAAATGCTCACCTGGGCATATTTTACAGCAAAACTGGGGAAATTCTCTGAGCCCTCATAAACTGAACAAGGTATTGTTAACGAAAAACAATCGGAAGTAGAGGCAAAAATACATTTATTTTAATGAACTTTAGAGTATTCTCTGGGAAAAAAGCAAACTGCCGAAAGAGTATGGAACTGTTTGGTGGCAACATTGTTTTTATTTTTGTGTTCACCTAAAATCAAACTAACGTCAAGCTGACCAAACAATTTCTGTCCACAGAATTTATCAGGAAGAAAAAATACTTTTCTCTCTTGCGAGTGATGTGGGGACTGTGGGATATGAATTAGACAAAAATTGGTGATTAATACTTACAATTGGCAGTTTTGGTCAATATGTATTTGGATAGCTAAAATCATCAGTTTTGTCTCAAAAGCTTAATTTTATTATTTCGCAGGAAAGAAAAGAAATTCTAATAAGATTTCAGCGAAGCTTTTTTTGCAGAAGTTTGGGAAATAAGTACTTAATTTAGATCAGATTTTGATTGTATTTTCAATTATCATTTTGGTAAATTTTCTGTCAAGCACATATCTTTTCAGTTTTGATGCATATTTTGTGTTTTTAAAAAATCCAAGCTCTGATTATAACTCATTTCGATATTCAAGCTATCCAAAGCCAGATTTTAACAAGCGGCCAGCCACACAAAGGTTGTGGGAAATAAATTGCAATTCAATTCTGAAGTAAGAAAATTAAATAAGAGCTTTTTCTGTCTAGCCATTAAAGAAAAACATTAGGAGTTGATATAATACTTTTACGGGATTCTGGCATATTTTCGTTGGGCGCCATTTTCAACATGAACTAAATTTTATTTTAACGACTTCAATCTTGACCAATTAAATAAATCAGTAAAAAAGAAATAAGACAAACAAAATTAATTTCTTTTTCTGTAAAAAACAACAACTAAATTAGAATTTCTTGAAGACTAAAACCGATATTGGAAAAAATTTAAAATGAATTTTTAAGAAGAAGACTTGTACTTTTGGGGAGTCGTTGCCAATTTTCTTTGATCAACATTTACAGACGGTTGATTATGTAACCTCAAAAATGTATTTTTAATTTTATTACGGGATTTGGATTCAGCGTCAAAAATAACATTTACAACGAGTTTCTTACGCCCGTGTCAAAAAACCTCTTAACCTGTCCCATCTTATTAGCGGTAAGTTTTTAATATTGATTGACTTAATTGCAAAAACACGATTTCCCCATACAATTTTAATGAGACAAATAAAGTCGCAGAAGCATCTAGCAACTAAATTTTTGTGAATTTAAGATTTTAGAAAAAAAAAAGCTTTTAATATTTGACTCACCCTATAATGTATTCATTTTAAATTTGATTAATGAATACATTATAAATATTGAAATTTGATTTTAAAAAATTTCAATTAAAATCATTAAATTGAGGTTTAATTAAATCATCTTATTTATCTAGATAGTAAATGGTAGAAGGTTACACACACACATTATTACAATGATTACATTAAATGACCCTCAAAACACAATAATATCCTATTCCGTCTTGAAAATTGAACTAGCCAAAAATCGACATACACTTCCGCCTTCTATATCTATACTAGTTAAAGTGCAAAAACGAATTTTATGTGCAGTTGTTGATTTTTGCTTAGAGGGAAAAACCATCATCTTATCTACGCATGAGAAATTTAAATTGTTTAAACAATTCCTATGTAAACATAAGAACTTTACACAGTTTAACGCTTTGAAAACATATTTAAATATTTAATGGCCTGTGTCGAGGGATAAATATTTATCTGCAATGCATATTATCGGATGAATTAAAATTAAAAGAAACAAAATTTGAACAGAAAAAAGAACTAACAAGGTAGAAAATGTTTGTTTATATGACAAAAAATTATATATTTGAAAAAAAAGTCCTAAAAGTATATCGTAGGTATAGTAAATTACTCACGGGAAGATATTAAACGATTAGTCTACATGCATTTCCCATCGTATTTAGAATTGATAAAATATTGCTTCGAGATAATAAGATATGTTTGAATTAGGTTGGTAAGTACACTGTGACGTATACGTACTATTTTTATATGGTTTTTAGGGCATTGGTGTCGTTGGTAAGTGCACTGTGACGTATACGTACTATTTTTATATGTTTTTTTAGGGCATTGGTTTCGTTGGTAAGTACACTGTGACGTATACGTACTATTTTTATATGACTTTTCGGGTATTGGTTTCGTGTAGAAAAATGGAGCTTGTTATATTACGGATACGTTCAAAATAGTGTTTCTTACATTGTAAGGGTGCGTTCATTTGAAGAAACGAATATCTAGTAAAAGCCTTAACTACTAAGAGCTCAAACTTCTATATTCATCAAAAGTTTTAAGAGACAAATAAAAATCTTCAATTATATGATAACTTCAAAAGCAAATAACAATTTGTGTCAACAATTTCGACAAATCTTTTCAATTTTTCACAATCGCCCATGAGCAATATTAGCAAAACTTGATTTGAAAAAATTACCTACTAATTTGATACGCTACAGATAGCTACATACATAATAATAAACAACCCAAAATAAGAAAGTAAAGTAAAAGTATTTAGAATTAAAAAAACAAAAGCTAAAAAATATGTTCAGCTTTCGTTAGCTTTGAGCATAAATGTTCTGTGAATATTGCCAATTGGATGCTAAGTTCATTTAACTTTATGGCATATTCAACTACAACACTTATCCACGCGATTTCATTATTCAAAAAAAAAAAAAATAACAACACCAAAAAAAAAATGTCTGGGTTTTCCCCAAAAACAAATTCCCCATCCAAAAAGGATCAACAGACACACGAGTTCCCTAATACTCTACTGACCTTCAAGTAGACGCATCCCGCATTTATGTACATCAACAACAGCAACAGCATACAATACTAAGACAACTTGTATTTTTTTTATATATATTTTGTAGTATCTGTGTGCCTTACATTTTATTTATGTACTTTCCATTTGGAAGAAAAATCTAAAAGAGGAGGATGTCAAAGGAGAATGACAAAAACATTGCCTTCTCTCTAAAGGCAAACAGTGAAAGAAAACAAAAACAAAATTAAAAAAAAAACTAATTCAAAAGGATGTTATTTTTCTCAAACCGTTTTTGAAATAATTTTTCTTTTTTTTTTATATTTTATTTTTCAGTTTTATGATTTAGTACGCTTGCTTTGTTGTTTGATCCGCTTTCAAGAATTGACGTTGCGAATAAAAAGGAATTTGCATCTTTCAACTCAAAAACAAAAACAAAAAATAAATGGTTTGGGATATCAACTTTCGTGTCTGCATACATTTGGGAAAATTAAATGATAAAATGACAAAAATGTGTACATATAGATAACACACACACGTACACTTACGTACATACATAGGTGAATTCAAAATATGTATATAATTTAAAAACAAATTTATTTTTTTCTTGTTATGCATGGATTTAAATAATCAGCTTCAGCTTAAATTTAAACAAAAGAATTCTCAAAAGTAAGCTAAGGATTATAAATTAATTTTTTTGCCTTAAAAATAAAAACGAAAAACATGTACGGCATTCCTTGATTTTTTTTACTTTTTCTATAGGACAAGTATTGGGTTTGCGTGAACAAAAATGTAGGGATTAAAATCAACGGGATAGAAAGGTCAAGATAAGTGGTTTTCCTGACAAGCGTTCATCTGTACATCAGAAGCTAGATCCTGAACCGATGGACAACCAATTACATAGCTTCAAATTTGGTGAAGAAAATTTTCATTAATTTCTATAGAAGCTTGAAATAAAAATTTATTTTTGGTTAAGCTCCTCTAAGACGGGTAACTACCAATCAGTTTAGATTTCTGAATTTTATCAAAAATGTCTACAACGATTACGATGGAACCTCATATCTTTTTCTCTTAAATTTCAAAAATACAATGAAAGTTTATTTAAGCTATTTGGTTTAATACTCAAATATTTTACCCTTTTCCCTAAACTACTGTATTCTTTTTGAACAATTACTGCATTTTGTATTCAAAAATATTCGATTTTCTATTTCTCTGTAGTTTCTGATAATTTTTTTTTAAGAAATCAGTTTGGTGCATTAGGTATGCACTTTGGAATTTTTTTAATTTTTTAACTAACACTAAAATGCAAGTTTATGCGACCAAGATGTGCATTTTAATTTCATTTTAATGTTTACACGCGTTTGATGTCGAAATAAGCTGATGAATACAATTTTTCATGAACAAAATTTATGCAGCTTGTTTTGTATTTTCTGTTTGCAATTTTTCAAAAACAATTTTAAGTGTCGTTAATATACGCATGGATTGCTATGTGCAAGGTTTATGATCTAATTAAAAGACTTAGTCATTGGTATGTTTTCTTTTTTTTTTATTTGTCAATTAATTTTTGTTGATTTTAAAATCAACAACATAAACATTTTTGCACATGAATTATTTTAAATAAAGGAATATGTTGTTAAAAATGGAAAATTTAAAATGATGAGATTTTTGTTTTAAGCGTAGTGCAATCATTTTATTTGAGAAGAAAATAATTTATAAAATTAAATATTAAACAAATGTAATGGGGTTAAAAATAAGAATTATAAATATTTCATAAAAATGTGTTTATGAAATCTTTCTGAAATATGCCTTTTATTTTATTTCAATTTTCATTTCAATTTTCAATTCATTTTCATTTCAGCTTCATTCGATTTTTTCTATTCATTTTCACTTTCATTTTCATTTCATTTTCATTTTCATTTTCATTTCATTTTAATTTAATTTTCATTTTCATTTCATTTTCATTTCATTTTCATTCCATTTTCATTTTCATTTCATTTTCATTTTCATTTCATTTCATTTTCATTTTCATTTTCATTTTCATTTCATTTCATTTCATTTCATTTTCATTTCATTTTCATTTCATTTTCATTTCATTTTCATTTCATTTTCATTTCATTTTCATTTCATTTTCATTTCATTTCATTTTCATTTCATTTTCATTTCATTTTCATTTCATTTTCATTTCATTTTCATTTCATTTTCATTTCATTTTCATTTCATTTTCATATCATTTCATTTTCATATCATTTTATTTTCATTTTTATTTTATTTTCATTTCATTTTCATTTAATTTTCTTTTCATTTCATTTTCATTTCATTTCATTTTCATTTCATTTTCATTTTATTTTAATTTCATTTTGATTTCATTTTAATTTCATTTTCATTTCATTTTAATTTAATTTTTATTTCTTTTTCATTTCATTTTCATTTCATTTTCATTTCATTTTCATTTTACTTTCATTTCATTTTCATTTCATTTTCGTTTCATTTTCATTTCATTTTTATTTCATTTTCATTTAATTTTCATTTCATTTTCATTTCATTTGGACAACTCCAACTTTTCATACAAAGCAAATAATAAGTGCAATAACATACAAAAAAAATAATGGGCCATCTGTTGGTTTCTTTTGTCAAAAACAATGGTAAGAACTCAGTTTTGAATTTTCGCAGTACCAATGGATCGATTTACGCTTAAAAATGTTGGCAAATATTGCAATGATACCAAACTGGATAATGTGTTGCCGAAACACTGCGAATTTTGAATAGAATTTTCGGAAGAAAGAATGCACTAACTCCAGCTACTGTTCTAAAATTTGTGAAGAAAGTTCGTGAGACTGGTTTGCTGATTCCCATGTAATTTCTATTACGCCTAACGTAGAATATTACAGCTCAAACCTTATAGCATCAAAAATCTTAGCAACAGAACATCAGTGACGCTAGCCTGTGGATAATTTTGCATAGAGATCTCGGATTATTCTCTTACAAGGTTGAGGACCATCACGCTATTGCTTCTTTAGAGCAAGTTTAAATTGACGATAATTGGTCAAAAAGTCATTTTTTCGAATTAGGCGCATTTCCATTTCGGCAACTGCTTAATAAATATAAATTAACGTAATCGGGATTCGTAAAAATCTACACGCCGTTACAAAAAAGTCAAAACATCTTAAATGTATGATTGTTAAGTGTGGTTTTGGAGTAGTCGCAATATTGGACCAAGTTTTTCCAAAACGGCGGCGCGTGGGCGATAAAAAATGTCACAACTTATGGAGAGCACTCCGGAGGCATGGAGAACCAAAACCAATGAACAAGTTTTGAAAAATGGGTTGACAAACCAGCCAAAGCAATAATTTGAATTAAATAAAGGTCTACTTTTTTCAATAAAGCAACAATCACTGAGAAATATTTATTAATGCTTGTTGCAAAGGTTTTTCTAAATGAAATCAACAGATAGTCCCTTACAGATGACCCACTACAAATTTCCTCCCACAGTACAAAAAATCTTTTAATTTCTCGCCGTTAAAAATGTATTTGTAAAATTTTCGCAAACAATTTAGTAATTAGGAAGTAATCAAAATACAAATTCTAATCAAAATTCAAATTTTTTTTTATCGATTTTCCTTGAATAACCATGTTTTTTCTTTCATAGCAATAGAATAAAAAAATACAACCTTAAGCCCTTGAAAACTGTCAATTTCCTATTAAAAAGTTTTTTTTTTTATAACATTCTTTTAAGCTCATCTCATTACACCAACAACTTAACGCACTTAAATTCGCTAAGAAATAAAAACCAATTCAACTGAATAAATCCCTACTAAATGGCGCCCAACCATTGAATACACAATAATCCTACAGTCAATTACAACGAAAAAGATATTCTATCCAATATAATAAACACGACGAAGAAGAAAGTATCTCACATTAAACAGAAATAATAAAATAAAAACACCAACCACCACTGGGTCGCTTGTTGCTCTGCCTCTCTATACCATAACACACCCTCTAGCTTATAATAAGTAGCAAGTACTTATAGGTATAGGTATGTATAATACTCATACTAGGCGAGAAAATCCAATAAAATGTGTAAATGTCATAATAAACAATCGAAAGGGAAATCTTATTTTCACTTCTTATAAGGGTTGGTGGTAGAATGTAGATGGCGTTGTTGGCAGGAAAGTTGTTGTTCATTTTGACTGTACATTAAAACAGCTATCATGTCAACTGTCAGGGCAGCAAGAAGATGACGCGATTCTATAAGAAAAAAAAAATAGCCAGGACTGCTATCTAATTGAATTTGCTCCGCTTGAAGTTGCTTTTTGGAGTTTAAATAGACTACTACCATCACCATTACCATCATCACCACCCATCGGGTGCCAAATGAATGAAATAAAGTTAAAATCGGATTTCATAATTTATGTTGACGTCTGTTCATGCGAATTTAATTTGAAAAGAAATTTTCAGAAATTTTTCAACTGAAAGCCTAATGACAAAGGCACCAAAGTGAAGGATATGGGGTGTCTATTTTTGTTGTTGTTGTTAGTTTGGAAAGGAAAGTTTGAAAATTGCAGCTACAAGTGTCATTTATTCATTCATGCTTCATTGGCACGAATTCACTAATTTTCACTATTGACGGCTGACTATCGGTCTTTTGAGGGCATTGCTTGTTTGTGGCAAACAATAAAGGCAATGCAGAATAGACAAGCAATCGTTCTTTTGATAGTTGATTGTACATATAATGTTTAAAATATCCTTTTCTTTGTTGTTTATTTTTGCTTAGAGTATGATTACTAGAAGCACTTGAAAATTATATATGTAAATTTGTAAATACAAAAAAAAAAAAAAAGTTGCGTATACGCCACAGTCGACATTTTTTATTTTTTTGTTTTTATTTATTTAATATTATTTTTACCATTTTTTCTTTTAATTTGAACAATCAAATGCATTAAAAATTTAAAAATAATTGAAGAATGACTTTCAAAGAAAAAAATTCACCAAGGCAGTGATGTTTTCTAAACAATCTCCTCATATTTGCAATTTCCAACAGTTTGGGCGCATCTCTTTTTATCTTTTCTTAACAGAGATAAAAGGATTGATACGCCCACATTTAATTGATTGAAAAGAATAAATAATATGCATTTCCATCGCTCTATAGTTAATTTAATTGTCTAATAGAACTTTTTGATTTTAAAATGAATCCAATTTCACATTTCTACTAAACTGCTATACCAACACACACAGAAAATTTTTAACATTAAATTTCTAAATTATTTCCCTGTCATTTACCCCTTGGAAGAGTTGGGTCGGTCGTGACATCGGTTGGTTAATGCGATCAATGCTGATGCTGCTGCTGGCACCCACAAAGCATATACATAGCATTGTTAATGTGAGTGAGCCTCTAACAGATGTCTAACATCAAAAACAATAATAAACTTTTTTCGAAAATATGCGAATTAAATTTTCGCGAAATCAGTATTGTATTTTTTTCAATTTTTTTATTGTGTGCAATTTTATGGAAAATTTGTTCAACTCCCCTGCAATTAGAAATATTACAACTTGAAAGCAAAAGTTGGTCCTTTGATGGTTTTCCTTGTTTTTGTTTTGTTTAGTCCTGGAAAATGCTTGAAATTCTAAGACGGAATTTTCGCTTTCATGTGTTTTTTACTTAACTTGTTTTTTTAATATTCATAAAAGTGGGTGTGGTTGGTTATTCACATGCTGCCAAAATGAAAGAAACAAAAATTTAACATTGTGTATTCTCGCGCAAAAGAAAACTTTTTTGTTACTGTTAATTGCCCACGTAAAATAAATAAAAACGTCAACAATTATAATTCATTTTTTTGCTTCGTATTTTTTTCTGCTGAACATAATATCGCTGGAAAAGGATGTGGTTTAATTTTAATTTGTGTTGACAAATTTATCATAAATGTTTTGGCTTAAAAGCCATGGCCTTGAGAGGAGTGCAACAATTTGTCAAAAAAAATATGAACTTTCTATAGAGAAAACCTTTTAGCATTTGAACAAGGATGACGTTAGTATGTTCTTTTTTTGTCTTGTTCTTGTTTGTTTTTATTATTTAATTTATTTTCTATTTAAAAATGACTAATAGAATAGAATTAACAGAAATAGATTTTTAATTATTAATAATTTGGTATGTGGGTCAAGAATCTACAAACAAAAATATTTAATTGCCAGAATTTGACTGACGAATTAAGTGTATAAATGGTGGCAGTTAGAATAACAATTGATTCATGAAATTCTATTTATGAAAGCTTAGGGAATGATAATCTATGACAACGACACGGTGTTCACTTTTTTTTTTGTAGAATTTTTGAAACAGATAAATCATTTCACACGGCAATTTTTAATAAAAATTTAAGGAGTTATGGCAGTTTAACCGAATTCTTTCAATAGCACGAACATTTTGTTCTAATCCTATGGCAATTTTCCATAGAATTTTGGATTCGCTTTTAAAAATTTGGTACAAAAGTGTATGAAAACCATTTTCATAAGAAAGTATGGTGTACATTACGTTTTTTGGTATATTTAAAAACAATGGCTATTCAATACCAAGATATTGAATTTTTATTAATTTTGATCTTTTGCACCATATTTTGATCTTAATTTTGTAGCTTCCATTTTAAACAGGTACAATTCAGTGTATACATTTATTTGCATCAAGAATTTGGCGTGATTGTTAGCTAAAAATCAACAAAAATATGTATTTGCGATGTTGCAAAAGAATTCCTGTCGAAATAAACTGAAAAGAATAAATACAACTTGGTTTGCGAGTATCTATGTTAAATCACACAAATACAGTCATCCAAGAAAAACAATGTCGCATGTCGAAAATTTCATATATGATGCTAAATGGCTCAAATTTCAAATAATAATTACTTTGTACGTTCATTAAGAAGGCAGAACGCAAAAAAAAAAAAAATCAAGGTCGTAGAAGCAAATTTCACCCGAATCTTTAAATCAAAGTCAAATGCGTTTTAATTTAGTGCAAAGTCGTGTATCCAAAATAATACCTTACATTTGAAGAATGGGAATAAAAATCGGGAAAAACAGTCATGTGTTGTTTTTTTAAAAAGCCATTTATTGACTTTGTGGACATTTTCAAAATATTTTGTATCAAAAAATATACATATATGACTGTATAATAGCATGCACACGTTAAACCATTAGTCTGTGGAAAAATTAACTAGAAATAGGTATACATAAAAAATCTCAGAGAGCCAAAATAAGTATATTGAAGCATCATCTTGATTTTCTTGAGCGTAAATTGGCGTATTTTTCCAGATTTCATCTTTTGAAAAAAAACTTGATTGACTGGAGTAGACACGTTTTCGAATAGTCAATTCAGTAAAATTTTAATTTTATTCGTTAACATCGCTTAGAACACGGCCAAACAGTCACTTGAATAGCTTACACTCATAGTACACAAATCTAAGGTAATATACGACACAAGTTGTAAAAATTAAAAAAGTGTCAGAAATTTATAAAATTGCTTTTTGTGAGACTCTCAACACAACAACAAAAAATAAGCATTTAACACTGAATTTGATGAGTATGTGTACTTTCGTTGACACTGAACCAAATTTTTGGAAGCAAATTTTGATAACTATCCATTTCATACTATCTAGAAGCGTTAACATGAACAATTTCCTAATTTGGATAGGTATCTAAAATTCACAACCACAAATTTTGAGTAGGTACTGTCTGTATGGTCAAATCTCGAAAATATCGGTTTTTCGAAGACATACTCTGTGTACCTGCCGCAACGTCAGAAAGTCTGTTCTTTGATTTTATATGCATAAAAAGAGTTGTTTCTATCTATTATTAAAAAAATACAAACTCAAAACTTTGGTAAAAGGAAACATTTTTGTGCCCCGAAAAACGGTTATTTTTGAAGTTTAACCACTTTTAAAGAAGCAATTCCTTGGAAAAGAGTGCCATCGATTTTTTTCTTGAGAAAATTATTATCACAACAAAAGCATTAACATTAAAAAAAGAGCCAATTTCTTATATGTACAAGAAACCTGTGCGTAAAAAGTCAACCAAAAAAAGTAATGAGATCTAAAAAATTATGTCAAGTTTTAAGTTCATGAATTCTTATATCAAATATCTTCAGTGGAGTAATATCGAACCAATTCCAAATTAGGACAGACATTTGGTATTTAAGGATCACTGGTTAAAATATGGTGGGTTCACTGGTCAAGTGTTCATACATTTAAAATTTGTGATAAAGTAAGTAATTAAGAGAAAACTTGCCAAGTAAATCCACCAAATTTTTACCGGTAAACCTTAAATACTGAATTTCTGTCATGTTCGATATTACTCCACTGAAGATATTTGATATAAGATTTCATGAACTCAAAAGTTGGCATATTTTTTAGATCTCATTCCTTTTTTTGGCTGACTTTTTACGCACAGGTTTCTTGTACATATAAGAACTTGGCTCTTTTTTTAACATATATGTTTTTGTTGTGATTTCACTCTTTTTTGCTAGGTGAAAATCAAGCCCTACCGCTCTACAAATTTTCATAATTCCACGACAACCAAAAGTGCTCTATATAAATAATAGCAATTCTGATAAAGTGGGTGGATGGCACGCCTCCTGAACGAAAAATTCCAATTTTTCAATTTTTTTCTTTTTAAGTACTTCAAGCCCTACTGAGCTACCAATTTTCATCGTTCTACAACAATTGGAAGTGCTCCATATAAGAATGTGGGTGGATGCCACGCCCCCTGAATGGAAAATTTCAATTTTTCATTTTTTTCTTTCTAAGTACTTCAAGTCCTACTAACCTACCAATTTTCATCGTTCTACAACAATCGGAAGTGCTCCATATAATTTATAAGAATTTTTAAGAAAGTGGGTGGATGCCACGCCCCCTGAATAGAAAATTGCAAGTTTTCGATTTTCTCCTTTGTATGCACCACAAGGCCTACCATTGTGCGAAATGTCAAGTCTCTACGATGTTGGGTAGTGCTCCATAATTTTGATGATCTGTCAGTGAGTCAGTCAGTCAGTTACGGTTTTTGCGATTTTTGAAGTCCTATATCTCTGGAATTACTAATGCTAAAGAGTTGAAATTTGGTGAGCCACCTGTGTTTGATCAGCTCGGCAAATACTGCGAATTTGAAGTTTCTGACTTAATTGGTACTCAAGTTAGAGGGGAGTTGAAAATCACCTGAGTTTGTTCCTGTAAAAAGGGTGTAGTGCCACGAACTTGGCTGGGCACTACCGTGCCTTTTGATGTTTACAAAAAGCATATATTATTGTTTTTAAACTCAGCCGTTTAGGAGCAAAGAGCAAAAAACGATATTTTGAGTTTTGGACAATTTTTGAAGTAAAATTTTTGAGAAAAAAAAAACTATAACACTATTTGACAATAATATGCCAATGTATCTTATTAAAATAATTCTGTTTCGCTTTTGAGTATTTTGCATGTGAAATTTTTGTTTCACAACCAGTTCTGAGCTATGATTTGAGTTTCACAAGCATTTAAACTCAGCGGGAAATTAGTTCATTACCTACTGATTGTAAAAATTGTTCCGAACAGAAAAACATACAAAAAGAACGCTTTTTATCTTTTTTATAACGAACCAATTCATATTTTAGTTTTTTGACTCAAGAAAAGAGTACTTTGTCAGTTACCAGTTCAACTTTAAACTGTGTCAATAGTATGCATTTATTGAAACTTGCAAAAATTAAATGATTTCCTGAGTTAGGAGAAGCAGAAGCTCTATAAAGATTACATTGGGAAGTAAGTAATAATTTAATTATTAACTTACAAATCTGATAAAGAAATTATCGGACATGGCTAGGCTAAGTCCGTTATGAATTAGTTGTCGTTTGCATTCAATATGTAAATTGTTAAGCCCCGACACTTTTTTTTTTGTATATCTCTTCAATGTTAGAAAAAATTACACATTCTGTATTATAAGAGAAGATTTCAGCATTCCTGATATTTAAATGAAATTCTTATTTTTTAATAATTGTATATTTTGCTTAACGAAACTTAAAGGAAGCTACATATTTCGTTCCAACTCCATGTGCTGAAAATATTTTCTAACCGATCCCATACATTTTCTATAGAGTTAATCAGGAACTTTATTCACCTATAAGAGATTATAATAAGCTTGATAATCTTCTATTTAAGAGTGTTCCGAACTGAACAAAACCAGTCATTTGCTAACTTTTTTTTTTGCATATATAAGACCGTTTTTTTTCACTTTCATCAGATACTTTGTTTTATAAAACTTTGCATTTTTACTAATTGGTCACTAGTAGGCGTATTATTGTATTAAAAACAAATTTTTCTAAAAGTAACTGATTTTAACTTCTAAATTTACATAAATTTTCTGTCAAAAAGTACATTTTAAGAATTAAAAATTTCAATATCAAATGATACAAATATGATAACATAATAAATGAAAATAATGAAAAATATATTGAATTTATATCCACTTCAAAAAAATTTGTCAAAAAAATACCGTTAGGTATAAAAAATTGACTGTCAAAAATGGGTTTTTTCAAAATTCACAAGCATTTTTATTTTGCATTATTAAAATTTTTATAAGGTACAAAATTAAAAATTTTCTCCAATAGTGGCATAATAAAAATATGGAATTTTATTTTATTAAACATTTTTTTGCAAAAAATGCTATAGTGTAGGCTACATTTGCTTTGAAAAACAGCCATTTTAGCCATTTTCTCGATTTCTTAGAGGCTTTTACCAAAATCTAGAGCACAAAATTAAATTTTTGTTCCAATGATGGCATAGAAAATAAGTTTATCTGTCCATAGACACCTTAATCGCTTTGATCGGATAAGTACACGCTTCGCAATCTTATTCATGAAATCACTATTTCAGTCCGGAACACTCTTAACCAAAAACAATTTTTTCAAAAGGTTTATGGAAACTGAAAAGCCAAATAATTCGCAAAGGCTTATGAAAAAAAAATACTATGTGCCCTATTACACGACGACTTTTGAGTCATGACTTTTTTCGAAATTAAATGAGTGTGAAGGTGAGAGCTGATGTTTTTTCTCGTTCGTCATCAATTGAATTTAAAAAAAAATTCATGACTCAAAAGTCGTCGCGTAGTAGGGCACTATGTTTGTTAGAGGTTTGAATTAACTGGGAGTTTTTAACTTCGAATTGAATTCCTTCAAATCGTATGCGGGAGGTAGACAGTTATCAAAAACCGTCAAAGTTAGTTTAATGAATTATTTGAACAAAAACCCTCCCTATTGAATGACTTTTTGTTTCCTTTTGGTAAAAAAAAAATCAGCAAAGGGTAGAGACGTTGGTGATAACGGAGTGTGATAGATTAAATAGAGGCCGAGAAAGTCACTCGAAAGTATTTTTTACAAAACATGGAAAAACGTATTTTTGTCAGTTTTATATCTTTTTGTGTGTGGTAAGTTGGCTACTTAATATAGAGACTATCCTATAACAACAAAATTTCAAATTGCAAACTGAATAATTTTTCACCTCACTTTTGTCCTTTAGAATTTTAGATTTTTAAGTTCCTTACAGTCTAATTGTGCATCCCTTCTTCCCATTTTGCCTCTTTTTGTAAAAAAAAAAAAGAAATGTTTTAGACACAGGTATTTAATTTTTTTTTTTTAGCAAAAAGAGGCAAAATAGGAGGAATGATATTTTAGATATTTCATTTTGTTTACAAAAAGAGGCGAAATAGGAGGAATTGAATAGGAGGAAGGGATACAAAATTAGAATGTAAGGAACTAAAAAATTTAAAATTGTTTCAACATTGAAAATATATATGTACATTAGGGTGGTCTTTATATTGGGTTTTTTTTTTATTCCGAGCTGGATAGGCATCAAATGGCTCAAAATAGAAGAAACCAAATTTCATAAATTTCATAATTTTTTCAGATTAACCCTCCTTTCGCCACCCTTAGAGCGTATTGATTAGATTAAGACGAGAAAAAAATCGTATGTAAGGGGCAGTCTTTTTCCACCCGTTCAGGAGGGAGGGGTAATTTTTTATATTAAAAAATTAATATTTTTTTTAATTATAAATTTGAAAATTATTTTTCGAAAACTATTTAAAATGAAATCTTTATTTAGAAAAGCTTACTACACAGTAGATTTGTGTTTTCCTGTTTTTTTAAATATTTTTTTTCTCTTTTCAGTCAACTTCTTAGAAAATTACCTCTCCCGCCTGAATGGGGGGGGGGTACTATTTAAGAAAATATGAATAAATGCAAACAAAATAAATTAAAAAATTAATTAATTTTTTGTAATTTTTTTTTACCAAAAAGTAAACCATGTCTACAGAAATTAAAATATTTTTACCAGCCAAAATATGGCAACTACCGTTATTCATGGAGCCAAAAAAAAGCATAAATTTCAATTTCTCCTAAAGTGAATCGCCAAAAAACCTTAAGTTTGAAATTTGAAGAAAATCATTTGACTTTGGTCCGACAACACTGTTTTTTTGTCCGACAAAACGAAATTTTGCGATTAGACTTTTCAAGAAATTTGTATCGAAAGAACTGAAGGTGAATTCGTTTGCGAATGGCATTCAGCAGTGGTTTGTTTTGTATTTGTGTTCTTTTTGAATATTAAGCTCGAATAACACATTATACCGTAGCCAAGCTCCAGTTAACATCATCTTTTACATTGTTTTGAAAACAGAGTCGTGAGAGTTGGGAGAAGTTTGGATGGTTGATCTTTTATTAGCTCTAGTTGCCGGCATGTAACTTTCTGTTTTTATATTTTTCCATAAAACATTGCATATATTATTGTTTTTTTTTTTTTAATCCGACAGTGAAAAAAAATAATTACAACTATCGATTGGCAATCAAATCAGGATGATTAGCTGACGAAGTTTATCGTAAGCAAAAAGTTTTTCTAGTGAGCCTATTTTAAATGGACGAAATATGTTTGACCGAAGTAACTTGCAAGGAATAATAAGAGAGAAGAAGAATAATGTGTTAAAATGTTTTGAACATTTTCTATTGGACAGCAGTGTAGGTACAAGCGGGGATATACCCTTCTATTGCCCGTTCCCCTGATACTATTACTTTTTTTTAACTATGTTCTTGGGTCATTTCCCTACATATTGACATTTAACTTGAAAACACTCTGTCTATGTGAAATTGTATTTGAGCTTTTTTACTTTAGAGACAGAAGAATGATTTTTCGAGCTAATTACTTTTAATGGTTCGAGAAGTTATTGCCTGATTTAAATCCTTACATTAATTTCTTATAAAATAAAAATTTAATTTGTTTTATCATCTTCTTCTGTTCGTATTTTTAAGCTCATAATATGCGACCAAAAAAGATAAAAAATAATTTATAGACTATAGAAATGTTTACCATTTGTCAATCGAATAATAATGGCAATGTTTTTTTTTTGAATACTTCACTTGTACAACAATACTAAGTTTTAAAGTGAAAATTTGGACGAAAGTATAGAAAATAAATGCAATTTTAATACATTTTATTAATGGACTTAAGGTACCCATAAGATTTTTAAAGGCAACAAAATTTAATTTCAACAAAAATGTATAATCTTAATTTTGTTTCAGTTATCTTATAAAATATTTCTTCACTTATTTTTTTTTTTCTTATGGAGGCCTTTATCTTTATCTGAAATTATTTGTTCAGCATAAAACAACACAACCTCCTCCCCTACAAACACCAGCGCTAAAATTCCAATGAAAATCTTTCTATTTTTCATGAATTTTTCATCTTGATTGTATATTTGCTAATTGCCATGCCATCATCTAAAGTTAATTAAATAACAACAACAAAAAAGAGAGAAAAAAGTTATTTTCATTCACCACCACCAGCGAGAGGAGAAAACATGTTTAATTTAAATTATTACAACGTAACGTTGTTAATCTTAAAATATCCATTAATCACTCAATTTGTATCTTAAAAAATATGTATATCAAATAAACAAAATGGTATTTTATCATTTCTCTAATTATACTCTCTAAGCTACCTACGACACCGACGACGACGCCAACGAACAACGATAACAAGAACGACATCGATGGACAGACAGACGGTCATTCATGGAGACATACTCCCAATTCCATTTGCCATGACAGAAAACAATTTCAAAAAAAAAATCTGAAATATATTTTATTTTTGAATAAAAAAAAAACGATTCAAAAATAAATGATACAATTTTTTAAATTGTGGAATTGAGTGTGAACAGAAATGTCTAAGCAATGGCAGCGATGTCATTCCAACCGACCAACGCAATCGACCGGACGACCGACTCACCTACCCACTCATTAACATGCCAGGTGGAAATATTTATATTCATCAAATTGTTATTTATTATTTGAAAATAAATTTAATTTATGTATTTTTAAATTTGGAACAGTTTTTCCAACAACAATAAAAATTCAATAATATACACACACTCACATTCTTTATTTTTGTCCATCGCTGGTTGCAATGGACTGGAATCAACGATCGCTTTTGGCGGTGATTGTCTTGAATCATAGAAATCAGAATTTGTACCATCATCACTTCCAAACAGTGACGGATTGCATAGGCGATCACCTGAAATAAAAATTAGATTGGAATTCAACAAAAAAAAAAAAAGAAGAAGAAAAATTGTAAAATATATTTGTTTAAAAAAAGTTTGATGATTCACTGATGCTGATTGTAGAAGGTCGGGTTGATTCAATGTAAAACAATTCCATGTGAACTAAAAGTTAATTTAGTTCACAGCATTTAACGTGTACAATTTAGACATTTAGGACGACTTGCACGAAGGTTTTTGACAACAGTAATAACTGACTAACAACGATGTAAGGCCGTCGTAAATGTAGTAAAGTTTTAAACTTCGTATATCTGTCACAATTTTTATGAAAAATTAGACATTTTTACTCAGTTTACAACTTTACTACGTTTACGACGACTTTACGCGTTTGCATGAATACGCTTAGTGACTACTGCTGTCAAAAAAACTTTCTTACAAGTCCACCATACAAACTTTTTAGTTATGTCCTTTATGCATAGTGAAAGCAAATTTTACTTAAAATGTAGTGAAATCTAGTACAATTTTTAAATAATTTTTGTTTACAGTATTTAAACATGAACTTGAACGAACTTACCTTCTGACATATCGTCGAATGTGTCGTGCAATAGGATTGAATCCTGCAGATATGACCTATCGATATTCTTCGATAGATGTTCCAACAAACCGTTGCAAGACGAATCTGACGTTATATCGGCCAGCGACAATTCCGTTATTTTATTGTGTTTGTTGTAATTCTTTGAGATATTATTGTTGCACTTGTTGATCAACGCTGATGATAGTGACTTCTTGGAGAATTTTGTCGCTTTTGTACACGAAGACGACGATGATGATGATGAAGATGATGAAGATGACGATGAAGACGACGATGACGAAGAAGATGATGATGATTTCACAGAACAAGATGGTGAAGATTCAGACGATGATGTAGATCCTGTTGTCGATGTTGGTGATGATGATGCCGACAATGATGACGTTGATGATGATACTGAATTATCAACTGTTGTTGTGTGGTTATTGTTGTTGTTGATGATGTTATTATTGTTGATATGATTATTATTGATGTTAATATTGTTGTTATTGTTGCTTGTAAACCAATTTGGGAAACTCCCCTTTAGCGTGTCGTAAAGATCCTGATCGAGCGTTAGACGCCACGATACAGGCCCGTCCACGCCGTGCGTAGACTCTGTAAAGAAACAAAAACAAAAAAGATTAAAAATAAAAGATTCGACAGAATGACAAAAATTAATAGATGATAATTATTATTATTATTATTGAGTTAAAAATAAATTTAAAAGCTATTTGAGAATTTTGATATTTATATATTATATTTTGTTTTGATTTTATTAATAAATATAATTTCGAAAACAAAATAAAATGTGCAATAAAAATTTATTTTAAATATAAATTTCATGAAACAAAACCAAATCGAAGCGCAGTGGTGTCTTAAGAATTTTCTTTTTTTTTTTTTTCTTTTTATATTAATTGTTTTATTTTATATTTTTGTTGTTTTAATTGCTTTTTTAATTATTTCATAACGTTTTAATTTTTTGTTTTTGTTTATTTAATTTATTTCTTTTATTTTAGTACCTATCATTTATTTGTTCACAGGTTTCTGTCATCATTATTTGTTTTTTTTTTTTGTCATGAGTTTCTGATTGAATTTTAAAGCTTTTCTGAACCCTTTCATAATGAATCAATAAAACATGACATTTAACAGACAAACTCTTGGTTTTTAGACACTTTCTAACAAAAAAAAAAAAACAATTATTGGACTGCTAAAGATACTAATTCAAAGTGATTCATTCAAAATAAAAATAAACAAAAAAGCCAATGAAATTGAAAAGTCGTGAGAGGAACGTTTATATTTTCCTTACACCTTTTAAGTTTTCATGCACATAAGCTTGCAGTTCAAATCAAAGAAGTCGCATTTTAGAATGAAATATCTTTAAAAAGTGGTGTCCCACAAGGAAGTGAAATTGGTCCATTTCTGTTAGTTTCTTACCACGCTTAACGATACCTTAAACTTAAGAAGATAAAACAATTGAAACTAAATTTGTAGATGAAAAATTAAATTATTGGCTCTCAATGATGTCTTAAATATTCAAACTTTGGAATAGTCGAATGGTGTTCAAAAAAGACTTGAAGTAGAAAGTATTGGTGTGTTTATTTTAAATAGCTCGCTTTATGTTTTTGAGGTCGCTGAACAAGAATCAGAAGCTCTTCAACTAAATTTTCACGGCAAATGTGAGAAACCGTCACAAAACTCAAAAAGTTCGACGTTTTTCGTCTTCTATATTGATTAAAAATAATTAAATATATATTGGGAAATAATGATTACTTTTTGTAGTTTATTTCAACTACCCGTCATTAGTAATTGAAATTTTTCATTACAATTACACATAATTGTAATTGAAAAAAGAAAAACATTTTCATTACTTTTTATAATTGTAATTGAAAAATTCAAAGCTATAAGTTTAAGCTAGTACTTGAAGGAAAGAAGGGTGGTAATTTCGTTTAAAGTAATTGATTTCTTGATTGTAATTCATTACATGTTTTTGTTAATTAAAATTCAAGTAAAATGTAATTGACAAAAGCAATAAATTAATAGCATTTTTGTGTAATGTTTAACGAACTACTATGCTACTCCACTTTGATATTATCTTGATTTTGAGTGAGAATTGTACTTCACCACGTACAATTCACACTCACCATGGACTCATGACAGAGCATTTTTATTTGTCATTCATCACTTATACAGTTCACATTCAGTCTTTACTGAAAGTGTTATATGAGGACGTGCTTGGATGATCGAAATTATCCTTTCGGTTAGAGCTAGGTAAGTCGTTAATTTTCAATTATCGAATCGTTCAAGACTCGATCACCAAAATGTTTTGATAATTTCAATCAATCGATCTTTCGATCATTTTCATTGCACTGAATTTATTTCCGATTCAATTTTAATTCTATTTCGATGGAATTAAATCTCTCCGATTTTAACGAATTTAATTCAATACTTTACCTATTTTGATAGAATACAATTTGATCCAAATTTAAAAAGAATACAATTTGGATGTATTGAAAAATATGAAATTTTTATAATCTTTTTACTGCTCCAGAAAAAGGTCAAGCCATTAACTTTCAAATTTCATTGACAGATGGTTACGATGTCGATGGATTAAAAAAACTCTAAGAAATCTGAAATTTTTGAATAATTATTACTGCTCCGGGAAAAGGTGATTTTAGGGAAATTAGGTGACATTTGGATCGAAATACACCTTTTCTTTCAAAATATAGTTCATCCCCTATCTTTAAAGCCATAAACTGTCAAATTCAATTGACGGATCGTCATGATGTCGATGGATTAAAAAACCTCTTAAAAATCTTGAAACGATTGATGAATTTTTACTGCTCCAGAAAAAGGTAATTTTAAGGCAATTGGTTGACAATTTGACTGTCAAAATATAGTCCGTACCCTATATTTCATGCCGTCAACTGTCAAATTTCATTGACGTATGACTACGATTTCTAAAAATTAAAAAACCTCCAAGAAATCTGAATTTTTGAATGAATTTTTAGTGCTCCAGAAGAAGGTACTTTTAAGGCAATTCAGTGACATTTGTATGGAAATAAATTTTTTTGTCAAAACATAGTTTATCCCTTGTCTGTCAAGCAATCAACTGCTAAATTCCATTGAAGGATGTGGCTACGGTAACGATGGGTTAAAAAACATCTACAAAATCACATTTTTTTAAGAAAAACTCGAGATTCATAGAAATTATTGAAATAGAGATTGGGATGGAAAATCGAGAAAAATCGATATGATTGAGATTGAGATCCATTAAAATAAAAATTTGTGATTTCGATCATCAATTATTTTCGATGATCGGATCAAAAAAATCGAATCGTTCCTGATTGACACAGCCCTACTTTCGGTCATACACAAAGTCAGACGACAAATGTAAATATGATTTTTTTTTTTATCATTTTAACTGCGGTCGTAGACAAGTCAAGACGATTCGGTCATATTGTTTTTTGTGCTTGCTCGGAGCTTTCACTCCACCCACCGAACTCAAATGTCTTAATCGCCACCAGAGGCTTTGCCACGTGCTGATATACCAAAGCGTTTTAGCCTTCTGTTTTGAGTGCCATTAGGGGCGTAGTGCCTGTTGATGTACCAGAGCATTTTAACATGTTGTTTTGAGTGCCACCAGGGTCGTTATAGCTGCTCGAGTATCAGTGCATTTTTGCCTGCTGTTTTGAGTGCCACCAGGAGCATAGTACTTGCTGATGTTCCAGAGCAATTTAGCCTGCTTCCAGGGGCGTAGTACCTGCTGATGTCACAGAACGTTTTAGCCTGCTGTTTTGAAGTAATGCTAAGAGCGTTCTATCTTCTGATTCTATCACAGACCTGATTTCAGAATAAAAGGACCAGTTTTTAAATACCGAATCATCAGATGCCAGACTGCCCGAGACGAAACACCAGGATTTAAATCCAAATCCAAATCATCAGAGATCAGTATAACAGTATAACCGAAACAAGGTAGCAAGATTAGATTCCAGAAGCGCGGTTATCTGAATCTCATGAGTCATTTCACTGCCAGAATAGAGCGATTTCAGTAAAGCATAGTAACAGAATATTGTGTCTTATAAATATAAGAATTGTTTTGAATAAAGATTTTGAAATAAGGTTCTAAGAATTTTTCCTCAGAAGTATCATGTTTTTTACAGGACGACCCTGGCGAGACCGGTCGGTAAGTATATAAACTTGGCTTGAAAGCAAAATCACAAATGACTACTGAAAAAAAAGGAATCCTTATGACTTTTTTGATGATCATTTTAGTTTTCCATTACACTTAATTAATTGTATTGCAAGTAATTAGCACTTTGCATTACATGTAATTAGCAATTAAATTTCTTCAATTACATTTAAAGTAATTGAAAAAGCATTTGGAGATTTCAATTACGAGTATAATTATGATTGAATTTTGAGTTGTCATTGTTTCCCAACTCTGATATTTAGTGTGCAAAAATTAAAGGGATCTACCATTGTTGTCGAATCCAAATGGCTATACGATGAAAAGCACTATATAATAAAAAGACATTCTTGAAGGATTTGACATTTTTTTGCAAGAGAAAGTGACCCTGAAAAAAATGTTTTACGGTTTGAACCCAGAACTCAGGCGTGATGGTTCTACTCACTTCTAATAAAACTGCGCCAATATTATTACTTGGGTTACAACATTAACATTGTACCACTTATTTCAACTTGTTAAAAATCCCGTTTCTAACAAAACAATTTGCAGCTCCTGTGGAGCTTCCTGCAAACTTGGAGATTTTTTAAAATTAAATCTACTTTATAAGGATTCAAAGCCTTAGTGACATGAATATTGAATAAAGAGATTATTTTTCATTTAGCAGGAATTTTATTTTATTGTGAGTCCTTAATTTACTATCACCATGACTATGACTATGCAGACTATGCAGAACTTAACTCACATAATCTCAAAAAAAAATTTCTACAAACTCCTCAAAAATCCACTCTTGAATTCTGTAAAATATAAATTTCTTTTAAATCCAATAACTTTGATAAAATTTAAAATCCCTGTACCTATATACAAATTTCTTATTAATAGAATAATAAACTGCAATAAAAATTCAACGAACAATGTCTGCCATCATCATCGTCATCATCAACATCGCGCTGCTGTCATCTTTGTCATTGTTATCAACGGGTTCATTATCCGTCATTCTTTCCTGTGTTGCACATATCAGATTCTCAAATTGGAAGTTGTCACAGTATATATGATGATGCACGTCAGCGGTGAACACAAAAACGATATACAAAAAAAAAAACACTACTTCAATAGCAACTTGCAACAACATACATAATACTGAAAAGACTACCTTACATCAGTAGTAGATACTCGTAGTCGTAGCTATTCTGGCACGAATATCAAAAATGGAAAAAATGGCAAACGTGAAAAGGATTATGAAACACTCACGCGTCACAAAAATAGACTGCATCAGCTAGTAGCAGGTAAAAAATTGAAATAATATACATACATACGAGTATATCTATACACTCACGTGAAGTCTGATGATGGTGAGGTACGTACACCTCTTCTATGTTATTGAAAAATATAGAATTTTGTATTCACCGGATGAAGTTGCCTCAACATGAACACGCATGGTGCATTAAAATGTGTCCACGTAGACAATTCTCTTAAAATTCGGATACAGACAGACATAGAACCGCCATCAGGATGGTTGATTATGGAACGAACACAGGAGCGCATTCTCGTTATGGGGTAGTTGTATATGGGACGAAGGCGGTATGTCGAAGGCTTCAAGGGCCAATAGGTATACCGTCAATAGTTTTTACTCCATTCATACCAGAAATGCGGTGTAGATCAAAAATTGCTCCTGTTTTTATGTATCTTCCAGTTAAAGACCAAAAACAGATAACAGAATAATGCAAATCCAAATAAAGCCTAGTCTTGTAAGGCGGATACTTTAAATATCATAACCAAGAGCCGAAGTGTTTGTCAAAAATGTTTGTCCGCTATAAACGTAGAAAGTACTTAACGGATTCAAGAAAATTAAGCTTCCCACTTTTCGGCGTTGCCAAGGGAATGCTTTAGGCAATTTCTTTTGTTAATCAATTTGAATGATTCCTTAGCAAAGCTCGAAAATGTTTGTCCGCTATAATCACAGAAAGTACTAAACAGATTCAAGAAAATTAAACTTCCCACTATTTTATGTTGCCAAGAGAATGCTTTAGGCTATTTCTTGGTTAATCAATTTGAATGATTCTTTGATAAAGCTTGAAAATGTTTGTCTGCTATAATCTTAGAAAGCACTTAACGGATTCAAGAAAATTAAACTTCCCACTATTCCTCATTGCTAAGAGAATGCCTTAGGCTACTTGAATGATTCCTCAATAAAGCTCAAAAATATTTGTCCGCTATAATCTCAGACAGCACTTAACGGATTCAAGAAAATTAAACTTCTTACCATTCTGTATTTCCCAGAGAATGCTTTAGGGTATTTTTTTTTTTTAGTAAATGAATTTGAATGATTCCTTGGTAAAGCTCGAAAATGTTTGTCCGCAATAATCCTAGAAAGTACTTAACGGATTCAAGGAAATTAAACTTCCCACTGTTCCGCGTTGCCAAGTGAATGCTTTAGGCTATTTTTTTTTTTTTTTTTTTTTATCAATTTGAATAATTCGTTGGCTAAGCTCGAAAATATTTGTCTACTATATTCTTCTCTCTCCCAAATTTGGAAATCATGTCAAATCTCCTTGCGCACAAAGTTGAGATTCTTCGAATCCAATGTCAAATCCGTGCTGTTATATGCTTGTGAAACCTGGAAAGTCACGACTACCATCTCAAAGAAATTGCAGGCTTTTGTGAACCGTTGTCTACGCCATATTCTAAAAATTCGCTGGCCACAAATTATATCAAACGAGGAATTGTGGCGCAGGACAAGTCAAGAGCGGCTGGACGTTGACATAAGAAAGCGTAAATGGCAATGGATTGGTCACACACTGAGGAAACCAAACGATGAAATTGCAAAGCAGTCATTTGAATGGAATCCTCAGGGTGCACGGCGGGTTGGAAGACCAAGAACAACATGGAAATCAACAGTTCTAGCAGAAGCAGACTCCCAGAGAAAGACGTGGCCACAGTTAAAATATCTATCTGCAGACCGTGAAGGATGGAAACGATTTGTTGGCGCCCACCCCAACCGGGGTTACAGGACTTGATGATGATGATATTCTTAGAAAGTACTTAACGGATTCAAAAAATTAAACTTCCCAATATTCTGCGGTACCAAATTGGGTGGCGCAACAGCTCATGGAGAACCAGGGCCTAGTGACTTACAACTCACAACCATTCCTGTGTGCGTGTTTGTTGGCAGGAATGGAGGGGACCTACAGTTTTTTGCCGAGTCCGAACGGCTAAATGAGAAGCCACGAGGTACTACCAAAAGAATGCTTAAGGCTCTTTGAATGATTCCTTAATAAGGCTTGAAAATTTTTGTCCGCTATAATCTCAGATAGTACTTAACGGATTTAAGAAAATAACACTTCCCACTATTCTGTGTAGCTAAGAGAATGCTTTAGGCTATTTCTTATGATTAATTAGTTTCCTTAATAAAGCATAGTAACGTTAGAATCTGATCTGATTTATATGAACACACTCTAGAATCACTTTTTTATAATTTACGCGCATTCAAAGGTTTTTAAAGAGTGCATGCAAGAGTTAGGAAAATATTGTGTGTTACACAAGTCCAGGCTCTGCTACAGACCTTAGTGGCCCTGAACCCATGTACTCATTTGCAAAGCTAACCCACTGCAGTATAGTTGAATGGACGTAGACAAGGTTCTTTACAAGTATAAATTTGAATATTACTATCTACTTTTGGGACTGATATTGGCGACTTTTATGACCAACTGACACTTCTTGTCATATTATTTTTTGTCTGCATATTCCATTGGCATAATCGAACAAAAAAACACCGAATCAACAGCATGCATGGGATATTGATGAAAATTGTCGGAGATTATTTTTGGAAATGTTTTTTCATTATTCTTTTTTTTTAATGAGTATTTTATTTAAAAGGAAAAAATGAAACATCATATGGTTTGGGTTGACATCCTGTAATAAAATTAAAGTTGGCTTTTACAAATCTCTTATTCGAGTTGGGTTTTTAGGACTTTTGTGGCTTTAAATGTTTTTTGCGACGTCATTATTATTTTTTTTTTTTTCGAAAGAAAAAATAAACCAACCCAAACAAACGAATAAAAAAAAAGATAGTCACGTTCTAAATTGAAATCATCTCATCTCGCTAAGAGGGTGTGTTATGGTCTTAGTATTACATATCTGCTTGTCATGAAGGAAATTGAAAATCCCTTTTGAAAAGATAAGAATCTAACCCCAAATCGAAATGATTGGATTAGAACTCTAGAACCAACAGGTATTAAAAGGTCTTCGTTTTTCTTTTTTGTTGTTGAGAAAAGGTTGAATTTATTTTACGTTTTTATTTTTAACAAAAAAAAAAGTTTATATTGGAATTAATAACAATAAAGTGTGTTTGGATTTTAAATCCATTTAAGCCTTAAAAAAATCCTAAAGATGCGCACATATAAATTTTCAAATGGGAGCGCGTAGCGTTGCCACAAGAAAACACCCATTTTTGATAGTAAAGTTTTATCATTTGACATTGTTTTTCAATCGTGTAACTTGCCATGTTGATTTGGCATGCAGTGACTGAATAATAAAGAATAGATTTGTAAGACGCCAACGGAACAACATGGCCACCACAGACTAAAAACGTATGCATTTCGTTAATATTGTAAGTATCGAACAAAGCTGGACCGAGTACACAACCTTGCGGATTACAAGAATCTATTTCTCGAATATTTGAGTTTCAGTTGCAAGATCATTAGCAAATCCCTTTTTCGTGGGGATTTTCAATGTAAAATTTAGTAAAAGGGGAATCCACTGTCTAGTGAAATAAAATATGGGGAAAATCAAATAAAATCCAACTTACTCTTAACTGAATACCAAAACAATGAAAAACTACAAAAATATGATTTGATTAAGGGAATTGGAAAATTATTCTTGCCTTCAAATAAATTTTCGCGTTTCTGTGTCTCGTTTTATTGTCTTTTGTTTGAAATAAAATAAAAATTAAAATTATTAATATTTTATCAAAATAGTTCATAATACTGAAATTACTGTGGGAAACTCCTGCGGAATCTCATCAGAAAAAAGGGAAAAAAAACAGAATTACGAGATCGGTGACGGGAAATTTCAATTAATGTATCTGACAACACTAGTCCTGGTTCAACTTAGAAATCTTTCATGACAGGATTTCGAAAATGTGATGTGATATACATAATTCAGTCTTTAAACCAGCATTACAGACCACATTGAAGACTTGAAGAGACCAAAAACATATCTGTGGTGTTTGATAAAAACATGTAAAATCCATACAGTAATTTGCGTCTTCCCGTCCACTTTACGAATACTTCGAACTTCTCAATTTCTGGTTTCAAAATGAGATACCTTCACACATTTGCTTTTAACTTTTGAATAACACAATGCGAGGAAAAAATTAAACTAGGCAAGGCATTTCACATTCGGGAAGTGCGGTTAAGCAAATTGGTTCAAATTTTAGCTGAAGAAAAATACGTCAAAATATTTTTAGCTTAGAAAAATTGGTCTTGCACTCCAAAAAGATTTTGGCAGAGCTAAATTTTTTTATTTTTTTGGCATTTTCCAAAAAATTGCCTTAATCCAGGATTTTTAATTTTAAACGGTGAAAAAGGTGAAAAAAAAATAAATTTCTCAAAAATTTGGAGCTCGCCCATTTGTATGCTTATTTTTTTTGAGCTATTATTAATGGTGAGAGCTTTTTGCAGTTCTGAGAGCTATTATAAATTTAAGGACTTTTCGTAGCCATGGATCCCCGAATGTATGAAAGCTTTATTTTAAGTTACGTTTGAAAGTACACAACCCAACACAATCGGGAACTCCTTTCAGATTGGTCGATTTTACAAAACTTTTTCAGGAGCATCCAATAATATGGATGCCATTTCTGGTTGTTTGTTGGAAGTAAGAAGAAGAAAGACAAAAAGAGAAAAAGGTTTGTTCACGTACTTCCCAAAAACTGCTAATTTAATTACCTTTTTTTTTAACATAAACTTTGAAAGACTTCCACCTGAAATTTGTAGTTTTGGACAAGTAAACGAACAGAAATAATGCCCAAGCCTTGCAAGAACTCATTTGAAGGGTGATTACTAAAAGGAATTCAGAATCCTCTAATACTCAAAGTAATGAATTTATTTAAAAAATAGTTTCACGTATGAGAAACCTTCTGACCAATTTCTCTCTAAATATATATACCCATGACGTGGGAGTACCTCATACAATAAACTAATTGGAAGGTATTTTTATACCTTCCAGGTGTCTTTATCTCTATGCTCCTCCTATCCTAAGCTATAAGAAGTATTTTTTATTATCTTTCTTGATAAAGATGAACATAGTATAAAGTTTAACAAAGTAGTTGAGTTCTATTTTTATCGCTAAGTATCCCTTACAATTTCTGTTTTTTTTTTTTTTTATTCTTTAGAAAGTTTCTTAGTTCGTTAGTAAAAGTATAAATGATCTGACAAAACTTTTTCTTCCAACTTTTTTTTTTGCTCTCACTCTCTTTGATAATTATCTCTTGATTTTTCTTGGATTATATTTTTAGCCACGTTCAACCAACTATATCGTTAATTGACAATTTTTTTTTTTTTTTTGCTTTAAGAAAAAACTTTCCCAAAAGTATGATACGATACTTGAACAAAATTGTATCATTGATACAATTTTTTTTTAGGGTTTTTTTTAACAAAAATAAATGCAATCAAGAGAAATTTTGAGAACAAAACCACTTGAAACGAGACCGCGTTGAAGGAAGCAAATCATATCCAAGAAAAAAAAAGTTGTCAGCAAGTTTATTAAAGAAGCTTAAAAGGTAGCGTAATTTCTCACACAGGAATTAAATACCAACACAAATTATGGAACCAAACTGCCAAGAAAATTTCCTTATGAAAAGTTAGTCTCTCTCCATCTCTCTGGTTTGATTTTGAATTGTTTTTTTTTTTTTTTTTTAATTTTATATTTTTGTTTTTTTTTTTATGTTAACTCGAAAAATTTCAAAGATACAAAAAAAAATATATTTAAAAATCAATCAGATTGAAACTTGACAGAGAAGTATTCTTGTCGAAAACCAATTAGATTATCGCAATTGAAGAACAGATACGTAAAGATGAATTCGATTATGCAAAAAAAACATATGATATCAGACAATGTATAGGTTAAAACTCATTCCATCTTAGACCATGGCATATGGATATGCATACACTCAGTGTCAATTGATTAAATTCGACAATTTTTGAGAATCTATGTAAATATGCTTGTGGTGTTTGGTTGAAACTTGATAACTTTATAAACCAATTTGTATTTACGCCCATTTTAAATAGAACTAGAACCCAAGCGTGTGAACAGATTTTCTTGAAATTTGGAACATAATTTATTTTTCACAGAAAATGTTCATAAATATTTAAAATTTGGAATATTATTAAAACTATTACTTTTTATTTTTAAAACAATTCTTTTTTCATTTTTTCGAGCTTTTGAGTGTCAAAATTGTCAAATTTCTTTCAGATTCGATAAGATTTAGTCTAAAAATAATTTGCAATACAAATATTTCAAAAAAATACTACATAAATAAGTTCTAGCTCCTTGACAACATTGCTCAAAATTTTGAAATAGCTTTTCAAAATTTGGTACAAATCTGTTTTGGAATCACTTTTGGCAAGTACCTATAAATTCAAACAGATATTTTAAGACCATTGAAACATAAATTTGACTAGGTCCTTGACTTGGACAGTGCTTTTTTAATTTCTTAGTTTTGGACTTAATTATGGCCAAAATTGTGAGGCCATCACTTGAAAGAGAAAAAAAAACAAGCAGTACTACAGAAGTATCTACAAATCATTATAAGTGTGTGTCAAATTTCATTAATATTCATTAAGAATTGGTGTGAGAAATGATTTTTGTTTGTCAAAACTAAACACAACAAACGGACCACTGTCCGGCATATATTGCTTTCTTTGTCGTCTGTGAAGTTATTATTACGATTTTAAGCCAGACCAATGGGACAATTTTTTCGCATTTTGTATGCATTTCTATTCCGGATTTTGCAGTGCACCAAATAGTGGGTGCAACCGACTGTACTGCTAACTCCACTGTGAAGTAAGCAGTACATGCCTTTTTCATACCAACCGGACTAGCTAGGAATCTAGAATGAGGCTCTGAATTTGCTGTTTAATTTGCATTTCAAGAGAAGAATCACTCCAGATTTTGAATTTCTTACTTTAAAAAAACTATATATTTTTATTATCTTGAAGTGCATCAAAAACTGCAAAGGAGAATAGGACAAAACGGTCTACAAGACCAATAACGACGAGACATATGTCGTCGGAAAGGTATTTTTATGTACTACAATAGTTACTATGGGGGCTTACTTCAAATCACTGTGTGAAAAAAGTTATTCGCTAAATAGGATTGTGCCCTGGTACATTCTAGTATGAAAAAAGTATATTTAGTATGGGGAAAATTTATGAAAACTGGTCTTACATAAAACAACAATATATATGTCATTGAAAAGGTATTTCCATTACCTACAATATCTTTAATATAAGTTCAGTTCGAATCACTGTGTGAAAAAAGTTATTCGTAAAATAATCAAATATTGTGGTTCATTTTAGTGTGAAAAAAATGTTTTTTTTTAGTATGGGCGAAAAATGTGATGGCAAGTTCAACCAATAACAACGGGAAGTATGTCGTTGAAAAGGAAATTTTATGTGCTACAATAGCCAATACGGCAGCTTAACTCAAATCACTGTGTGAATAAAGTTATTCGCTAATTGTTACCCATGCTCCATATATTTTATCTGTGCTAAAATTCCCTAAAACAGCGAATACTATTTTCACACAGTAATTTTAAATAAGTTGTTATGGTTATTACTATTGTTCATAAAAATACCTTTTCAACGACATGCATCTTATTAGTACTGGTAAGACCAGTTTGTATACATTTTGTCCACACTTAATGGTACCAAAACAAAACCTAGGTTAACGAATAACTTTTTTCACACAGTGATTTGAAATGAGCCGCCATAGTGACTATTGTAGCTCATAAAAATACCTTTCCAACGACATACGTCTCGTTGTTATTGGTTCCTAGACCACCTTCCATACATTTTTGCCGATTGTCCTTTAGAGGTTTATTGCAAATTTTTAGCAAGGTCCGTCTTTGAGAAAAAGGTCCTCTACTGCTAACTTCACAGTGAAGTAAACAGTGAAAAATTAACCCTGAGGCCACACGAGCCAGTACTGGCTAGCCAGTTGGCTACACATACTAACTGTCAAATTCCTATTCGTGTATATGCTGTGACGTAGGTAGCATGCCAAACTGGCTTCTGTAATGGCCAGCGTTCGGATCTTAATCCAAATGGAGTAAATCTACTCCGATTTTAAGGAAAGAAATTTAACTACTACGATTTCCCAATTTTTCAAGACTGAAGATGGAACCACTTCAATCTATCGTCTGTGTGATGTGGAGTGGCATGTGCTCACTTCTCAAGCCTGCCATGTTGTAAACTGTCATTAGCCGTTGTATTAAGTGCATTTTTATCTTCGCTTAAAAATGTAGCATGTTAAATGCAACAACAATTTGGTATAATTCCGTAGTGTTGTTAGCCTTATCCTTTAGTACATTTTTATCTTCGCTTACAAAAAAAGAAGCATGTAAAATACAACAACAATATGGAATTATACCGGATTGTTGTTGTATTTAACATGCTACTTCTTTTTATGTGGAGATAAAAATGCACTAAAAACAAAAGCCCTGACGCCATGCAACATCACTAGCGAAAAACAACAATATCCATAGTTTCGTTGTTATTACGAATGTTTCAGGTTGGTTTTGGAGAGCCTTATAAATTATTTCTATCACAAAATAATATTTATCGTAAAAGCTGTTGCTTTATTTTTCGTGCGCAGCGATACAAAATACGACACATACACAGTTGTAAACAGCAACAAAAAACTGTCTTCGGCGAACGTTTTGCATGGGTTAGGGAGAGCCTTTGATCAATTCATTCGCCAGTTTTTTTTTTTGGCTTTCTTCTTGAACGGAAATAAGACCCTACAACACACAAGATGAGACAAGTATGGTTCTGGCTCTATTCATATTCAAACATTTTTTAGATCGCTTAGCAAATTTATAAAACTTTGAGTTCCTAAGGACTGGTCTTGGACTCCCAATTTTTTTTTTTTATTTATATTTTGTGAAAGAAAATGCGAGTTAACTTAAGTTTTAATACTATTTTTCCAAATATGCTACGAAATAGTACTGCCGAACCCTGTTACTGGCTGCACTACTGGCTTCCCAACTGGCTACGAAAAAGGCAAGCTAGTTGACGAGCCAGTTGCTCAGGTTTGTATGTGTTAGTAAAAAAATGTGAGTGTATTGCGACTGGCTAGCCAGTACTGGCTCGTGTGGCCTCAGGGTAAATTATTCGTTTTTTTTTTTAAGGACTTCAAAATTTGGACCTTAACTTTTCTTGAAATGCAAATTAAACTGCAAATTTTGAGCCCAACTGAAAATTTTTAGCTAGATCTATTACCAAGAAAAGGACACAGTGGGTTACACCTACTATTTGGTGATCAAATTTAAGATCAGAATATGGTTCGAAATTTCAAAATTCAAAATAGACATTTCTTAATCAGGAATTTCGTCAAATGGTCATGTGTTTAAAATGTCTTAAATTATGAATGTGCTGCCATCTACCTTTATTATTTCATCAAAAAAAATTCTATGCAATTTTGTACTAAATTTTGAAAAGCAAGTCCAACATGTTGCGGAATGTTATGTTTTTACTTTGTGATATTTTTTATTTATTCAATATTATTTTTAAACCAAAATCTTATAGAAATTTGACACTAAAAAATTGGCAAATAATTTTTAGGTAAATAATTTGCAGAACTTGAAATAATCCTAAATAAAAACATTTAAACTAATGTTATTTGCTCTGGTTGCTGTTTTCTAATCTGACGTATGATTAAGAATTCTGACAGGTTAAACATTCAAATTCTTCTGAATAGTGTTAGTTTGTCAATTTTTTTGAAACTATTAAATTTCAAAATTATTTGTTTGGCGTAAGATTCAATTTAGAGCTACCAGAAGAAGTAACAAAATGTTTCTAGTCATATTTAATCGTTGATCTAAAAGTTTTAGTGTCAAAATTTTCCAATTTCTGTCATATTGGATCTGAAAATTATTTCTAGTAACAAAATAAATATATATAATAAAGGTACTTATCAAAGCAAAGTAACAAACATTTCTAATTTTTTGGAACTTCAGCAATATTTTGGACTTATTTTTCTAAATTTGGTACAAATTTAAACAGCAATATTTTTCATATGAAATTATTTATCCAAGCATATTTTAAAGACATTTCATCAAACATAAATTTGACGAGACTCTGAGCCCTTTTTTAGTTTTGAAATTTTTTACAATTTTTGACCTAAATTTTAAAGACATCGAGGATCTTCGATGATAAGATAAGATAAGATAGCATTTGTCCAAAACGACAATCAAGGTAATTACGATTCCTTCTTTTCTTTTCGTCTCTTAATCTTAGGACAATTCTTGTTGGAATTCTGTTATTCATGCTTTGGGAACACGTATTTTTCATTGAAAAAATCCTGTTGTCGAAAAAGTATCTTGAAAATAAATCAAATTAAACCAAACGACTCAGAGTGTAAGTAGGTATCTAAATCAAGATTCATGATGATAAAAGACGAAAAATAATCATCATTATCATCATCATCATCGTCTTCCAGATACGAATTTTCCGGAACATCAAATTGGATCAATAGATAAAAATCTAGCAGAGAAAAAAAAATCATAAAATTTGGAAGTATATAGACTTATGTAGGTAGTAGGTACGTTCCTTACAAATAAAAACAACAAAATTTGTATCTTTTGCATTTATTTTCTGTTTTCTTTTTTTTTTACAACCTTTCTCTACCATAGGTATTCGTTAAATGTCTTATTCCGGTAAATAAGATGATTGTATGAGGTTTTATTTTTAAGCTCAGCATAGGGAAAGAACTTCCAAAGTATAAAAACAACAAGAACCAAAAAAAACAAAGAAAGAGAAAATAAATAAAAACCGAATTTGGATTCTGCATCGTTGTGGAATATTGATCGAAACTCGAAAGTACTCCAAAGGCATCTCCACATCAATCCATCCATGCTAGAACTGGAGCGGGAGCCTCTTTGCGCTCATATACGTCCCTTGGATGATGTTAGGTTAGGTAGGAGCGGCAGGGCCTTGAATGAATGGTAATTTGTTTTTTGCATGATCTACCTCGGAAGTGGATTAATTGGATTTGAGCATAGTAAATTGAAAAGGAATATTGATTGTGGAGGTGGTGTCCGGAATTTTTGTTGTTTTTAGTTTTAGTTTTTTTTTTTGTTCTCTTCCTTAATTTTTTTTTCTATTTCTTTTTTTTTGTTCATCACATTTTTTTTTTTGGTTGTGTGATGCTGTTTCAGCTTGAGCGAAACGACGAAGAGGCGGTTTCCAAACAATTAAGCAAGTCATTGGATTGAAGGATTGTTAATCGAAATTTATTGTTCTATTCAAAGAGAACAATTTTTCACTTTGTTGTTGCTGTTGTTGTTGTTGTTTTTATTGTTGTTATTGATGTTGTTCAACATATCAACTAGTATGTATGTATTTGTCCGGAATTCAAAGTCACATTGAATTTTTTGATTGAAGATTTGGATTCAACAATTGGAAGGTTTTTTTTTTTTTGGAGAACGAACGTGTTTCGAGCCTATATTGAGGTAATATATGTTTCAGTTCACGGATTTTGAATGCAATTGAGAGATTTTCAAACAACTACGTTGGAAACTTTGATTGGACCATTAATCAGGGGAGATGTATGAATATGTACATAGGTTTGTCGTGAAGAGTTTTTTTTCTAACCAATTTGATTGAGGACATAATGAATTTGAAATGTTTTTGGTGGTATTTTTAGAAATGTGTGTATCGTTTTACGTGTTGATTCCAGAGAAAAGTTTTGATATTTATGTCAAAATACTGACATTTTATTTAAAAGGTGTGTGAGAGTTTTTTTTTAACGAAGCTATTCAAGGAAAGATGAAGAAGGATTGGAGCTTGAAGTTTATGGCATTTTTCATTGAAAGTCAAAAAGAGGAAAAGTTTTGTGAGAGTTTTTGCGGTAGAATTGTACAGAAAGTAAATATTATTTCAAAGTTACAAAATTGATAAACAGCAACACATACTTCAACATTCAATTTATCAAGGCCATTCGTTTACACAAAATCAAAAATTGATAGGTACGTTGATGATGAAATCAAGCACTTGGAATATTTAGAAGTTTCTGAGAGCTCAGTAGGTATTTATGCATGTATGTATGTATGTAGGTATGTAGAAAGGGATGGAATCCCACGTCCGCTTATTTAACCTTTGGAAATCACTTTTTGTAATCTTTTTATTTTCAACCATGCAAAAACTTGTATGCAAACCACAAAAAAAAAAAAAAAAATTATCTGGAAGTTTTTGTCCCTTTTTTTTTGATAAGCAATATAATAAGCACTTTAAATATGCTTTTAAATTAAAATTTTGAATGAAATAGGAGTAGCCGTAAATGAGAAAATCAAAAACCAAAAAAAAACGCATACCATTAATAACAGGTTTTGGTAAAAAAAATTGTATCAAAAAGTACATAATGCCTACAATAGTATAATTTTTTGGTATCAAAGTCGTTAGGGCCGTTTTTGAGATAAATAAGCTTTTCAATAACGGTTTTATGGCAAGCACTGTTATTTTTGGACCTAGAACAAAATGTTCCCCACAGAATTTGAACAAGATCGCATCATTAGTTTAGGCTGTAGATCGAGGTACAAACAGACAGACAGACAGGCAGAATTCTGTCACTCACTTTTTTCATCGTTTGTTTATACCCAAAGCGGGTAAATGTTCCCACGTAAACCCGAAAGATTTAAGACCTATTAGCCTATCATCATTCCTTCTAAAAATTTTTGAACGACTGATTGAGATCCAACTACGATCAAGCATTGATACGAGACTACTGTCTACAGCTCAATATGCTTATTACAAAAGGGAAGTCAATAAAATGGCTCTCCAGACACTCGAGTTTACCCTCCATAATAAAGAGTATAGAAGGCTCTTTAAATAAAGTTGTCACATCTGCAGTCGTATTTGCACTGGCATCTCTGAGTGTTGATGGATCATTTAATGAATTGATTAATAAAATGTTTACAAGCAGGGTTATCAATTCAAAACTGTGCGGCTTCTCAGCAAGAATATCTATTAGTAGTGGTTCACCGCAAGGCAGCGTTCTTTCTCCCCTTCTATGGAACTTGGTAGTTAATGAACTACTGAATTGCTTAGAAGCGGAGAGCTACAGTGTTATTCCCTATGGGGACGACGAAGTGGCTACGGCAGTATCAGGAAAGCAGCATTCTAACACTTGCAGAGATCTTTTACAAAACGCTCTAAACAAGCTAGCATGATGTGCAGATTGGTGCGAAGAGATCTTGTCCTCTTCTCCAGGAAATACAAAATTCCGCAAATAGATCCCTCTTCTAAGATGTTCCACTGACATTCTCAGACGAAGCTAAATACTTGGGTTTCATTGTAGAAAAGAAGTTAAGCTGGAAACCTAAGATACAAGAGAGCCACAGTGGCACTTTTCTCTTGCAAAAAAGCCGTTGGTAGTTAATGGTGCTTCCAACCACGAATTATTCACTGGCTATACATTTCGGTAATTAGACCGATTTGAACTTATGGCGTGCCAGTATGGTGGACTGTTTTGGATAAAGTGATACTTCGCGATAAACTAAGCAAGGTCCAAAGAACAGCATGTCTATGTATAAGTTTAGCACTCGGTCGACTCCTTCCGCTGCATTTGACACTCTACTCCAACAAATGGCCGCGAGCACAGCCATTGGACTCATATCTCAAAGTTTCTTCACAGTGGATCAATAATGTGATTGGCCACTCCGCTGTTCTGAATTCATTCGGATTACTTCCAAGTAACACTGACTAAACAATCGCACTATTGAACTTCGCTAAAATTTTTGAAGTTACCATACCTTTATGTTCTACCTGGGAGAATGTGAAATTTTTAGAAGATCAATCAATTCACTTCTACACCGACGGATGGAAGGCCAAACATGGGGTTTGTGGAGGTGAGTACTCTGATAGACAAAATTTAAGTCTCTCATTCCGTCTTCTTATTCACTGTAGCGTATTCAAGGGCCCTGTTTCATAATAAAGTACAAACAAATACTATTAGTTTAGGGCAAAATTGGGCTTCATTATCAAGCAGCAGAAAAGGACTTTGGTACCTTTTAGTTGGTTAATACCACTAATAGTACTGTGAATGTCACCCTCATTATGAAAAAGGAATTATTAGTGGTTTTACCTTGTAGTTTTCTAAACTTGTACTTTTAACTAATAGTTAGCTCTATTATGAAACAGGGCCCAGGTGGAACTTCTAGCGATAAAAGGAGTTATATCTCGGCTCAAAGAAAACGTGATATCAACCTCGGATATCCGCATCTTCTCTGATAGTCAAGCCTCTATTAAATCTCTGGACTCTGTCTCTATAAACTCTAGAACAGTCCTTAAATGCCGAGAATCTCTGTTGGAGATGGCGCAACAGTTTAATATTCACCTTAGTTGGGTGCCGGGCCATAGTGAAATTTTAGGTAATTGTAAAGCTGATGAAATCGCCACAATCGCCCTATTGTGGGTGTCATAACGGGACACTTTTTGATAGGCAGGCACGCAACGCGGCTTGGCGTACTTTCAAACAATTTTTACAGAAGCTGTATTGACGAGGAGGAGAACGAAACGATTCCTCACCTTCTCTCTCCCACAGACGTAGGCTCCATTTAGGAAATTACTTCTATAACGATCCTAGTGATCTGGCAAACACAGACATTTATAGTCTCGCACGCTTCGTCAGGAGCTCTAAGTGGTTTTACGAGTAAGGAAGATTTTCAAGATTCATGTTGTATCACAACGGACCAATTTTGGTCTAAGTGTGTCAGTACCAAGTACTGACAGCCACTTCTACCTAACCTTACCTAACCTAACCTACCTTACTGTTGAATATTTGTTTGGATAAGGAGTTTAATCAAAGTAAAATCCAAAATGGAGACATTGGTTGCTGTAATTGAAGAATATCAATATTCAGAGAGACAGCTGTGTGAATGTTTCATCACCCAAATGCAACAACCAAGTACACACATACAACTAAGCCCAAACTTCAGAATAAAGAAAAGGGTTGCAACTTGTTCGTTTGGCATTCTGGATCGGAGAGCTCCGGACGCTTCTCCCGGATTACCAAACAAAAACGCATATAAGCTTTCAGTTCCAGAACTCATGTTTTCTTTCCTTTTGACAGTCATCTATGACCTCTATGTGGTAAAGGAGATTTTTATGGGAATTTCACTTCTTAAATAACTGGCAATGTGGGGGTCACCAGAATGTTTTTACTGACTAGAGGGGTCGCGTACTCAAAATGTTGGAAAAACACTGATTAAGAAGAAGACTTTGAGCAGCATTAAATTCATAAGTCCAGCCATTTACAATTAATTGGCAGTCTGATTATAACAACCAATAAGGGCCAATTTTTCAGTGTTGAGTTTGTTATGAGTCAAAGCAGAGTTAGCTAATCCTTAAAATAAATTAACCCTGAGTTTAATCAGAGGCAGGTTGTCAATTGAGGATTGACTTTATCTTATAGTTGTCAAGAACCTATTGAAATCACTCGATGGATATCAATCTTTAACGCCTTTGACTCAAGATGGTGCCATAACAGAAATTGACCTCAGTTTAGTCGTCGAGTTAGCATCAAATTGGCTGAAAAAACCGTTTATGGAGTTAATTCAGGTTTAATCCCGAGTCTAGGATGATATCACACTGACAAAACTATCTCCAAGTGAACAAGATCAGAAGTTTTTGCTGCCTAAAATTTTACATATTATTGTTCAGTCGGCAAGGAATTTTTTCCTGCAAAACACGGTTAAATTTTATGATTGGAATACGTGCCGTAGGTGTGCTGTCTAACAATGTGCAAAAATATTGCGCCAGTGGTAGTGATAAAGTTATTTAGGTTATTTAAAATAAAAATAGTATGCACCGTTGGAAAACAACAATATGTCCATCAGAATTGGTTTTGTTATTTAATAAATATTTTAGTATATTTCCCAACTCTATATCGAGAGACCTGATTTTCTTAAACAAAAATTCTCAATGATATTCTTTCTTAACAATATTATCACTCAACCATAACTGTTCTTTTTTCGATAAATCATGTTTTTTTAATTATTTTATTCATTCTATACACGTGTTTATCTTTTTTAGCCAAATAAAAACAACAACAAAAAAGAAGCAATTAGTTTCAAACCAAAACCAAACTACAATTTTTCAAAAAACAAAAAAAAAAATCCTCGCCCGTCTTTTGTATAAGAAAAATCGCCACTAAATTAAATCTTAGCAAATTGTCTCACATAAACATGAAAGCGCATTGTAAAAACCTATAAATTAAATGTTATCTAATTAATAACTATACCACCATGTTTAAAGTTTTAATTAATGTTTAAAAAAAAAATTTCAATTTCTTCAGTTCAATAAAACAAAACAAAAAAAAATGATTTCAAAATCCTTGGCGACAAAACATCATCATAAAAAAATTATAATCCACACGGATTGAAGCGGGTGCTGATAAAATTTATAGCATCCGTACCTAAGGCATGGATGATGGGGGCGACATGGTGCGTGGATTAAACATTGTTTTTTTTTTTTTGTAAATATATTCTCTCTGATAAACGAGTGATTCAACGCATTCAACATAATGAAAAGATGCTAAATTTAAATCCATTGCTGTTTTTTTCGGTTCGATTCGAATCAGTTTGGGGTTTGTTGTCACGGGTTTTTTATCGTGTCATGGTCTGCCAGAGTGCCATCAGCCGCGCCCACAACATTGGTCAGTCATGTTTTTTTTTTTTTATTTATTTTAAAATTAATTTTTAAACATCCGAATGTGTACAGCGCATAAATATTAAACAATTGCTGTAATAAAAATTGACTGACTATTTGAGGAGCTTAAAATAATAATACATATCTCGAAATGACAAACAAAAAAATAGTTTGGCAACAATCACCTTTATTTTATAACTGTCACACCTCACACTACAAGCTGTAGTGTTAAGTAGTTGATTTTTTTTTTATTTTCGTATTTCTAAATAAAAAAGAGCTGTTTTTGTGAATTTTAAACGATTTATAGGATAAAAAATAAAATGCACGACTGGGTCGCACGTTCTGGCTCTCATGTTTATGTAAATATAAATATAAATATAAATAATATAAATATAAATATAAATATAAATATAAATATAAATATAAATATAAATATAAATATAAATATAAATATAAATATAAATATAAATATAAATATAAATATAAATATAAATATAAATATAAATATAAATATAAATATAAATATAAATATAAATATAAATATAAATATAAATATAAATATAAATATAAATATAAATATAAATATAAATATAAATATAAATATAAATATAAATATAAATATAAATATAAGTCTGTGGTGTTTGGTAGAAACCTGATAACTCCGTTTTAAAATTAGTGTCTTTACGCCCACTTTAAGTCAAGCTAGAGTGTAAACGAGGCCACGGATTTTCTTCAAATTTGGAATACTTATGGACATAACCTTTGAAAAACTATGTTTCAAATTTGAAGAAAATTGGTTCACCCGTTTAGGTTGTAGGTCGATGTAAAGTGGACGCAAAGACGAAAATTTAAAAATGGAGTTATCATGTTTCTACCAAACACCACAGAAATATAAATATAAATATAAATATAAATACATATAAATATAAATATAAATACATATAAAAAATAATCTAAAAACGATCAGCCAATAATAAAAAAAATCAAAATAAAAAAATAATTTGAGGTGAGAAAAGAGAATGCCATCTGTATTCATGATGAAATATAAATGTATGGAAAAAAATTAAAAACGTTGCAGCGGCTTCTTTTTTTGAATACATTTTTTATATCAAATTCTTAACAGACAAAATTTTGGTATATTTATTTATGTGCATATAAAATTTAAATTTAAGAAAATATTGTCAAAAAATTTGATGCAATATTAAATTGTATTTGAAATTTGTATATAAAAAAAAATCACAATAAAAAAACGATCTTTGCGAGGTGCTTTTAATAGTTGCGAAGTGTTTATTTTTATAGTTTTAGGCAGAAGATCCACATTTAAGCATACAAACATGTTTTATAAAAACCGTATCAGCCTTAAAAAAAAGATATTTTCCTTCACGGTCTTTTCAACATTTGAATGGAAGGTGCCAGTTTTTTTTCATTAAAGTAATATTATTTTTTTTAAATGTTCTAGAGTGTTTAAAAAACTTTAAATACCGAGTTTAAAAAAAATCTGCAATTTTCAAAATATTTTATATTCAAAAAATTAAATATTTGAATTTTTTTTAAAAATCCAAAAATATCTTTTTGAAAATTTTGGTAAAAATAAACTTTTTATATTTTTAAAAGCTTCTGTAAAAAAGGAAGTCGAAAATAAAAAAGAAAATGGTTCTTTGGGAGGTAGCCCTAGAAACATTTTTTTGCAAAATGGCTTCCTACCCAAAGGTAGACTTTATTAAAAAAATTATTATTTCTTTTTTTTTTGAGAAAAGTTCTGGAGCCGTTTTTGAGAGAGAAAATTAGATTATGTAAAATTGCTAAAAAAAAATTGTACGCAATGTACCTACCATTATTTTTGGTTCTAAAAAAATTTAAAAAACGTGTGGGTATAACCAAAAACCATTATGTACCAAGCTTTAAGAAAATCGATCCAGCCGTTCAGGCTGTAATCGGACAGATAGAAAGACAGACAGACAGACAGAATTGCGAGAATCGTTTGATAAAAATCTCGAGTTCATTTTTTTTTAACGAATGCATTACTTGCCATTTGGTACCTACATATATATCGGTAGTAAAAAATCAATGTCATTGGCCAATATTCTATTATTAAAAAATTCTTTTCTTATTTTAGACTAAAATAACTGTAAGAAAAAAACTGAAGAGTTGATGAGATCTAGGAACAATTTTAAGTCAATTTTATCTAAACAAAGAATAAAATAGAAGATTGAAGATATTTTGGTTCGTCTCAAAATAAATCAAATTCTTTGACAAAAAATAACTCGACGAAATTGAAAATAGCCCAATTTTTTTTTTTCAATTTAAATTGACTATAAATTTATACCCAAAAAATACACTTTAGCTCGTTAAAGCTGAGACTTAGCAGGAGAACTGTATTTGCAAGTTTTAACCATTTACTTAAAATTATTGTATGTTTGAAACGGGCTTATTTTCTTTTTAGAGGAACGGAGGAGGGGGGTGGAGGAGATACGAAATTCAGTATTTTTTTGCAAATTTTACTGTTTTTGACAAAAAATAGGATTTTTGTTGCTGAAATCGAACTGATAGTCATTACATAGATGAGACTTCTTGCTTTTGTATCCTGAAAGGTTAAAGGTTTGAATAATTTGGAACTTTTAAAAGCTGCAACTGTAGCATTTCATTTCATACCTGAAGTCAACCCTTCTACCTGAAGTTAAGTCGTAACCCTTATAGCATTTTTTGGTTTTAAAAATATATTGTGGGTTGTTACTTTATAAAACTGCCACCCGTTATCTGCAGCTGACCTCCTGCAGACATTTTTTTTTTTTCTGAAGTTTCATCGTGGGTTTTTTCTATTTAAATTTTTTTCTTAAATAAAAATAAAATAAAATTGTTAAAAAAAACTATAAAAAACGTGCAAAAAACAAAAGGCATCAACAATATTATTGTGATGCTGATGATATTTAAAATGCACATGATGCACAACAACAAACGTCTGTCATCAGCAAAGTTTTACTATAATTAACTCACATGTTCTAAGATATAGAAACACCAGAGGAGGAGTGATTTTTTTTCTTTCATTTCATTAAGTTGTTTGTGTTGTTGTTGTTGCTGCTATCCTAAAAATAGGGACACTAGATCATGGTCGTGAACCACATCATTCAAAATTAGATTTTTTCTTTTACTTTGTATGTGATGTTGTAATTTGTGCAGTAATCGACAATTACGATAAAACACCACACAAGAGTAATTCATTAGATTGTCGGTAAAGTGCCACTTTAACAGAGAGCGTAAGAAGGGAAGTGCGTATACCTCGGTTGGGATGGTTGATAGTCGATTAATGTTTATTTTTATGGGGGGTTAGTGATTTTTGCTGGGTTTTTAATGTTTTTTGGGTTGGTTGGGTTAACAATATATTATTAGTAAGATGAAAATGAGTTCAAATCGGTTGTTGTATGGATAAGGATATGGGTGGGAGCTTGATAAAAATTGGAATTGAACGTAATAAACGATGCTTTAATTTAAGTTTTAAGAATTAATTTTGTGCTAAGGGAATTTGTGAAACTTTAACATTTTTGTGAGCATTATAAAATTCAAGCTTGATCTAAATTTGAGCTAAAAGGCATTTGCAGACAGCTTTATAAATTATCCAATCTGAGCGATGTACTGACTGCCATGTCATAATGAGAAAACTCCCAGTCTCAAAATCCTGAGCACTATAGTTCCGAATCCCAATATCCATTAGGGCTTCCAACCTTTTTTGGTATTGTTGGTGGACAAAAAAGTTGTTCATTCAATCTGGAAGAAGAAGTTTGTTTTTGGGAATATGACGTCTTAAGAACATGGACAAAAAAAATCTTGACAGGTTAAAAGACCGACTGATAAATAAAAAAATCTCGATTTTCAAAATGTCGACAGTAAAAATATGCAATTTTTTAAAATCCAAATAACTTGAACTATAGGTACCTAAGAGCAAATATGTGCGACTCAGTCAGACATTTTATTTGGCATGAAATCGAAGATATTGATGTGGTTAACATGTGATTTCAGCCGGACAGGGTGCAAAGTGACACACTCGCGTGCAACGATAGATTTTCTGCATGAAAAGTTCATACGTGGCATTATTTCACGTTTCGGTGACGTCAACTAGCCGCCAAGATAATGTGACTTAATGCCGTTGGACTTTCGTTGTGAAGTTTTCTTAACAGTCCTGTCAACATCAACAAACCTGAAATTTTTGAGCGGAAAAAACAAACATCTGCCAAGTTATAGCCGAGATGACCACCAAAACTAGCGAAAAAGTCATCAAAAATGATGACTTCGAACGAATCAACTGCTCCTGGAAAGCTAGAGGTGACAATTCGCCTGAAATAATTTGTCTTAATAAATGAAAGATAAGATGTATTTGAACAATGAAAAAAAAAAAACAAGATAATGTTGAATTTCGTGTATTTTTGGATCGCCTTTAACTATGTTTAAAGCGCTTACGATGACAGGTTTTTAAATTTTTTTTGTTTTAGAACCAAAAATAACGGTACCTGCCATACCATTTTTTTAAGCTATTTTATAGACCAAATTTTTCTCAAAAACAGCTTTTAAACAAAATTCAATACATTATTTATGTCGTTTTCGATTGGACGTTCGGAGTACGCCTTTTCTACTCCATTTTCACTCCATCTACTCCAAAAGCCTTCGATTGGCTGTTCGGAGTACTGTTTTCGGAGTATTTTTCTGTTCCCGATTTGAAGAAGGAGTACATTTGGAACACACGCATACACAGTTTTTCGTCGCACTACTTGTCAAAATCGATGAATGCTTGAAGAAGCCATTTTATAATATGGCGTCATTCAGTAGTGTGTGTGTAAATTTGACAACACGATGTTTTTATATTCTATTGGAATCAAAAAGGAGTAGAACAGTCAGAAAATCCAATCAAAAACGACATTATTGAACTACTTTGCGTGGGAAACCATTTTTCAAAAACGTTTATTGATGATACCTCCAAAAAAAACATTTTTCTCGATTTTCTTCTAAACGGTATAACTGATTTCAGTATATTTTTTTATACAGAAGCTTCCTAAAAATATAAATAGTACATATTGTGTATCAAAACTTTTAAAAATGTTTTAATTCTTTTTTTAAACAAACATTTCCAAAACGACATTATCGACTTTTTTGAAACTCAATTTACTTTTTTACAAAAATAACTGTTTCTTGTTTAAAACAAGGGTTAAAAAACCTTAATAAGGCAAATATTTTTTTTTTCTCAAAAACAGCTCTTATTATTTTGATAAACTTTTTCCTATGCTTAAATTAGTGCGGTCTACAATGAACAAAGAACTATACAAAATTACACTTAGCAACTATTAGTAGTACCTCTCATAAAACATTATTTTATTCTGAATTTTCTCATTATCAGCTGAACGGATTTAGACTAGGAATTTCAAATAAGTTTAAATAATATTGCATATCAAAATTGTCAAAAAAGAAATTTGTTTGATATTTAAAAAAAGTTTCAAATTATTTTTTTGAAAATTCAATATATTTCAAAAACGGGTTGACAATTTTTTTTTGAAATTTTAATTTTATGTATATGCACATAATAAATACTTAAAAGTAGCATACCAAAATTTTTCCTTAAAAAAGTTTTAAGAATTACATGAAATAATTTTTTTTTAAAAACCCGCTCCAACGATTTTATTATTTTTTTTTGTACAATCAAGAATAAAAACGACGTTTTTTTTCGTCTAAAACTATGGAAAATGTTGGTTTGGCTGAATTAAATATCTTACTTCATGCTTTTTAACATTTTTCTCTCATAATTTCCATCTTAATAAACACTTTTCTTAAGAACATCAGCCTCTTGAACATAAGAACAAGTACGTGCGACCTAGTCATATTGTTTCATAAACGGTTCCACAACCTTTTTTTCTTTAATTATATAATTTTTTTTTTAATTAAGGCTACCTTTGGATAGGAAACCATTTTTCAAAAAATAGTCATTCATGGTAGGTATCTCCCAAAGAACCATTTTTTCTATATTCAATTTTCTTCAAAACGGTATTTCTGATTTAAAATTTTTTTTTATACAAAAGCTTCTAAAAAATATAAATAGTTTTTGTTACCAAAATTTTCAATATAAATTTTTGTGGATTTTTAAAAAAATATCTATATATTTTTTTTGTATTAAATATTTTGAAAACTACGGTGTCGATTTTTTTTAGGAAAAAAATGTACTTTTATGGACAAGATAACGTTACCTGCCATATAAATGTTAAAAAACCGTTAAGAAAAATGTTTTTCTTAAATTTGTTTCTAAAATTTCTAACATATTTTAAAAGTTTTTAATTTCCGAGCAACTTGAACATTAGAGGAAGTACCAGATCTAGTCGTGCATTTTATCTTAATTTGTAATCGTTTTTATTTTCTTTTTTCTTAAAAGTACCATTTCCACTAATGGGGATTTGAAAGAAAGACGACAATATTTTATACTCTTTTGAGGTAAAAAAAAAATTCTTAAATTCCAATATCCTGTCTCTTTAGAAAGAAACAAATTGCAAAGGTAGGATGTAGCTACTTGGGAAAATTGAATTTAAAAAGTCAAACGTCAGCTCATATAAAAAAAGATTAACAAGTCAATAGTTTTTTTATAACAACCCTGTTCTAAAATGCCACGTTTATTATACAAAAAAACAAAGCGTCTAAAGAGAAAATTTACCTAAATCGCTCTTGCTATGAAATATCACATTCTGGGAGAATATATTTTGTATGCTTGTCAATCTGATTATAGGTAGTCGGGTGAATCGTCTGTTTTGGCTTGGTCGTCAGCCATTTCTGCCATAAGTACCTATAGAGGGTGTCCTTTAAATGCTTATTTCGACTACAGACGTGGAGTCTTTTAAAAATAATTAATTTTATTTAGAAATTGATATTACACAATACCAAAATACGTAAACTAGACCAAGGGACATAGGGAACAAGAGTTCAGAACAAACAAACAAGAAAAAAAAAACAAAACAAACATATGTGGCGACAGTAAAGCTTTCCAATTTTCCTTTTTCACTTCCTCTCTGTTCAGTAGTTGCATCATTCTGCAAATCTTATTGGGGGAGTCTTAGGAATGTGCTAGCTGCTGCTCGGATCGCTTGCTAAATAGTTAGGTTCCGTTTGGCGAGTTCGTCACAGTGCTGTCAAGCGTCAAGTTGAAGAACTGCATCAGATCGGAAGACCCATGTCGGTGATATTTGTGTTTTGTTGAATTGATGAAAATAGTAAAACATTCACTATACTGAGTCCATTTGTCGTATAAGAGATATAGCTATCTGGCGGCAAGTTGTTTGCATCAACAACGGTGATGGGATATATAGAGAATAATTTAGGACAAGTTATTTGGTGGTCGATTTCTATGTAGTTGTTGTTGTTATTATAGTTTATTTAACTCTTGGTTGCCCTGTATTTTTGTCTTGGCTTAATGTTATGCTCTTATTACGTAATTACAACTGATGGCTTTTTATAGATAAAGATTCAGACTCACAACTTATAATGGGACATTAAGTTTTTTGTTTTTTTTGGTAAGATATTTTTGTTTTCTATATTAATGAGTGTCTAATAAACTATCAACTGTTGATTGATATGTAGTCGCTACCAGGGTTGTCAGATGTGGCGATTTGTCGCCAAACAGGCGATATGAATTTTGATTTGGCGACACGAAAATCGGTTTGGCGATGTACCTTAAAAAAGGCGATATTTTTAGGTTTTGGCGATTTTAATTTTTTGAATCAAAGAAGTACTAGAAGTAATAATTTTTTATTGAGGTTTCTTTTGATATTACATTAAACTTCTTATAACTACATTGACCACTTAATATTATGAATTGCTGACTTTGAACTGGCCAGGCTACACAATTAATATTTTTATTGTTTTCTTTTCTGTTTTTTCAGTAATTTTTATAAAATTGAATCTGAGTAACATTTATATGAGTCCACTCAATGGGAAAAATACTTTTTGAATTAAAGCCCTAATATCTTCGGCCAAAAGGTAAAACTCACGAAGTACACAAAAATATACTAAAAAAATGAGAATGAAATTAATTTTTTAATCCAAGAGGTCTCATTTTGCTAGGTATTTACTAACACATTGAAATGTATGCCCAGGAACTGTATTTCAAAATTTGCGGAACTTGACTTCAGCTTCAAAAAATTCTTTTCAACCTAATTTCAAAAGTATATTTTGATAAATTGTGAGTAGTTTTACCTAGTAACCGACGATATTGTTTCTTCTTATCTGATCTTCACTTAAACCTTGTATCTTTTTTATTGGTGTTTGCTAAAAATTTAGGCATCAAAATATCGACTAAATCTAATTGCACTCAAAACTGAACATCGCTTTTTTTCCCACCACTCAAATAATTTTATAACATTTTTGTGATTTTTGGATTTGGTCATTTATAAAGTGGAATATTTTAAATTTGGCGATTTTTTGGCGATTTATATTTTACCTTTGGCGATTCCGCTTTTTTAAACCTGACAACCCTGGTCGCTACATAAGTGAATAGATTCTTTTTATTTTCCGACAAGGGCGTATATCAGAGAACATAAAGAATTGGATAAGAAATTAAAATATTTCTTAACGTGGTAGTAAAATTTGATTTATTATAATTTGTATTCACACTCGTGCATAGGGTGTGGTATATTAAAAGTGATATATCGTTATCATAATACCCCTTGACGGAATTTTTAGTGCGTTAACGTCTATATCAAATAGTTAAAATGTTTTTTTAGGGGAAACGCCTCTAGCGAAGATGTTGCAAATCATTACATTTGGCAGGAAATTTTTTAAGTCTCCTTTTTTTACCAAGTGTTATTCACTAGGCCCTGGTTCTTTACAAGGTCTTTATTTTTGCTGTAGTCGTTTAATTCTATTTGTCATTTACTTATTTGTCATTTGTCAGAGGCTTTTTACTAAAAAGAAATTGAAAAAAATATTTATTGAGGGGGTTTGTCATTTGAAAATGGGAGAACAAAAGATCTAAGGAGCTTTAAAAGAACAAAGATATTGTTATTGCTCGCGGAAGAAAATAATTTTTGAAAATGTTTAACAAAAAAAAAAAAAAAAAATGCACGACTGAACCAATTCCGTACCTAACATAACAATGTTGAAAAAAACAGTATGATGGCTACACATTTTTTTTTCATTTGTTTTTCACAACTATGAGTTTGAAATTATTTTTTTGAAGAAATTTTATTTTCAATCATTCCTCCCAACTAAATGGGAAGAGTGAGAACCCCTTTTAAAAAAGAAAATACTTAAATTTATTTCCCATATATGGGAATTTTTATAAATATTCTCGATGTACTTCGAATCTTTTAAAAAAAAAGGTGTGTTGTGTGCGGAAATTGTGTCTGATGAATAACTAGAGAAGTATTCATCGTCCCCGAAAACTTCAGCGAAATCGGAACAGAAGTTCAGATTCTATGAACCTATGACCTCCACTCCATACAACTGAAACCACTGTGCTATTTAAGGGGTAATCTCTGGAATTACCGAACCAAACGAAGAAATTCTTTAGCCAATGGAAAGCCCTGACTAATAAACATAGGCTTAATTTTATTTTGATAAAGTTAAATTCAAAAGATTTGTTGTCTTTTTTTTAGGTATTTGAGAGAGTTTTTGATTTCTTTATTTTAAAAACTGAAATGTAAAATAGTTAAGGGTGGAATGGAACCAAAGTGCATACTATGCCCAACAAACGGTATCGAAAGGTGGACAACTCCTGATACCTACTGAAATATTATACCTACACTCAGATAAAAAAGCAGGTATTATCAACCAATTTCTGGTCAGTCATACCCGATTTTCAGGATGTTATTTTTCATCAGGTTAACTGTTAAACCAGGTACTAGATTTGTAAATTTAACACTGTAATCCTGTAAGCTTTACCTGCAAATATAGTTAATTTAACATGACACAATATTCAATGCCCTGTAAATTTAACATGAAAATCAGGTTAGTTTAACCTGAAAACCTATAGTTAATTTAGCAGGTTTCAATGTTATATCAACCCTGTATCTAATGCCGGATTAATACGACTGGAACGCTGCCACTATAATGACAAGAAGAATGAATTTGTCCATTCTTTTGTTATTGTTTTTGTCATTAAAGTGGCAGTTTTCCAATCGTGTAAATCCGGCATAAGTCATGAATCTATACGTCTAAGAGCCGTCTCTTGCGCTGCTTATCGCTCAACTCGTTAAGCATTGTTCTGAAAGCACATATAGAAATTTATTATTTATTTATTTTAATTTAATAATAATTCAGTTCTGAACTGGGAACCTTTCACACACGGATATAGCACTCATCCACTGGGCCAATTCACTACACAAAAAACTTGTGCCAAATATTACCTAAGTTGAAACTCATTGGATGGCTTGTGTGTGTGTTTAAATACTAGTGTCACGTTTAAATGAACTGGCAGAGTGCTTCTTTAACAGGATGCCAGGTTAAATTCAAATAGTTTAACTTAAATTGTCTGTGTGTGTACGTTTCAGCACGGGTGGAATAAACTGGCAGAGTGCTTTTTTAACATGAGGTCAGGTAAAATACAACAGGTTAAAATAACCACATTAAATGTTATTTCAACCTGATATGTGGTAAAACAGAAATTCATAACATACAGTGTTAGAAAAACACGACCTCGGTTAAAATTAACACTATATTCTTGTTACAATTTCTTATTTACAAAAATTGAGTGTTAAAATAACAGGTCATCTTCTTAAATCAACCTGAATATGCCAAGAAAGTCCACCAGGTTGATTTTACACTGAATAAAAGGTTACTAAAATCAGGTAAATTTCTGAAATTTCAGTAACTTTGTATGTGATTGTGCACCTCGTGAATTTAACAAGGCCCAGGTTAATTATTTGCCTGACGTTTTTCTCTGAGTGTAGCATTACACTTTCACTTACACTGTTAATAATTCCAATAAAGCGATAATTTTCTTTGGTTTGCTTAAATTGATTGTTTGTTTGTGCGCAGTTATATTGGAGACTACACAACCGATCTTAGAAACTTTTTTAAAGTTTGAAATGTTATTTTTATGGGAAGGCTTTAGGGTTATAATAAGAAGTTTTTTGTAGGGTAAAATGGGGTAAAAACAAAAATAATATTAGATTTAAAAATGCTTGTTCTCTGTTTGAAAGGGTGTGCTTAAAGGATGGCCTAAGAAGATTTGCTAAAAGCAATACATGGCTCGAGATTTAGCTAAATATCTATAGGGGGAAATGGGGTAAAAACTAAATAAAGGGAATGCATTTACAAAATTTGGTATTTGTGTTTGAAAAGTTAGGTATTTTTCAAAATTTATATAATATTACTGTGAAATGGAGCAAATGATGTCTGATTTTACATATACTTTTCGTGCTTGGAAGGTATTTTATGTGTTTAGAATATAAACTTCGAAATCAAAATTTAGTTATTCCGATAAAAAAAAAAAATATTTTAATTTTTGAAAGAGATTGGCACTAGGGCCATATATTTTTCAATATTCTCTATAGAGTGAAATTGCTTAAAACAGCATCTGATTTAAGAAATTCTTTTCGTTCTGAAAATTTATACATGCTTCGTGAAATGGTGAAATGGAGGAGAAATAAAAAAAAAACTTCGGCTATCATTTTACATTAATTTTTTGTTGGAAAGAGATATTGATAAATTTTAATATATATCGGGTGGAATGGGGTACACAAAATATGGAATCCAATTTAAAACGTTTTGTTTGTGTTTGAAAGATTATGTTTAGAAAATAGAATTCTAGAAACAATGGCTGGGTATTTTCAAAATTTAACTACATATTTAAAGATTGAAATAGGGTGAAACCAAAAAATAGTATACAATTTTTATTTTTTTTTTCTGTTCTCCTTCAATCAAGTTCAAATGGGAGGACGTACTGAGTCATAGGTTTCATGGTTTTTATAATGAAGGTGTGGTTGTGTGGGCCCATCGAAGTGGTTGGATAGCAAACATACAAAACTTAATGAAATTTCGAATTGAGTGACTGAAATTAATTGAGTTTTTAATGCATATATACGAGTTTATCCGCTTGAAAAAAATTGAATAAATACACCAAGAATTCCTTTTGTTTAACGGTGATACAACATGCTAGCTCATGAACTAATGAGTTTTCAGAAAAATATTATTGCTATTGTTTGTTTTTTAAATGCAAAAATTGTTTGTTTTGAAAAATTTTATTTGTAATAATAACTTTAACTTTTTGGAAATTTTTGTACTTATGTATATAAAATTTAATTTAAATCCGTTCAGTCCATAAAGAGAAAAAGCAAAATACGTAAAAACACGTTTTATGGAAAGTACTTTTAGCTCTTTTTAAAAATCTTTTATATTAAATAGTACGTTGGGCATATTTTTAGTTTTATCAAAATCGTAGGAGCAGTTTTTGAAAAAAAATGAGATTTTGCTTAAAGGTTTTAAAATTTTGGATGGTAAGTATCGTTATATTTCCATAGGTACAATTAAAAAAAATCGAATGCTTCATTTTAAAAATATTTTTTGTATTTTTTTGAACATACGCAACACTATTCAAAATTTTTTGAAGCTCCTGCGTTTTTTAAATCTATTGAGCTGTTTTCAAGAAGATCGAAAATTAAAAAATAGTTTTTTGAGAAAATGGTAGACATTAATCACATTTTGAAAAAAGGTGTTTTCACCCCAATGTAGGTATGAAGAATTTGCTTAAAATAAATTACTGTTTTTTTTTTTTTTTGAAAAATCTGTAGAGGCATTTTTGAAAACATTAAGTTTTTGTGTTTTTGATACAAAAAAAATGTATGACAGGTACCGTCATTTTTGGTTTCAGAAAATATTATGTATCAAGTTTGAAGAAAATATATGGAGGCCTTAAGGTTGAAGCCGAACAGAGAGAATTGAGACCACTTGTTTATCTTCGCCTTTTCTTATCTTCGTAGCGACAAGTTTGATCAAAATCCCGAGTTCTATTTTTTTAAAGAATGCATAACTTGCCATATTAAGTATGAATGCTTATGCGTGTATTACCTGGGTATGTATATATGGTACCCCATCACCTTTAAAGTCTAATTGGATCATAAAACTTTTTGCAAAAAGCACTGTCTAATTTCGCTCCTAATTTATGTGTTCTTATTAAAGCATTGTATTTGGAACAGTACTTCATCACAAATATTTCAGTTTTTTTTTAAATTAGACTCACAATAAATTTGCTATTATTGAAGCAAGACTGGAAATTATTTTAACAAAGCTATCGATTTTATTTACATCACATACAATTTCTATGCACCCAAAGCTATAACAACAATTTGAGCAAACAAACCTCATCAATTACATTCTCCATTTTGGCAACCATGTCATCCTTTTTGGGCAACCCATAAAATTAGAACGACAAAGTTGTTTTTTTTTTATTTTGTCAAACGAATCAATTTCTCTTGTACAAATCCTCTTCGATTTGAATCGACCCGACCCCACCGTCCGACCCGACCACACCATATAAGCTGATAGAATAACAACGATTAGATTATTCCCTTAACGAGTACATAAACTTCAAATAAGCGACCATATTTTTTTTTATTTTTTTTTTTTCTATCTCTTCAGTGCAATCAGAGGGTTAAAGTCAATAAAAAGAAAATCAATGTTCTTAAAGATCAAGCTATAAATCTTCTATTTACCTTCCTATACACTCTCATACATATATATTTATACATAACATACATATGTCGTCGTAGTTGTCGTTGTCGTTTTGAACAAAAAAAAGCCCCACCTTGTGAAATGGATATTGTGGATATAATCAGGCAAATTCTAGGTAATTTATTGGGATTTGTATTTTATTGGGAATTAAATCGTGTGGGCTGCGGGATGTTACTTGATGAAGCATTTAAAATGATAAAATCAAATAAGGGTTTTTCTATACATTTTGTACACTCTATGTCACTTGATTGTTTATGTTTTGTTTTTGGCTTATATTTCCAAAGGACTTTTCTTTCCTTGCTCTATAGGGTATGTACTAGAGCTCTTGAAATCCGGGTACCCGAATACCCAGGTATTTCGAGTAGGTACTCACTCGGGTACTCGGGTATTTCGAGGAGGTACGCGGGTACCCAGGTATTTCAAGTAGGTACTCGGGTAACCGGTTATTTCGAGTACCTGGGTACGACCTGGGTAATAACCGAGTACCTGGGTATTTTAAACAACCCGGACAAAAATTTAACAACGCTATTATTGCAACATTGCATTTGAATTATGTTTTTAATCCTGATAATCAGGTTTTATACTCCAGTACTGTCGGTCCTCGGAGACCCGAGGCACATACCCGGGAGCTCGGGTACCCTAGACATATGGGTAGCCAGGTACTTTGGAACCCGTTTATCCGCAGACTCGCTACTAAGATATCCGGGTAATACCCGGGTATTTTTTTCACACAGGTATATTTGAAACCGGGTATTACCCGGGTAATATCAAGAATCTTACTATTTACTATTATGATGATGGAGATGGAGTTGGAGAAGAACAAAGCGGTTTTTTGTCATAACATCCGTCGGTATGGGATTGGATTTTGTCTTTTTTTTTTTACAAAATTGGCTTATTATTAGGGTATTTTTATATATTTCGTTAACGGCTGGATAAATATTGTTGAAATTTTGCATAAATTTATGACTTGCACTTAGAAATAATATCGTATTCCAAAATTTTTAAAAATTAGATTTTCTTCTTAAAAAAAAATAAATAAAAAAGCAAAAAGTAATAAGAAAAAAAACTTAGCAAAAGAAAAAAGTAACTTTTGAAACTTTGCCGTTAATATTGCAATTGCAAAAATAATAATACTTTATGGAAGAAGGAAATTCGAGAAGGATTGGGAGAGGAAATGTGGCTTTTCGAAAACCTGGTGTGCACGGTGATAGGACATGGGCGGAGGTATGGGGATAGGAGGAGAGACAAAAAATGGAAAGGATGCAAGAGAGGTACCTCAAATGGATGCTAGGGGTAGAATGGCAAACTTCAGGACACATGGTAAAAGACGAAACAAAAAGGAATAAGATAATGATAAGAGCAGCGAAAAGGACATGTAATTATGAAAAGAAACTAACAGGTGGAAAAGGAAGCAAAATAGCCGGGAGAATGTTTAGAGAAGATGAAAGAGAGACAGAGAGTTGGACATGGGAGAGGATCACGATGGGAATAAGAAAAAAAAGAAATTAAGGGAAGGGAGGGAAGAGAAGACAGTGTGTATAGATACGAAGGAGTGAAAAGGGAAGGCAGGAGAGAGCAGGAGAAGAAAAGAAGGGAACGAATAATAGAATCCAGATACAACAGGTAGTATAAAGTAGTAATGAAAGAGGGGATCCCGAAATATTTAAAAGTGGGATGGAAGATAGAAAGAACGAGGAGAATAGCAAGGGTCAGACAAAGGAATGAGGTGAGATAAAAATGGCACTGAAAATGAGAAGAAGAGAGAATGTGCAGAATATGTGAGGGTGAACAAAAGACGTGGGAGCATGTAATAGAAAGATGAAGGTCAGGCAGAGATGAATAAAATCAATAAGGAAAAAAATGAGGAAAATAATGGACGAAAAGAGAGGGAGGAAGAGTGGAAAAAGGAAACAGAAGACGTGAGAAAAGATAAGGCGAGAGAAGGGAGGAGAGGAAGCAGAGTAAGGAAACGGCTAGTAACCCTTAAGGGAGGCAAAAAAAAGAAGGAAAAATAGTAATAATACTTTATGTCTACAATGCTTAGCTTTGTGATGTCCTTGATACAGGATATCAAATTCATGCAATCACGTCGTGCATATTTAACTGATTTATCTAATTTTTATTAATTATCAATTGCATGCGCCCTCAACAATTTGCGTTCTAAAAATGTTGTATTTATTTACTTATTTTTAAAATTTACTTTTACAATTCTTGAACGGTATCCAGATGATTTACATATTTTTGAGTCATCCTAGCCAGGCTAAAAAATTCCATCTAGTTAATTTTCATCATTATTTAATCCTCAAATCCTCACATGCTCAAATCAAATGATTCAGAGTGTTAAGTAAATTATTGCAAGGAAATCCTAATTTTCCTTTGACAAGATTTACATTGCCCTAATGCAAACTAAAGATGTTCCCTTTAAGCATACATGATGCTTTCCTAAACCTATAAAGAAGGAAGGAACGAGACCTGATCACTGAGTTCAACAACGATTCATCAATCATGGCCATCCATCCGCCTATGTATATGGGGCGAGAGGGTGTCATTGCCACACTCTTGCTGTCAGTATTTCACTTTCAAGTATTCAATAGTAGTTCTTATTCGTCTATCTATCCTCAATATTTTCCATTTTCTTGTCACAAATAACGAACAGCTGCCATAAACCCCTACTTCCCTCCACGCCCTTTTCTTCTTTTTTTTTGTTGTTGTGTTCACCTCCTGATGATGATGATGATGCGTAAATCGACTTAATGCGTTCGACAGCACTGCCGTTGTGTTGGCCCCCGTTGGCAGAAAGAAGCCCACGCGTTAACTTCTTCACCAAAAAAAAAATTAAAAAATGAGGACGATGCGTTATACCAATTGGACTAGATTCTTAGCTCGTCCAAACCACGACATATACACATCCACAGATAGTGAAGGGGTGGGAGAGGGTGGAGGGGGGTGAATAAGAGGGAATGCCAAACTAAAACAATTTAAAAATTTTGTTTATTTTCTTCAGTTTTTCTTTATTATTTTGAAAACATTATTTTAACCTTGGAACACTCTCAACCTCAACATGGGGGAGAAAAACTATGAGCAAAGAATAAAAAAAAAAGAAAAAAAAATTAACAAGGAGACGCACTATTCTTTTAGGTATAAATAGTGCCCTCTGAGTTTTGTATTCACCAATAACCTAGTTCCTGAGATTGATTCTCTCAAAACGCACAAGTGATGTATATCAGAGAGTGTGTGCCTGCGACGGCGGTGACAAGGCAGCTTTATATAGCTTAAATATTATTTTTTTTTTTACAAAAAATACACATTTTTATCTATTATTAAATCTATAATAATAATGCTTACGTGCGCTTTGGAACGGATAAATACGCTGTCAACAAAAAATTAAAAATGGTCTTGACTGGGTTTTTTTGAGATGTTTACATCGGGATTACGATATGGGGAAGAAAGGAGCGTTTATTTTGTTGTCTGGTATGTATAGACGAGAAAAAAAAAACACACTGATGATTATTTGTGTAGAGAAAAAATAATAACAAAATTATTATTTTGGAGAATTTGCGTCTTTAAATAGGTAGATACACCCGGCATTTATCACTTCATTGGAATTCAATTTTATCTTCAAAACTATTTTTTGTGTGTCCTTTAATTGATTGATTTATTATTTACTCTGAATTATAGCTTTGAATTCTTGTTGATATTAAATTTGTTTTTTTATCAGTTTTGAACAAGAGTTATGAAGTTCAAATCGCTAAAAAAATTAGGGTCATGCTATTTTATTTCCTATAATTCCACGGATTTTTGTTTCCTGCACAAAATGGTGTTTTAACATTCATTTACTTATTAATAGTTTCCTTCCGTAGCAACTATATAACAACCCTGTTCATAAAACAACTGTAATATATCTATTTCCTCAGTTGAGGGATATAACACCCTACAACCAGTCTTGTCCAATAGCCATCCAACATCGGCCCAACACAAAACAACAACCCCCTGTCAATGTATCTAATGTACAAAAACAAAAAAAAAGTGTGGTTTAATTTTGGCCAACACACTTTGGTATTCAGACAGTGTCGTTTCTCTGGTTGACGAGGGTTAAAAATACACCTCTTCTGCCAAACAATTAGATACAAAAAAAAATAAAAATTGAAAATAATCGAGCTTGAACTATCTAAAATTAAATTAAATGTATATCAGCGGGCTAGCAGTGCTTGATGCTGCTATAGCATGCTTTAGTGAACGTAGACGGATTATTCCTGCTTAGATAAAATCTACAAATTTACATTTATAGACGAGTGAATGTCAATAATTTAATTTTACTATTTTTTTTTTTTTTTTTTTTTTTTTGGTTGGATGAAACTTATTTTTTATTCGCTTCTTGAAAGGCCGATGATATAACTTAACATGTACCATGTGGCGGCTATCTTTCAACGCTGTCAATATTTTTTTGCTAAATAGTTTCAGATATACAGATACATTGGGTGCATCTAGAAGATGAGATTTTGTATCTTTCTTATGCAAGTTTTTTTTTTGTAGATAGATAGCATCATCATCATCATGATCATCATTGCTGTTGGCGCATTTTCGCATGCAGTTTGATTTGTTTATGATGAAATAAAATCAAACGCGTGGGATAGATTAAAAACATCACACACCTATAATATTGAGTGTGTCCTTGGAATAGGATAAAACTTCTGGCAACTATATTAACATAGATATGCACGAAATGCCCACAAAATGTGTTTATTATAGGTGTTAGAGCAAATAAAAAAGACTTCAGCTGCCAATATTTGTACATAATTGAATTATTTCATCGCGTTTATTGTGTTGATTCTAGTAAACTAGTGAAATGATAGAGATAAAGATCAATGAAAAATAGGTCAGGTTTGATGGTAAAACTTAATAAATCCATACAAGATTAAAACCTTAACAACCTTATTAATAAAAATGTGCACTCAATAATTAACCTACTTTGGTGGTTTATAATTAATTGGAATTTTAAGTTCTTGATAAGATATGACACTAAACTAACTAACTTAAGATAATTAATTTTTAACTGGCGTTTATTAATACGGGTGTTAATTTATAAAAATAATAATCTTAACTAAATGGGGCATATTCATATATGTTGTTAAGGTTTTTGCTAGACAAAACTAGAGCTTACCTCATGAAGTTTCAATATGATAAACTCCAGATTTGCCTAGCAACAGTTTAAACAACATCCATGAAATGCCTCAAAGTCTTTAAGTGTTTTTTAATAGCGACCTGGACTAAATTCTTCAATAAACAAATTCTAGGAAACGCGATGGATTGCGCTCTCAATGTCTGATTTGTATTTTTCTTTTCTCACGAGCGAGCCTGGAAGTGAAATATATGTATCTTGGAGGGAATTAACATTTGAATGGAAAAACTGAAGTAATCAATTCTGATTTCAGGAATTATCCTAATCGAGGTCGAGGTTCAAATTGAGACAAATCACTTTCAATGCGATCCGCCACGCTTTTTGAAATATGCGTACAGCTTCCTTATACTCACTCTTTGATATTGGTTACAAGTTATTTTCAATGATGATGCTTACCTGAAAATAAAAAAAAAAGTTTGTGGTTAGTATATAAAGAAAACTTAGAGATACACATATTTTAATTAAGTACAAACTACAAACGCAGTAGGGGGTTCAAGCTTGAAATTTTGAATATATTCGGATTGGCGTCAGAAGTTTTTTTTTTAATAATCTCAAAACTAAAAGAAATTTGGGAGAAATTCCCTTGGTCAGTCATAATGTGAAAAAGAATCAACAAGAATTGCAAACGAATTTCGATATTTGCAAGTAGAATTTTTAAAAGCAGATAATTGTTGCTAACAACAATAATGAGTACACCCAATTTAGAAGTTATTTTCTACCCAAAAATTTCGATAGATACTGGACAGTAACTGTTCATCTAAAACAGATGTCAAAAATATTTGAAAGTAAAAGTTCTTACAAAAATATTTTTACCTTCAAGGTCAAACAAAAAATATTGCTCTACATTCAATAGGAGCCGAGAAAAAAGCATTTAGGTCTTTCAACGCTTTTTTCAAAATGGCGGACAACGCATAGGTATACTTTTTTTGTTCAAATTTTGTGAATTTTAAATTCCATCTTCAAGTCTTTACCAAATTAAAAAAAATCGACGCAGTATTTTTTGTAAACACATATAAAATATTTGACTGGAGTATAAGTACTTAACAAATTATATACGTTATAATGAATGTGTTAAGTACTTTATAAAGCATCAATGTATCAACTCATCAAACCCATAAGACCATGTAGCAAAATGTCAAAAAAAATTGTTAAGGTAAACTTTAGCATTGCTTTTGGTTGGTACATGTCAGCTTTATACGAAAACACCAAAAATTCTTCATGACCAGTGTTGCCGATTCAAAAATAAAATTATCATGATTTTAACAAACAAAAATCACGAGATTATTTTTGACCAAAGCCCTTAAGCTAATTTAACGAGTCAAAATAAGTCAATAATAAGTCAAAATAATGAGTATGAGGGTGTACAGTAGGGTGTATCATATATTTCAAGTCTGGATTTTCACATCTAATACCTAAAATTAAATTCTGCATTTGAATTTTTCATTTAAGTTTTTGGCTTTGGCTCGCTAAATGAGCTTGAAAAGTACACCAAAAAAGTTAGTTTGCTATATTCGAGAAATTAAAAATCATAGAAAATTGTTCTGTGTACTTTTTGAAAATACTGACAAAATTCAACTTGGGATTTCGCCGTGAGAAGCAAAAAGATTTCAAGAATTCTTAATGAATTTGAAATAAGTGGAAATAGTACTTTCAGATTCCAAAAGGTTTTTTTTTTTTTTTGAAACAAAAAGTTAATTCGTGATGTAGCATACCCTCAAATATGGCGAAAAACGTTTTTTAATGCTCTTTTAGATATGGATAGTTCGAAAAAGCTTCTTAAAAACAAAATGTGAGTATCATTTTCTTTTTCAGTGACATAAATTTAGTCTATAAAATTTTTTGTAGGTGCCTTTGATAAGTCAAACTTTATTTTAAAAAAATGTATTAATATTTGTCGCACTTCAAAAAAAACTGTATAAAAATATAATTTTGAGCGATTATTTTTGTTTTAAATTTGTTTTATATTAAATTTGTTACTGTTTAATTCTTTGTACACTTTATGTAAAATAATTTAAATTATTTAATTCAGCTCAGATTAACTCTAAGGAACTAAAAACACAGTTTTCGAAAATAGACTTAGTTTTTTAGCGAGCCAAAGAACCATTAAATTTCAAACTTTTTTCACATATTCTTATTTCTACTTTTTGCAGGCATTAGATTATAAATATGAACTGTTTTTTTATGCCATACGAAAGTGACACACGCTAGGAGTAGTAGGCTGTGACATTAAATACAAAAAAACTGACAGTTTTTTTTCTCAGCCTTTTGTAAGGGGCTTAAAAACTTTTTTGTAAATTGTTTGCTTTAGTCTCCAAGAAAAGGTATTATGACGCTTAGGTAATAACAGCATAATTTTCAAGTCTAAAAATAAATTAAAGTAAATACAGAAACTAGCAAATTCGCTTTATTAGCCACCCTACCAAGGGCTGAAAAAAAACTAATTTTTGTATTTGATGCCGTGGTGCAGATTTATTTAAGACTCATAATAAAATTTTCGTGCGTTTATTCGCACACTGGCATCTTTAGTGCCAAAACAATTGTTAACTCTTAAATTTGTTCAACTTTTTAAAAACTGAGACATGGCTAGAATATATTTCAGCTTAAGCAGGTTTCTGTTATCTAGCTAAAGAAAATGTTCGGTATTTTTTTGATTTAATCTATTTTTAAAGTTTAACTATTTATGGTGAAACCCTTTATAGTGTGAAGAAATTAAAAAATTTAAGCGAGTTAAAAAAAAACTTTTGCCCTCTCGGTAATGAAATAAGTTAAAAACAAAATTATGAGATTTTCAATGGATTTATAATTTCATGATTTGAAGGTTAAAAATCATAAGAATCATGATAAATCAGAAATTCGGCAAACACTGTTCCAAACTGTTGGGTTTTGCTTCAGAATTTTACTCGCAAGTTTGTATTTTCGAGCATTTATCCTTTTGTAAGTCGAAAATAAAAATATAGAGAGAACTTAACTCAAATGTTATCTCAAATTTTAATAACTAACATAATATATCATATGCCCAATAAAAAAAAAATATTGGCATTTTTACACGGGCTCAGAAGTGAGAATATTTCGTTGTTTTTCAATTGTGAACTTCGGAGTGTGCCCCATGAGTCCAGTCAAAATAGACACTTGAACAAGCCAAAATTCCGATACGACTGAAAATTGGTAGACATTCCTTTTGGCATAAAAAATCAACTGCGAAAAATCTCCCTCAATCCCATTCTAGCATAAAAAGTTATTCAAGGCTAAGAGTCGAAAAAGTTGAGCTTTGGCCCGTTATTTTTTAAACGGTGAATGCCATCGAAAAATAATATTAGTCAGTTTTATATATCATTCAATTTTCTCCAAAAAAATATTGAAACACTTTTTTTCATAAGACTTTTTGTTTAGGAAACATATCTATTCCAAAAAAAGGTAAATTGACGAAAATATCAGTTTTTCTGGGAAAAACTTGTAACGATAAATGTTATCGGAAATGTTTCAAGTAGAATTTTATAGATTTGTTTTTACACAACAACATTAAAATTTGTGTCCTAAAATTTACCGTTAAAAAGATGTAATTATTTTAAGAATTGGGTCAAAATTGGTTTTTACTCGTAAATAATTAAAAAGTTTGGAAAGTTTTTTCCGTACGAGTAGTGAGTTACAAGATATTGCGATTTCAGAATGGCCAAATATAAAAAATATCCAAGTGCTTATTCCAAAGTATGAAGATTATTTGATACTCTACAAAAAAAAGTAAATTTTGTTTTCTAAAATCAACAATTCAAAAGGTATAGTAAATGTTCAAAAAAATGTATGCTCAGATACCTAATAAGGTAATAAAATTTTGTCCCATAAAAGAGGTTGGTCAAAAGTTATAGCGATTGTAAAAGGGTCAAATGTCAGAAACGGTAAAATTTTTTCAAAAAGTAATTTATGCGAAGTTTGTAGATTATGTCACACTTATCTTTATAGACCGATTAGAAGAAACCATGATATTAGCTTTTCAAGGGTCAAGGGTCAGTGAAGGCTGTAGGATCAAAGTAGTGTCCGTATCGTGTCCGTTTTTTATTTTCTCATATAAGACCGCTTATAAATGTTAAGAGGTGGCTTGTGCCAATACGACTTTGAAGAATAATATTACAGTGGAGGTCCAGTATAACGAATGATATAATGTCCAAGGTCCATTCGTTGTATCGAGATTTCGTTATATTGAATACTTTTTTTCTAGAAAGAAGTAGCTTTTGCTTATTTTTCAACACTTTATCTTATAGCATTTTCTAATACAACCCAGTTTTATCCTCAATTCCGTGACAAAAATAAAAAAAATTAACACTTTCATACTTCAAATAAGCAAATATGAGAGGCTAAATTAAGCAAACTAAGACAAAATTCATATTATAAGGATACAAGGATTCAAATCAAGAGTCGCTTTACACAAATTTCTCTTCTTAATTCGTGCCCGTAACAAAAAATTAAATATTCTTTAAAATTTTCAGCTCAATTCTGTGAAATTCGTAATTTGTTCGTTATATAGAATACCTAATGGGCTTCCAAAAAGTGTTCGTAATATCGATCATTCGTTATATCGGCATTCGTTATACTGGACCACCACTGTATTTTCAAAATTTTGAAATTTTTTATCAGCTCATTTTACCCTCTTATGTTGTATGAAATTTGTTGCCCTTCCTCAAAAAAAAAACTTATACAGAAATATAGCCCAACATTTTTCCTTCGATGACCATGAAGATTCGACAGCTCTACCACTATCAAATCAGTCGATTTGAAGGCTTTCTGTGTGAAACTGGGTTTTTCTCATTTCATACTCGTCAATTGGCAATGAACAACTATAACCATTGCTGTGGAGCTACGCAGCAAATTTGAAAATAAGCGTTTTGGTTGAAACTTCTGCCAATAGATAAATTGGTTTCAAAGATACATTTTATTTCTAAGCAAGCAGTCAACATTTTTTTTTAATTAATTTGTGCAAATAGCCTTAATTTTTCATATACATACCTATAACCAGGAATTCAATTAAAGAGACCAAAATAGAAAGGGTACATTATTTGCGTTGAATTAATTTAGTTTTCAAATTGAATACAAAAAAAAAACAACCCTGGAAAGCTGTCATTCGACTATAAATTCTTTCACACCCTTAAAACCTATTTACTGTTAAACGAATCCCAATTGAACTTTACCGCACACAAATAATAAATTAAAGTTCTCTATTGGGGCAAATTCCTCAATACCTCATAATATTCCAAAAAAAAGGGTGTGTGTGTGTGTTGTGTGTTTCCGGGCAAAGTTCAGAGTTTTACCAAATGCAGTGAACCATTATGACACAATTTCTATATATATATATGAATATTTACATAAAGTAATCTCGTTAATGGTGAAAATTTTTCAATTCTTCTTCACGCCAGATATTCCACACTCTAATGGAGACTTTTCTTTTTTTTTTATTTTCTTGTCCAACCACAATATTAATGTCTTCTTGTGTTTGTTGGATTGTTCAAGGATTACTTGTAATTGCTGATTTTATTTTTTTTATGGAGATTTTTTTTTTCATTCTGTTAGAGTACATTTTTTTTTTTATAATATATCGGTTTTCCTTATTAAGAGTACCAATATAATCGTATTTCATTTAAGTGTTTGGTTTTCAAATGAAAAAAAAAATTAAAAAAAAGTGTGTAATTAATTTAATCGGTTTTCAATCGAGACTTTTGTCACGTAGAAACATAATTTTTATTTATTAAACGATTTGACAAGTTTCTAAGATAAGAAGCTTTATGGCTTTGGGTGAGGCTGCAAGAGGTTTATGAACTTCTTTTAGGAGAAGGTTTGGCCGCCTGTTAGGTTTGCACACCTCTTTTGATTGATTTTTGCAATTAAAAAAAGGATTGGTTGAAGTAAGTGGATAAGGGGATTTATGTCCCCGTAGCTTTGCTTGTGAAGTGTTGATATTAATATTCTAAACTAAAGCTTATTTCCTCAAGTGAACTATGAATATTTTATTTCAACATATAATTCACCACATTCGCCCAAAGAAAATCTTAACTACCTTCGAAAAGAAGGAGGATAAACTCTAGGAAATTCTAATTCATTTTTATTTTAATCACGTCATACACATAGGCACCCAGAGGCTCTGGAAAATACCACACCACCAAAATATTTCGATTTTGTTTACTACGGACTTTTGTACAATTCTCGTCCTTTTTTGTCGGATTCAATGAAGAAATGTCGGATTCAGATAGATCTACCCTCCCTTTTCGGATTAAATCCTTGACAAGCAGAGCATAGTGGACTTTAATGTACTTATCAGTTGTGAAAGTAATTTAGCCATCTAGAGTTCGAAAAGTCAAAACGCATCTTTTGAAAAACATTTCTACAAAGATACACACCTAAAGGATTTTTCAATTAGGACGGGTCGATATTGACAGTCTGCGGTGGACATGTTTTTTTTAGTGGCGTTCGTCAAATCTGTTGTTATGTGTTTTTCAATTTCTGATGCAAAATTACAATGGCATGTTACAGAATTGAGCAACACGAGCAAATGATAAAACTTTTCTATCAAAATGGATGTTTCCTTGTGGCAATGATGCACACTAATTTGACGGATTTCCAGTCGACTATTCAACTTTTGGCAGTCAAATTCAAGTGTACCGTTTCAGTGAACGTTGTCAAAGAAATTTATCCGTCAAAAATATCATCAATATCTATGAGAGTGTTCAGGAGAACCCGAAACAGTCAATTCAGCAAACTGAGCCGGAAACCCCTACCGATAGATGACAAGTAATTTCTTTTGGCCAAATTGGAGGATGTGGATGTGAATGACATGTAGATCCTACGATCTATAAAAAAAATGCCACCAAGGATATTCTACATGAGCGACTTGAGGGCTTCTTGAAAACATTTCCCAATGTAATAACGCCCAAAACCAAAAACGATATAACTCTCCAAATCGGGGTCTTTTTTACATTTTAAATAAGTTGTCAGGTTCAAAGATGAAATAAATTCTTAAAAACACATGAAATAAGTTCCCACACAAAAACCAAATAAGTCTCCAAAATGTTCTTATGACTCTATTTATCTAGCGCAACATATACATATGCATGCCTCGAGTCAAAAAATAACCTCGTCGGGGAAAGGACCCCCGACGATGAAGTTCACAGCGAGATTGTCTTAGTACTATATTCCATGTAAATTATTTAAAGCTGCCTAAGGAAACCTTGTGGCAAAACTTTAGAGGTTCCATCCATTAAATAACGTCTGTTTGTCATTGAAATATTTGTTTATCATTCAATTAAATCGTTCATTGTGAGTAGAAGCCAAAATTTGCTGCAAAATAGAAGAATTAAAAAGTCTCCAAATTTGGAGACTTTTATTATTGTTGAATTTAGGGACTTATTTCCACTATGAAATAACTCTCCAATTTAAAAATGAAAAAAGTCTCCAAAGATCCATGGTATAAATCCTCAATTTTTGGGAGTTTTTTCATATAAAAACTTCGGGGGGGTAATTTTATTTTAAGTTTTGGGGATATTTCTTTGGGGGGTTAGTTCACGGAGCCAATTTGAAGAAAGGTTTATCTCCCGCGGATGTAATGTGAATTGGCCCCCAATATTGAACGATTTGACCCTGTTAGACTTTTTTTGGGGGGGAGGGAAGGGGGGTCTGAAACCACAGGTCTATGCCAATGAGAAGTAATGGTTGCAAAGTCAACATAATCAAGGCCATCGCTTAAATTCAATCGGATATATGCGGAAAGAGTAATTGAATACTGGACCTTCCTGATCCGAGCCTTCGTTTGAAGACACGGCAGACGTTTGAAAGATGTCATATTCATACATTATGGCATGCATGGGCCTTTCAAATAAAAAGAGAATCTCATACACAGCTTGTTGAGTTCCTTTTCAGCATCAACCCGCTCTTATTGAAAGCCCCTTTAGCTTCTAATGAGGGGTTTTGAATCAGAACTTTTTAAAATTGGGTCAATTTTAGAAGTCGTCAAATTTGTGTTCTTCCAAAACTCTTACTAACCTTAATAAGTGGCACTCAAGTCTCTTATATTGGTCACTTAAGTTCAACCTCACACTGATAAACTTGGTCTTTAGCTCTTAATGTCTAAGGTACTTCAAAGAATTCCAATATACTCGTAAGAATTTTCGCTCAGTCACAATTGTGAAGGTTAGCTCATCAAAATTACTCGAATTGCTATTTAACATATAATTTGAATAAAATTAGTCAAATCATAAGTACATTACTTATCACAAAATACTTACCAAACATTTCTCGCTTTCATGTAAAAGCTCAATCAAAACAATCTTTCTCTGAGTCATTCGATTCACATTCACGAGTTTTTTGATATATTCATAATGCCGTTGCCGACCTCTGAGTCGTATATTACACGAAGTAATTTATCAAAGTTCAATGTTATACTCGTTTTCATATACGATATACAAACAAAATATACAATTTCAAAATTAAATAAGAAAAAAAAAATCAATCTCACGCCATCAATAACTCACGAATCGATTATAAAATGTTATAGTAAAAAAAAAATACAAGAATATTAATGAAAACTCCGTGTTTTTTGCTTGGCGAATGCGAAGGAAGAAAAAAAAACTTGTTTATCCAACAGCTGTGCTTTGGTATGACGTAATGTAAACAACACTAAGCTCTCTTGTATTTTTGTTTCATTCCCCTCCTCTCGATGAAACCCTTAGTCACAACAGGAACGTCTAAATTATATTCGAAACACAACAATAACAAAAATACAAAATTTTTAAATTGAAATCAATCTCTCTATCGAATATGAACACACCGAGTCGAGATAAATGTGTTTATACACAATTTTATCTTTTTGTTTTTAAATTTTTTGTTAAATTTGTTGCAAGAAATTAATTAAACAAATTAACCATCCATTCGAAAGTTTCTGTTTCAAAAATGTGCATAAGCATAATTTCGCGGAATTATTGGAAAATTCACAAAATTATTTTATTGGGAGATTCCTTTGAACAAACAACGTTATTTTTTGCTTTTGGTAATTTTAATAGAAATTTCAATCAAATCGTTGGATCACACACACACGGACACACATATCATGTCAATCTATAGATTTTATAGAGTGAAGGTAAACAAAAAATCTGCACCACCCAGCAGCGCCGGCGATAATAATCAATTTTAGGAGAAGCAACAACAAAACAAACGAAAAAACACAAGCAGATACATCAAATTGGAGATTTATACGCACATTTTGGTCGGAATAACTTTTTCATTGAATAAACTGCAAGGTAAATGGAACACCATCTCGTCAGATGGACAGATACAGGTTAAGCAAGTAGAACAAAACTGCACACCACACATTGTGGTGCGGTTCAGCGGATGGTGGTTAAAGGGGAGGGGGGTAAGATACGCCACACCGATTTTAGCAAAAGAAGAAGCAAATAAAAGGAAACTCGTTTTTGCACCAATTCGATGTCAATAGATACATTTGTATCTTTTACACAAAATTTTACCGGCAATTAATCGGTGACGGCCGTTATAACTAGTTTTTTTTTTTTTTTTTTTTCTTTCACGCTGACGACCATTCAAACACCGTTTATGTTTGAATTTTATTTCTTTTAATAACAACCGTTTTGTCAAAACCGTAAAAACATTCTGCGCATCTTGAAAATTATTCGATTTAATCGGAAATTGCTATAGATACTTCTTAGGAAATTCCCCTTTCGTATATAGTTTGACGAAATACGAACTTATAGATATCTTTTTATTATCTTATCGATAAATTAGAAACTTGCACAAAAAAAAAATACAACAACTCTTAATCACAAAAAATGACTGCGATTTGGTGAACAAGCTCAACAGTTGTGTTGTGACTATGAAATATGGGATTGATTTTTTCGTTACACCAAAGAACGAGTATAAGGAGTTTGGTTTGGTTGTGGTGTGTGTCATTGCTATGGAAAGACGTTTATAAAGTGAATTTTCTTCTTCTTCGTCTGCTTGCTTTGCTTGACCATACTTTTTTTCTTTTTTTTTGGTTTGTTTTGTTTTCGTTTTTTTTTCGTATTTCATGTTTATATTATTTATTTTATCATTTTTCTTTTAATACCCGTATTGCCGGCGCGGCAGTAGTTACAAGCAAAGTCGTAGCTAGATTTTGGTAAAAGGGGCATTTGTAAGGGGCGCAACTTATCATGTGGTGCAAAAATGATTAAAACAAAAGCTGAGATATTGGTAGAAACTCAGGTTACTAAGGTTGTTGAAGGTCATCTGAAAGATTGGAAAATATAATAATTGGAAATATAATAATAAATGCAACTTACAAACCGGTATCAATTGAAACTAATTTGAAATCGGTTTGCAACTGATTAATTTAATAAGTGTGTTTTGGAGAGTTTCACACTATGCTTAATCTCAACGTGCCGAGGCTGTTAAGAGGTACATTGGGGTTATTTTAAACTTAAAACCTAGTAGATACAAAAATAATACTTTATAATGTAAAATTTAGTTTAAAAAATCGGTAGCAAAAAAATTAATGGCTGTTATCTTCAAGAGGCATCGAAATTGTAATAGAATGAAAATTCGATAATTAAATTCTCTAAAACAACTCTGTTAATAGTTTAAGGAGAACAAAAAAAGAATGCTTACTCTTAATACTAAATAAACTATGAAGGTCTGATAAAAAAAAATTAAAAGCATTTGAGCGGATTTAATAAAAATTCAAATTGTATATAAAATAAGTTTTAAAACATTTTTAAAGAAAAATTTTAGTATGCGAATCTTAAGCGCATATAAAAATAAAATTTCAAAAAGAAAAAAATGTGATCAAAATCGTAGGATTTGTCTATGGGAAAAAAATGGTTCTTGAAAAAATTATTTTTTTTATTATTTTTTCATTTTAAAACATTTTTAATTCTTAATTTTGGTATACAAATCTTATATATTTATTAATATGCATGTAAAAATATAGATTCAAAAACTTTACAACCCTTTTGTGAGATATCGAACTTTCAAAAAAAAAAAAGAATGAAACTTTTTAATTTTTTTTTTTTGAAATTTTGATACGCAATATTTTAAAAGTTATTTGAAATTCGTACATAAACAAAAATAAAAATAATATTTGTATTGAAAAGTACACGATTTTGTTTAATTCTCTTAAGACTGTTCCGGACTGAAATGGTGATTTCATGAAAAAGATTGTGAAGCGTGTTCTTGTGCGATCAAAGCCATTAAGGTGTCTTTGGACAGATAAACTTGTTTTCTAGGACATCATTGGAAAACATTTTTAATTTTTTGCTCTTGTTTTTGGTAAAATCCTCAAAGAAAACGAGAAAATGGTAAAAATGGCTGTTTTTCAAAGCAAATGTAGCTTACACTATAGACTTTTTGCAAAACAATGTTTAGTAACATAAAATTCCATATTTTTATTATTTATTTAATTGGAGAAAAAATTTAATTTTGTACCTAATAAAATTTAGAATAATACAAAATAAAAATGCTTGTAAATTTTTGAAAAACGCATGTTTGGCAGTCAATTTTTTTTATATCTAACGGTATTTTTTTGACAGTTTATTTTGCAGTGGATATAAATTCAATTTATTTTTCACAATTTTCATTAATTATATAATCAAAATTGTATCATCAGATATTGAAATTTTTAATTCTTAAAAGGCACTTTTTGACAAAAAATGTATGTAAATTTGGGACTTAAAATTCGTTACTTTTACAGAATGTTTTTTTTTTAATACGCCTACTAGTGACCAATTAGTAAAAATAAAAAGTTTTATAAAACAAGTGATGAAATTGAAAAAACCGGTCTTACATGCACAAAAAAAAGTGGTTTTGTTCAGTTCGGAACACTCTTAAAATTGTTAAAACTGATTGAAACTTGGTTTCAAGAAAGTCGACCCGTTTTCGAAATTTTTCAAAAAAAAAGTCCAATGCATATTTTTTAAAGACAGGAAATTTTTTTTAAATTTTGGTACACAATACTGAGTATTTATATTTCTTATGCGGGCCTTACACCAGGCAATATTATTGCGCAATACTTGATATTGACTGTGTAAGGGCTGTATTGAGCCATAGTTGTGATATGATTTGTTTTCACGCAATATTTAACGTTTTCAAGAACATTGAAAATCAAAAATATTTGGTTCACAACTTTTTGAAAAATTATTTTCAACTCAAAGAGCATTTACTGAAACAAATTTATTGATTTTTTTCTCAGCAAAATACGATTATGTGAAATTGGTTCTAAAAGCAAATAAAAAACCGTAGAACTGCACTTGCGATATCGATCGCAAGAAATAGAACGCATGAGTTTAAATGAGAATGACTTACATACTATTGAGAAATCGCAACGATAAGAATTCAAAAAATTGATCCATTTTTCTTGCAATGCTATTGTCAAAAGTTAATAAATCAAATTCTGCTCACACTTGCGATTATTTAAAATAGTGCGACTGTAAAATCGTAGTCGCAATTAGAAAAACTCATGCACGCACTTGGAATTGTCAATCGTACGATTATTTAGCCGCAAAAAATGAGACAAATGGTTTTAAGTGTGAATGCACACATATGTAAATTAAAAATCGCAGCAACTAAAAAAAATGAAACCAGATCCATTTTTCGAGTGCATTTTTCTATATCGCAAAGTTTAAAGTTAGGAACGGACTTGCGATTTTCTGTCGCACGATTATTCAGTCGTACAAAATAGAACACATGAATTTAAATGTGAATGAACGCACACGCCACTTAAAAATCTTACTAAGCTGCTATTACGTTTTTTAGTTTGCAACTGTACCTACTTGCGATTTTTTGTCGTTGGTTCTAAGAACAGTGATCAAAATTCAGTGTGATTTCTTACGACTAAATAATCGTTTGACTGAAATCGCAAGTGCTTTCCAGTTTGTTGCTTACCAATTTTTTTACGAGCTTGCGGCGCGTTGCTTTTGGTTGAGACTATATAATCGCACTATAGATAACCGCAAGTGAGTGCATGGCAATAGCTATTTTTAATCGCTACGACAGAAAACACAAGGTCGTTCCCGACTAAAAGTCAACAAGATATGTATTATTAATCTTTAAGATTGCTTTGAATCATTTAGGCTAGGAACGCACTTCCGATTTTCTGTCGCAGCGACTAAAAAAATTGATCGCAGCTAGGTAGAAATTTTTGTTTTTATGTGCGTTTATTCACATTTAAACTCATGTGTTCTATTTTCAGCGACTAAATAATCTTGCGACAGAAAATCGCAAAACTTAGCCTAGGAACGAACTTGCGATTGGTTGGTCGCGAAAAATGGAACACATGAGTTTAAATGTGAATGAACGCACATGACACCAAGAAAGCATACCGGTTTGAGATTAATTTTTTAGTCGCGACGACAGAAAATCGCAAGTGCGGCCCTAGCCTAATGTTGTATTTTTTACGATTCAAGAATTTCGCGACAGGTAATCGCAAGTGAGTTTATTTTCATAATTTCTTGTGTTACCAATTTTTTACTCGCACCGACCGAAGATTGCAAATGTGGTTTTAGCCTAAAAAAATAATTATCAACCCTTTCTGTAGGATACCTATCGAATTTTCAAAAAAAAAATTTTGAATGATAAAAATTGGCAGACTAAATTTGTGTAAAATAAAACGGGAATCGATTTGTTACGACAAAATCTCGATACGTCATTTTTTATTTTTTATTATTAACCATAGTAAAAAAACCTATGATGAAAAAGTAGGAAGTCCAAAAAAAAACTTTAAACATTTTTGGACTGTCACCAGTGCCGTAATAATACATCGATTTTGAAAAATAAAATGGCAATCGAGTTGTCATGAAAAATCCTCGATACGTCATTTTTAATTTTTTTTTATTTACCGTTATAAAAAAAAATTATGATGAAAAAACCTAAGAAGTGTTGAAGAAAAACTTTGAAAATTATGCTACCAGCGCCGTAAAAATGCATCGATTTTGAAAAATAAAACTTCTTTATTACGGTTAGAAAAAAAAAAAATACGTATCCAGATTTTGTCGTAACAAATTATTTTTTTTTTTTTTTTTAATTGAACCATTTTTAGCTGATGGTGACAAAAAATGATATTAAAACTGTCGACAGAGTTCAGGGTCATAAAAAACACGTTCTACTGTTAATAATTGCCCAGTAGATCACACAAATTTTGGCAGATAGACAGAACTTTATGAAAATCGTAGGAGCTGTTTTTGAGAAAAAAAGTTTTACCTAAACGAATTTACAAAATTTGTATGCCAGGTAGGTACCTTAATTTTGATAAAAGTAATTTTCGTTTTTAATATCCTTCAAAACAAATGAATTTAAAAATATGGAGTTTTGACAAAAAACAAATTCCATTTTTTTTTTTAATACGACCTGAGGTCTTTTGAAAATCTCTTCAAATAGTTGCAATACCAAAGTAAAGGCTTTGAAAAAGGAAAAACTCGATATTTTTCTAAAAGTTCGAAAAGTTCAATTCTTATTAAAAGGTCCATAAGACAAAAGCTACGGCTCTGGTTTCATATTTATTTTTATTTTTATTTTGTTTTGTTTCATTTGTTTTTTATTTTTTTTTTGTTTTGTTTTTTTTATTTGCCTTTTTCAAGTTGACACTCGTTTCTTACAGCTGTTTGAGAAAAATGAATAAGAATAGGTAGGTATCTACTTAAGGATGTATTTGTTTTATTTGCAAAAGTAGTTGTTTGTAGTGTTGTTTTGTTTTATTTTATGAAGAAAAACTGACAAACACAGAGATTACAAAAAACTTCTATGGGTATAATAATAATTATAAGTTTGAGTGGACACATTAAAGAAAAAAATAATAAAAACAAAATAAAAACGTCAATAAAAAGATTAATAGGCAGAATATACATAAATAAACGTAAATCATCAGTACGAACAAGTGTGTTAGTTCAAGTTCTGCTTGCTAGTGATAATGACCGCCGCTGCTAATAATGGTCATAACGAGGAGGAGCAAGTTTTATCTTTTAATTTCACCCAGTTTTGAAAATAAAATATGGGAACTTGTTGTCGTGTGAAAGTTCATACACTTCAAATCAAGATTATATTTTTTTTTCTTTAATAGGTGCACACTTGTACTCGTATTTTATTTTTTTTTTCTCCCGAATTATGACTAAGAAACTTAGTAGTTGGCATTGAAAAGAATGAACGAAAACTTTCGTTTCAAAAGAAATGCACTTTTTTATAGAGGATTATTGACACATTATGAGGTTCAAATTGGGGACCATCAAGGCTGAATCATGACATCGATACTTTTATTCGGTTTATTGCATAATATGTAATTTTAGAAAATTAGCTTTTAAAGAAAATAGAGACTTTTTACTATTTTGGCCTTGAGGAATAAATAGCCATTCTGGTTGTAACCATTTGTTGCCTGAATTATTCACCCTGATTACAGAATCCGATGAATGAGCTGCAGAGTGAGTCGGACCTAATTTTGACATTTGGCTCAAAGTAAATATGTCGAAATAGTCTGATTCCCTCCACAGCTCATTATTTATTTCTTAGAATAACAGTTGATAAAATGGTTTTACGTTAAAACTCCTGAGGCCCGAGAGAGAAATGTTTGATGAGGTGGTTTCAAGCTGAAACAAAGGGTTTGTAGCTTATTATCAAATTTATTTCTTACTGTGCACCTTAATTTTTGTCTACACCCTTCGGGCTGGCTTAAATAATTCAAATACATATTTTTATTTAAGATTATCCTTTTCTTGGAATCATTTTCATTTTAATTTATTTTATTTGGGAATTGTATCACTCCATTTCGTTATTACCAGGTTTTAGTTTGGATCTTGGTAAATATATGCCAAAACTTCAAAGAAAAACCCCTAGAGAGGGGACCCGAGTTTAGCATATTTATATGGTTGGGGACTATAGCCTTTTTCGTCACCTTTTCCTCATCGTTATTACATATTAGATGAAAGTCTATAAAATCACATTTTTTAACTTGTTTTTTTTTTTTTGTTAAGGGATACTTAAGCTCCATATGGAAGTCCATCTTTTCCACAGAGTATAACCTATAAATTTGATCACAGTGTAGTTATTATTTTAATAAAAATGTAATTTTCTTGGTAAACTAAAAGAATTGAATGATATCTTCCCAAAAAAAAAAAAAAAATTTAAGGTTGATAGTCGCTGTGAAGTATTAAAATGTATGGTATAAGGTAAATAAAGTGGTTTGCAAGGATCCTTTTAAAATATTCCTCAAGTGATACAGAGAGATAGAGGATTTACAATGGAGCCACAAGGTAATGTACAAAAAAAGTACATAATACTTGAGTGAAACGTGAGCAAACTCTAGGATGTTATTGTTGTTGTTATTGTGTTGTTCAAAAAAAAAGCGCTTAGGTAGGTATCCTCTGGATCGATAAAAGTAACTAAGACTTGTGTGTGCAAATTAAATATAATATTAAGGAAGGTACCTACAGTTAACAAAAAAAAAAAGTAAAGAATGCATTGAATACTGAATATCCATTAGAGGTCTATTATACGGTTGTATATATGGATGGATTCAATTGAAGATTTAAATTGAGTTTTGTTGTCTTTGAATTTTTTGAGCAAACAATAGATGCTTTTTCGGATTTGTGTTGTTGTTGTAGTTGTTATTTTTTGTATTAAGAGATGCTAAAAAGTAAAAGGAATTCCATGGAGTGGAAATAGCAATAACCTTATGGAGAGAATGTGAATGCAATATTATATGTAAGTATATTTTAAGAACCAAATACAAATTATAATCTCGAAGATTTGAAAGATTGAAAAAGAATTTCGAAGACAAATTTTCATACTTCAGAGAGACTATATAAATTTATTCGAAAAAAAAATTACTTCGAAAATAATATAACCGCATGCCTTTAGATTTGAATATTTCAAAATCATAACGTACTAGAGCAATTCTGAGGCCATATTCAAATTCAGCGCATCAAAGAGCACCAGAAAAGTATATTTTGTTTATGTTTTAGGCTAAATTCAAATTTTGTCAAGAAGTGTAGTTAAAGTTAGTGTTTTTGAGTAGATTTTCGGAAACATTTAAAATACTTCAATTTTCAACTAGCGCTTGAGTCCAAATGAATTGTCATAGAAAAAAACCTTAAAGGGAGATTTGTTGGAAATTTATGAATAATTGATAGTTTTCGAGCCATAATTAAAGAACTCCCAAAAAAATGCATTTTTACATTATTTTTGCGTTTTTTTCCATGTTGCGTCCACGAAATTTTAGTTGCAAACCACAGATTCGGATTCAGTACCCCCGACAATATTAATCAGGGAAAAAATTAAACTACCCCAAAATGTGCATGGAAAAAACACAATATGTATGACGCAAGGCAACAATCAAAAATCACGTTTGGAAACCAAAAATAAAACTAAAAACATGTATATAAAGTTAGCAGGACACTTTTGGAAATTCATGTTAAAAACTATCCTATCATTAGTTGCTACTTAATTGCGAATTAGTTACGCAAAAAAAAAATTAATTGCTTTTTTGGTTTGCGAGAAAATGGGTGTCCTGCCAACTTCATATGAACTTAGCAGGACAACTTTCTCAAAAATGTGTATAAACGATTAAAAAAAAAAAATGATTTTGAGAACTAATTAATTGCGAATTAGTTACGCAAAAAAAAAAATTATAGCATTTTTGGTTTGCGAAAATATGAGTGTCCTGCTAACTTCATATGAACTTAGCAGGACAACTTTCTCAAAAATAAAGATAATTGAGCTGAGAAAATTTGATTATTGAGAGCTAATTAATTGCGAATTAGTTACGTAAAAAAAAAAAATAATTTTTTGTTCGTTTGTGAAAAATAGGCGTATTGCGAACTTCACGTGAACTTAGCAGGACAACTTTCCCAAAAATGAAGATTAATGATTTGAAGAAAGTTGGTTTTTGAGAACTAATTAATTGCGAATTAGTTACGCAAAAAAAAATTTAATTGCATTTTTGGTTTGCGAAAAAATGGGTGTCCTGCTAACTTCATATGAACTTAGCAGGACATTTTTTTCAAAAATAAAGATAATCGAGCTGAAAAAATTTGACACTTGAGAACTAATTAATTGCGAATTAGTTACGCAAACAAAAATTTAATTGCATTTTTGGTTTGCGAGAAAATGGGTGTCCTGCCAACTTCATATGAACTTAGCAGGACATTTTTTCAAAAATAAAGATAATCGAGATGAAAAAATTTGACAATTGAGAACTAATTAATTGCGAATTAGTTACGCAAAAAAAAATTTAATTGCATTTTTCCTTTGCGAAAAAATGGGTGTCCTGCTAACTTCATATGAACTTAGCAGGACAATTTTCTCAAAAATAAAGATAATCGAGCTGAAAAAAGTTTATTATTGAGAACTAATTAATTGCGAATTAGTTACGCAAACAAAAATTTTATTGCATTTTTGGTTTGCGAAAAAATGGGTGTCCTGCTAACTTCATATGAACTTAGCAGGACAACTTTCTCAAAAATAAAGATAATCGAGCCAAAAAAAAGTTTTTCATTGAGAACTAATTAATTGCGAATTAGTTACGCAAAAAAAAATTTTATTGCATTTTTGGTTTGCGAAAAAATGGATGTCCTGCTAACTTCATATGAACTTAGCAGGACAACTTTCTCAAAAATAAAGATAATCGAGCTAAGAAAATTAGATTATTGAGTGCTAATTAATTGCGAATTAGTTACGCAAAAAAAAAATTATTGCATTTTTGGTTTGCGAAAAATGGGTGTCCTGTTAACTTCATATGAACTTAGCAGGACACCCATTTTTTCGCAAACCAAAAATGCAATAAAATTTTTGTTTGCGTAACTAATTCGCAATTAATAAGTTCTCAATAATAAACTTTTTTCAGCTCAATTATCTTTATTTTTGAGAAAGTTGTCCTGCTAAGTTCATATGAAGTTAGCAGGACACCCATTTTTCGAAAACCAAAAATGCAATAAAATTTGTTTTTGCGTAACTAATTCGCAATTAATTAGTTCTCAATGATAAACTTTTTTTTGGCTCAATTATCTTTATTTTTGAGAAAGTTGTCCTGCTAAGTTCATATGAAGTTAGCAGGACACCCATTTTTTCGCAAACCAAAAATGCAATTAAATTTTTTTTTGCGTAACTAATTCGCAATTAATTAGTCCTCAATAATAAACTTTTTTCACCTCGATTATCTCTATTTTTGAGAAAGTTGTCCTGCTAAGTTCATATGAAGTTAGCAGGACACCCATTTTTTCCTAAACCAAAAAAGCAATTAATTTTTTTTTTGCGTAACTAATTCGCAATTAATTAGCAGCTAATGATAGGATAGTTTTTAACATGAATTTCCAAAAGTGTCCTGCTAACTTTATATACATACTAAAAACCGCGTTAACAGCGTTAACTTATCAGAGTGTTCTCCATAAGGTGTGACAAAAACGCTAGAGCGTATAGGCTAGGCCCAGACAAGAAACAAATCTTTTGGAAGGAGTCTATTTTTCCCCCATCTAGGCGATTTTTTTTTAAGAAAAAAAGCTTAAAATTAAAATGAACAATGAATTGAACAGCTTTTTAGGCTCTTTTTTAAAGCGAAACATCCATTCCACAATGCTTTTTTTTTAATAAAGTTGTTTTTGTATATGGGTCAATATTTCAAAACATTAATATTTTTCACTCCAAAGTGGACCCTCGCTCAAAAGAACCTATTTTGGTAGACGAACAATTATGTCTCTTGATAACTCTATAATAACCACTTTAAAACAAGGAGTCATAAAATTTGATCAAATCTAACGGTTTTTTAAGTCAGGGAAATGATACTTGTATCAAGGGAATGACAAATATTTATATTTACTCCGTTGATTAGATGGATATTTAATTTTGCGAATGGTTTCAGGAGTGTAAAGAAAAAAGAGAACAAATACTAACATGAGAAATAGCATCCACGACTATGTTGCACGAACCTGCTCTCATGATTCAAGGATCTGGCGAGACTAAACATTTTATAGTAATAATCGTATTTTTGGATGATATTTTGACCGAGAAAATGTGAAAAAATTCAAAACTACTAAAAATACTTCAAATATGTTTAAATGTAATATTATTGATTCTTCTAGAGTTACCAAAACGCAATCAATCATTATAATGAAAACTTGAAAGTCAAGGGAATGACACAAAAAATGATGTTAGGGGAATGACTGCGAAGGGTGTTTTATGAGAATTAAATGGAGGTTATTAGAAAATTATATGTTTTTTATTATTTTTTATGTAGGCCCTTGTAAAAGACACAGACGCGTAAAACTTTTTAATTTTTAGACCACACGGTTTAGTAAAAAACACGCGTTAGAGGAATGACAATTTCGCTTGACGAAAAACAAAATCATTGCCTTAACTTGAAATAAAAAAGACAGCAAAGTTTTTTTGAAACCATTACTACAATTTTCATAAAGAGCAATTCTGTACCGTTAAACAACAAAAAAATCAGTTTTCTATTTTGAGGCTATATATATTTTTTTTAATTTCCATTGGTGGGATAGAAATGATCAATTTATGGGGGACACTTACTTAATAGCTCCTATTTAAAAAAATAAAGCCACTAAAAATCAGTTAACTATTTTTTAGTAAGGATGCATATATTATTAAAAAGACTGCATCATTAGATTTGTTGTATCGTTTTTAGTTTCGTTGCTAAAATTCAGACAGTGTGGTAAGTAGGCCTGGGGACACGTCAGGGGAATGACATTTTGGGTGTTTAATGGAGATAGCGGGCATGGTATTTTTTTTAACTTTATTTTTTCTAGAGCGAATATAAGAACCCGTTTGTTTCAAGCCATCCAATTAACAAACTTATTATAAAATTTTGTACTTCGGTTCAAAAATGAAGGAGACTGAAATATTAATATTTTGAAATATTGACCCATATATTTAAAAAAATAAATAATTTTCAAACTCAAAATTTTGAGAAAAAAAATATTAACTAATTTTTTATAAATTTTTACGTTACAATTTTTGTTTTTGCATTTAAAACTCCAATTAATTCTTAATCAAACACTAAAGGCCGTAAGCTTAATGTCTTTAAAATTAAAAAATTGAATTTAAAAATTGAGGTTTTGGTCAAATTTTACTAAAACTAATTTTAGTTGCTTTTAATTTTCTCAAAAACTTCCCAACATTTTAGCACACCGTTTTTAGTGTGTGATTGAGAAGTTTTATTAAAAACAAAAACTGTGCTTAGTAACGTAAAATTTAAAAAAATACACACTTTGAAATTTTGTTTTATTTTTTTGCTTTAATTTTTTTTTTTTTTTTTCAAAAATCATTGACAAAAACAACTTTATTTAAAAGGGGAATTAGAGAAGGCGTTTTAGGCTTAAAAATAGTAAAAGCGCGTTTTTTAATGTTGCCGTTTTTTACATTTTTTTTGTATGTTAAGTCAATTTTTTTAGAAAATTTCCCCTGTATTAGAAATATGTTAGTGCATTCTCTAATAGCCTATATTGATATTGTACTGTACTACTCTAAATACATATATGTATATACATATCACACACGAGTCATGACGAGAGAAAGACGAGTAGAAGCAAGACCGTCATAGATGAAGGATCTGACTAACTGTGTGATCTACATTTTGCATTGAATAAACTTTATATAAAAGTCTAAGCGTGTTTCATTAAATAACACAAATAGATAAATACTACATGGCGCAGCCGGTACAAAATCAAAGTCGAAGTAAAATTAATTAAAAAAAAAAAAAAAAAAACGAACAGAAAATAAAATTGACTTGAAAGAAGATTAGAGAAACACGTAGAAACAGCAACGATGGACTTTCCAAAACCAGAACACTTGAATCTTGACGGCAATCTGAAGGAAAACTGGAAAAGATTTAAGTCACATTTCGAAATTTATTCGACTGCAACAAAAACTGATGGTGAGGATGAAAAAATACAAGTTGCAAGATTTCTGAGCTGTGCAGGCACAGAAGCTATAGAACTCTTTCATACCTTTGAGCTTAGTAGTGTCGAGCAAAAGAAAATTGAAACAGTTAAAGCTAAGTTTGAGGAATACTGTAATCCGCGAACGAATGTGGTATATGAACGGTACCGATTTTACATGAGAAATCAAAAGGAAGGTGAACCTTTTGACCATTTCTTAAAAGAGATATCAACTTTGGTAGAAAGCTGTAGCTTTGGAGATGAAAAGAAGTCCATGCTGAGGGACAGAATCGTCATCGGAATAGATCATAGCATTCAAGCACAACTTTTGAAAACAAGTGAGTTGACCTTGGAGAAGGCAGTGGACACGTGTCGAGTGGCGGAGATGACAGGAGTTCAAAGTAAAATCATGCAGGGAGAGGCAGTCTCAGGAAGAACAGCATCAGCAGTGGATGCGATTGGAAGAGAAGGGGGAAGTAGAAACAAGGCAGAGTACCATCCTAAAAGTAATAAAAATAGTGTTCCTTCTAATTTCAGATGTAAAGAGAATGCACAACAGTTAGATAAATGGGGCGAGGGAAGAGGACAATTCAACAAGATAAAATGCTCATTTTGTAGCTACACACATTTGAAGGGCAAGTGCCCAGCGTATGGAAAAAAATGTGCCGCGTGTGGAAAATTTAATCATTTTGCATCAATGTGTAGGAAACAAAAACTGGTGAGTGATGTTGCGGTTTTGCAAGAAGGTGATGAATATGATAGTGATGAATTATTTATTGATGCAATTAAATCGTTGAAATCGAAAAACACGTGCTGGACTAAGTGCTTGACAGTAGAAAAGACAGAAGTGATTTTTAAGCTAGACACAGGCTCGCAAGTAAACATTTTACCAAGGAAATTGTTTGAAAAAATAAGGACTCAAAATAGGCTCAAAAACTATCCGGTGAAATTGGAAGCTTACGGTGGTTTTAGGCTAGAGGTAGTTGGAGCGGTAGAATGTGAGGTTAGATCCGAAAACAAAAAATATAATATGCAGTTCGTTGTTGTAGAAAAAGGATGTCAGGCATTGCTAGGATTGGAATCATGTATGGAATTAGGGTTGGTAGCACGTATAGACAGTATAAGTCATAGTATGAAAGAGAAATTTATAAAACTGAATGAAGACGTATTTGAGGGATACGGATTTTTCCCAGACGAATGTCGATTAGAGCTTAAAAAAGATGCACTAACATATTTCTAATACAACAAACTTGCTCATTTGAACTTTGCGCCATCACAGCTGTTAATGAGTAGAAACTTAAGAACTAAGCTCCCAATAGTAAAGAATCAGCTTAAACCTAGAATAATAGAAACGGAAGATCTAGATAAGATGCAGCAAATTAGACTAAATCAGATAAACTACTATAATAGGACAGCTAATAGAAAAGAGTTAGAACTTAATAAAGGAGATAATGTTGTGTACAGAAAAGGAGTAGTGTGGGAGCCAGCTAAAATAGAAGAAAAAAGTATCAGTCCAAGGTCGTATGTGCTACGCACTGAAAACAATAAAATAATAAGAAGAAACTCAGAACATTTGCGTAGATCTTATAATGAACCAAAATTTAGAAATTTAAATGAGGAGGAAGAAAACATGCATAAAGCCATAAACAATAGCAATTATAAAATACAAGACTTAGAACAGCAAGGTGTATCTTCGGAAAACTCAAAACAGGACATTAAAATACCTCAAAATATTCCATCATTGCAAACGCAAAATCACTACCAAACTCGCTATGGAAGAAGCGTCAAAAAACCTAATTTTTTTGGACGATAAAAGTTAAAAAAAAAAAAAAAAAAAAAATGAATTAATGATTGAAATACTTAACATAATTACATAAAACTATAATGTAGTGTTAGTTACAAAATATGCATTTACAAAAATGGAACAGAAAGTATTTGTAATTATGAACAAAATGAATTGCGCGTTTAAAAAAGGGGAGATGTTGTATTCGAAATATGTTAGTGCATTCTCTAATAGCCTATATTGATATTGTACTGTACTACTCTAAATACATATATGTATATACATATCACACACGAGTCATGACGAGTAGAAGCAAGACCGTCATAGATGAAGGATCTGACTAACTGTGTGATCTACATTTTGCATTGAATAAACTTTATATAAAAGTCTAAGCGTGTTTCATTAAATAATACAAATAGATAAATACTACATCCCCTCCCGCCTTAACGAGGGGATATAGAAGCCCACATATGTATACGATTTTTGTTCTTCTCTGGTCCCATTCTATAGACTCTTAGTTTTGTCACACCTTATGCAAAACACCCTGTAACTATCTACATATACATTTTTTAAACAAAATTTAGTTAGAAAATAAAAATAAAGTGGACGACTGGGTCGCAAGAACATGTTCATATACTCAAGAGCTTTAAAAATGAGAAGAACAAATATCATATATTACTGAAGAGAAATAAGTCTTTGGAGCACTTAAAAAAATTATAATTTTTTAGATCTACAATTTTTAAAACATTTTTAAGAAAAAATTTTGGCATGCGAACCTTAATTATTTATTTATGTGCGTTAAGGTGGTCGTTATATGGGTTTTTTTAGTTTTATATTTGGATGGGCTTAAATTTGTTCTAAATGAAGAAAAATAAAATGCACGACTGGATCGCACGTGCTTGCTCTTATGTTCAAGTTGTGTGGGACTTAAGAACTTTAAAAAATATGCAAGAAATTATAGAAAAAGTATAAAAAGCATTTAAATCGTCCTTTTAATTGTATAAACAGTCTGACAAATAACTTAGAGCTCAAAAACAAGTATGCCATTTGATTACTTGAAAAAGTATGAATATATGCAAAAAAAAATTTTTAAATCTATGGAGCCGTTTTCTTAAAAATTAATTTTTTTATATACATATAAAATGTTTGAAACATTTTTCAAAAAAAAAATTTGGTATGCCAATTTTGAGTATATATTAATATACATTTTAAACTGAAATTTCAAAACAATTCATCGACCCGTTTTTGAAATATTGAATTTTCCAAAAAAAAATTGGAATCTTTTTTTAAAAATCCAAAATTTATTTTTTCAAAAATTTTGGTATGCAGTATTATTTATATTATAACAAAGCTTTTGTGCAAAAAAATTTATTGAAATCGGATGAGCGGTTAATGAGAAAACCAAAAATAAAAAAAAAACGTTATATGGCAGGTACGATTAATAAATGTTTTTGGTGATTATTTTTCTTACTTAAAGGTATGTACATCATATCTACAATAATATACTGATTTTTTTTATCAAAATCGTTGGAGCCGTTTTCGAGATGAATAGGCTTTTCCTTAACGGTTGTATGGCAAGTACCGTTATTTTTTGAGCTAGAAAAAAAAATTCAATTTCCCCTCTGGAGAGTTACAAAAAAACCTTAAGTTCAAAATTTTAAGAAAATCGCTTCAGTGGTTTAGGCTGTAGGTTGAGGTACGGACAGACAGACAGACAGACAGAATGAATTTTGCCACCCACTTTTTTCGTATTCTCTATCATCGTAATGTCATGTTTGATTGTTATCTCGAAATTTTTTTTTGCACGAATCCAAAACTTGCCCTATAGTACCTATATCGCAAGTAAAAATCCAATAGGAGGGGGTAATATCTCCCCCCGGCTTGGATGGGAGAGGCAATGTTATGAAATAAATGCATAAAATAGAAGAAATTAGTTAAAAAACAACGGCAACACTAACAGTAAGGTTTTGTAGCTTTTTGGAATGCCAGAAAATCACTTTTATAGTTTATTTTCAAATAAAGTTTTTTGAATAAACAATTTCAGCAAAAACTGTTTCAAACTTAAAATTTAAGAAAAAAAATTTATTTTCTTTAAAATGTTGAGTTTGAAACTATTTTTTGCCAAAACTGTTCATCAAATAAACTTTATTTGAAAACAAGCCGTAAGAATACACTTCTGGCTTTCCAAAAAGTTTCAAAATATTACTGCAAGTGTTGCCGTTGTTTTTTAATTAATTTATTTTTATTTTATGCAATATTTTATATTATACACATATTTTTTTTTGTCTATTTCTCACCTTTGTACTCTGAATTTTTTGAAAAATTTGGAACTTTTTTGAAAATTCAAAAATTTTGATGAGCAATATTATTTTTATCTATCCGAAATTAGATTATAAAAAAATTTGTCTAAGTCCGAGCAGTCGATAATGAAAAACTATAAATACTTGCTGAGTGTAAATTTTTATAATTTTTGGTAGAAGATTGCCACAAAATATTGACATACAAAAAGAGTTTCATCAAAATTGTAGAAAATTCTTTTTTTAGAACAAAAAAAATATTTCCCTTAAAAGTTTTTTAACATTTGTATGGAGGTTACCGTTATATTTTCATAAAAGTATTTTTTTTTCTTAAAGTATTCTTAAGAGTGTTAAAAAATTTTAGGTACCGAGTTTCAAAAAAATCAACGATGTCGTTTTCGAAACTTTTTGTTTTCAAAAAAGAAGATTTGGAATATTTTCAAAAATTTAAAAAATATATTTTTGAAAATTTTGGTGCACAATACTATTTGTATTTTTTTTTAAATCAGTCATATCGTCTTGAAGATAATCGAAAAAATGGTTATTTGGGAGATACCGTTAATAACTAACCAAGTTTTGAAAAATGGTTTTCCACATAGATGTAGACGTTACTTCAAGTAATATATTTCTTTTTTTTTAAGAAAAGTTGTGGAGCCATTATTGAGAAAAATAATATTTTTAAAATTGCTAAAAAATGTACGTATGACGCGTTCCATTATTTTTGAAAAAAAAAAAAAAAATTAAAAACGTGTGGGAGAATGATCAAAAACGCCTTTTACCAAATAAGAAAAAAATTGGTCCAGTCGTATAGGCTCTTGATCAAGGGACAGACAAACAGAATTGTGAGACCAACCTTTTTACGTCTTCCCTATCATCGGAATAACAATAACAAATTTCATCAAAATATTGAGTTAAATTTTGTTTACGAATGCATAACTTGCCATATATTTCTGTGGTGTTTGGTAGAAACATGATAACTCCATTATAAAATGTGCGTCTTTGCGCCCACTTTACATTGAGCTAGAGCCGTAACCAGTTTACCAATTTTCTTCAAATTTGAAATACTTATGGACATAACCTTTGAAAAATTATGACTCAAATTTGAAGAAAATCGGTTCACCCGTTTAGGCTGTATCTCAATTTAAAGTGGCCGTAAGGACGCAAATTTTAAAATGGAGTTATCATGTTTCTACCAAACACCACAGATTTAGTTCCTTAATATCACAAGTTAAAAAATATTTATGTCAAGATTCTCCCTCAAATCGCACAACACACACACGGGCGCATAATAGGCGAAAATATAAAACATCAACATCAGGAGCTAATTAAGTTCCAATTAATTTTCTGAGGGTGTCATTCAACGGAAAATGTTTTTGACCACGAAGCCTGATGACAACACCATATAGAACCAGACCACCAAGCTATCAACCAATATAATTTGTATTTTGGGCCAAAAATAAAGGGCATATCTAGGGTGTCATAAAAACCAATGTAAACTTTTCATCATTAGCAACCAGTAGCGGATTTATCAATTGGCTAAATAGACTAGCTGCTTTAGGCCTTTGAAAAATCCAATGTTTTTTTCTGGGCTACTTGGAAAAATGTTATAAATCAATCTTTCTAGTCGAGAAAGTCAAGGGGCAGCAACCTTGTAATAGAAAATCCGAGCAAGCTGCCAAGGTAGACCTGCGGTCTGAGAGGGAGGGGATATCAGGTACTTGAGGCAATTAACATCTGTTGCCAAATGAATTTTATCTAAAATAGCTCCAGGAGTATCTCTTTTTAAGAAAAAGTGCTTCTCATCAGAAAATTGCAAGTTCCCTCCATTCCTGTTGTTGTAAGTCAATAGATCCTGGTTCTTGACGAGTAGTGACACCACCAAATTTATTTATTTAATTTTGTTAAATGTCTGAAATATTTGGCAGCAAAATGTATGGCTGGCTTTTGTAATTTCCCAATTAGGGCATCAATAAGTCTAGATCCGCTACTGTTTCGAGCTTGTATATTATATCGATGTTGTTTGCTGATGGCCCAAGAACCGATTGCTCGGTTAATTGCTTCTTCAGTGTATTTTTGTTCGATTTTTTTTTTTTGACGGAGTGATTTTATTCCCTGAATCGACGCACGGACAGACGACGACTACGACGACGCGCGATATTTTGTTTATACTGTGGTCATCAATCTGTTTTGCTTTTGGGGTTTAATGTTTGCTTAGTGGCCAACATTTACAACCCCTTTGAAACAAGAATTCAGGGATTTTCAATCAAATGGCGTTGATCGAGGTGTTCGACATACATACCAAAATAGGGGGAAAGGTCTCGCTCTGGCGGACTTTGAAAGTTTGAAAAACAAAAAATTCCTCTGACCGTGCGTCGTCATGGTATAGAGTCCGATGAGATGAAACAAAAACAAAAACAAAAAATAACAACATTAAAATGTGTCCTCAATTAAATTTAATTAATTTTTCTATACGCTCAATAAAAATTCAATTTCAGTATCAGAGTGGAAGAGGGAGATTCCGTTATAATTAAATATTAGCATTTTATGTCCTAGATTCAAAGCATCCCAAAGCAGCTCAAAACATCAACATTGTACAGCGTTTTGCCTGTTGCACACATGTCGATTGGTTACTTTTCTTTTTTCTTTATATTTTTAAGTAGCGGGAGTGTGTTCTGGCGTTAAATGTTGCAACATTTTAGCAAAACTCGATGCTTTTAGAGGAGATTTTCTCACACATTAAAACACACACATACACATAAATAAAGAAAACCAAATTAATTAATAATTTGTTTATATTTCGTTGAGCGTTGCTTGATTTGTTTTTGCTACAAGAAACAAAAATTAAACTTTTTTTTTTGTTGTACCGTAAACATTTTTATTTTTTTTAATTTCAATATTATGAAGCCATGTTTTCATTTTTGCCAATTTAACGGCTAATAAAACATATGTGTTGGCTGACTTTAGGGGCATTTTTTTTTTTGTGTATTGTGCTAAGTCTTGAAGACACACATTGATTTTTGGGTGGATTCTTGTCAAATGTCAATCAATCTTTCTCTGCCTTTCTGTCTATCTTATCTGTCTGGATGAATGGTGGTACTAAAGAGATTGCGGTATCAGGAATATAGGTTTTATGATGATGACAAGGTCATTCACAACAAAACAATATTATGATGGATATGCGGAGGCGCTAGAAGATTGAAAATTAGAACAGCTATCAATTTTTATTATATTTTAATGATAGTTTTTTTGAAACATGTGAATTTTTTCTCACAAATAAAATGATGTGAATGAAAATATTTCATTTCGAAAATTACAATATCTTATTTGAGGTAATTTTATGGACCATTTTTGTTTGAAAAGGTCGAAGTTCGTTAAATAGAAATGTGTCGGTAATTCATGTCTGGATGATGATGATGATGATGATGAGATATAGATTTATTTTGTTGATGTCAAACAGAGATCTATTATAGATGTGGGCTTATTGATAAATGTACTTCTAAGAATTATTTTCTTAAATAAGATTGAGTATCTGCCAAGGTTGCAACGAAACTTTTATAGAAAAAGAAAAAAAAAGTTTGTTACAGCTTATTACTTAAGAGTGGGAAAGTATTTTGTTTTTCTTCGGTTTATCGATGCTTGTGCTAAGGGCTAGGTAAGTTTATTTAAGATTGTATGGCAAAAGTTATTATATCCTTAAATACTACTTTATTTGATTTAAATATTGAAAGTTAATAGAAGAAAATTACAAAAAATTTACTAAATTTACTGCATGAGGATTTTGATAAATGAACTAAAATTGGTTTAAATATAAAAATGCACGACTGCATTGCACAATTTGTCCTTAATGTTCTAAATTTTAAAAATTGTTTATGCAGGGTGATGCACCTTAGGTGTGCTAAAAAGATAGAGGCTGTAGGTCAGGTTGGGACCGTAAAAAAAAACCGTATTGGAGGGGGTGCAATTTAAAAAAAAAAAAAATGACTTAAAACAGAAAATAAAATATTTAAAAAAGACGGTAGCACTTATGTAAGTGTAATACTTTTTTGTAAAGCCAGAAATCCCTAATTATGTTTTTCAATAAATTTTTTGTTATCAAACAGTCTCTGGAAAATAAATTTTCAAGCTTTAAAATTTTGAAAAAAGATATGAAAAAAATTGTTGAAACTATTTTTTTTTTAATTTTACGAGTACGTAATTAAGTACTATTTTATTTTCCAAATTCAATGCTCAATTTTTAGTCAAATGCTGAAAACCATTGATCATTTAGTCGGATTCTTTTTATATTAGTTTTATTATAAGAAAATTGGTTCATTTGTTTATTAATAATATTTTGAAAAATTAATGTCCTACAACCATCCGGTTTTCAGCATAAGAACAAAGAATTGGTAAGAGCATTAAGTTTTGAAAACTAAAATATTATTTAAATTGGTAAAATTAAAAAAAAAAAATAGTTTGAAAAATTAGTTTATGTTCAAAATTTAAAGTTTCAGATTAATTTTTCAAAAACTATTTACTAAAGCAACTTTATTTAAAAATAAGATAAAAGAAAGGATTACTGACGAAAAAGTATAACGTGTCGTTAGAAGAGTTACCGTTGTTTTTAATATTTTTTTTTTTTTTTTGTACATCATTTTTTGAGAAAGTTTGCCACCCAACTAAATAAGGGGGAATAGATGCCTACTTAAATATGATCTTTTTATTTTCTAGACTTAACCTACACACTATCTTTTTTTCAAGCTTAAGGTGAATCACCCTTTATGAAAACATGGAAATTATGATAGAAAACTGTTTTTCATTAACATCAACCCGATTTTGAAATATCGATTTTCGAAAAAAAAAAAATATTTCGATTTTTTTTTAATTCCCAATTTATCCCATAGCACACAGAAATATTTTATCAAAATCGTAGGAGTCGTTTTCGACTATATGCAATTTCTTTCAACATTTGTATGGAAGGTATCCACTGTAATTTTTCATTATAATAATTTTTTACTTGCGATATAAGAACATAAGGTAACTACTAGGGCAAGTTTTGGATTCAAGCAAAGGAATGGTGCACTTTCTGGTAAAACAAATTTACCGAAAATTGTTGTTAACGGTATAACGCCACATAACGTTTTTTTTAATTTTGATTTTCTTATTTACGGCTCAACCGATTTCAATAAAAAACTGTAGGCAGAAGATCCTTTAAAATATAAAAATAATACCAATTGCATATTTTTTTTTTTTGAAAATTCAACATTTCAAAAACGAAAATCGCTCAGCGATTATAAACTTCTTTTTTTTAGTATACTTATTTTTTCAAGTAATCAAATGGTATACTTGTGATTTTTTTAAACAATTAAAGGAACGATTTATGTTTTAATTTTTTTTAATTTTTTTTTATATTTGTTCATTTATGTATGTAGGTACCAATGTAGCTTTGCTCTAAAAGAGTCAATGTCCAATTTAATAATTTTTGGGAAATCGAAAATTTTACTTTTAGTTGCTAAAAAAGCTTATTATTTAAGAATCAAACTTTCTATAACCATCAATACATATTTTGTAAAGAGAAACTCCATTTAGAACCAAGGTGCAGATGTTCCTAAATTATTTGAGAGTATAGTTCATGATAATACACTTTTTCATTGCAAATTACTTTTTTCGGATAAACAACACGGCTTTTTCAAAGGTAGATCAACAACATCTAATCTCACTGAATTCATATCCAATACTATCTGTGCTATGGAACTTGGTCATGAAATTGATGCAATTGCAACTGATTTTAGCAAAGCATTTGATAAAATTTCGCACAATGTAATTATTTTCAAATTGAAATCATACGGATTCCCATCACTGTTTATATCTTGGGTTCAGTCCTATTTAAACAATTATTGTCTATATACAGTTTCATACAGAGGTTGTACTTCCAACCCTATATACTGAACATCAGGTGTCCCACAAGGGAGTCACCTTGGCCCTCTGCTCTTCTTGTTAAGTGTCAACGACGTTGAGCTTATTTTAGAAGGATCCGACCTGGGAATTTATGCTGATGATATGCGTATTTCTAAACAGATTTTATGCACTGCAGATGCTGAGTCACTACAAAAAGATTTAAATAATTTTTTTACTTGGTGTCAACATAATTTTCTTGAGCTTAACGTTGACAAGTGTCAAGCCATCACTTACTCAAGGAAACGCCCTCCTTTTCCACAGCGTTACTACTTTTTGAATAATGTACAAGTTTCAGTTGTCGCCTCTATTCGTGACTTAGGGGTTATTTGTGACAATCAGCTTAATTTCCGAGCTCATTATGATTCCATTATTAATATACCTATGTTTTTTTTATATTTTATACATTTATTTTTAAATATTTTTTATATTTTTTTTACATTTTGTTATATTTTTTTTTATTTTCTTATATTTTTTTATATTTTATATAATTTTGATATTTTTTTATATTTTCTTCTAATATTTTTTTTCTTCTGGCATATTTTAAAAGTTTTTAAGCTCCAAGATCCAGTCCAGTATTCAAGAACCGTTATTTACAAAGTTTCAACTTAATGGCCTGGAACGTTTTTGAAATACTATTGGTTTTCAAAGAATTTTATTTTTTTTAAAAAATTACTTTTTAGAAAATATTAGTAAACAATAATATTTAACCTTTTTGGGGCTTCTGCATAAAAAAAGAATGACTAAAATTACTCTCAGTTTTCAAGAAAAAATCAAAAAAATGGTTCTTTGAGAAGTACTATTAATAACCATTTTTTGAACGATGGTTTTCCCTCAGTAATTTATTGATTTTTTTTTTTTTTAAGAAAACTTGTGGAGCCGTTTTTGGGAAAAGTAATATTTTAAAAATTGGTAGGAAGAAATTTAATGGAAGGTACTGTTAAGTTTGGTTCTAAAAAGAATTTCAAAAATGTCTGGGAGGAATGACCAAAAAGCAATATGTAGCAATATGTAAAAAGTTTGAATAAACTCGATCCAGTCGTTAAGGTTATAGCCGAACAGACACACAGACAGACAGAATTGTGAGACCTACATTTTCGGCTTCCCTATCATCGTAATGACAAGTCTGATCAAAGTCTTGACGTCAATTTTCTTAACGAGTGTATAACTTGCCAAAAGTAAAAAACAGTTATCGGCATTTTAAGATTACATTACTCGTCTCTCAAAAAATAATGGAAAACTTAATGGAATAATTCTGATGTAGGATTCGAATTCAAAATAGAAAAAAAAAACATAGTTAACATTTTGAGACAACAACGTTCTTGGGCACTTTGCTACCTACCTGAGAACGCTTTGATTATTCTTTTCTTTAAATTTTAAAGATGTCTTAAATTTTGGCTATGTTCGAATTGTTTTGGACGAAAAATCTAATAAACAATTCACATACTTATAGAAATATATTTGCAGAGTTGTGTTAAAAGTAGAAAATTCAGGTGCCTAGTTCTTGCATTCAGGTGACTTATTTTATTTTTTTTTTTTTGTTTTTATAAAATTGAACGTAAACAACCAAAACTGCGCATAAAAAAAAATTAAAACAATATTTTAACGAAAACCTTTAAAGCCTTCAGACTAAAAGACGCTTTACTATACATTTAAAACCATAAAAGTTGTCTCATTTTTTTTTTTGTTCAAATGTTTGTTTTGTTATTTATGTTTATTTTTTAAGAAATTCATTTTTTATCATCAATTTTAAAACAATTGCATCATTTTGTGCCAAGACAAATAGGAGTCACGTGGGTGTGTTTTAACCTAGTTGCTGCTGCTTCCAAAACGTTCTCATTTATTTTCAAAATATCTATTTTTCATCCAAACATCATACTTTGTATGAATGTATGCATATATTCTTTGCCTCAGCATAGAAACAAATATTTATATATATTATTCACTATAGAATATTTGGCAACCATCATGATACCATAAAATACAAATGCTAAGAACTTTTTAAAATAAATTTTATAAAATTTGGATATAAAATCAAATAAGCCGAAACTACAAATTAAAACAAAAAAAAAAAATTTCTTTTGATATTAAATTAATGTTTGAACATTTTCAAGTGTATTTTCAGTGCTGACATTTTTTTTTTAAACAAATGTGAGTATACAAATAAATAACATCTAGATTATGAAGGTATATTCACTATTCTAAAAAACACACCCAACAATAAATGAAATGATTTATGTTGTCTTTTATTTGTTGTTATTAATGTTTTCTGGGCTAATATAATATTTGAAAGAAAAAATTAAAATTCTTGATGTAGAAGTTTATTGTCTATAAATTGTTTAAAATTCTCCAGCTTAAAATATTGGTTCCAAATTTTCGTCTTTTTTTCCAAAAACACCAGACCAAGGTGTAAGCTTTGTTGGAAAATATTGCATATACCTTAGGTTATTGTTACTCGGTTTACAGACAAAATAACAACAACAACGATTGTAAACATTTTTACGACTTACAGAATTAAACGATAAAAATAAATATGATAGATACGTATTTCAAAAATGCGAGTAAAGTTTTATTGGATTTTCATTTCATAGATTTCAAAAGTAATTTAAAAGTAATAAAATATGCCGGAGATTGGCAATTAAATGTTGCAACTTATTTAAATTTAATGACAAAACCGCTGAACGCGGAATGCAATTTTGGGGAGAAATTTACTGGCAAGCTTTTTGTTTTAAAAACAATCTGGGAATGTAGGCACACTTTAAATAATTATTTTTACTAACAATGCTGCAGTTATAGCGATTTAACAAAGAAACATTAGTTTAGAAATAGAGAGTGGCAGCATTGATGATGGCCGAAATTAAAAAAACACAGGGTTATCAAAACATTTTACCAAAATCTTCTGTTTTTGAGAGTAAAATTACACGCTAGAGTTCTTGGATTTTGACGAAAAAAACTATTAAAAAAAGCTGAGAAGTAAAGGAAAAGGGTAATAAAGGAAAAAATATTGTATATTTTGTAAATATTGTATACCTACAATATTTTTCAATTTATTTTTTTTTTAACTGAGCTAAAAAAAAATGGCTGGCAAAGGACCTTTCCTTCACCCGTCAGTATTTTTAATAGTGTTTTTTTTTTCAAAATCCAAAAATACAAGCGCGTAATTTTATTCTTAAAAAAAGATGATTTTGATAAAATGTTTTCACAACCCTGTACTTTTCAATTACGGCCACCATCAATGCTGCCACTCTCTGTTTCTTTACTTTTAATAAGCTTTTTGAAATTCTGAATCGGAATACAAAAATTATATTCTATGGTGTATTCTAGTTTTGGAGATACCCTAGTCAAACAAAATTAAAGGAACAGTTTTCTAGTGTTTTTTGAAGAGCTGTATCTTTGTGATGAGTGTTCGCATTGAGTTGAAACAAAATGCATTCTACAGCGTTATGTGTTTTGTTTCGAGATTTGTTTGCAAACATTTTGTCTCGCAGTAACGTTGTAGCGTTATTGCAAGAAATGACACAAGATAAAAAAAAAATTGTTTTAGAAGATCCTCATTTCTATTGATATTTTTTTTTTTTTTTTTTGAGTCAATCAAATGTAATGGTCAGGCACCTTGTTTATTCAGCTACAATTCAATTTTTTTTGTTGATTTTCACAGTTTAGAATTTCTTGACTTGAAATTAAATAAAAAGTACCTATGAACATTTGAAACAAAATAAAATTTAATTTAAAAAAAAATTGCAAACAAAAAAAACTTTATTTGAATAAAAAAAAAATATTTTTTTTCTCGTGTCATATCTACAAAGAAGAACTTAAAAAGAAACTTGGTTCGTTATGCTGAGTTTAATATTCTATTTTAAAAGAAATAAGCTCCACTAAATCTTATTAAAACTACTTAATGCTACTAAAATCTCTTAAAAAAATTTATCAGCAACAGCATTTTATTTGCTTGTATTTTTTTACTTTTTATTTTTATATTTTTTTATTTACTTTTTGTACTTTTTTATTTTGTATTATTTCTTTTTTAAATTTTTAATTTATTTGTTTCTATTATCATTTCTTATATAATATTTTTATTTGTTATATTTTTTTCATTTTATTTGTTCTTATTTTATTTTTTTATATTTCATTTTTTTTTATTTCAATTTTTTTTATTTATTTTTTTTCATTTTTTATTGTATTTTTTTTATTTTATTTTTTTATTTTATTTTTTTTTATTTTTTTTTTTTTTTTTTTTTTTTTTACAGTGGACGCTCGATTTAGTGAATCTCAAAATAGTGAACTACCACAACGTGTAAATGGGTAACAGCTCATCCGAGCTATTCCAGATAGTGAACTATCCAAAATAGTGAACACACAAAATTTTATATTTTATATAAAAATGTATTTTGTATGAAAATGTCTCGCAAGCATTTAAGATTGCTTGAGATCACTGAGGAATTGTCTCTGTTTTTTTATTAAACCTGAAAGATGGCCTTGTTTAACGCTTAAATAAATGTAAAAAAACATTCACATCGAACCAAACGTGCATTTTGGATCAAATTCTCCATTAGAAAACCTTTAAAAACTCCCGCTCGAAAAAGTGAACAATCTCGAAAGAGTGAACATGCCTGGTTTTTATTACTTAACTATATCGAGCGTCTACTGTATTTTTACTTGCGATTATAGGTACTATAAGGCAAGCTTTGGATTCGTGCAAAAAAAAAATTTTTAGATAATAATCAAACATGATATTACGATGATAGAGAACACCAAAAAAGTGGGTGGCAAAATTCTGTCTGTCTGTCTGTTCGTCTACAGCCTAAACGGCTCGATCGATTTTCTTCAAACTTGGTACTTAGTGGTTTTTGGTGATTCTGCTGACACGTTTTTTTCATTTTTTTTTTTTAGAACCAAAAATAACGGTACCTGTCATACATTTTTTTTGGCAAATTTACATAATAGCATTTTTCTCAAAAACGGCTCGACAACTTTTCTTAAAAAAAATTCAATAAATTTATTTTAGTAAAGGCTTTCTTTGGGTGGAAAACCATTTTTCAAAAATGGTTATTAATGGTACCTCCCAAGGAACCATTTTTTTAATTTTTGATTTTCTTCAAAATGGTATGACCGATTTCAATTATTTTTTTATACAGAAGCTTCCAAGAAATGTTAATAGTTTTGTGTACCAACATTTTTGAAAAAATATTTTTTGGATTTTTAAAAAATATTTCAAAACTTTTTTTGGAAAATCAAATATTTCGAAAACGGCATCATAGATTTTTTTGAAACTCGATATTAAAGACTTTTTTAGCACTCTCTAAAATATTTTTAGAAAAAATTTTACATTTATGAAAAAATAACGGTACCTTCCATACAAAAGTGAAAAAACCGCAAAGGAAAATATTTTTTTGCTTGAAAACGGCTCCTACGATTTTGATTAAACTTTTTTCATATACTAAAATTAGTACGATCTACCATCAAAAATTATAAAATCTTACACATAGCAACTATTAGTAGTACCTGTCATAGAACGTATTTTTTTATTTTGAGTTTTCTCGTTATCAGCTTAACGGATTTAAATGAATTTTTTTATATACAAATTTCAGATAAGATTAAATAATATTGCATATCAAAATTTTCAAAAAAAAAGTTTTTGGATTTTTAAAAAAAGTTTCAAATTTTTTTTTTGAAAATTCGATATCTCAAAAACGGGTTGACAATTTTTTTTCAAATTTTGTTTTTATATACACATAAATATATAGTTTAAATCTGCATACCAAAATTTGTTCTTAAAAATGTTTTAAGAATTTTATATATAAAAAATTAATTTAAAAAAAAACCGCTCCAACGATTTTAAAATTTTTTTTCCCATACAATCATATTCCATCATGAATTAAGATGGCATACTTTTTTTTCACCTGAAACTATCAAAAGAGTTGTTTTAGCTAATTTAAGTGTCGTATTTCATGCTTCTCTACATTTTTCTCTCATAATTTCCATGTTTGTATATACAATTTTCTTAAACTCGCAGTGTCTTGAACATAAGAGCAAGTACGTGCGACCCAGTCGTGCATTTTATTTTATTTTATTTTATTTTTATAATTTTTTTATTTTATTTTCTTCGTTTTTTTTTTATAATTGCGAAAACTAATAAACATGTCTCGTAAAGCAGTCACCTATTGACAGTTCTTATTCCGATGTGACTATATATCTTTACCCTGCCCTCGATAATAGAGGAATTAGCGAGGGAGTTAGACCAGCCCTAGACATACACTCTCATAATTAGCCCCTCTAAAATGTGCCACGAGTTCCGCAAAAACAATCTATCACAGAAAATTCATTTTTAGTACAATCGTAGTGAAAAACTTGCTAAGAATTTCGAAATTTGTAGAATTTGACATCACTGAATCCGAATATGAAACGGAAATAATTTTACTTTTTCTTATGACAAGTTATTCCATTTGTAATCAGAGGGAAAATAGTTTTTCAGTATTTTTTTTCATTTGAATTCGAATAGAGAAAATTAAGTTTTGACGTTTTTTTTTATTTCCTCAATTTCGCTAAAATTTTCCAATCAAAATTATTAGTTAACAATTTCAATTTCAAATATGTAATTCCTTGTAAAAAAAATTTCTTTAGTTTACTTTTTTCATTTTAGTATATTTATGCATTAGTTTGGTTCAACAACAGAATGAAGCTAGTTTGTAGTAGGATATCACTTCACAAATTCAAGCTTCATTTTAGCTTTGGACAGCAAGTGCAAGTAGTTCGAACAAACATTTAATTCTATTCGAGGGCAATAATTTCGAGGGTCATTTACTTTCTTTTTTTATATATTTTCGCATTTTTCTCGATTTCTAAGAGAGTTACGTAAAATCTTTTTATTATTAATATCGTAGAGCATTCAATTCCCAAGATTTTGATTACATTTTTCAAGATAATGCGATATCGTAGTCAAAAGTTATAACTCTGGAAAGTTGGCCGTATAATTGGAAAAAATCCCCATACAAAAACTTTTTCGTAAAATCCAATAATTTCTGAGATTATAGAGATCCATATGATGTTTGAAATCTCAGATTGAAGCGAAAAGGTCATGATGTCCCATTAGTCTGAACTTAAGATTCCATAGTCGTCCTCTTTAAAACGGAAAAAAAAATCAGTCTTTCCACAAACCGTAAAACCGTGTGTTTTTCAACTAATTTTTCTGGTGGTGAATATGTGTTCATTTGTTCTTAATTTATTTAAATTTATTTGGTTCCAGTTAAAAAATTATATCTCGATGTCACTGATGAGTCCAAGTTAGTAAGCCGGACGAAACGGTAATATGTAGGACTAAAGGCCATAAAAAGTTATTTTGAATCAATAATTCAACAAGTCATATCCTTTTGGAGAGTTTCATTCGGCGAATTCCGAAAATACTCCTGACTATCTGTCTGAAATAATATTAATAATCTGTATTCATCTAGCGTCTAGCCTAACAACTTATATCCAATTTTCAACTCTAGAATGATAAAGTCTCCAAAATTATTAGTTAAAAGAAACCATGAAGCACAGACATAGAAGTTTTAAAGTAAAGGAGAGATATCCCTGCTGGAACTTGTCGTTCGAAGAATCGGGATCGAAGGTACAATGAAAACGGAACAAATATTTGTCTATTAAACGTCATATCCTGAATGTTTGGAGAAATTTGATCATTTTACTAAGGAGATAATTTTTTTAATAAAATGGGGGTCCTAACCACTCTGAAAAAAGTTATTCAGCACCAACTCGGAGACATTTTTTTTAAGACAGACAAAATAGCTATCACAAAGTTTAATCCGATTGAAAATGTATGAGCAACAGCCGAAAGAAGGCCGGCACTTTACGAAAAAATTACATGACTTAAAGGAGCAACTTCAGGAACAGGAGTCAAATATTTTTATTTTTTTGTATCCAGGGATGTTAAGGAAACACAATTTTAGCTTTAAAGTAAGGATTGTACCCAGTATTGGGATTTCAGTCCGCCAAATATTATATTTCCCAGTGTAATTGTTCTTAGCTCGAAACAGTTTGAGACGAATATTTCTTCCGAAAAAAAGATTGGTACCTACTTTCTAAGAACTTCGTTACTGTTTGTTCTTAGCAAAAACATACAAGCTTAATAGGGAAGCAAAAATTTTTGTATGTATTATTTTTTTGGCAAAACATTTATCTATAATTTTTAATAATTTTTGTTTAAGTTTTGTAACCTATTTTAAGCTCTAAAAAAAATAAATAAACATAAGCTCTGCTACCAAAACACGTGTGACGCACTACAGTCGATTATTTTTCATAATAAATATTAAAAATTTACTATAAGTATGTAACCTAGTTTTGTGTATGTGATCGAAATAAAATTTCAACTTGTTATTCCAAGCCACATTGATTAGGTGCAATAAATTCTAATTAATATCCTAATTTGCTACAAAATACAGATTCGCCAACATTTTTGTAATTAACCCATTTGCATCAATATGTTGACACTATGAGCAATTTTTAAAATGCTAGTCGCATCATGGAGATTACTCATTTACTATTAATCATTGAAATTTTATAAAATGCACACAACAAAATTAAAATTAAAAAAAAAAATATCATCAAGTTTATTTTAAATTCAATTTTGAAAATGTTAGAAAATTATTTTACCCCCTGGTGGGCATTCATAATACTAATTTAGTCAGCCTGGTAAATAATATTACATATACAGCAAAATATATGTAAATTATTTTTCTGCAGAGTAAAAGTACACACCCCCGGGACACCCACACAATTTGCACGGACACCCGTGCGAAAATTGCCAGGCGCATAGTGTGCAACAACAAAACAAACACGCAACACCCGCTGAATAAAAATTATTTTAAATATAATTATAATAATAATAATTAAAAAAATGAATAACGGGCCTCCATAAAGTTTTTGGTTAAAAAAAACTTACATATAATGTTGTTTTTTTTTTTGTTATTATTTTGTTTGTTGTTGGTAGTTTAACATTTTTGCTCGCCTTGCTGCTAAAATAGCATTCCGTTGAGCATCGCAACGTGCCTTACTATATAGCATCATTGTGGTTTTAGGCGGAGTCTTTTGGTTTTGTCCCGCTACATCCTCCTCGGTCTAGGAGTGGGGCTAGGCTGAATACAACAGCAACACCACCGCTTCGGCCGCCGCCGCCGCCGAGCAAAACGCTCGTTTATGGCGGCGGTTTTTGGTTCTTTTGCGGTCGGTCTGCTGCAATTTGACATGTGTCTGCAATGCCCGCTGAATATTTACCTAATTTATATGAATTAAGTGCCAAAAATATGAACATTTTCGATGATTCTGTGATGCTCTGTGTGCTTGCTTACTGCTTTCTGCTTAGTGCTCCTGATCAAGCCCCAAAACGCATTGGGGTGAATGGCAAAGGCAATGGACGGGGGATTGTGGATGAGGCTGAGAGTGATACGGTCTCCGAACGTGAGTCATGTGTGTAAAAGCGGCACCACATGCAATCATTTGATGTGGAAAGTGTGTCGTTTGGTGAAAGTGGGCTATTTAACAGTAGGTGTTAAAAACATTGATATAGTTATTATATTATGCTGAGGTAATTTTTGGTTAAAGGATGTCATTTAGAAATAAGCAGGTGTTAAAAATTTGTTGAGCTGCATCCCTGTGCATCACCATTCGCTGAAAAGATGATTGCAGTAACAAAACTTGAGCTAAGAACTTCATCTATGATCTCGAGCACTCTGCTTTTACTCATCTGAACCAAGCACTCTGGCATTCACTTGGTCTTCAAACCAGCAGGGGTTCGGTCGTCTTTGTTTACGTGTTCTGAATTTTTGGGGAAGATTAATGAGTTTGCGGTTTTATCTTTTTCTACATTCACACTCCTCGCTCACAGGATCAAATATCGGGCGAACAATTTTGTATTTACAAACAACCCAGTATTAGCTCTTCATTTCTGCTTATCGTCCAATACTCTGCACCCTAAAGCATAACTGGAAGCATAAAGGTTTTGTAGATTGTGTACCGCGTCCAACGCCTGAGTCAATTTATTAGGGGTGTAAAAGAATGCAATCAAGTGAATGCAATCTTTTGGGAAATCATGAAACTCTTGCATTCTTTTAAATTCTTTTACATTCAGTGGGGGCTATCGTGGATCAAATTTCGCACGGAATTTCTCCCATCTTCTAAAATTGGTAATGCCAACAATTTTGACACACTTCCCTGCAGGTTCAAATTTGGTCGATCTAAATGGTAGCCAGTGGCCATGGAATATTTATTTTCGATGCCAATAATTCTGCCACCACAAGTTCCACAGTTTTCGATGCTGGAAAAAAATCCGTGGGCAATTTTATTCACGATAGCCCCCAATGTGTTGTCATAAAACTGGGAAAGAACTTGATGGGTCCATAGCACGTAAAGTTGATAGATGGCAAAGAAAATGCAAAAAATGTCAATAAATACAAAAGAATGCAAAAGCATGAAAGAGAATGCAAGAAATCGATGATATCTAAAAAGATTGCATTCAATTGATTGCTTCTTTAAATTAATGAAGAAACAAAATGATATTTTAAAGATAGGATTCACAAAAGATTTCATTCTTATACAATCGCTCTATTTGTTTTGCCAAGTAGTAGTCAGGTCAAATGGTAGTTTGAAGTGGAAAGTTCTGGTGTAATTATTTTTATTGGCTGCCTTTATGTTTTTGGGGTCGCTGAACACGAATATGAAGTTGTCCAACAAAATTTTTCACGGCAAATATGAGAATTCGTCAAAAAACGTCGAAAATTTCGATATTTTTTGTCTTTTTTCCTTATTGCTCAAAAATTATTTTTGTTTTGCAAAAAGCGCTTATGCAAAAATAAAGACAATAAGATTACCTACAATCTACGCTCATATCATTTTTTTGTACGACTTATGGTTTCTGCGGAAACAGTCGTTGGAAAACAGCCAAAAATCCGTCATTTTTAAAAAATTCCATAAACGATTTTTTTTTGTATTGTTTTCTTCATTACATGAAAAGTAGGCCATGAGTTATTATGTTATTTGCATTTTCTCCCAAACAGTCAAAATGTCCATTTAAAAGTGTTTTATTTGTGACAAAGATTGGAGTATAGTGCAGTGAAAGTGGTGAATGAAAAAGCAATTGAAACGCTCCTTCAAGCCAGCAAGAAGAGAAAAGACGGAAAGGGAGCTTCTTTGGCAGGTAAGTGAGAGTGCATACAACCTGCCAAAAAAGCTATATAGATGGTAAATGGTAGGTAGAAATGGTGACAAGAGCGTAACACTCGCTCTTTGCCCAATTAGCACTGGATTGCGCCGTTTTGATACCATGACTCGTTTCACCTGTGTATGAAAGCAGTCTAAAGTGAGGATTTGCGGGTTTATTCTCTGAGGGGCTTATTCCTCAGGTGTCCCGTTCCTGGGTTGGATGTGAGATTTCCTCCAGTGCGGGTTGGAGATCATCTTCCCCAAAAAACCAGAAAAGCGTTCCTTGCTTTGAAATAGGACGGCTGTGAAGTATGGTTGAGGTACCTTGGGAGTGAGTACAAAAGACAGGAGTTGGGTCATAGGACACTCACTCAATTGGATCGCATATCGCCCGAGCTTGCAACATTATGCCGAGCTCCGTAGGTTGTAAAATAGCAACGAAGCGCGATCGATCCGACCGTGTGATCATCATTGCCATTGAGCATCATGAAGCCCCGCAGAAACCCGGGTTCCTATTACTCACGGCCTTTGGATCTGGGGGGAACATGATGCAAAACGCAACCGATTTTCGTCTCAGATCCATTTCGTGGCGTTTAGAAAAGAGATCAAGTCTTTGATCTTCATTTCGGAAAGTTCGTTTAGGTCCTCAGAAAAAGCCATTCCAAACGATTGTGCCTCTCATTCTGGCTAGACCTGAACATTTACAGAGAAAATGAAGGACTGTTTCCTTTCTTGCTGGTCTCCACAGCTGTGACAGTGAGTATTGTAAGGAATACCCAGCCTCGCCGCATGTTCTCCAATTGACCAGTGTCCAGTGCAGGTTGCTACGACCCTGGCTATGTCCCGCTTGGGTCTACACATGAGATATTTGTTCGGGATTTATTAAAGGTGGGCCAGGTTGTTCTGGATATTTTGCAGTTGGTTAAACTGCTCCACCAAAGATTGGATTCCCTAAGGAAAATGAACAATATATTGCCCTTCACAACTCCAAGGGGAATGTTGACTCTTTCCGCAAGTGAGATGTGAAGGGCTGATCCTTGCCTGGCTAGTTCATCTGCCCGTTCATTTCCCTCAATGCCACTTTGACCAGGAAACCAGATAAGAGTGATGGCTTTCACAGACGCCTGACTGTCTGTAAGGATGGCTGTATTACTATTTTGGTTTGGTATCTTGCATGCCTCCCTAATTGTCAGTATTTCAGCATGAAATACACTAGCAAAATTCGGTAGCCGAAATGACTTAGAGATGTTGTAAGACTCAGGGAAGACTCCTGAACCAACACCGTACTCCATCTTTGAGCCATCAGTATAGATAATTGTGTCTAAGTCTCTCGTCACGGCGTCATTATCCCAGTCCCCTCTGGATGGGAATAAGACTTTAAAATCTTTACTGAGGCTCATTGTAGGAGCACAGCAGTCAGGGGGAGTCGAAAATATATCAGTGGGAATCAAATTTGTGATATTGCTGTGACCATAAGGTTTAGCAACTCAAGAATTTGATTCTTTAAGTCTTAAGGCACAGCAGGATACTAGATATTTAATGTGGAGACCAAGTGGTAGGAGGTGCAGAAAACGCTTAAGGCATCCGATGGGCAGGACATGTGGTACCAAAACTAGCTGTTCTTTGAACCTTTTTGAGTTTGTCGATGTTATATGCCTTGTTAAGTGCGGGCCACCAGACAATCGAACCATATGTTAGAATCGGCCTTACCACTGCAGTATACGTCCATAAGATCATCTTCACTGCACCATACTCCAATCTTTGTCACAAATAAAACACTTTTGAATGGACATTTTGACTGTTTATATAATACTTTTAGACAACTACAATTAGAAAATGCAAATAACATAATAACTCATGGCCTACTTTTCATGTAATGAAGAAAACAATACAAAAAAAAAATCGTTAATGGAATTTTTTAAGAATGACGGATTTTTGGCTGTTTTTCAACGACTGTTTCCGCAGAAACCATAAGTCGTACAAAAAAATGATATGAGCGTAGATTGTAGGTAATCTTATTGTCTTTATTTTTGCATAAGCGCTTTTTGCAAAAGAAAAATAATTTTTGAGCAATAAGGAAAAAAGACAAAAAATGTCGAAATTTTCGACGTTTTTTGACGAATTCTCATATTTGCCGTGAAAAATTTTGTTGGACAACTTCATATTCGTGTTCAGCGACCCCAAAAACATAAAGGGAGCCACTAAAAATAATTACACCAGAACTTTCCACTTCAAGTCCCTTTTGAACACCATTTGACTAGACTATAGCAGCATTTGCTTGAAGTATTTCATCAACAAGGGATATTTACCTATTAATGTTTCATTTTTTTAACATTAAAGTTTACTTCGAGGTAGATGATATGTTAAACTACCTCAAAGTAGGTGAGATTAAAGTTGTTGGTTTATAGCATGTTTACTTGGTGTTGTTTTCGATTACTTCAAGAACAACAAATTTGCCTGTTTGTGACGGACCCTATTACGATATGTTGGGAGCGGGTACATAGTTGGACACATCAGTTGAAGATAGTGTCTTCAGCGTGAATGCCTACTTTGCTCACTATGTAGCTGCTCCAGAGCTTAACTGAAGAGTTTTCATGATGATAGCACATTCTTTCTCTTGAACAATTTTACTTCTAGGAATAATGCACATGAATTTAACCTTGAGCCCAACTTCAAACGCACTATCAAATGCAGAGATTCTTTTTTAGCCGTAAGACACGAATTTGGATCTGGAAAATTATAAAAAATAATTACATTGCCAAAACCCTGTATATTTGGAATAGTTCGGAGAGGTTATTCCATAGCTGCACATTTCACGGCGAATTTTCTAATGTCAAGAGAAATGTCTGGATTAGTTTTCCTGGGATCCGAAGTTCGGTTATGGGCTCCAAATGATAAATGCTATTATTTACGGTTTTGAAATCGATTAAGTCTCCACTACAAAAAAAAATTCTTAAGTGCGTGAAGATTTGGTCGATGGTCAATCTTCCGGACTAGAAATCGCACTGAGACTTGCGGATTAAAGCGTTGCAGGACAGCTTAGAATATGCCAGGGATAAGTCTCGATGATCCTTTCTGGAAATTGGTGGTGGCATATGGGCAAATATAGCTGTTAATCCAGTAATCAGTCATTCGTTTGAAGCTTTCATGCATCAACTTTCCATTTCACATTCGTGAAGTGCGGCTAAAGAAATAATTTCTATACTTCACAGTAAGTCTAAATTCAGGCAAGTAAGAATTAATATGGAATTGTTGTAAGGCGTAAGGGAAGAATGGAACTAGCTAATTCACTTTTTTTTAAATAGCGATCAAATAAGGCTGATGCTTGAAAAACGCAAATGTTTCGGCTATGGTTATATCACTTATGGTTTTTATAAAGATCTTTTCTGAAATCTATTTAGCAGGCTCAAGTATAATGAAAGAGCACCAATGTGTATAATAATAGATTACAGCCAGATCAGAAGAGGAGACAAATTTCTTGTATCGTCAAAGAAAAAATAAATACTTGGCAGAGTTCTTGGCAGTATTCTTAGCAGGGTCGAGTATAAAGTCATTCCAGAGAAGGTGGTCGATGATGCACAGACAGGGAATTGAAAGTTCTTGAGTTTAGCAGGATGGAAAGGGGGGAGAATGCACTTTAAGGACAGAACACAACATCCAGTGAGTGAGGCATTCAATTCTACGTGGTTTTTTATTGCTCTTTGGACAAAACTGACAAACCAGACTTTAATAAGACTTTTATAATCATACCCTGTCGGTGAAAATTCACAGAAGGATTTGAATCTGAAAAGGGTTATGTCATCTGCGAAACAGTGTAATGGATAAAAAGTTTCAGGCAGCAAATTATTGATGAATATAGAAGAAGAGACTCGGAGACAAAACGGAACCCTGAGGCACACCAATATTTATTTTATGAATTTCAGACAACTGTCCAACACAACTTCAATGCAAATTGAATTGTTTGGATTGAAAGGAAATGACTAAGCCATCGATTTGAAGGAATTATTCTATTCCAAATACATAATTTTGCATAAAAGACCTTGATGCCAAACACTATATCAAATGCTTTGAAAATATCAAGCGCAGTGACCGTATTTTCTCAAAAACAATGTAAAGAAGTTCTACTGCTCGGCACCATCAGATAAGTGGCACAGCAGTATTTATTTGATGAATTTTAGACTTAAAACCGTCCAACACAACTTCAAATAAATAAATAGATTGGCTGGCGTAACAGCTCGTGGAGAACCACGGCCTAGTGACTTACAACTCTCAATCATTCCTGTGTGCGTGTTTTTGGCCGGAATGGAGGGGACCTACAGTTTTTTTTGCCGAGTCTGAACGGCTAGATGAGAAGCACTTATTCATGACAATGGAGGATTTGTCAGTTCCTCGCAAGTGGCAACACCAACGCACTAACCATTATACCACGAGGTACACACACAACTTCAAAGCAACTTGTATTGGTCGGTCCGAAAGGTAACTTCTAAGCACAGAAGAAATTCATCGATACCAAATGCTATCAAGCGCAGTCTGCGTAATTTCTTTACAACAATGTAAATAGATTATACTGCTTAGTACCATTAGATTTCTAGTGGACCTTTTGGTACGAAAGCCGCAGTGCCAGTTATTAAGAAGCTTGAGTTATTTGAGGTTTTTCTCAAGCTGAAGATTAATCAACGTTTTTATGCCTTTGGAGAGAACGGACTTAAGTGCAACTGAAAGATTTGAAGATTTGACTTTTTCAAGGTTAGACCGCACAAATGATATTTTTCATACAGAATTTGAAAAAAGATCAGTATAGCTCCCATGACAGAGAAGGACTATCAAAGTCATCGAATTTGTGTATATAAAGCTCTGTTAGAACTAAGTGTGAAAGAAGGTTCGTTTCAGGCCATCTTCTGCGATATCAAGGAAAAATTATAACCCTGTCTGGCAGAGTCAAATTAAAATAGCAAAATGCTGCATGTAAGCCTTTTTGACTTTTCCTATTAAGCTGACAGCAGGAGTGTTATTGAAATCGAGCGTTGGAGCTAAAAACGAAGAATAGTATTTCGTATGTTTTTTATTTACAAATGATCTAAAATTTTCGCTATGTTTCACATGTTTTTTTCCTCAATTTAATTTTGCAACTTTTTTTTAATATGGCCATAATAAGCCTTTTTAGCTTGTTTGAACTTATTCAGCTCGAGTCAAAACACGTGATTTCTTTCATTTTGATTTTAAATTTCTATTTCCCCAGAGATATACATAGATTTGTTTTCATGTTTGCACTGGAATCACTTTCGAAGAAGCATAAACTGACAAATGAAAGATCCTGAACAAAATTTTCTATCACTCTCTCTAAGTCTAGGTAATGCCAAGTAATGCCTATTTAGCAGCTGCCCCAATTTCTTTTTGAAAAAATCCACTATGTTCTGTAACTTACTAACTTTTGGGAACCTTTGAGCCTTTTTGCGCTTCTTATTTGTTTAATGGTAATTTTTAAATACATACATACATCCACAGAAAAATTATAAGCCAAAAAAAATTCATCTACTGGACTTTTAAGCTCTTAGGTTTTATTTGGTTGTAAATAAAAGTGACATTTTTATTTTGATAAGTTTCCACTCGTGACATCATGTGCACCACGTGCACTCATACAAAAATCATAAAATCAAAAATAAAACAAAATTTAACCAAAATCCGTCACCTCAAAGCACACATCTTTATACAGAAATACAGAGTCTAAAACCATATCAAAGTATAAAAGTTCAGAAAAATTATATCATACTCGTATTTAACTCAAATGTTTTTGCATTCAAAATTAAATTAAAAATATTAATTTATTTAATAATTTAATGTTAAATATTTTCACGCAGACTGTTTAAAAACATTTCTACATACATTCATGCACATGCATGTATGTATGTCTGTATTAATGTTAAAATATGAGTCGTTAAGTTATGCATACATATATGTATGTGGGGACATTTCCTTTTTGTTTTTTTTATTTGTTTTGTAGATTTGGGAATGTCATAGTCGAGTTGATGTTCCTCCGTCTTTGGTTTATAATTAAATTGCAAATATTCAACCGAAAAGCATCATTAACTGGATGAGATATGTGAGTTGATTTTTCATTTTTTCGAAAAATAGAAATATATGTCATCTTGCTGCTGGCTGGTGTGTCTGAGTGTGTTGAGTTGGCATACTTTCATTTTTTTGTATTTTCTATCTTGTTTGTGCTTTTTCTAAATCCTTACGCTTGAATTATATTAAGTAGGGGGTGGTAGTATAAGTTTTTAAATGAAGCGTTTTGTTTCTTGATGATTATCGTGTTGATGATGATGATGATGATGGTGACGATATTACTTTTGGTGTGAAAAATGAAAATTGAATAACAATTCAATTAGTTTTGTCAGTTCATTGACATATATTGTGATTGTTTTCTTGGGTTTTCTTTTTCTATTCTATTTAAACCACACGCGTTGTTATTTAGACATTTTTGGAGGCCTTGTCAAAATAAAACGACATTATTTTAATAATTTTTGGTTATAAAAGTCAAACATAATAATTGAACAAAACAATCTACGAGTTCAGTTCTTTGGATACTTCGTCATATATTTTTAAAATTGGCTGTATGTAACCAAATAACTTACAAAAAATCAAGCCAAAACGCCTTTTTGTAGTCAGACAAATTTGTATGTTAGTGAAAATTATTTAAAAATCAACTAATATTTTGAGGAAGCTTTATTTTGGAAAACAGGATTCTCAAAATTACTTGGACACCTGCAAGTTAAGGTTTTATGATTATTTCTTATGACCTCGATTTAAGACAGGTGAGTAGAAATATATAACATTTATGTGTGTTAGTAACAAAATAATACAGGAAAGATAGGTGGAAATATAAATGAGGGCTGATTTGGTTCTACTTATAAAAAAAGTGCTTGAAAAGCTAGAGTGCGAATATTCTACGAGACGAAACTCGACAAAAACTTCTGGTGTTATTGTGTAATTATATTTTATAGGAAACTCGTACTACTTAAAAACTCATACTACAAAAAAAAAATTTTAAGCATTTTTGGTGGAAATTTACTGTAAAAATGATTTACACTTATCCTTTAGGTACGCTTCCTGAAAATTTCATTTAATTTTTTTTAAGTGGTTCGGATTTAAACTATTTTAGACTACTTCTCGATACATCTGGAGCCACTGTGCGAAATAACATACGTAAAATCTTCCATATTAAAATAATCAAATTGATTTTGTTTTCGAAACTATTGGAATTGGTTGTAGCAGGAAAGTTGTAAGGCCGACTACACCCAAAAATTATTCTTTTTTTCTTGTTCAAACAAAATAAAAGAAATTCCGACAAAATATTATTTGGATTTCTTTAAAAAACTATTCTAAAAATGTTTTTTGAAAACTTAATATTATAAAAAAGGACGTGGTCGATTTAATTAAACTTGTTACCCAACGGATTTTTAAAACACTAGTTTTTTCAATAACGGCTACTACGTTTTTGAAAAAAAAAAATCTATGTGCCAAAATCTGTTTGATTTACTAAGAAATATTAAAAAATGTACACTTAGCAACTTTTAATAGTAAAACCTTCCATTGAACGGTTTCTTTTCTAATTACTATCAGCTGATCGGATTTAAATAAAATAAAAAACAAGGTTTTAATTTCTCAAAAACGAAGAGAGATTTTTACGTTTGGCTTTGGAGATTTGACTAAGAACCTATAAGGGAATTAAATACCGAACACAAAAATAGCACTTAATAACACAGTATTGAAAAATTTCAACTTGAAAAAACATTCTCATTGTTTTCAAAAATTTTGGTTTTGAAATTTAATTTCTCAAAAACTCACCAAATAAAAGATTGGAGTATTAACATTCCAAAAAACCATAGCACATTATTGTGTGTGCTTTCGAAAATTAAAAAAAAATTAATAATTAAAAAAATAAAATGCATGACTGGGTCGCACGTACTTGCTCTTATGTTCAAGAGGCTGAGGGCTTAAGAAAATTGTAAATATACAAAGACATGGAAACTATGAGAGAAAAATGGCGAAAAGCATCAAATACGATATTTAAACTAGCTAGAACAACTCTTTTGATAGTTTGAGATGACAAAAAAAAGGACGTCATTTTAATTCTTGGTTGAATATGATTGTATAAGAAAAATGTTGAATCGTTGGAGCGTTTTTTTTTTTTTTATTAATTTTTTATATATCAAATTTTTAAGGAAAAATTTTGGTGTGCAGATCTTAAGTATTTATTTATGTGTATATAAAAATTAAATTAAAAACAAAATTGTCAACCCATTTTCGAAATATCAAATTTTCACAAAAAAAAAAAAATAATTTGAAACTTTTTTTGAAAATTAAAAAAAAAAAATTGTTTCAAAATTTTTATATGCAATATTATATGAACCTATTGGAAATGTTTATATTAAAAATTTTATCTGAATCCGTTCAGCTTATAATGAAAAAATTCAAAATAAAAGAAAACATTCTATGAGAGGTATGTACTACAAATAGTTGCTAAGACCCAAATTTTATAATTTTTTGATGAAGATCGCACATACGAAAAAAGTTTAATGAAAATTGTAGGAGACGTTTTAGACAAAAAAAAATATTTTCCTCAATGGTTTTTTAATTTTTATATGAAATATTTTTTAAAATATTCTAGAAAGTATTAGAAAAATCTATGTAATGTCGTTTTCGAATAATTTGATGTTCAACAAAAATTTTAATATTTTTAGAAAATATTTTTTTTTAATCTTGGCAACAGAAACTGTTTATATTTCTTAGAACCTTCCTTATAAAAAAAAATTATTGAAATCAATCATACTGTTTTGAAGAAAATCGAAAATAAAAAAATGGTTCTTTGGGAGGTGCCATTAATAACCATTTTTTGAAAAAAAAGAATTTATGTATTTAAATTTATTGAATTTTTTAAGAAAATTTGTGGAGCCGATTTTGAGAAAAATGAGATGTTTTCGTTTTGACTGTAGCCGTACAGACACACAGATAGACAGAATTGTAAGACCCACTTTTTTCGTCTTCCCTATCATCGTTATGACAGGTCTAATCAAAGTCTCGAATTCAATTTTTTTACGAATGCATGACTTGCCATATAGTACCTGTATATCGCAAGTAAAAAAGAAAATTATAATTATTAAACTTTATTGACACATAATAAATTACAATATCAATAATTGCTAAGGTTAAGCACTAGCTACCAGGAGCCTCTGGCTAAAAAAAAAGAAAATAAATTCTAGGATTGTTCAAAACCAGTTGAGGAATGGTCAATTATTTTCAAAAACTCATCTTTTTAATCAAATTTTAAAAAGGGAAGCTGGGTGCGACCCGAAAATATTTTATTGTTAAAAAATCGCAATTCAAGATATTCGAAAACGTTTTCAGGTGTTCAATATGAAATCAAGTGAAAACCAAAGATTTGTTTGCCTTCGAGATATTAGAGACAAAAACATTATTTAATTAGTGTGCAGAATAATACTAACCCGAAGCCAATGTTATTGATTGTTCTCAAGATATTTGAGACAAAAACAATTTCAACAATTTCTGGTAAAGTTTCTAGTAATTTTTTTTTTTGCTTTAAAAAAAATATAGTTTATTGAATATTTTAACAATTGTTATCAATTATTTATTATAAACTAGAGTATAGAGTAAAACTACCCCGAAGCCAATATAATTGTTTATTCTCAAGATATTCGAGTTGAAAAACTTTTTTCAACAATTTTCAGAATTTCTCTCTTATTTGAAGTGAAACTGTAATTTTATTTGTTTTTTATTTTTAAAAATTGTTTATAACGTCAGTATGCGTAACTCGAAATCGATAGCATCATTTGTTTTTGAGATACTCAGGAGCGAGACTAATGAAATTTAAAAACGTTTTTTTTTTTTTAAATTGCTATATTAAAAAGAACCGTTCATTAAATTTTGTTTAGTCTTTTCTGCACTTAAAGACATTAATATCTTTAAAATAAAATGTATCTAAAGTCGCTCTTGAGATATGGTGAACGGAAAAAACTGAAGGAACGTACAAACGAACGAACGTACGAACGTTTGAAAGTACTACGTACAAACACGGATATATTTCTAAAAACTATGGGTTCCAATTATTCTAGGGAGTTTGAGAAGTGAATATGTGAAAATTTTGGATTTGACAAATCTGATCTGGAAGTTAAAAATCGTTTTTTTTTTTATGGAGTGATCCTGGTCCTGCATTTTTCAAAATAGATTTTTTTCTAAAAATGTAGTTAATAGGTGGTCGAATTGGTTATTCAAAGTGGTCACCGTTTACAAACAAAAAAATAAAAATTAACCACTTTGTCCAATCCAATGCACGGAAACCTTTGATGTTGTTGTTATCTTCCCCTCTATTAATGACAAATCACTTGCCCAAAATTCGACAAAATCCAGCGGAAATACAAATGCATTCTCAAAGTTGCAACATTTCTAAAATAATATTTTACCTGTTTTGTGTTCTTAAAGAAAAATGCAGAAATTAACCACAACCTACTCTTGACCAAATTGACCGACTATGGCAACGGTTACTGAATTAGCAATCTTTTTTTTTCAAACAATTTATATGAGTAGGTTCAACTGAACGTAATGTATTCCTCTTATTTTTTCTTTTAACACCTAACCAAAGTTTATAATATTTGGAACAATCCAGGGTAATGAACTTGGTCTTTTTTCGGTCTTAGCGGATTTTTCTTTGCCCTCTAGTTGTTTTGGTTTATGTCTTGTGGTGAAAACGTGTACTCCATTTATCTATGATGCACAGCACATCTCCACCGGCGAATAATATACGAATTTTGTTTTTTTTTTTTTCTTGTTGTGTACAAGACTACCAGACTCCCTCTTAACTTCTACGTATTTTCTGGTTGCGCAAACAGAAGGCGATGTGAGTATCGCATGGATAAGATTCATTCTTAAAGTCAGACGAGGCGATAATTATTATTTAACAAATTTTACTTTATAATTTATGTGGAAACGTCTATAGGTACTGCGTATTAAAAACAGGAGCTGTGGGGAAGAATATTTTTTTTTTTCTTATTTCACTTTATGTATTTTTGCATTAATTTTTTTTTTCTACTTTTGATAGTGGGAAAAAGATCATCCACCCATGCCATTTTAGCCACCTTGAAGAATTTCAAGAAATGAAGAAGTTTATAGATAATGATTGCGCTTTTGCAGGTTATTTTCAAGAACTTCGTCAAATCCTAAAGCTATTGATTAGTACCTACTATAGAACATTTTTGTCATGCTCCTGAAATGATAAAAATACCTGTGTAATTACAAAGTCAGTTGATTCTCCGCTGCACAGTGGTTCAAGATGTATGGAGAGGCGTTCTTAACTCTATAAAATCTGAAGCAGCTACCCGATTAAGATGAAATTTTCAGGAATGATAAATGATATCATTAGACATCACCAGAAACAATTTCCACCCACTGACACGCCCACTTTTTAAAACAGGTCACCAAATCGTCAAAATGAGGGATGTGTTCTTTAGAAAAGTTGTAGATAATGTAACTTATAGTAACTCTTCCGTACAAAAATTTTCCACGCCTACATTTGGGGGCGTTTTGACAAAATACTCCTTTTTTGGCAAAATAAAATAAAAATAGAAGCAGATAACCGATTAAGATGAAATTTTCAGGAATGATAAAGGATATCATAAAACATCATCAGAGAAAATTTGCTCTTACTGTGGTGTCGTGACATAAGGCCAAGTGACATAAGGCCAAATTTAAAAGTTTGGTCTTAAGTCACTTTCCAAAAGCGACTTAATGCCAAGTTTTAAGAGTTGGCCTAATGTCGCTTTTACAAAGTGACATAAGGCCAAATTTGTTTGTGACTTAAGGCCAAACGTAAAATGTTTTGTAAAAAAATCAGTAATTTTTGGGAAAAGAAACTTCGCATACACCCAACCTCGCACCCATCCCAAATCCTATAGTGAGTCCAAGCAGGGGGGTTACATACCTCACTGTTTATTGCGAATTTGTAAATTTCACAAACTTAATAAAACCTCTCCTTTATTTGGGTTGCGAAATATAAAAATTTTCAAATAAACAGTGAGGTATTTTGGCCACGCCCTGTTTTGGGGGCGTTTTTGACAATATATTTCGTTTTGGGTAATTGAAAACAAATCGAACTGAATAAAATTTCCTCCAACTTGCATTCAGAAAATGGTTTCGTATAGAAATACTAATGCAAAATTTTAAAAACTGACGAGTTTCTATATTTTCCGCCATTTTGAAGGTACCTAAAATATTGTTTTAACGAAAAACTGTTTTGAAAATAAACAGTTAAAATATGGTGGAAATTATAGTATTACGTCAGTAGAGCAAATGAAGCATACCTCACTTCGATAACAATTGCAGGTTTAGTAAATCATCGAGAAATAACACATAACCTAATCTAACTGAATTCAGTTCCCAAAGAATATCACCAATCACATTCAAAGAACCTTAACATCTCATCCCTTTTTTTCTCTAAACTTAAAATTCCGACAAGCCTGATTCAGAAAGAAGTATTTGTTTTATTTACATAAATCAAAAATTCTACACACTTCTAATATAAATAATAAGAAACTCTCCACACGCATGTCACCGAATTTCTCTTCCAGAAAATATTTCAGTATAATGCCCTTTAACAGTGCTTTTCGATGTGTTTTTTGACAGTTTTCAAATGCCAAATAATTTATTTCAAAGAAATTGCTTTTAATGCTTTGACAAGCTGTCTAGCATAATCTAAAATTAAGGTTTTTGTTTTATTAATGAAGGCAGTATTCAAGAGAAAACCCTCAGAAATCCAAGCATGTAACATGGGGATCATCAAGAGTGTTTATTTAACTTTCTTCCGAAAGGTTAAGTCTCTCAAAAACAAAAAGAAAGAATTTTTTTAATAAACTTTCAGGCATCAGCAGCGTCAAACATCATCAATGTCACAATCGTTTAATGTCAAACCAACCATTTCCTTTCCTCCAATAATGTAGGGCATCAGACGTTTTCATGTATATATAAACCATTTTCGTCACCTAACCTTCTTTGTTTATTATTATTGTTTGGGTTTTTTTTTCTCATTTATGAAAAAATCAATTTCCTGGGGAGAGAAAAAAAACTTAAAAAATTAATTTACTTTCAAAACTTAACAAAATAAAAACAATTTAAAAAATAAACAGTAAAGCACTCGAATCTGGGCCAAATGTTAATTCTAATGATGTCGTTATTTTGTGCGTTGATGTGAAGATGTCTTGTTTTTTGTTTTTTTGTCGCAACCCCCAGACATCATCACAAACATCGAATTTGAACAACAACAACAAAGAAATTTATATATATTTTTTGAAACTTTTTTTACAAAACATTTTCCTTTCATTTTTTTCTTTCTTAAAAGTTAGAAAATAGAATGAGAATGACAAATTCAAAAGTCTAGGATTTATTTATATACATTTTTATTGTTATCTTCTGCGTGTGATTCAGGATTAACTTTTGAAAATGGATTTTTTTACTTGTCACTCTCATTTCGGAATATTTTATGTTAAACTTGTTTATAAATACACTTATTACGGTTACAAAAGAAAATTTAAAGTAAATAAAAAAAAAACAGAAAATTCCTGAACGTGTGTCACAAAATGAAAAACGCATAGAAAAGCGATGTTACTTGTTTCTTGTCTATCAGAATGAGAATTAATATTTCAGGTGTGACACTCTTACTGTACACAATATTATGAAGTTTCTATTTTTATAGAAATTTGTATTTATTTTGTTTTCTTTGTATTGCGAAGTTTGGTTTGTGTTCGATATTCTCGTTTTTTTTTTAAGTATGGAAAAATATTGTGTTAAGTCCTCTTCTGGAGATTCAACTACAATTAATTTATATTAAATGTTCAAAGGGTAGACATGGTGCATTCAAGAGGACACAAGCTTCCACAAGCTTTTTTTCAAAGCGAACCTCTGTCTATCAACTCCTACTCTCACCTCCAAAGCTATTTAGTTGCAAAACAACAACAAGCCAACAACAAGGATGCGGACGGATTTACTGTTGACGATCATAGCAAACGAAATAAGGACAACGAACTTCGGATCTGCACGTGGAATGTTCTGTCTTTCTATAGACCACGTGCAGTCGAACATTTAGCGGAGGCCCTAGACTGCTACAAAGCAAACATCACTGCCATCCAAGTGCGTTGGGATAGGCGGGGCAGAAGAAAACTGAAAGATTGCGATATCTACTACGGTGACTGATACCGACCACAAGGGCAGCGTCTCTTTGGATGTGAAATCGTCGTTAGAGGCAGACTTAGGCAAGTAGTCTTGAGTTTCAACTATGTGAACGAACGCCTCACGACAATTCGCATCAAGGCTTAGTGCGCCAACATCAGCCTCATATGCGCGCATGAGAAAGATGACGACACCAAGGAAGAGATCTACGAGCTCCTGGACAAGAAATATGAGCAACGCCCTAACTATGACATTAAAATTGTCTTGGGTGATTTTAATGTCAAACAAGGAAGAGAAGAGGTCTTTGGGGGCACAATCGGAAGATACAGCCTGCACGACACCACCTCCGATAACGGACTCAGGTTGATCGACTTTGCTGCGGGGTGAAACGTTCTGGTACTAGTTCTAGTACGCAGTTCCCGCATTTCGATAAGGGGACATGGCAAATTTCTGGTCAATCAACCGCCAACCAGATTGACCACATTGCGATCGACGCAAGGCACTCCTTCAGTATCAAGGATGTCCGAACGTCCCGGGGAGCCAACGTTAACTCGGACCACTACCTCGTTGAAGCCAAGATAATGCTACGGATATTCAGACCAAAGCCAAAGCAGGGAAATACTGTAAGGAAGTTTAACGTCGGAAGGCTACAGTCGCAGGAAATTGCCAGGTACTTTTCTGATCGAGTCTCTCGCACCCTCTAAAATAGTCCTATGCCACAAACTGCAAGTATCGAGAACCAGTGGAAAAATTGCCAGGAAGCCATTAGAGATGCCGCCTCTGACGTGCCTCGCACGACCATCACAACGAAACCCCTGATTCGACGAAGAATGCCGGCAAGTGCATGCAGCCAAACAACAGGCATATAAAGCGGCGCTGCATAGAAGGACCAGAGCTGCTCGCGAGCTCTACGAGCAGAAGAGGAGAGAGGAACACAATCTTCTTAGAAGAAAAAAGAAAGAGCATGAGAAGGCGCGATCGAGGAATTAGAGGGATCCCATTGCTGGAACGAAGTTCGGAAGTTTTACAAAAAAGTAAAAAGAACCTTTCAAGGTTACAATGCTCGGACCGAAGCCTGCAAGGACGATCAGGGGAACATCGTAGTAGAACCGCAGTCGGTACTGAAGGATATGGAAAAATCATTTCTGCAAATTGTATAACGGCGATGACGAACCGAATTCCGCTACCATGCAGATTGCACCATTCAACCTGGACGACGCGACGCAGTGAAGATAGCTATATCTAAACTTAAGTCCAATAAAGCTGCTGGAGCTGATAGCTTTGCGACTGAGCTATTCAAAGCGGCTGGCGATGAATTGAATCTGTAAAATATGGTCGGAGGAAAGCTTGCCCGATGAATGGAACCTCAGCATTGTTTGCCCGATCCTCAAGAAAGACGATCCTTTGGACTGCACCAACCACAGAGCCATCAGTCTTCTTAATATCGCCTACAAGATCTTCTCTGCCGTACTTTGTGAACAACCTGATAGATCCATATCAGTGTGGCTTTAGGCCAGGGAAGTCCACCATCGGCCAAATATTCGCACTACGGTAGATCTTGGAGAAAAACCTAGGAGTTTCAAATCAATACCCACCACCTCTTCATCGATTTCAAGGCCGCGTATGACAGCATCTATAGAGACGAGCTATATAGAGCAATGTCTAGTTTTGACATCCCTGCCAAACTCTTCCGTTTATGCAGGATGGCGATGGAGAATGCACGCTGCTTCATCAAGGTCGGCAAAGACCTCACCGACATATTTGATGTCAAAAAAGGTTTAAGGCAAGGCGACGCGCTGTCGTGTGACTTCTTCAACATCGTTCTTGAAAGAATAGTGCAGAACTCTCACGTCAGCACTAGAGACACAATCTTTCAAAAGTCCCACCAATTGCTCGCTTACGCTGACGACATTGACATAATCGGACGAACAAAGCGTCTTGCCAATCGCTGTTTCTTTGGGCTAAGAAGACAATTGAGAAGCAAAGCCCTCTCTCGAGCAACTAAACTGTCCCTGTATAAGATGGGTGCAGAGGCATGGACACTGTTAACGGTGGATGAGAACGCGTTAGGCTGTTTTGAGAGGAAAATTCTCCGGGTGATTTTTGGTCCCGTTTGCGTAGATGGGGAATGGAGAAGACGATACAACAACGAACTGCTGCAAAAGTGAAAAACCAACTACTGAGATGGCTGGGTCACCTAGAGCGAATGGATGGGTAAATGCTCCGGCCCGGAAAGTCTTTGAATCCAACCCCGTGGGACAGCTCAGTGGAGGTGGACACCGTAAAACGTGGCGCACGCAAGTGGAAAAGGACGTCAACCAACTTGGCGTGCGAAACTGGAGACATCTAGCTTGAAACCGAGCCGGCTGGAAGAACCTTGTTGGTTGAGGTCCTGGTCCACCCCGGACTGTAGCGTCATCTTAAGTAAATAAGTAAGTAATTTATATTAAATACCTCGAGCTTTTTAATGAAGTATGAATCTAATTCATTCTATGAACATAATCCTAGCCATTTTCTGCGCTATGAAATAATTCTGAAATAAAATGATGACTTGTTTCTGAAAAATTTAAAAAAAAATAAAATTCTGTATTAATTTCAAAAACAATGTTGTTCTACAAAAGATGACAATGATTATAACTCATCTGTCATCTTACATTGTCACTCAATAAAATGACAAAATAAACAAAAATCTATATATTATACGAGTACACCTGATGGTTTGTGTTGACAAGGTCAGTAGTAGGTACATATAACAATTTTGGTTGATTTTTCCTGAGATCATTTGAAAAACAAAAAAAAAAAAAACAAACATTGAATGAAATTAAGTGGAAATATTATTTTTAAAAATAATTTAAACACCTTTAATCCCGCACTCTGTACGAGTGTACACATAAAATTTTATTTTATTTAATTTTTGGCAAAGAAAATAGAATTTCATTAAAACAATGTAATAATATGAAATTTATTTAGCATAAATTGCAGTCTTTGCACTTCATTACATTTGATTATTTAAATAAAGAAAATAAAATTCCCTTTAAAATATATTTACATTTAATAAATGAATAAATATGTATTTGTATGTGCCAAAAAGAATATTTTAATCAAAATACAATGTGAAATTATAATTTTCTCGATTCACTTTGTTGAGATTTAAAATGTTAATCAAAAAAAAAAATTTAAACGAACTGCCGCCGACTGTCTATAGCAATTAGTTTTCTACTTTTTAAGCAAAAAATAGTCGGGAAAGATTGCGTTAGGTCTGGGTTTGAGTGAATGTTAATTTCATTGATATTTTATAAATGCATGAAGAAGCTATTGTGTGTTATTTTGTTTTGTATGCAAACAAAATGTAACACAATAATTGATTTGTGTCTCGAAAATAAGACTCACCTTCAGACGAGGCGAGATGAGATGAGACTAAGAGTAAAAAGGGAGAAATGTCAATTTCGCTTCGATATGGGTCTCGGTCTTATATAACTAAGTTTCGTACTGGTCTCGCATTTTTCTCGCAAAAATTGAAATGAGTAGTCTCGTCTTGGTTTCGCCTGGTTTTGGTTTCGCATCATTCGCAACTCGTTCGTATTTCTTTCAAAAGTACAAAGAATAAAAACTACGCGTCTTGACTGTTTGGAACTTTTAAAATAAAATTATTTAGACATTCTACTGACTTGACTTAATTTAATTTTTTTTTGAGAAGTTGTTGGGCAGTTAGCAGGAAAAATTTCACATGGCAACCCTTGGGTATAAGATAGAAAAGTTAAAAAGCGCCCAAATCGATTTGGAAACAGCGGACAAAAATTGAGAAAATTGTTGTTGCAGTTTTTTCTCATTTTAGGTGATAAGAAGAGGAGAGGTCCACGGGCGTACACTTTACCTTTGGGTGTTGGCACGACGTAATGCTTTATTAGAGCTTACGAGTATATCAAACAAATATTACTTTTTGGAAACATATCTAAAATTAAACACAGATTTTTAATGTCACTTAATACTATCAACTCCGTGTTGCTCACGTTTTGTTGATTTGATTCAAATGTTGACCGTTTTAGAAAACGTCAATTCGATCGTTAAATTATCGTCATTTTTTGACGCTAATGTTGCTATTGTCAAATATGCAAACGACCTGTTTGCAACAGTGATTTTATTTTTTATCAACCTCAGTCAATTCTATTTTTATAGTCAACCCGATTTTTTACTGCAGAATTACACCACAGATGATGTTTTCGAATACGTGACTTTAGAAAATTGCTTTATCGATCACAATAATTACTAATGCAGTAAGACTTGTATTTGCGTTTTCGAGCAGAAGACGTTTGCGCAAACTGTTTAAGAAAATTCTGCAAATGCATTTTTGCAAAATAGCTAAGTCTTCTCCACAATCCTTTTTGATTTCAAAGATACAAATTGCACCAACTCTAGACCAAGACCAAATTTTCTATTTGATGGTCACCAAAAATGTTAGCAAAACGCGAGGCTGGTATGAACGCAGTTTGGTAAAAAGGTGAGAAATATTTCTTTTGGCTTCGATCTTTCAATATGCATCAAACAACTACAGAATATGTTTTGTTAGTTGATCGATATGAGATTCGTCGGGATTAGAGTCAATTGACACTGAAATAATAATTGGATTTTTTTATTCTGGATACTATTTCAGTTAGCACTTTCTCACCCATAGAACTGCTCATTTCTTCAGCCGGCTGTAGCCCCGGCTGCCCTCCCCTAAATCCAGCACTGTGTGAAAGTGAAACGAAAAATTACATACAAAAATGTCACAGCGACATCGTGAACGAACAATTTGGTTTGGGTTTTCTTTCTGGAGTACGCTGTTCGACGAGCGAAATTGACAATTGAATAAGTATATTTGGAGAAGTCTCCACTCTTTTTTGCACAAAATTAATTGCCTGTGCCGGCTTGGATTCTTGTGATTTTTTGCGTTTATTTTTGATTTGATTCTTAGAATTGGTAAAACTCTCAATAAATATTTTTCGTTGTGTGTTTCGTAAGCATTTCATGTTTTAGTGGAGACCAGAGGAGAATTTTACTTCGCATCAGCAGCAAACTAATTTTAATAGCAGAACTGATTTTGTTGAAAATTTATAAAAGTTTACTTTCAAGAAGGCTGAATAATACAACTGACTTTACATTTTCATAAAAAAATATTTTCTCAACAAAAATTTTGTAAGTCGGAAGGAATTGAGGGGATCCTCAGTTTTTTGCGGAATCTGAACAGCTAAAATGAGAGGTACTATAGTCACGGCAAGAAATACTCTGGGAGGATTTATCACTTTCCTGCAAGAGGCAGTGCTCTTGGAAAAATATTTTTTATTTTAAGTGGTATAGCCTGGGATTACATCCGCAGACATTCGGCGAAACAGCTCACCATATTAAGGAGGCAAAACTTTTTTTAAATAAATATATTATTATTTTAAAATATTGGCTTAAAAGAGGTTAAACTTCAGCAATTAATTAAGCGAAAATGGATGTTCTTCACAAAAAAAAATGGCTTTTATAAATGGTCGTGTTTATCAAGTTTTTTTAAGGTTTTCATTCATCATAAGTTATTCCGATTGGTGTTGAATGTGTTTGGAGATTTTCAACAATTTGTATAGAGTTTTCAGAGAAAGTAGCTTTTTGCTTATTTTTCAACCATTCGGTGCAGTTACGCCCTCTGAATCTCACATTACATTTTTGGCTAATTTTTTTCAGAGTGGGAGTCATATAATTTCACCATTTACACCACTTTCACCATTATTACGAGACTAATTTTAGTAAAGCACTTATTTGTGTGCCTTTCGTCATGTAATTAACGAATGGTGTTTTTAGTTTAAACATGATTCAATGTTATTATACTCTTGAAAACTAAACACCAAAAAGCTGCCATTTTCTGTTAAGAAAACCACAAAATCAACATACGATAACAAACATTTTAGTAACAGGTCTTTCATAATTGGGGGAATTATTCCAGAACTTTCAACTTACGCATAGACGACTCCAATTGAACGGAGTACAAGTTGAGTGGAAATCAAGTGCAAAGTATCTTGGGGTACACATTGACCTTCAACTTTCACATACAGCAAACGTTGAATAAACTTAATATTGTGATAAAAACACTTTATCCGTTTATTAATCGTAAGTCTAAAATGAGTGCAGAAAACAAATTAATGATATTTAAATCAATCTTCCAGAGTATAATTATGTATGGTTCGCCTGTCTGGGGAAAATGCGCTAAAACCCATATTCAAAAATTGCAAATAATGCAAAATAAAATTTTAAAAATTATGCTTAACCTTCCCCGGCACTTTTCTACAGATGAACTCCATAGAATAGCAAACATTGATAAGGTTCCAGTAAGAGTTTCGAAGTTACAAGACCGTTATATTCTATCGTGCAATAGTTCGGATAACAATCTTATCTCAAACTTAACTGCTTAAGGTGTTAGTAAGATTTATTAGTTTTTATTCACTTTGTTCACCACTAAATGTGTTACATTTATTTAATTAATTATTAATTATTTATTTATTTATAAATATATTTATATTTATCTATTTATTTATTTATTTATTTATTTATTTATATTTATTTATTTATTTATTTATTTATTTTTAATTTATTTAAATTTTTGTTCTCTATGTGTTAATTTATTTCTTTGTCAAAATATTCAATTTTGTATTCATTTATTAATTTATTTATATACTTATTTATTCATTAATCTTTGTAATTATTTATTTATCTATTTTTTTAATTGTTCATTAATTTATTTGACTGTTCGTTCGTATTTAATTATTTGTTATTTATTTATTTATTTTATTATTTATTTATTTTATTATTTATTTTTTAATCTATTTATTTATTTATTTATTTATTTATTTATTTATTTATTTATTTATTTGTTTATTTATTTATTTATTTATTTATTTATTTATTTATTTATTTATTTATTTATTTATTTATTTATTTATTTATTTATTTATTTATTTATTTATTTATTTATTTATTTATTTATTTATTTATTTATTTATTTATTTATTTATTTATTTATTTATTTATTTATTTATTTATTTATTTATTTATTTATTTATT